>JARQOD010000002.1:94350959-94392951 GCA_033576555.1 Oophaga sylvatica | reverse complement strand
CCATCGGCCAACGTCCTCAACTCTTTTTGTTTTTTAACACGTTTTTGGACTGCTACGGGCCTGCCAGATAACTGCAGCTGCGATGTCGATGCCTGCTGCGGATCCTCCTCCTCTTCTGAGCTATTGCCAGCGGCACCCTCTTCCCCCAATGGATGCCAATCCGGGTCAACAACTGGTTCATCCATCACCTCCTCTTCAATTTCATCTGCACCTTCCTCTGTGTCACCGTGTAAGGTGGTATATTATGCGGGAAGGGGCACCTGAGTTTCATCAGGTCAGAATCTGGCTCAGTAGACTGCGAGGGCAATGTAGTGCTCTGGTGAATGTACCATCAGAATCATGTATTCATCTTGGACTGGGGAATTCAGGATTTCACTTGATAAATTAGGCATGGTATGTGAAAAGAGCTCCAGGGAGTAATCTGAAGTGTGGCCTGCCGCATCCTTCACTTTTGGTGGGGTCAAGGACACAAGGAAAGGTGTCGTTCCTGACCAGGAGTCTGCACTGACGACTCAGTGCTTGCATTTTTTGAAACTTCAGAAGAGGAGGCGATAGAGCTGGAGGCTGTTTCGGCAATGTAAGCCAAAACCTGTTCCTGATGCTCCTGCTTTAAAAGCGGTTTACCTACTCCCAGAAAAGGGAGCCTTCCAGGCCTTCTGGAGCCGGACGATGACGCAGGCTCAACACCTCCTGCCTTAGATGCTATTGTGCTTTTGGCACTACCAGCAGATGCACCACCACCACCATCAGTACCAGTGGCCCCCCGCCCACGTCTGCGGCCTCTTCCACCATACTTTTCATGTTTGGGAAAATGTACCAAAAATATCAGCATATATATGGTACTGTATGAGAAGCGTACAGCTGTATACGGTGTAGGGGAAAATTTAAATATCCGATATTTATTTCCGGAGTCACACACAGACACTCACTCAGTATGGATTTGACCAAAATACAAAAGGCAGTAAAAGGTACTGTATCAGAAGATACCAGGTGTATATAGTATATGGGAAAATTTAAATCTCCTTATATATTTCCGGAGTCACACACAGACGCTCTCTCAGTATGGATTTGACCGTAATACAAAGATCAGATATACGGTACTGTATCAGAACGTACAGCTGTATACGGTGTAGGGAAAAATTTAAATCTCTGTATTTATTTCCGGAGTCACACACAGACGCTCACTCAGTATGGATTTGACCAAAATACAAAAGCAGTAAAAAGGTACTGTATCAGAAGATACCAGGTGTATATAGTATAGGGGAAAATTTCAATCTCCGTATTTATTTCCGGAGTCACACACAGATAGTCAGCATGTATTTGTCCGTGATACCAGCCGGAACACGGTACTGTGTGACTAGCATACAGCTCTATACGGTGTGGAAAAAAATGAACGCTCGGTAACTGTGCAGAAAAAAAGAATAAAAGTATTAGTGCTGTGTAAAAAGCAGTCTACACAGCAGTGTACACACAGCAATAAAGTCAGAAGGCAGCATAATAATTTCTTGCTGCACACAAGAAAATCCTCCCTGTCACTGGCAGGCAGCTAAGAACCAGCGCTGCTGCACACAAGAAAATCCTCCCCTGTCACTGCACACTAACTGTACAGCACAATTGCTATCAGCACAAGCACATAAGAACTTCTTCCATCTTTCCAGCCCTTACTCTCTCCCTACTGATAAACAGCAATATATCCCTACTGTTAAAATCAGCAGAAGTAAAATGGAGGTCGGCGGTCAGGGCTTTTATAGACACTATGACGCCCCCCAAAGCAAGCCAATCACTGCAATGCCCTTCTCTATGATGGTGGTGGACGCTGCACATGTCATCTCGTTGCCCACAGTGTACGTCCTTACTCATTGGCTGAAAAAAGGCGCCTGCAAGCATTATGGGAAAACTGACTTGGGCGCTCGTTTAGACGACCGCATGGCCGACCTCATGCAATGGTCGGGTTTCGGTTGACGAAACTCGACTTTGGCTAAAGTCGGCGACTTTGAATCTGACCAACCTGTTTCGCTCAACTCTAGTCCTGAGAAATCTGGAACAGTTGGCAACTACAGTATGTGAGTGCTATGTCGAATGCAACATGGAGTTTATTATGCTCTATCTGTATAATAGCTGGCAGAGAGAGCAGGCTTGTAAGTTCATCATGACCCAACTTCTGCAATTCTTCCTGCTTGACTGTAACTGTAGAAGGATCAGTCTTGACTACAAGCAGTGTTCAGAAAGTAGCAATAAAGGGTGGCTCCTGGGGGCCGAAGCACAACGTCAGCTTTAATGAATGGGACTGCAGTAGTAGGATGTACCTAATTTATTAGAGATGCATGCCACTTACTGATGCTTTAGGCACTTCTAACTGGCATGCGAGACCACCGGGACTTAGTACATTTCTGGAGTAAGCTATGCCACCAAAGAGGAGTAAATTTTCATGAATTTGATGGGCAGGCATAGCCACTCCCTGTTCGGCCCATGATTTATACATCCTATGCCCATATTGGCGTAGCTGGCTGGGATTGGTGTGTAAACGACAAAACTAGCAATTGTTTGCACAACTCCCAAGTTCGGCAAAAATATTGAGACTTATTAAGATATTTTATGTCAAAGTCCTGGCTACACACATTACTGAATTGGGGCCCTAGTGGCCATAACTTTATAGCCATCTTTCACACAAAAAACAACATTTTTGGTAAATATTATTCATTTTATTTCAGTGGTTAGTTGGAATCTCATAAGTGATTTTATTGGTAATCTAATAAACATAAGTTGCTGAAATGTCAGTGAACATATGGAAGAGTCTCCTGAACATAGAAAAAAAGGATTGCTTAAAAAAAAAAAAACAGTGTCACCAGAAAGAGGCAAAGTCATCCCCATTCAGTTCAATAGAGATGCTGCACTACAGTAACAGACACGACCTATTACTGATTTTAGGTGCTTTTATTCTAATTCTGGAGATCCTTTGTATGAAATTGGATTATTAAGCCTTCAATGATTTTTATTTCAGTTAATTAAAGAAACATCTCTTACATACATATTTCTATATACATCATTATATTTATATACTGTATAATTTACTTTTTTTACATAAAGAATACCTTGTGTTTAAGTGACAAAGGATCAGTTCAGTAGAAGCCAGGAGAAAGGGAGAGATTAAGTTCTGGTGTGAAAAAACAAAAAACAAATCTGTGTCACTATAGTCCCTATTGATTAATACACTTCTCAGCAATAACAATTGCATCCATTCAGGTAAAGACATAATGATTGATTTGTACTCCATTCAGAATGTCAAAATGATATCTGACAACATGCCTCTTTGTCTCTTTACAGTCTACTTTATCTATGTCCCCACTTCAGAGGAAAAAAGTGTCACGCACAACACCCACCATGAAAGGTACCAACTGACTGATGAAGACTTCTATGTGTCCATGTGTTTTGCATTGATGTGTTGTATCATCATCTTTTTTCTGCTGAATAATTAAACATAAATTAAAGCACAAAGGAAAGCAACAATACAATATGTCAACTTTGATGAATAGAGTCACAAGATCCAAAGAGTATGCTAAATGACTACTAAACTATTGTGTAATGCCAGTGGAAGGACTATTGCCACATCTCCACAAGAGTCAACTCCGGCGATATCTACTTCTGTCGCTAGGTGCCACCATATTCAGTCTGCAGGAGACTCTGGTGATAGGAGAGATGTCAGATTCAGAAGTTCGGTGCAGTTTCTGTCCAGCCACTAATGTCCGGGTGGCTAGAACCTACAGTTTTGCCCAGTCTGACAGTATGGGTGTATATGCTGTCCAGCTGATGTTACTAGCGCCTTTCTTCAGCCTATTCGAAAGCACCGTACCCTACTAAAACTTCCAGCTTACTGCTGAAAGCTGACAGATATAGCTTTGTTCTTCACTGGTTAAGGTCTGTGGTTTCTGCTCTTGTTTCGTATAGAATCATAGAATCATAGAATGGTAGAGTTGGAAGGGACCTCCTGGGTCATCTGGTCCAACCCCCTGCTCAAAGCAGGATTCACTAAATCATCCAGACAGATGTCTGTCCAGCCTCTGTTTGAAGACTTCCATTGAAGGAGAACTCACCACCTCTCGAGGCAGCCTGTTCCACTCATTGATCACTTCAACTGTCAAAAAGTTTTTTCTAATATCTAATCTGTGTCTCCTCCCATTCAGTTTCATCCCATTGCTTCTAGTCTTTCCGTGTGCAAATGAGAATAAAGATAATCCTTCTACAATGTGACAGCCCTTGAGATATTTGTATACAGCTATTAAGTCACCTCTCAGTCTTCTTTTTTGCAAGCTAAACATTCCCAAATCCTGTAACCGTTCCTCATAGGGCATGGTTTGCAGACCGAACACCATTCTGGTCGCTCTTCTCTGAACTTGCTCCAGTTTGTTGATGTCTTTTTTAAAATGTGGTGCCAAAAACTGGACACAGGATTCCAGATGAGGTCTGACCAAAGAGGAGTAGAGGGCAATAATGACTTCACGTGATCTAGACTGTATGCTTCTGTTAATACATCCCAGAATTGTATTTGCCTTTTTTGCTGCTGCATCACACTAATGACTCATGTTCAGTCTGTGATCTATTAGTATACCCAAGTCTTTTTCACATGTGCTGTTGCTAAGCCCTATTCCTCCCATTTTGTATATGCTTTTTTCATTTTTATTTCCCAGATGAAGTACTTTGCATTTTTCCCTGTTAAAAACCATTCTGTTAGTTGCTGCCCACTGCTCCAGTTTAGGTATATCTTTTTGATCCTCTCTCTCTCTTCTCTAGTATTAGCTATCCCTCCTAGCTTTGTGTCATCAGCAAATTTAATCAGTTTACCCTCAATTCCTTCATCTAAATCATTGATAAAGATGTTGAACAATACAGGGCCCAAGACAGAGCCCTGTGGTACCCCACTTGATACATTCTTCCAACTCGATGTGCAGCCATTTCCTACCACTCTTTGGGTCCTATCACTAAGCCAGTTATGAATCCACCTAACAGTTGCCTTGTCCATTCCATACTTAGTCATTTTTTCAATAAGGATTGTGTGAGATACTTTGTCAAATGCTTTGCTGAAGTCAAGATATAATATATCTACAGCATTTCCCTGATCCACCTAGTCAGTGATTCTGTCATAGAAGGAAATTAAATTAGTCTGACATGACTTATTAGTTACAAACCCATGCTGACTCTGGTTAATTACTTCATTCTTGTCCAGGTACTTACATACATGTTGTTTAATAATTTGTTCAAAGATCTTTCCTGGTATAGATGTCAGACTCACCGGCCTATAGTTCCCTGGGTCCACCTTCTTCCCCTTTTTGAAGACAGGAACAACATTTGCTCTTCTCCAGTCTTCTGGGACTTCTCCTGTTCTCCAAGAATTTTCAAAGATTATGGAGAGTGGTTCAAAAATTTCTTCTGCTATCTCCTTCAGTACTCTGGGGTGTAATTCATCTGGACCTGGAGACTTGAATTCATTTATGTTAGCTAAGTGTTTCCTCACTATTTTTCTGTTTATAGATATCCTGGATTCTTCTATTCCTTTAATAGGACAGTGAAGATCAGTTGATGTTACATTTCCTTTCTGAGATAAAACAGATGCAAAATAGGAATTTAAAAGTTCGGCCTTTTCAACATCCTTTCTTACCATTTCATAATTTTCATCCTGTAAAAATCCTATAGCATCTTTGACTTTTCTTTTACTTTTGACATATCCCCAAAATCCTTTTTTATTGATTTTTACATCTCTTGCAAGCCTTAATTCATTGTCAGCTTTAGCTCATCTGATTCTTGCCCTGCAGGTTCTGCAGACATCAATATATTCTTCTTTAGATATGCCTCCTCCTTCCATTTGATATACATTTCTTTCTTCCTCTTTAGCATGTGTTTAAGTTCTTTGTTCATCCATCCTGGTTTCGTTAAATGCTTCCTATTCTTCCCTCTTTTCGGAATTGTTAATGATTGTGCTTTGAGAATTTCATTTTTCAAGATTTCCCATCCTTCCTGGACATTTTTGTCCTTAAGGATATCCAGCCATTCGATCCCTCCAATTCTCTTTCTGAGTCCCTTAAAATCTGCCTTTCTGAAATCTAACCTTGAAGTCTGAGTCTTCACAGGTCTTCCTCCTCTAGTTATCCAAAATTCTAAAATAGCATGGTCGCTACCTCCTAGGGTCCCAGCCACTCTTACCTCCTCAACCATTTCCTCCCTGTTTATAAGGATTAGATCCAAGGTAGCAGATCCCCTTGTTTTCTCCCCTACCTTTTGGAAGATAAAGTTGTCAGCAAGAGAGGATAAGAATTTCCTGGACCTGTTAGTTTTGCCTGAGAGAGATTCCCAACAAATGTCTGGATAGTTGAAATCTCCCATGACCACTATGTCATATTTTTTGGAGAACTTGGCCATATGATGCATAAAGAGTTCATCCAAATCTTCAGCTTGCATAGGCGGCTTGTAGTAAATGCCTACGATGGTGTCCTTTCCATTGTTCGCTCCTTGTATTCTTACCCAAACAGTTTCCACAGAACTACCAGTCTCTGAAGCTTCAATCTCTGTGCAGATATACGCTTTTCTAACATACAATGCGACACCTCCTCCTCGTTTATCAAGTCTGTTTCTTGCAAATAAGTTGTATCCTTCTAGCCTTGTATTCCAATCATGTGTATCGTCCCACCAAGTTTCAGTGATTCCAATGACATCATACTTCTTCTCCTGCGTTAGTAGTTCCAATTCTCCTTGTTTGTTGTTAGTAGTTGTGTTTTCCTGTTTTGACCTCGGCTTCTTTATTGACGTTTCACCTGCCTGATGATTTTGTACCTTTTCGGCAATCTTGGTTTTAACCTGGCTACATGATAAACAGCAGCTGACTCTGTGGCCCTTGCCCAGGGGCTCTGTGTAAGTCCATATTTCTCTATGGGGGTTAAAGGGTGAAGGCCAGCGTGACCCAAAGGCTCTGGGAAAAGGAATAGCTTGCAAAAGGTCTGTTCATGGTAGCCATTTTAGAGCTGCCAGGCGAACACTGAAAGAGCCCCATTACAACTATTTTATGAAGACTAGAAATTAGTTGCCCTAAGCAGCCTCAAATGTCATGATACCTATGCATTAACTGACGCAGACAGAAAAGGTACTCTGTGCAAGAAAAGTCTACCTATGACAGAAGCCGCTTGCTGCTTTGCAGGTGGAAGTGGACCCCTGACCTTTTGAGTAGAGATGAGCGAATATTTCAATGTTTGGTTCGGCTCATCATCGCCGAATTTGCAATATTCGATAATTTAATCGCCGATTAAATCGCCGAATATAGCCAAATATACACAGCACAAAAGCTGGTGTCTCCCAAGCTGTATGACAGCTTGGGAAACACCGGCATAGCGCTTCTGATCTGCGCGGAAATCATCCCTGCCAGTCAGAGAGCCACGGCTCCCATGCTTTCAGAAGACAGCGTGAGCACTCAGCTGTGATCGGAGGTATAAGTTTTCCTCTGGTGATTGGTGTCGGCTGATGGGACTACAGCTCCCATCAGCTGACATTTGCTGCTGCTAATAACAGTGAGAGCAGGAACGACAGATGGGAGTATTCATCAGCTGCTCCTGCGCTGTAAATAAATAATTAAATAAAAAACCTGTGTGGGTTCCCCCCTATTATTGATAACCAGCCAGGCAAAACTCACAGCTGGGGCTGCAACCCTCAGCTGTCAGCTTTAGCAAGGTTGGTTATCAAGAATAGAGTGGTCCCCATGCCGAATTGTTAAATATTTAAATAAATAATTTTAAAAAAACGGCGTGGGGTCCCCCCATTTTTGACAACCAGCCTTGCTAAACCAGACAGCTGGGGGCTGGTATTCTCAGGCTGGTAAGGGGCCATGGATATTGCCTCCCCAGTCTAACAATAGCAGCCCGAAACTGCCCAGAAAAGGCACATTAGGTGCGCCAATTCTGGCACTTTGCCTGACTCTTCACACTCGCCCTGTAGCGGTGGCAAGTGGGGTTCATATTTGTGGTGTTGATGTCACCTTTGTATTGTCAGGTGACATCAAGCCCATGGATTAGTAATGGAGAGGCGTCTATAAGACACTTATCCATTGCTAATCCTACAGTTGTATAGTAAATAAAGACACAGCCAGAATAAAGTCCTTTATTAGAAATAAGACTAAACAAATTTTCCATTTCATTTAAAAATAACAAACACAGTTATACTCACTTAATTCCACCAAAACCCTCGTTCTCCTGTAATAAAGCTAAAATAAAAAAACTACAAGATACCATACCTGTCTGTCATTCTGTCCAATGCCGTAAATTCCATGTCTGGGGGATTAATAGTTTTCAAACTGGATAGTATCAAGATGCGACCCTCCAGGCAGAGAACCACTGGGGAATGAACTACTGCGAGCGGAGCCTCAGTGACCGGAGGTGACATCGAGGTTATGTCCGGTCACTGAGGCTGCGTTTCCTGACAGGCAAGTTGGAAGAGCGAGGCTAAGAGATGCGCTTTTTCTAGGGCGGCTGAGAGCTGATGTTTTTAGCCTTTGGGCGGGGCAGTATCCATGGGCCCTTCTTTGGCTATTAATATCAGCCCGCAGCTATCTGCGTAGCCTTTGCTGCTTGTTATTTATAGGGGGACCCTAAGTCATTTTTTTAGGGTCCCCCATTTTAATATCCAGTATACAGCTGTGAGCTGAAATTAATAGCCTGGAAAGCTTCATGGGTATTACCCTCTTCACAGGCTATAAACATCGGCCCAGACATCAGCTTTCCTGTTATGTTTCGGTAGCTGAGGAGAAACTGCAAAAAATAGCCAAAGTAGCAATACACCAGAGAGGCTGGAAACTATTGGATTGCAGTAACCTGAACTAACCGCCAAACTAGAAGTAGCCATGGAGCGTACCTACGGTGATCATAGACGCCTCGTCACAGCCGGAGAGATAGCTACACCTAAAGGCAGAAAGATGAATGCTATCTGCCTCGGAGCAGAATCCCCAAAGAAATAGGAAGCCCCCGAACATGTAATGGCCGTTAGACAAGAAGAAAACACGGACACAGACAGAAAATAGAATGAGCAAACGCTGGGGCCCAATCTGTCTAGATAGAAAAGTATAGGAAAGAATTCTGACTGCAACCCAAAAAACCCTGACAAAAATACCAACACTTCTGATTAACAAAAAACCTGAGATCACACGATCTCTACCACCTAAATCAGATCTCTGGTGTAACATACAGCAACACAGCAAATAAAAAGTGACAAAGGAACAAAGCGAAAATGCAAACACACAATGAGCACAATTGCAGCGCAAGACCCCAAAAGGGGACCAGGCTGCAGTCCACTGCAAGCAGCAAACTAGCAGTGAAAATCCAACAGAGGAAAAAAAAGCAAAACACTTATCTGAATAAGAGCAGGAAAGCAAGATGTGCTCCAAGCAAGAGCAGGAGGAACAAATGATTACCGGCAAGGCTACTGGGAACTCAGGTCACTTATATCATACCATTCAGAGCCAGCTGAAGGCCATTCAGTAATTAGTTCATTACCCTCAGCAACCACCGGAGGGAGCCCCAGCTCAGAAGTCGCCTCCAAGGTATTCTCAACAGTACCCCCCCTTAAGAGGGGTCACCGAACCCTCACCTGCGCAACCAGGCTGATCAGGATGAGCTCGATGATAGGCACGGATAAGTCTCCCAGCATGGATGTCCGAAGCAAACACCCAAGAATTGTCCTCCTGACCATTACCTCTCCACTTAACCAAATACTGGAGTTTCCGTCTAGCAAAACGAGAATCCAATTGTTATGATCTGCTACAAGCACTAAGGAAAGAAGGGAGGACTGTCCCTACAATAGAACTAAGTTGGATCCCTACGATGTAACGGGGAACCTGATCCTGCGATCAGACCCACTAAAGTCCTCAGCTAGTCTGAACGAAGACCTATAGATGTGAGGGAGGGATCCCTACAAGGACTAGGGACTGGGAGAAAAGATGGACACCTCCTAACAGAAGTTGTAGCAGCAAAAGGCAAAACAAAGAACATAGAACATAGAGGTCAAAAGACCAAGCAAAAACTTTCTGAGTTAGGTAACAGAGCACCTGGCTAGCTTAAGAGTATAAGTTACAATGAAGTCCAGCAAAGCCAGAAGGGGGGAGCCGGATTAAATAGGCCACAAAGGTCATGTGACCAGCAAGATAAAAAAAACCTAACAGGAGAGTTCTAACACCAATATTTTCTCAACCACATACTCCAAATTGCCCTCAACCAAAACAGGATCAGGAGGCGCAGCCACAGGAACCACTGGCCCGATAAATCTCTTCAATAAGGACTTGTGGAACACGTTATGGATCTTAAATGTCCCTGGAAGAAGCAAACGGAAGGAAACAGGATTAATAATTTCCATGATCTTATAAGGTCCAACGAACCTTGGCTTAAATTTTGGAGATACAACCTTCATAGGGATATTTCTTGAGGACAACCAAACCAAGTCCCCCACTTTAAAATGAGGACCATCAGTCCTATGCCGGTTTGCAAACCGCTGGGCCTTCTCTTGAGAGAGAGACAACCTCTCCACTACCTGGTCCCAAATCTGCTGCATACGCTGCACAATAGAGTCAACCCCCGGACAGACAGAAGCCTCCGCCTGTCCTGAAGAAAATCGAGGGTGAAACCCAAAATTGCAGAAAAATGGAGACATCAAGGTGGCAGAGCTAGCACTATTATTAAGAGCAAACTCAGCCAAAGGCAAAAAAGAGACCCAGTCATCTTGATCAGCAGACACAAAACATCTCAAATAAGTCTCCAAGGTCTTGTTTGTTCTCTCGGTTTGTCCATTGGTCTGAGGGTGAAATGCAGAGGAGAAAGATAACTGAACACCAAGTTTAGGACAAAATGTCCTCCAAAATCTGGAAACAAACTGGACTCCTCTGTCAGACACAATATTCTCAGGAATGCCATGTAACCGAACCACGTGCTGAAAGAACAAAGGCACCAATTCGGAGGAGGAAGGCAACTTAGGTAATGGCACAAGATGTATCATCTTGGAAAACCTATCACAGATTACCCAGATAACGGTCATTCTCTGAGAGACAGGAAGGTCGGAAATAAAATCCATAGAAATATGGGTCCATGGCCTCTTGGGTACAGGTAATGGCATTAACAAACCACTAGAACGAGAGCAAGGCTTGGAACGAGAGCAAGTCTCACAGGACTGCACAAAGTCCCTGACGTCACGAGACAAAGTTGGCCACCAAAACGACCGACTCACCAAGTCTCTGGTACCAAAAATCCCGGGAAGACCAGCCAATGCGGAACAATGATTCTCAGACATCACACTCTTTTTCCACTGGTCTGAGACAAACAATTTCCAAACAGGGCAGCGCTCAGGTTTATCCTCCTGACACCCCTCCAGAGCCAGTCTCAAATTGGGCGAGATGGCGGAAAGAACTACACCCTCATTCAAATTAACAGCAGGATCGGATAACTCAGGAGAATCTGCAAAGAAACTCCTCGAGAGGACATCCGACTTAACATTCTTAGTGCCCGGAAGAAAAGAAACCACAAAATTAAAACGTGTGAAAAACAAGGCCCACCTGGCCTGTCTAGGATTAAGTCGCTTGGCTGACTCGAGATAAACCAGATTCTTATGGTCCATGAGGACCACCACCTGATGTTTGGTTCCTTCCAGCCAATGTCTCCACTCTTCAAAGGCCCACTTCATGGCCAATAACTCCCGATTACTCATGTCATAATTACGTTCAGTTGGAGAAAATTTTCGAGAGAAAAAAGCACAAGGGTTACTTTTAGAGGTCTCAGGATCTCTTTGGGACAAAACGGCACCTGCCCCAATTTCAGAGGCATCAACCTCCACCTGAAATGGCAGAGAAACATCAGGCTGCCGTAGAACAGGAGCAGAAATGAATCTCTGCTTAAGTTCCAGAAACGCAGAAACTGCCTCAGGAGGCCAATTCACCACATCGGAACCCTTTTTGGTCAAATCAGTCAATGGTTTAACAATACCAGAGAAATTACCAATAAATTTGCGATAAAAATTGGCAAAACCCAAAAATCTCTGAAGAGCCTTCAATGAAGTAGGTTGAACCCAATCACAGATGGCCTGAACCTTGACCGGGTCCATTTCAATAACAGACGGAGACAAAATGAATCCCAGAAATGAGACCTTCTGTACGCCAAAAAGACACTTTGATCACTTCACATACAGTGAATTCTCTCTCAAAATCTGGAACACAGTCCGAACATGTTTCACATGAGAGTCCCAGTCGTTGGAAAAAATCAAGATATCATCCAAATAAACAATCAGAAATTTATCCACAAAATCCCTGAAAATATCATTTATGAAGGATTGGAAACGGAAGGGGCATTAGTCAGCCCAAAAGGCATCACTAGGTACTCACAATGTTTCTTCTGGGGTATTAAACGCCGTCTTCCATTCATCCCCGTGCTTAATGCGAATAAGCTTATACGCCCCCCTGAGGTCAAGCTTGGTAAACCAGCTAGCACTTTTCACTCTGGAAAATAGGTCAGAAATCAAAGGTAATGAATATTGATATTTAACAGTGATCTTATTCAGGAGGCGATAATCAATACACAACCTCAATGAACCATCCTTTTTGGCCACAAAGAAAAAACCGGCGCCCAAGGGTGAGGAGGATGGTCTGATATGACCCTTCTCCAATGGCTCCTTGATATAAGATCGCATAGCATCATGTTCAGGTACAGATAAATTAAAAAGGCGACATTTAGGAAATTTACCACCAGGCACTAACTCAATAGCGCAATCATAGCTTCTGTGAGGAGTTAAGGATGCAGATTTACTTTCACGAAACACATCAGAAAAATCAGTCAAAAAGTCAGGGACATCCTGAGACTGGGAAGAGGCAGAAAAAACAGGAGTGTCAGTATTAACACATTGGCAACCCCAACTGGTCACAGACACAGATTTCCAATCCAAAACAGGATTATGAGTCTGTAACCAAGGGAAACCCAGTACAATAATGTCATGCAGATTATGCAACACCAGAAATTTGCAACTCTCCTGATGATCTGGTTCAACCCTCATTATCACCTGAGTAGAAAACTGGGGTTTATTCTCCGCCAAAGGGGTAGAATCAATGCCCAGTAAAGGAATAGACTTCCGCAGGGGTATCATGGGAAACCCACAACGTTTGGCAAAGTCAAAATCCATCAGGTTAAAGCTGCTCCTGAATCAACAAAAGCCTGAGCCGAAAATGTGGACAGGGAGCAAATCAGGGTAACAGTCAACAGAAATTTAGTCTGAACATTACCCAAGACAACTGAGTGCGCAAAACATCTTCCCCGCTTAGGGCAGACAGAAATAGCATGAGAAGCGTCACCACAGTAGAAACATAACCCATTGCGCTTGCGAAACTCATGACTCTGTGCCCCAGAAGTCACTCCATCACACTGCATGGGCTCAGGAGCTGGCTCACAAGGCAACACTATCTCACGCATACCTCTGCGCTCCCACAAACGTCTGTCAATTTGAATAGCCAAAGACATAGAATCATTGAGACCAGAGGGAACAGGGAATGCCACCATAACGTCCTTTACATTTTCTGACAGACCCTTCCGAAAAAGAGCTGCCAAAGCATCATCATTTCATTTGGTCAGACTGCCCATTTTCTAAATTTCTGACAGTACAGCTCAGCGTCTTCACGACCCTGATTTAATGCCAACAAGGTCTTTTCAGCTTGATCAGTGACATTAGGTTCATCGTACAATAACCCCAGAGCCTGAAAAAATACATCAACATCATTCAAAACAGGATCCCCAGGTATCAGGGAAAAAGCCAAATCCTGAGGGTCGCCGCACAGCAGAGAGATGACAATTTGAACCTGCTGTGCTGTGTTCCCTGAGGACTTAGGCTTTAAGGCAAAAAACAACTTACAGTTATTTTTGAAATTCAGAAATTTAGACCGAACCCCAAAAATAAATCTGGCATGGGGATCCTAGGTTCCACAACCGGCAACCCAGCAAGATAGGCAGCAATACTCCGAACCTCAGTAGCAAGCTGCTCCACACGGCCTGACAACTGTACAAACTCCATTGAGAGGAAAAAAAATTCCTCCTTAGCACCCAGAGAAATAGAGGGAAAAAAAAAATGTAACAAACTTTTTCCACTTTACTATTTTTCCCTTCTGTGATACCATATAATTTTCAGTCAGGCTGGTAATACTGCTATGTTTCGGTAGCTGAGGAGAAACTGCAAAAAATAGCCAAAGTAGCAATACACCAGAGAGGCTGGAAACTATTGTATTGCAGTAACCTGAACTAACCGCCACACTAGAAGTAGCCGTGGAGCATACCTACGGTGATCCTAGATGCCTCGTCGCAGCCGGAGAGATAGCTACGCCTAAAGGCAGAAAGATGAAAGCTATCTGCCCCGGAGCAGAATCCCCAAAGAAATAGGAAGCCCCCAAACAGGTAATGGCAGTTAGACAAGAAGAAAACACGGACACAGACAGAAAATAGAATGAGCAAACACTGGGGCCCAATCTGTCTAGATAGAAAAGTATAGGAAAGAATTCTGACTGCAACCCAAAAAACCCTGACAAAAATACTAACACTTCTGATTAACAAAAAAACCTGAGATTACACGATCTCTACCACCTAAATCAGATCTCTGGTGTAACATACAGCAACACAGCAAATAAAAAGTGACAAAGGAACAAAGCAAAAATGCAAACACACAATGGCACAATTGCAGCGCAAGACCCCAAAAGGGGACCAGGCTGCAGTCCACTGCAAGCAGCAAACCAGCAGTGAAAATCCAACAGAGGAAAAAAAAGCAAAACACTGAGAGCAGAGAAAGCAAGATGTGCTCCAAGCAAGAGTAGGAGGAACAATTGATTACTGGCAAGGTTGCTGGGAACTCAGGTCACTTATATCATACCATTCAGAGTCAGCTGAAGGCCGTTCAGTAATTAGTTAATTACCCTCAGCAACCACTGGAGGGAGCCCCAGCTCAGAAGTCGCCTCCAAGGTATTCACAACACTTTCCCTCTGCTGGTGACGAAAATTATGCCGGAGCCCACGCCATTTTTTGCAGAAAAATAATCTTTTATTAATTAAATACATGTACTGTAAGCTGCACACACACTGTACTAATTGTATTTGTCACTGACATCTATATATTTACCTTTTCTATTTGTATTTACTGTATATAATCCATCTCTTCTATCCTGTCAGCTCCTGCTATGATTTTACACTACCGCGGCTGCTGAATTGCTAGCTTTTCTTCTATCTAAGTAATATATATACAGTATGTGTGTGTGTCACTGACATATATATATATATATATATATATATATATTTATATAGATATATACAGTACAGACCAAAAGTTTGGACACACCTTCTCATTCAACGATTTTTCTGTATTTTCATGACTGTGAAAATTGTAGAATCGCACTGAAGGCATCAAAACTATGAATTAACACATGTGGAATTATACATTACACTTTACAAAAAAGTGTGAAACAACTGAAAATATGTCTTATATTCTAGGTTCTTCAAAGTAGCCACCTTTTGCTTTGATTACTGCTTTGCACACAGAAAAGATGAACGGATGGACTCTACATGCCTGGTTCCCACCGTGAAGCATGGAGGAGGTGGTGTGATGATGTGGGGGTGCTTTGCTGGTGACACTGTTGGGGATTTATTCAAAATTGAAGGCATACTGAACCAGCATGGCTACCACAGCATCTTGCAGCAGCATGCTATTCCATCTGGTTTGCGTTTAGTTGGACCATCATTTATTTTTCAACAGGGCAATGACCCCAAACACACCTCCAGGCTGTGTAAGGGCTATTTGACCAAGAAGGAGAGTGTTGGAGTGCTACGCCAGATGACCTGGGCTCCACAGTCACCAGTTACTTTTTTGTAAAGTATAATGTATAATTCCACATGTGTTAATTCATAGTTTTGATGCCTTCAGTGTGATTCTACAATTTTCATAGTCATGAAAATACAGAAGAATCTTTGAATGAGAAGGTGTGTCCAAACTTTTGGTCTGTACTGTATATATATATACAGTATATATATATATATATATATATATATATATATGTTCTCTATGTGATATATCTATTCTATCTATTCTATTCTAACCTGTCACGCTGTGATTTTACTGAAGGCAGCACATGAATTGTCGGCTTTTATTCTTTTACTGAATGTCACCGACTTTTTCCGATTTTAAGAAAAATGCTCGAATACGAATGTACCATTGACGCACCGCCTTGTGAGATGCAGGGCCTAGTATCTCGGGGGTTGGTTCAGTCGTGGTGACTCGGATGGCTCTGACAATCCCTAGGTTAGGTGGCAATTATAAAGGGGGAGATGACGGATATATGAGACTGAGAGTTATGTTGATGCCCGCAAGGTATGAGGCCGCAGACGAAAGAAGCATACACCGGGGGTCCTGTGCAAACTTGAAAGATGAACTTTACTGAAGACTTCTAACAATTCTTATATTTTTCAATATAACAGTCATGGGTAGCAGATAAAATTTTTCTTAAACATTGCGACGGTCAAAGCCTTTTCTCAGTCCTGGCCTTGGGAGATGGCGGTAATTTTCCTTTTGCTAACTGAGCTGCGGGAAGGGGGAGGATCAGCCGACCTTAATCAGATCGGAGTATCCTGGAAATCTGCTGCGCAGTTCTGCAGTCTCAGCAATCTGTTGCTATAAAGCGCAGGGCACTCCGAATCGGGTGCTATTTGTACTCCCCGCTGGTCCCAAACAAGGAGCCCCAATTTCCTACCTCCTCTCACCACCAAAACCGCCCGTAACTGGACCTTATCAGTCCCCTCCGCACCAACCCCAACTGCCACTTATTTTCAAATCAGAAAACAAGTTGCAATGTCAAACTAAGGCAGAAGAGGGCAGCATAGTACTACAAGTTGTAATACCAAAACAAGGCATGAGAGGGCAGCATGGTATTAAATAATTTACCTCCTCCCAAGGCAAGATGGGGAGCCGGTGTCACAAATGTAATCATGTAAGGAATAGAGAACACACTTGCCATATGACATATAACATACATTAAGTAATGTTTTTTCTGGTCACTACACCATATTCGTGCCGAATTTATGTTTGGCGATCATTTTCCCAACATAGTCGCTCATCTCTACTAGACATGAGTGAATTTGTTCGGATTCCCTCTTATTCAGCAAGCTATAGCGCTTACCGAATAAGTTGCAGCGGGAACCCGACTTCCTGGATCGCGCCGGCTGAACAGCTGATCAGCGCCGCAGCTGCATGTGTCGCATCTGTTTCACAGTCACAGCACATTCATGGAGAGCCCAACACAGAGGGAACCGGAACAAATTTGCTCAACTCTAATCTCTACTCTTGAGCCCCAGTGCGGCTGCACAGGTTGCACCAATGATATGTCTGCCCCTACGTCTATATCACCAGTTCTGAAGGCATATTTTAAGTGAGCTTTAAGCTTCCGATAACAATAGGCTGGCTTTTAACAATGTGCTGTGTGACAGAAAGTGTGATATGTAATTAGAAGTCATTATTTCCAGAAGCTGCACTTTATATAGCAGCTATTTCATTCAGTGTCTTGAGCACAGCTAATACCGAGCTCAGGGTAACCTAGGATTGTTATTTTCAGTGTTAAAAAAGAACATGTAGGGCTGATGAGTCAATAGAAAATTAAAGTATAATGATTAAGGTTTTTTCACGGAACTTGCTAATATCATTAGCTGACGACTGATCGCATTTGTGTAAATTGAGTTCCGGGAAGTATTCAAGTGTTCAGTGTCTCATTTGCTCTCACAATAGGAAAGTTCAACATTCATGAAAATGTTTCAACCAAATTTCCACAGGATAGAGGATATAGTGTAAAAAGCAGTAGAAAGAGCATGCAATCTTTCTCGAGGACTTCTTTCTTGTATTCAAAGGAAGTCCTATTTAATAAATATGTGTTCTTCCTTAACGGGTCTCTAAACCCAAAATATCCCGAGCATGAGTAATGAAGACTTCATCACTACAATATGAGAAGTAAAATATACTTTCTATTTTTGTGCAATCCAAAGAGGAACATACCATTTCAGTCCACAATCTCAGACCTTCATCTTACAAAATGGATTGAAAAGACTGGGAAGAGTGGACCTCAAGTAGTGATCTGGTGCTGAAGGTAGAGCAACCTCAAACGCTGTGTGTAGATTGATCAAGTAATTTCTCTAAGCAAGCCAAGAAGGCATAAGTGGACCATGTCTCCAAATTTTCAGCTACTCAGTCTTTCTTTTGCACATCATTCCTTACAAGTCTGAAGGGACATTTACACTGCAAAATAGTCATGAACAACCATTGTTAAAATGCATATTTCACCATTATCTTGCCATATAAACAGGCTACCGCTGCCTGATGAAGAAGCAAAATTCTCATTCATTGGGTGAAATGATTTTCATGCAGTATACAAGATTACACTGTTCTACACACTGTATTTTCAAAAGTTCAGTTATGAAATGAGCCATTTCTCAGTGATTTTGACCTTCTGAATTCAAATTTGACAATGACACTTTTTAGTTGCCTTTTGTTTATATGATTATCAGAGTTTTCCTTTTACTATTACATAAAATGAATGCATAAAAGTTTCAGTACTTTGAAACATTATTACTTTTGCAAATATAAAGATGCAGAATATTTTGTTTTCCCAATCTATTTATATAATTGCCTTGTAATGTTTTCATTTCCTGTTCTGTGTAGATGTCACTGTTCCCAGAATTCCAAGTTGAGGAAGTTCACTGACCGCCATATGGGGACACCCAAGTGATGGGTGTCTCAATATGGAAACTGCTGCTGGTACCAACCTATTGCTCAGTACCACCAGCGGAACACCATCGCATCACACACACGCTGTACGCCGTACGCACCACACACACACTGTACGCCGTACGCACCACACACTCAGACACTCACACTCAGACACACACACACACAGACACTCTTACAATCTCAGACTCACAGTCACACACTCACGCAGCCGTACCAGCAGCGGAACACTGTCGCACTGCGCCTGCGCGAATTCCGCACAGGCGCAGTAGATCATTCGGCTGATCCCGGCGGCAGATGCGTGACGTGTCTACAGGCAAAGGAAGCCGGTCACATTAAAGGGGTTTTCCCACGAACAAAAGTTCATTTTAAAAATTGTGTCTGACCGTGTTCGGAGCATACCACATCTCCTGAGCTGAGGAGGAAGCAAAAGACAATATTGACATTACAGCAGGAGATCAGATAGGATTCATTTTGTGAGGTAAAATATTTCCCTGACTGTTTTTAAACAATATTTTGCCTCACAAAAGTGTCCTCTGCGATCTCCTGCTGTAATGTCAGTATTGTCTTTTGCTTCCTCCCCTGCCCAGGAGCTGTGGTATGTTCTGTACACTGTCAGACACAAGGGTGAGAGAGACAGAGCACAGCGGGGAGACAGCTCAAACGGGACAGCACATGAGGGGAGACCACAGCACAGGAAGGAGAGAGACAGCAGACAAGGGGGATAGCACATGGGGTAGACAGGTCAAAGAAGAGAGCACAGACGGGAGAAGTCAGCACATGGGGAAAGAGAAAGTGGATAGGTGGGTGAGCACATGGGGGGGAGAGATTCTCAACGCTGCAAAGCCTGACCCCATCGTGACATTACCGCCTTCCCAATACGATAGCATCGCGCCTCCATCTAGTATTCTTATATTTATTTAGAGGAAACTTAGCAACAATTCAAATAACTATAACATGTCTAAACACTATTGCGATTTACACACAAAATTAACAAACAGGCAATCCCCACATGTATCCAGGCTGTCTAGCAGCCGTAAATCATGCAGCTACGGTGACACAAACTAAATCTCCCAGCATGCCAGAATACTTGGAGGACACCCGAGCCTGATCGGGAAAACCCGAGCAACGAGTATATTCACTCATCACTACTAGCTACTAACAATGCAATAATGATGTTGAATCAATAAAAATGCAATTTTTCTATAAGTCTGCATAAAAGGTGTCATAAGTAGTTAGAACCTCCTCTGGATCTTGAAAATTAAAGTTAGGGTAATCAGCAAATGTAAGCATCATATCTGTTTTCAGCACCACAAAATTAGTTTAGTTCAACTGTTTTCGTCTCTGAACCAATTTGACAGCAGAACAGTGTTATCGTTCTCAATGGTGCATTGTCCAGTATAAACAGAACTCGCACTGCCGAAAACAATGACAGCCTGTGTGTACTCGGATGACATCTGAGTGCAGCCCGATTTTTGCAGCTCCACAGAATGCAAAAAAATCAAGCATTTTTTTTCATCTTCTCCTCATCCGAGTGATTTGGATAAAACTATGATCACACTATGATCCAACTCTGATTCTCTTGATGTGAGAATATATGGCTGTCTGCACCTGTCCTAAAGGTTATCAACTGCTTGCAATAAAAAAACAAAACCCCTTATTACCTGAATGCATATCAAATATATATTGTTACTTTAGTAAAAAGAAAATCACACTAAACCCTTTATAATGCACATTTAACTGCTACGAACAAAATAGCTTTACTGCTCCATAAAGTAAGTGGCTATGAGACATGCAATAAAAGACAAAACGTAATTGCTTCACAGTTATATAAAAATTGCAAAATAAATATTTAACAATTGTTTCTCCTAAGATCTGAAGCGCGTAGATGCACTGAGTGTATTTTTCTCCAGTTAATTCCGAAGAGCTGATGAAACTGTAACGTCGCCTATTACACCTGTAGTTTTACACAACCTCCCACTCACAAAGCATGATGGTGTCTGATGTACCAGAGCAGATTATAACGCACACTCCCACCCACGGATGAGCATAAAGTCTACGCACTCCGACAGCTATTCTCACATCACAGAAGCACGTCAGTCGTTTACACCTCGTCATGCAGCAACCGGCTTAATGAGCCAATACTAGTCTAATGCATATTACTCTCATTATTTAGATAAAATCTGTTTTAGATTATTTCCGCTCAACTACTGCGAGTATGTGTTTGCTTGAGTGAGCTCCAGCATTGAAACGCAATTATTTGCATAATCCTATTATTGGCGTCGTTGTACAGGCACAATCATTACTGACTTCACTCAGATCAGATGCTTCTCCTATCCATCTGATACACCAATTACAAAGTTGGGAACTTTTCTAGATCAATACTCAAGACTTGTTCATGACTGTTACCCTAGCTGTGCTTCTAAATTAACGGACCAACAGCTTATATGGCCAGCATCGGGGAACAACACGCTACTGTGTTGCATGAGGGCTAATAGTTTTGTAGCTGGGTAAGACTTCAAGTCATGCACGCTGTTGGCCATTACTAAGAATCAATTGTGTAGGAGTTTACAGAAATGTTGAGGAATTGTGATTCTGTTTAATAAGTCAAAATATTCTAAATGTTATCAAAGCTGGAAGTTGGAAGAAATTAATGAAATCGTATGAATGATTGCTTACAGCGTTGGTAGTTGAATGGGACAGGTGACATCACGTCTGCTGATACCTAATGCACAGAGATGGGAGAATCAACTAGCAGGACTCCAGTCCATTGGTCAGGTCCGAAATCTATGTTTCTGGGCAAGAATCCTGCAGCTCCACTTACCTCCCAGCAGAGGTGTAAATGGAAATCATGGGGGCTATTAGCAGAAGTCCTAATTGGGTCTCCTTCAGCCCCCTCAAAAAAAATTATATGTATACTTGGTGTAATAGGCAGGGTCATGGCACGTAGGCATAGTCACAGAAGGACACATCACCCAACTTTTGAAAATAAAGAGTGGGACAGGAATTACAAAGTACCTTTGCCCCTATTGGGGCCTTTAGTGTCTTTACCAACAACGATAAACTTTTCATGGCACCATAAAACATGATACCTGCAAAATTTCCCCCAAACACAGTTTGAAAGCCTCACAGTGAATTCTCGGACAATACGCTCCACATACACAGTGTGATGGCCCCCTTAATCTCAAAGCATAGTATGACAGCCCCTACAGTCTCATAACAGTATGATGGCTTTGACACAGCTCTCCACATAGTATAATGGCCCCCATACAGACATCCATATAGTATAACAGCCCCACAACCCTCCACGACCCTTTGAGGGCCATTATACTGTGTGGGGGGTCATTATACTGTGTGAATAGTTGTGTGGGGAATTATATTGTGTAGAGGGCTGTGGGCCGGCATTATACAGTATTGTTTAGAGGGCTGTGACAGCTAAAAAGGCTAAGCCATACCAGCCTGCCCGTAATATCGGTGTGGTGTGTATCTTTCCCCAATTTGACAATTTAGATGCATGCAAAAACAAAACTTTAGCTTTCCCATGTGAGTGTTGTCCGATTTTTACGCACTGGTGTCCTTTGAAAAGCTGGCAATTCATGTGCCTCATACAGTAAAATCTATCATATATATACAGTTAGGTCCATAAATATTTGGACAGAGACAACATTTATCTAATTTTGGTTCTAGACATTACCACAATGAATTTGAAACAAAACAAATCAGATGCAGTTGAAGTTCAGACTTTCAGCTTTCATTTGAGGGTATCCACATTAAAATTGGATGAAGGGTTTAGGAGTTTCAGCTCCTTAACATGTGCCACCCTGTTTTTAAAGGGACCAAAAGTAATTGGACAAATGACTCCAAGGCTATTTCATGGACAGGTGTGGGCAATCCCTTCATTATATCATTCTCAATTAAGCAGATAAAAGGGCTGGTGTTGATTTGAGGTGTGGTGTTTGCATTTGGAAGGTTTAGCTGTGAAGGAAACATGCGGTCAAAGGAGCTCTCCATGCAGGTGAAACAAGCTATCCTTAAGCTGCAAAAAACAGAAAAAAACCATCCGAGAAATTGCTACAAATTTAGGAGTGGCAAAATCTACAGGTTGGTACATTCTGAGAAAGAAAGAAAGCACTGGTGAACTCATCAATGCAAAAAGACCTGGGCGCCCACGGAAGACAACAGTGGTGGATGATCGCAGAATACTCTCGATGGTGAAGAGAAACCCTTCACAACAGCCAACCAAGTGAACAACACTCTCCAGGAGGTAGGCGTATCAATATCCAAATCTACCATAAAGAGAAGACTGCATGAAATTAAATACAGAGGGTTCACTGCACGGTGCAAGCCACTCATAAGAATCAAGAATAAAAAGGCTAGGCTGGACTTTGCTAAAAAACATCTAAAAAAGCCAGCACAGTTCTGGAAGAACATTCTTTGGACAGATGAAACCAAGATCAACCTCTACTAGAATGATGGAAAGAGAAAAGTATGGCGAAGGCGTGGTACAGCTCATGATCCAAAGCATACCACATCATCTGTAAAACATGGCGGAAGCAGTGTGATGGCTTGGGCATGCATGGCTGCCAGTGGCACTGGGTCACTAGTGTTTATTGATGATGTGACACAGGACAGAAATGTTCCGACCACGCACCACAATTGTGGATACCAGGGCTATGGGGTACTCGGAGCCGAGCCCATGGAAATCTATGGGAGTTGTCACTGGTAGCGGTGGCTCGGTCCGTGGCCCTGGCGGTCGTGCAATGGGGAATATTTACAGGGGATATTTAGGATAGGTAGTTCGTGACGCCACCTGTGGTATCTGGTTAATTGAACCAGCGCTGCTATAAGGACTTTCACAGGGGATGTTATGGGGGCAGCTGGGTGGTAGTCTCCCACAGGTGAGACGGGTCCCTGGAAGTCTATGGTGATGATGATGCAGGGTATAGATAATAATTCAGTCACACACAAAATAGCTTCTTTTCATACCTTTTACTGGTGGATGGTTCACGTAGATCCCGGGGAGCTGGTCGGGGTGGAGAGTGCACATTCCGGTAACAGCTGAGCAGGTTAGAGGCCTCCTTTACTTCCATGTACATGTGAGTCCAACTTGCCTGAAGCGAAGTTAACTCTGAATCTCCAGCTCTCTCAATAGCTGTACTGCCCGGCCAACGTTGTGGTGGAGCCTTCTAGGCGATGAAACTAAGTCCTTACTTTTGTCTGCGCTTGACTCAAAGTCCCTGTTCCACCTGACTCCGGTTACGTATTGACACTTAGGGCTGCTCTCTGCGACCTGTAGTCCAGATGCCTCCGGTTTTCTTGTTACTATGCTTGAAACAATAGCAACGCTTCGGACCCGGTGTCCGGCAATTTAGTGCAGGCAAACCAATACCTAAAGCACTTCTCTAACTTCTCCACTGTGCCCTTTGCCCTGCTTCCCGCTTTTAACATAAGCACTTGTGACTTTCAATGGCGAGGTCAGCTTTCTCTAGGGCTCGCTGAGTAGCCCTCAGTATCCTCTAAGTCCCACTTGGACTGACACTGAGCTGATCCGTACAAAGACAGGAGCCAGATTCCACTACTCTCCCTCCTAGGTTGGCTGACTGACTAACCACTTAAGACACGTGTCACTCCCTCCTATATCTCAGATGGGTGTGTCTGAAAGAGTGAGTGACAGTGAATGAATATCAAGCGTTGCTGTTACTTTCCTGTGCACTCTCCTGGACTTTTATGTGTGCCTGCGTAGCTGGGCTACACATCCCCCCTTGGTAAAACACAGCACTCCCGGGCTGTAAAAGACAAAAAGAACATTTTGTTTTGCATTAACAACAACATTATAACTCTTCCCATCCGGGAGGTACGAATTCTTGAACGTTACAATTTTTACAATAGGAAAATACAAAAGTATCAAAATATCAAGATATCAAACGTGTTCATATATACAAGATACTTGTGGAGGACCCGCACCAAAAACCTCCCACGTGGGTCCTGGGTGGGCTGCAGGACTTCTGACTGCAGACCTCACTCTAGGCCCACCATACGGGTTTTTCTTCAGAGGTAGATAGTAGTAGTGGTTTCATGTAAAACCAAAATAATGCACCGAAGCGCAACTATTTACAAGGATAAGTTCTTGGGCCGGCACAGTCCACAGCCTCTCAGTCCATGAAGGGTTAAATACATATATTAACTTCAATTTTCAAGTTTACTCAATATAATTCAACTGGATTTACCCAACTGGGGTATTCTATGCAAATAGGCAATCATTACTTTTTAATTTTTCAAAATTCCTTTTCCTTGTACCCAGCCGGGTATTCTACTCAATATGTAAACACTATACATACACAGTAATAAAGTGCAAAAATGGCAATTATTTCTTCAAAACTGTTTACAATTTCTAGAATGCGGTAAACCCCTGTCTGGGTCCTACCGGTCTTCACTTTTATAAACTTTCACTGACGTCTTCCACTCCTGGGGCTGGAACGACGTGATGCTCTTTGGATACCATAACAAATAAGTCATGGCCCGATATCAGTGTTTGCGTGGCCACAGTCCTTGTGCGAACCAACGGGGACGCAACGGGTGTCTCAGGCAAATAAGAACTTTTCATCAAAGATGCAGGTTTCAGCTGCGTTTTAACTGTAGTCGCATCCGGTTGCGATCCAGAATGAGTTGCAGTTTGCGTTGCGGGACACTTGGTTGATTGCGATGTAGGGGGCGATGCCGGGTAGGTCGCCTGTTGCGATGTAGAGCAAGTCGCTGATTGCGATTTAGAGAAGGTCGCTGTTTGCGATTTAGGGGGCGATGCTGGGGCACGGCCTGACGCGGTGGGAGCTCTGAACTGGGACGCTTCAGTACCGGCGTCGGGGACGGGGTCACTAACAATGGAGACGTTCAGGGCATACCACCCCTTCAAACCCCAGTGACGGGTGTAGCTCACAATGTCCCCATTAATCAGGTCCCTCCCAGGATGACCGATGGGCAGGTGGGATTCTACGTCCCTGCGGCTTACAAAGACCCCTGGATAGAGGCCCGGTTCGCGGATGAAGCCCCAGCCCTTGCGGAGCTGGAACTCGGTGACGCACCCCTGCCGCCGCTGTTCCCGTAGGGTACCTTTATCCCGGCGGACGGTCTCCTTGTCAGCTATGAATTCCTCATGCTGTTTCTGTCGGGACCGCTGGATGTCTCTTTCTCTCTCTTGCTTTTGACGTTGCTGCTCCTCCTCACGACGGCGCCACTCACTTTCCCACTGTACGGCATAAGTGACGTCATCTAACCGCTCCATCTTGTCCCAGTCGACTTCCGGCAACGATGGCTGGGACCCCTCCGGTGACCTTACCGGGGAGCGGTGCTCTGCGGTGGCCTCCTGGCCTGACTGGCACTCCGGTCCGGGCAATACCTCCTCAGCCTCCTTCTCCTCCACCTCCGCATCGGTGGGATCAGGTACAGCACTTTCGGCGGTAACCTCCGGTCGTCCCTCAGCCTTCTCCAGCAGCGATTTCAGGAATTCAGGAGACGGCCCTTGGCTTGTAGGAGAGAACATTGCGTCCCACAGCAGCCGCTGTGTTTGGGTGCGCCAGCGTCTCTCCGTCTCCTGTCGATCAGCACGACCCTGGAGCTTCCTCCTTAGCTCCTCATTCTCCTTCCGCAGCTCCATCATGGCGGGGTCGGTGTCCCTATCTGGGGACAGCTCCGGCACAGGTAGAAAATCTTCTGATCTTTGGCACAGATTCTCCTGTCCTTCCGCCATCTCGTCCCAGGTCAGACTGAAGTTTCCATCAGGAACAATCTGGTCTCTTCCGTGGAGGCGGGATTTGCGTCTCCTCCTCTTCGCATAGAGGATGAAGAGGAGGCGGATTTCTTTAGCAGAGGGGCAGGACCGCACATTGTAGTAACATTTGGAGAGGGCGGCCATATCTTTCGCGCCTCTGGGGGGATACACGCCCACGAATGCACGCCCACCTTCTTCACCAGCGCCTCAGGGCGCCAACTTGGCGGCAAAATGGCGATATTTGGCGCCAAAAGCAGCAAACAGTCTTTTTCATGAAATAAACAGTTCAATATAGGCACACAGGACTCACAGTTGTAAGTTTCGGATCCTGTTCGTGACGCCAAAGTTGTTCCGACCACGCACCACAATTGTGGATACCAGGGCTATGGGGTACTCGGAGCCGAGCCCATGGAAATCTATGGGAGTTGTCACTGGTAGCGGTGGCTCGGTCCGTGGCCCTGGCGGTCGTGCAATGGGGAATATTTACAGGGGATATTTAGGATAGGTAGTTTGTGACGCCACCTGTGGTATCTGGTTAATTGAACCAGCGCTGCTATAAGGACTTTCACAGGGGATGTTATGGGGGCAGCTGGGTGGTAGTCTCCCACAGGTGAGACGGGTCCCTGGAAGTCTATGGTGATGATGATGCAGGGTATAGATAATAATTCAGTCACACACGAAATAGCTTCTTTTCATACCTTTTACTGGTGGATGGTTCACGTAGATCCCAGGGAGCTGGTCGGGGTGGAGAGTGCACATTCCGGTAACAGCTGAGCAGGTTAGAGGCCTCCTTTACTTCCATGTACATGTGAGTCCAACTTGCCTGAAGCGAAGTTAACTCTGAATCTCCAGCTCTCTCAATAGCTGTACTGCCCGGCCAACGTTGTGGTGGAGCCTTCTAGGCGATGAAACTAAGTCCTTACTTTTGTCTGCGCTTGACTCAAAGTCCCTGTTCCACCTGACTCCGGTTACGTATTGACACTTAGGGCTGCTCTCTGCGACCTGTAGTCCAGATGCCTCCGGTTTTCTTGTTACTATGCTTGAAACAATAGCAACGCTTCGGACCCCGATGTCCGGCAATTTAGTGCAGGCAAACCAATACCTAAAGCACTTCTCTAACTTCTCCACTGTGCCCTTCGCCCTGCTTCCCGCTTTTAACATAAGCACTTGTGACTTTCAATGGCGAGGTCAGCTTTCTCTAGGGCTCGCTGAGTAGCCCTCAGTATCCTCTAAGTCCCACTTGGACTGACACTGAGCTGATCCGTACAAAGACAGGAGCCAGATTCCACTACTCTCCCTCCTAGGTTGGCTGACTGACTAACCACTTAAGACACGTGTCACTCCCTCCTATATCTCAGATGGGTGTGTCTGAAAGAGTGAGTGACAGTGAATGAATATCAAGCGTTGCTGTTACTTTCCTGTGCACTCTCCTGGATTTTTATGTGTGCCTGCGTAGCTGGGCTACACAGAAACAGCCGAATGAATTCTGAGGTATTCAGAGCCATACTGTGTGCTCAGATCCAGCCAAATGCAGCCAAACTGATTGGTCGTCGTTTCATACTACAGATGGACAATGACCCAAAACATAAAGCCAAAGCAACCCAGGAGTTTATTAAAGCAAAGAAGTGGAATATTCTTGAATGGCCAAGTCAGTCACCTGATCTCAACCCAATTGAACATGCATTTCACTTGTTAAAGACTAAACTTCAGACATAAAGGCCCACAAACAAACAACAACTGAAAACCACCGCGGTGAAGGCCTGGCAGAGCATCAAAAAGGAGGAAACACAGTGTCTGGTGATGTCCATGAGTTCAAGACTTCAGGCAGTCATTGCTAACAAAGGGTTTTCAACCAAGTACTAGAAATGAACATTTTATTTACAATTATTTAATCTGTCCAATTACTTTTGGTCCCTTTAAAAACAGGGTGGCACATGTTAAGGAGCTGAAACTCCTAAACCCTTCATCCAATTTTAATGTGGATACCCTCAAATGAAAGCTGAAAGTCTGAACTTCAACTGCATCTGATTTGTTTTGTTTCAAATTCATTGTGGTAATGTCTAGAACCAAAATTAGATAAATGTTGTCTCTGTCCAAATATTTATGGACCTAACTGTATGTTTTGACGAATATTTCCTTTGAAAATGATGTGTAAATGACAGAGAACTTCTCTATGTACATTAAAAGCTCAAGCTAAAATCGCATTGCAGTCGGATGTAAATCGGATGCTAGGTGTGAAAATCGCATTGTACTCACATAACATTTGTCCGTTTTTTCGGTCCTGATATCAGAACTTTTTTTCACACATATGGGTATGAGCTCTTAGATGGGTTAGGGGCAGACTCAGAAGTTTCGCCCCCCCAAACCAAAATCCAAGCTACGCCTCTAGATAAGTCCCAGGGTGGACTCCAGCGGCATCCAACCTTATTGTCCTTTATTGGAATCCTTTGCTCTGCTATGCCATCTGTCAGCTAGAAAATAAGAAAAAAAAGAACTGCATGCAGATTTATTTCTATTTAATAATGATGGAATCCAATGCAGATGTGAACAGAGCCCAACAGGTATCAATGTGAACAGAGCCCAATAGGTATCAATGTGAACAGAGCATAATAGGTATCAATGTGAACAGAGCCCAATAGGTATCAATGTGAACAGAGCATAATAGGTATCAATGAGAACAGAGCCCAATAGGTATCAATGTGAACAGAGCCCAACAGGTATCAATGTGAACAGAGCCCAATAGGTATCAATGTGAACAGAGCCCAATAGGTATCAATGTGAACAGAGCCCAATAGGTATCAATGTGAACAGAGCATAATAGGTATCAACATTTTTGCAGGTCAAATTATTTAACAATATTTGGTTAGAGAATTACAGGAAAAAAGCAGAGCAATCACAATGTGGTTAATTGGTTTTCACCAAGCTTCAGAGATTTATATGGGAAGAACGCTCTTACCTCTTGTTACATTAACCCTTTCCTATATAACCATTTGTTGTCAGACTACTAATTTATATGCTGCCTTTCATCGCACCACAGCTAGCCCTGGAGAGCACTATGGATGGCACTGCAGAAGTATTGCAGCTGGTGATGATGGGTTATTTAGTCTGGCACAGAGCGGACAATGTAGTTTGACATTCAAATGGGACATTCAAGCATCCATTTTTCACAGATGGCACTCAAATATATTCTTATGATGACCTATGGGACTATTCACTGAGTCATGTGTCAAACTCGCCAATGCAAGTCTACGGATCATCACTGACCGCACACATTGCCATCCATGTACAATCCGTATTTAACAATGCAATGTGTTGATTTTTCTATTTATATAAAAACTCACTGAAGAAACACTGATGGAAAAAAACTGAAACATGCACCAAACAGTTAGCAGCACTGTGTGGAGGACATTGTGGTTGACATTGAAAGGCTAAGCTCACACGAGTGCATAAAAAAATGATTATGACTTTCATCTCAATTATCATCTGTTTGGCATCCGTATAGGATTAGCTTTTGTATATATCAACAATTGTTTAAATCTACAAGACCAAATACAGTTCTCTATATTAAAAAATCATCCAGAAAATTGGGATTATTTTTTCTCACTCGTCATCCGTGTGCAATCTGATTTTTAACTCATCAGCTATTAATCTTTTACAGTTTCCTATACTACAGAATTGTAATTTATCCATAAAACTCGGACATATGGCATGCAATTTTTTTTTTCACACTGTCTGATTTCAGAGCGCAATTGCAGCATGCCGAGGTTTTTTTCTCATGCCGAATACAGCTGAGAAAAAATATGCAGATCTACACTGCTTTATTGAATAACATTGGTCAGAGTGCAATACAATTTTTTTATTGGGTTGCAGTTGTCCAGTTTAGACACCAGTTTGAGCCAGCCCCGAGTGTTGTCCTTCTTTTCACAGCTAACACAAGACCAAAAATATAGTCGATTAAACTTGTCTGTCACCAGAAAAAAACACTATTAACCTGCAGATATGGGGTTAATATAAAAGTTAAGAGCGGTATTAACCTGCCCGGCACCCACACTTAGCTGAATGCTGCATGGAGAAATTGATCTTTATTCCTCCCTGCAGCGTTCTGATTTCAGTCATGGGGCAGTGTCGGCGCGGGTTCAGTCACCACTCTGAGTATACAGAACGGCAGCTGTTACCGCACCCCCAGCCCCAGGGCCGGACTGGCCATCTGGCAATTCTGGCAAATGCCAGAAGGGCCTGTCTGGTCGTGAGCTGCCTTGTCTACTACGTTGCTAACAGAATCAGTGTTCTCAAGACACCCATACTGTTAAGAGTTGTGATAGAGCACCAAGTCTCTGACTCCATCACTTACCCAGCAGGCCATGGGTATCATTAGAAATATTGGTCTTGTAGTAAATCTTCCTTTCCTCCATCCAGGGTAATATTAGTAATATTTCCCATCTGGTTCTTGGGGACGGGGACAACATGGGCCTGTGTGATTCCAAATGCCAGGGCTGAATTTCAGCTCCAGTCTTTACCTGCCCTGACAGCGGTCCCAATGCTGAGGGAGCGTCAGTGGGTGCTGTTACAGGCGCCTCTCTCTATACTCTGAGCGGTAACTGAACCCGCGCCGGTGCCGCCTCCATGACTGAAACCCGAACACTGCCGGGGGGAATAAAGTTCATATTCTTCCCGCAGCATTTGGCCAAGTGTGGGTGCCAGGCAGGTTACTATCACTATTAACCTGCATATTAACCCATATCTGTAAGTTAATAGCGCTTGTTCTGGTGGCAGGTTCCCTTTAATGACTTATATAATAGCTCGGCTTTATGTCTTTATCTGATCAAAGAATTATATGGTAACTTGTAATGATCTAAAAATTTGAGTTTAGGATGAATTTCTCATTTATAGTATTTTTGTAATATATGATTAATGTCATCCTCTTACATATTTCCTATAATCTTTGTTTTATTTCAAAGACCCTACAGTCGTATTGATAGGATATGCAATAAATACCTCGGTGGCAAACCAAATGCTAGGACCCCTATTAGTTCCTAGAATTAATCGGCCTCCAACATAATTGAGCACGTTTTGTAATGAACCAACATCCTAGCCCTATTCTTAATGGTGAATTCTCTATAGAGTGTCTGGTTGGGAGTACTGCTGTTAGAGGTTAGCACATTCTTACATGTAGAAGAAGTGGTAGGGCTGCATAGGTGCTTGATCCCCAATACAAATGATGTAATTTTTGTAGAAATTTGATGTGCCAGTCATGAAAAATTCAGAGTAAAAGCTATATACATATGAGGCTGGAAGTGCACTGGGGTCGTGTCAATGCACATGGACTGCCTCTTCTAGTTGTATTGACACCCCCAGAGCTCTTCCAGCCTCATTTTCTCATGGCTTCTACTCTACATTTCTCATAACTGGAGCATTGGATCTTTACCTAAAAATATATCATTTTCATTAGGAGACAAGCACCTACACAGCCATATCACTACCCCCAGATGTAAGAATCTGCTGTCAGGTTCCATTTAAGAGCCATAAAATTCCTTGTGAACACAAGTGCTTAGGGTGCAGAAGGATCTTTTGCTGTAAGCTAGGCCATTTTGTTTAATTGACACCAGCAAGCTTAACCTGTGGTGCACATTTCATGCAATCTGGAGTCGTAGAGAACAGGGGTGAGTCTATAATGAGACAACTGGGGAGATGTCTCGGGCAGCGGAAATTTGAAAAACAGAGAACCAATTAAAAGATGCAAATTTTCATGCTGCAGTAACTTTTTACATAATTTTACGATTCAGATATCATTTACATTAGACACTGAGTAACTTTGTAAATAAATAACGTGATTTATACCGGAGTTTATAACCCCGAGCTGCGTTCAGATTTCTGCCGGTTGCAGTTGAAAAATCTCTTAACAGTTTAGCGGAGCTCCTGTAGTGCAAATCTCTAACTACTCAGCAATCTGGGAGAACAGTCTCTGTGGAGAAGACGTGGAGCCAGCAGGGCATGCTGGGAGCTTTTATGGCTGCAGCTTTGGACCATAAAACGAACTTGAAAGGGAAAGAAAAGCCGTAGCTGTACAGTCATGGCCAAAAGTTTTGAGAATGACACAAATATTAATTTTTACAAAGTCTACTGCTTCACTTTTTCTAATGGCAATTTGCATATACTCCAGAATGTTATAAAGAGTGATCAGCTTAACAGCAATTACTTGCAAATTCAATATTTGGCTAGAAAATGAACTTTATCCCCCAAAACACATTTCAACATCATTGCAGCCCTGCCTTAAAAGGACCAGCTAACCTCTTTTCAGTGATTGCTCCATTAACACAGGTGTGGGTGTTGATGAGGACATGGCTGGAGATCAATCTGTCATGATTAAGTAAGAATGACACCACTGGACACTTTAAAAGGAGGCTGGTGCTTGGCATCATTGTTTCTCTTCTGTTAACCATGGTTATCTCTAAAGAAACATGTGCAGTCATCATTGCAATGCACAAAAATGGCCTAACAGGGAAGAGTATCGCAGCTAGAAAGATTGCACCTCAGTCAACAATCTATCGCATCATCAAGAACTTCAAGGAGAGAGGTTCCATTGTTGCCAAAAAGGCTTCAGGGCGCCCAAGAAAGACCAGCAAGCGCCAGGACCGTCTCTTAAAAGTGTTTCAGCTGCGGGATCGGGCTACCAGCAGTGCAGAGCTTGCTCAGGAATGGCAGCAGGCAGGTGTGAGTGCATCTGCACGCACTGTGAGGCGGAGACTCTTGGAGCAAGGCCTGGTCTCAAGGAGGGCAGCAAAGAAGCCACTTCTGTCCAGAAAAAACATCATGGACAGACTGATATTCTGCAAAAGATACAGGCTGTGGACTGCTGAGGACTGAGGTAAAGTTATTTTCTCTGATGAATCCCCTTTTCGATTGTTTGGGACATCAGGAAAGCGCCTCATTCGGAGAAGACAAGGTGAGCGCTACTGTGTCGACCCGCCACCACAATTGTGGGTTACCAGGGCAATGGGGTACTCAGAGCCGAGCCCGTAGAAGTCTATGGGATTTTGTCACAGGTAGCTGTGGCTCGGTCTGTGGCCCTGGCGGTCTGGCGTATGTTGGGGATATATTTACAGGGGATAGGTTTATATACAGTTCGTGACGCCACCTGTAGTGTTCTGGTAATTAGTACCAGCGCTGCTGTAGATCTCTGAGGGGATGGTGAGGCAGCTAGATGTCGGGTCCCCTACAGGTGGGACTGGTCCCTCAAAGTCTATGGGATTTGTGAAGTCGAGTGCGGATAAAGAACACAGTCTCACACGGTCAGCGTCTTTCCATACCTTTACTTGCAAGATGATAAGGCAGGTCCCAGGGAGGCTGATCCAAGGAGAGTGTATCTTGAGACGGCAGCTGGACAAGTTAGGGGCCTCCTTTAACTCCAATAAAACGAGTACAACCAGCCTGAAGCGTAGTTCCCTCAAATCTCCAGCTTATCCAAAGCTGTACCTGCCCAGTCAGCTTAGTGTTAGGGGCCTTCCTGTGAAGGAGCTGAATTCTTATTTTGTCCTGCAGAACTTCAAAGTCTTCACTCCCCCTGACCCCAGTTACGTACTGACTATAAGGGGCTTGTCTGCCGCGACCTAGGGTCCGGTAGATTCCTGGTTTTCCTATCACCGTGCCTGAAACAACAGTGACCCTTCGGTCCCCAGTGACCGGTAGCAATGTGCTGGACTTCTGCAATCCTGTAGCACTAATCCTATAAATCCACTTGCCTTTCGCCTTGTCCACGCTGGTAACATAAGCACTCAAAACTAGCCAAGGGTCGAGCAGTCACTTCTTTCCTTTTCCTTCCAATGAAGTTAGCCACAGATGCTCAGTTATCACAGGCAGGAGCACGTCTCTGAACCTGATACCGTCCTCTAGACAGGGATGCTGAAGACTTTCCGTGCTAATACTTCTTCTTTCCTCAGTGTGTGTTGAGAAGGTGATACAGCTCTGACTAGACTAAGGTGTATTCCAAACACCTATACCAGACTCCACGATATGAACTGGTGAATAAGCAGGCTAGACTCTTTCCTCCCTCCAAACGTCTTCTCACACAGAAGTCTAGACACTCACTCCACACGTCCTCACTGTCCGAAGACAGGAACTAGACTAATCACTCTCACACCTACTACCTTGACCACTCCCTCTAGAGTATACTCCACTACCCTAGGGGTGTGTCTAGTGTGTGTCGAGTGAATGAATATTGAGCATTAAACTGCCGTCTCGCCATACGCTCTCCAGGGTACTGCGTGTGCCTACCACCAGGGCTACACATTCCCCCATGGTAAAAGACAGCACTCCCGGGCTGTAAAATACAAAAGACATTTTGTTTATGCAATAAACATTTAACAATAACATCTTCCCATCCGGGAGGTGAGAACACCTTGAACGTTGCAAACTTTATAGAAAATACAAATAGTATCAAATAGCATTCAATAAATATACAAGATACCTGTGAAGGACCCGCACCAAACCTTCAACGCGGGTCCTGGGTGGGCTGCAGGACGCCCGACCGCAGACCCCACTCAGTGCCACACCACACGGGCCCTGTCCCCAGAGGCAGTTATGACTGGTTTATGCAAAACCAAGAGAAAGCACCGAAGCGCAACCACCCACAATTAAGTTCTGGGCTAGCACAGTCCCCAACCTCAAAAGTCCATCTGTAAAGAAAGACACATTATATTAAATCGCATTATAAAAGTGCAACTGTTTATCATTTATCATCTATCATTTACCCAGCCGGGCATTCTATAATTAGAAATATATATTCACTATATATAACCTGTGCAAAACTCTTTCAAAACATTTTAAACTTTTTGTTTTTTACTTTTGGTAGATCCGATAGGGATCTCACCACATTTCTTACTATCTATTCATCTTCTAATAATACACCTTCCACTACATCTTTCACTCCGGGGGCTGGAATGATGCAATGAGCCCTAGATCCCAAGACCAGCAAATCATGTGCTGCGATCAGGGTCTGGGTTGCGACAGTTCTGGTGCGAACCTCTAGGGGCGCAACGGGTACATCTTCCTCGCGTGACACCGACTGCGTCTCCATCACAGTCAACGATATAGACCGCGTCAGGGTTTGCGATCTAGACCGGGTCGCATGTTGCGATGTGGAGGTGGCTTTAACTTGCGATGAACTTTGGGTCGCTAGTTGCGATGACTTTGCAGGGGGCGATGCTGGGGCACGGCCGGATGCTGCTTGAGCTGGAGACAGGGACGCGGTGGTAATGGTGACGGTACCTGCGTCTGGGACGGGGTCGCGGACGATGGCGACATTCAGGGCATACCACCCCTTCATTCCCCAATGCCGCGTATAGGTGACTATATCTCCGTTTGCTAAGTCCCTCCCGGGATGACCTTGCGGCAGGTGAGATTCTACGTCACGCCTGCTGACGAAGACCGCTGGGTAGAGGCCCGGTTCACGGATAAAGCCCCAGCCCTTCCGGAGCTGGAACTCAGTCACACACCCCTGCCGCCGCGGTTCCCGTAAGGTACCTTTGTCGCGACGGACAGTCTCCTTGTCAGCAATCAGCTCGGCATATTGTCGCTGGCGGTTCCTCTGAGTTTCCCGCTCTTCCTCCTGCAGACGCCTCTTCTTCTCCTCACGACTCCGCCATTCTTGTTCCCACTGGGCGGTGTAGGCGACGTCATCCAGGCGCGCCATTTCGTCCCAGTCCACGTCTGGTAGTGACGGACAGGACCCCTCCGGTGTCCCTGCCGGGGACCGATAATCTGCTGCGGCCTCCTGGCCGGGCGGGCGTTCCGGGACTGGCTGTACCTCCTCAACCTCCTCCGCTTCCACCGCTTCACCAGTGGGATCGGGAACGGTACTTTCGGGGGCAGCCTCCGGTTGCTCCTTCGCCTTGGGCAGCAGACTCTTCGGTACTTGGAATCGTGGGGGTTCATTGAGGGGAGAGGACGCCGTGTTTGTTAGTTGCCACTTCAGCAGGTTACATCGGCGTCTCTCAATCTCCTCCAGTCCAGGTTGGAACATCTTCTTTAGGCGTGCGTTCTCCTCCTGGATCTCTAGCAACGCCTGTTGCAGGTGCAGGATCGCATAAGACTCCGATGCTGATGGCAGCTTGGCGGGGGCACGGGGCCTGCCTTCCTCCGCTGCCCCACTCGGCTGCACACGTCCTGCCTCCATCATGTTCCAGAAGATTCTTTCCTCTTTCTGCGGAGACATCCGGTCTCTTCCGTGGAGGTGGGGTTTGCGTCTCCTCCTCCTCGCAGGGAAGGTGAAGAGGAGGCGGACCTCCTTTGCTGTAGGGCAGGACCGTATGTTGAAGTAGCACTTTGAGAGGGCAGGCATTTTCTTCGCGCCACAGGGGGGTAGACGCCCACGAAGGTACGCCCACCTTCTTCTCCAGCGCCTGAGGGCGCGAATATGGCGACAAAAATGGCGATTTTGGCGCCAAAAGTGCAAACAGTCCTTTTTTACAAAAACAATTCCTTAGGCACACAGGGCTCGCAATTTCGCGAGTTTCGCATCCTGTTCGTGACGCCAAAGTTGTGTCGACCCGCCACCACAATTGTGGGTTACCAGGGCAATGGGGTACTCAGAGCCGAGCCCGTAGAAGTCTATGGGGATTTTGTCACAGGTAGCTGTGGCTCGGTCTGTGGCCCTGGCGGTCTGGCGTATGTTGGGGATATATTTACAGGGGATAGGTTTATATACAGTTCGTGACGCCACCTGTAGTGTTCTGGTAATTAGTACCAGCGCTGCTGTAGATCTCTGAGGGGATGGTGAGGCAGCTAGATGTCGGGTCCCCTACAGGTGGGACTGGTCCCTCAAAGTCTATGGGATTTGTGAAGTCGAGTGCGGATAAAGAACACAGTCTCACACGGTCAGCGTCTTTCCATACCTTTACTTGCAAGATGATAAGGCAGGTCCCAGGGAGGCTGATCCAAGGAGAGTGTATCTTGAGACGGCAGCTGGACAAGTTAGGGGCCTCCTTTAACTCCAATAAAACGAGTACAACCAGCCTGAAGCGTAGTTCCCTCAAATCTCCAGCTTATCCAAAGCTGTACCTGCCCAGTCAGCTTAGTGTTAGGGGCCTTCCTGTGAAGGAGCTGAATTCTTATTTTGTCCTGCAGAACTTCAAAGTCTTCACTCCCCCTGACCCCAGTTACGTACTGACTATAAGGGGCTTGTCTGCCGCGACCTAGGGTCCGGTAGATTCCTGGTTTTCCTATCACCGTGCCTGAAACAACAGTGACCCTTCGGTCCCCAGTGACCGGTAGCAATGTGCTGGACTTCTGCAATCCTGTAGCACTAATCCTATAAATCCACTTGCCTTTCGCCTTGTCCACGCTGGTAACATAAGCACTCAAAACTAGCCAAGGGTCGAGCAGTCACTTCTTTCCTTTTCCTTCCAATGAAGTTAGCCACAGATGCTCAGTTATCACAGGCAGGAGCACGTCTCTGAACCTGATACCGTCCTCTAGACAGGGATGCTGAAGACTTTCCGTGCTAATACTTCTTCTTTCCTCAGTGTGTGTTGAGAAGGTGATACAGCTCTGACTAGACTAAGGTGTATTCCAAACACCTATACCAGACTCCACGATATGAACTGGTGAATAAGCAGGCTAGACTCTTTCCTCCCTCCAAACGTCTTCTCACACAGAAGTCTAGACACTCACTCCACACGTCCTCACTGTCCGAAGACAGGAACTAGACTAATCACTCTCACACCTACTACCTTGACCACTCCCTCTAGAGTATACTCCACTACCCTAGGGGTGTGTCTAGTGTGTGTCGAGTGAATGAATATTGAGCATTAAACTGCCGTCTCGCCATACGCTCTCCAGGGTACTGCGTGTGCCTACCACCAGGGCTACACACTACCACCAGTCTTGTCTCATGCCAACTGTTAAGCATCCTGAAACCATTCATGTGTGGGGTTGCTTCTCAGCCAAGGGAATCGGCTCTCTCACAGTCTTGCCTAAAAACACAGCCATGAATAAAGAATGGTACCAGAATGTCCTCCAAGAGCAACTTCTCCCAACCCTCCAAGAGCAGTTTGGCGATCAACAATGCCTTTTCCAGCATGATGGAGCACCTTGCCATAAAGCAAAGGTGACAACTAAATGGCTCAGGGAACAAAACATAGAGATTTTGGGTCCATGGCCTGGAAACTCCCCAGATCTTAATCCCATTGAGAACTTGTGGTCAATCATCAAGAGACGGGCGGACAAACAAAAACCTAAAAATTCTGACAAAATGAAAGCATTGATTGTGCAAGAATGGACTGCTATCAGTCAGGATTTGGTCCAGAAGTTGATTGAGAGCATGCCAGGGAGAATTGCAGAGGTCCTGAAGAAGAAGGGTCAACACTGCAAATATTGACTTGCTGCATTAACTCATTCTAACTGTCAATATAAGCTTTTGTTACTCATATGTTTGCAATTATATTTCTGTCTGTGATAAAAACATCTGTCAAACCACAATAAAAACCAGAGGGCAGCAGATCATGTGAAAATATAATATTTGTGTCATTCTCAAAACTTTTGGCCATGACTGTACAGGGCGCATTACAAAACCATGCAGAACCTCTGTGATATTTTTCTGCATAATGGGCCCTGTTTATTAAGATTTGAGATTTGCAGACCAGTCTTGCAGGGAACCTGTCACCATGAAAATGCCGTCCAATCTGCAGGCACCATGTTATAGGGTCGGCGGAGCTGTGGTAAGAGCCCAATTGTGTGTCACTATACCTGTGGTAGTCCAAGCACTGTGCGCACCTTAAAACCATTATACCAAACCACCAATATTTACAAGGATTGTTATAGGTTTGCTTATGTTTTATTGCGCCATTAATAAATATTTTGTGATTTTACAAAATATCTAAATAAAAAGTAGTTTTATTTATTACTTGTGGCATAGTATTCACATCAGTGTCCTATCCCCGTGACCAAGGTCTAAGGGTTCGGGTTGTAATACTACAGGCATTAATGGGAATCTGTCAGCAAGTTTTTGCTATGGATCTGATGACAGCATGAGGTAGGGGTTAAAACACTGAATCCTGCGATGTGTCACTTATCAAGCTATATGCTGTTGTTTACTTACAAATAAGGTTTTATCACCAGGTCAATAAAGAGGGACATTTTAGGGAGCTGTGAACCCTATATACTATGATATTTTAATGTTACTTTTTTTTTGCTCCTTCTTCAGAACTCCAATTATTAGCGGAACATCACTTGTGCAAACAGAGTTCAGAAGAGGAAGGTACCCCGCAGAGTAAGAACAGCGCGGATAACAGACCAAACTTGGGGTGCTGTTGCCATGGTAACACAGCCACAATTCCAGCATCTCAGCAGATGAGCTCATGTAGCTGCTTTACACAGGATGAACAGGAGAAAAACTCACCGGGGCGGAAACAGGATTGTCAGCCAGATTGCTCAAAAGGTAATCCGGGCGGTCTCAGCACTGCACATTTTGGTAATCATGTCTATATTGCGTACTTATAGGTTTGAAAAAAAGCAAAAGTTATGTTTCGACGCTTGTGCTTGTTTTTTCCCTTTCTTCAGCTCCGTTCAAATTTTTATTCATTATTTGCGTCAAAACGTCCCGTTAACATTTCTAGTATTTTAACTCCAAGTATAATCTAGTCTGCATCATAGTCTTGTGATCAAAAATACTAGATTCCAATGAAAGCCCATCAGGGTTTGTAAAAAGATTTAGGCAGCGCTGACATAGCTCCTTTTAAAACAGAAACCATGGCGGTGATTTGTGTTTCAGGGCTCATGCAGATGAGGGTATACATGAGACGTGAACTGTCCGATTTTTCGGATTTATAGGACAGCCCACTGACCCATGTTATTCAATAGGGCTGTTCAGATTAATTATTTTTCCTCCTTAAGACCATCCGTGAAAATAAAAGTGACAGCATGCACTACTTTCATCTGAGTCTTGTATGAGACTCACCATCCTATATAAATCTATGGGTGCGTAAAATAAAAATCAGATCCCACTGGGACCTTCAGAGCTGAGCAGGATCCAACTTTTACAGACACATTTCTATTATAAACCTAGCAAACTGTATGTGATCATGTGCATGTTTTAGTGTAGATGTATGTAAATGGGTGGCATACAGACATCAGACATCATACAGACTTAAAAATCGGCTAAAAATTTGAAAAAAAGTGTCTCAATTTTTCTTGATGAAACTTGTATGATTTCTTATACGCTCGTCTGCAGCTGGCCTTATATGCGCATTGTCATCACACATGGTTTTTGTGAAAAAAAATCCAGTATTGTAGCAGATAATCTGATCTTCCTGTTCGGACGTATCGTGAGGGCTGCAGCTTATCAGGGGCCATTGACTGACTGCAGCGCTCATATGATGCCTTCCACCTGATATTGATGCCAGATGGATGGCAGGGGACACAGTACCAAGTGCAGAGAAGCGGCGTCATTCCAGATGGTATGTTTTTTTTTTTTATTATTACACTAATCCGATTCTGAACCTATTAAAGGGGTTGTCACACTCTGTGTGACTGCAGACTTATGAATACCCCCAGCACATGCACTGTGCACTGGGGGGATTCGCCAGTTTCTGAACTGGGACCTTAGGGTATGCGTTATACATACTCCAGGCCAGAGCCTAACTAGTGAGTACGGCCTCACTCTATACACTTGTATGGAGCGAGGCCGGGCCCCATTTAGTGATGCAGTCGTCCAGTGGGAGTGGCCGACTAGAGAGTTCATCCTCACTCCATACAAGTGCATAGAAGCTAGGCCACGCCCACTGGCCGGGAGTATGTATAAGGCCGGGATCACACATGCGAGAAACACGGACGAGTCTCGCATGTGAATTCCCGGCACTGCCGCCGGCACTCGGCAGCGGAGCATGCAGTTGCATAGAAATACATACAGCCGTACACTCCGCTCCCAAGTGCCGGCGGCAGTGCCAGGAATTCACATGCGAGACTCGCCCTTGTTTCTCGCATGTGTGATCCCGGCCTAATGCAAACAAACCCTCCGGTTCCAGCTCAGAAAGTAGTGAATCCCAACAGCGCACTGTGCGTGCACTGGGGGGCTTCATAAGTCTGCAGTCACACAGACGTTTACTGCAATATATTAAGAGGATAAAAACTATGATGGGAGCGCTTCTTTAATCTTGCATGGAAACAGCTCTTTCACTTGCAAGTGTGTGTGGTCGATCATAATGGCCACCGAATTTGCAGGGTTTCCTTGCACAGTTAAGTAATTGTGTCCAGAAACAGTGGAAAGACTGCAGTGAGAAGGGCTTCTGTGGTTTAAAGTTGCAGCATGACCGCTGGGTGTGAACACCGCCTTATAGTAGCAGACAATGTCTTTAATCTAAAAACTGTCTGTTTAGATATTGGGAACATTTTTGGCTTAATTTAAATCAATTTAAATACAAAATGAGTCTGATCTTC
>JARQOD010000002.1:94236409-94350859 GCA_033576555.1 Oophaga sylvatica | reverse complement strand
AACCCTCCCCTACCTAGGAAAAAAAAAATAGCTTACCCCAAAAAAAAAACCCCCCCCAAATTTTAAAAAAAACCCCCCCCAAAAAAATTTTTGCCCCACAAAAACGGGCCTCTGCGATCTCCGCGTAATGCATTTTCCCCCTTTTTGCTTCCTCCCCCTGCCCGGGAGCGGGGTTTTATGTTCTGTAACATGTCAACAAAAAGGGTAAAAAGGGGAACGAAAACAGCGGGGAGACAGCTCAAACGGGACGGGCCCCTGGGGAAACCGCCCCCGGGAAATTGACAGCAAAAAGGGGAAAATAAGAATGTTAGCCAGGCAAGAAAGAGGCAAAAGGGGGGAAAAGGGGCCCCCCCAGGGGGGGGAAAGAGAAAGGGATAGGTGGGTGAGCACATGGGGGGGGGGGGGGAGATTCTAAATGCGAAAAACCCCCCCCCCCAAAACCCCAAAACCCCCTTTACCCCCCTTTTCCCCCAATACGATCATCCCCCCTTTTCCATCAGTATTAAAAAAATTTTAAACAAGGAAAAAAAAAAAACCCCCAATTCAAATAACAAAAACCATGTCTAAACACATTGCAAAAACACAAAACAAAAAAAAAAAAAGGCCCCAACCCCACATGCCAGCGTCTAGCACCAAAAAAATTTAAATGCAGCTGGCAACGGTGACACAAACAAAATCCCCCACGGGCCAAAAAAACTGGGGACCCCCCGCCCAAAAATGGGAAAAAAAACCCCAAAAACCCCAAAAAAAATTTTTCCCCTTAAACCAAAAAAACCCAACAAAAAATTTTGCAATAATGTTTTGAATCAAAAAAAAAAATTTTTTTTTTTTTAAAAATAAGTTTTAAAAAAAAAAGGTTGCCCTAAGAATTAAAAACCCCAAAGGAAACCCCCGGGGGAAAACTTAAAAAAAAATTTTGGGGTAATCAGAAAAAGAAAAAACAAAACGTTTTCACACCCCCAAAAAATTTTTTAAAATTTTCAAACTTTTTTCGTCTAAAAAACCCAAAATTTTGCCAGCAAACAGGTTATCGTTCTCAAATTTTTAAAAAAAATTTGTCCAGTATAAACAAACATCCCTAAAGGCCAAAAAAAATTTTAAGGGCCTTTTACTTTTATAAAAAACGGGGCCCCCCCGGGTTTTTTTTGCCAGCCCACAGAATGAAAAAAAAACAACATTTTTTTTCATCTTCCCTCAGCCATATTTGGTAAAACAAGCCCCCCTTTTTTCCCCCCCAAAACTTTTCTCTTGGATTTTGAGAAAAAATTTTGCGTCCCCCCAAACCCTTTTCCCCCTAAAGGTTTCAACTGTTTCAAAAAAAAAAAAAACCCCCCCCCAAAAAAAACCGAAATCCAAAAAAAAAAATAAAAAAATTGGGAAACTTTAAAAAAGAAAACCCCACCCCAAACCCCCCTTTTTTCAATTTCCCCCCCCCAACCCCAAAAACAGCCCCATAAATAAAAAAAAAGGTTTTTCCCAAAAAACCCCCAAAACGGTTTAAAAGGGGGCCCACATTTAAAAAAAGGGCCAAAAAAAAAAAAAAACCCCAATTTTCTCCTAAGAAAAAAGCGCGTAAAGGGCATTTAAAGTGTAAATTTTTCCCCTTCCCCTTTTTAAATTCCGAAGAGCAAAAAAAAAATTTAAAAACGTCGAAAAAACCCCACCGTAGTTTTTAACAAAAAAACCCTTTTCCCCCCCCTCACAAAGAAAGGGGGGGTGCCCTGATGAAACCAAAAAAATTTTTTAAAAACGCACACCCCCGCCCCCCCACGGTTTTTAGCATAAAAAAAAGGGGGCATTTCCCGGGGGGGGGACCAAGCTATTCTAAAACATCAAAAAAGGGGCACGTCAGCCTTTCCCCACCCCCCCCCAAAGGGAAAAAAACCCAAAAGGAAAAAAGACCCATACAAGCTAAGAAAAAACCCCCTTCCCAAAAATTTAGAAAAAATCTTTTTTTTAAAAAAAATTTCCGCTCAACAACCCCTAAGAATAAATTTTTTTTTTGAAAAAACCCCCAAAAAAATTTGAAACCAATTTTTTGAAAAACCCCTTTTTTTGGGGCGCCCGTTTTTTACAGGGCAAAAACATTAACGGGAATTCACTGGGACAATGTTTTTTCCTATCCTTTCTGATAAACCAAAAAAGGGGGGGAATTTTCCCCCTAAACAAACCCCCCAAAACCCCCAAAGACCGAAAACCCCAATGCTTCCAAAAAAATTTTAAGCCCCCAAAACCAGCTTATAGGGGCCAAAAAAGGGGGGGAACAACACGCAACTAGGAAAAAATGGGGAAAGGGGGTTTTTTTAGCGGGAAATTTTTAAGTCATGCCCCTTTTTTGGGGCCCTTTTACAAGAACAATTGTGAAAGATTTACAAAAATTTGGGGGGAAATTGTAAATTCGTTTAAAAATAAAAAAATTTTCTAAAGACAAAAGCGGAATTTTGGAAAAAAAAATGAAAAAAATGAAAAAATTTTTAACCACGTTGGGGAAATTGGGGGAAAAGGGGAAACCCCCCTTTCCTCTGAAACCAAATCCCCAATGGGAAGAATCAAAAACAAAACCCGCCAAATTTGGTAGGCCCAAAAAAAGTTCGGGCAAAAACCCTGCACCCTCCCCACTTACCTCCCGGGGGGGTTAAAATTTCCCCCATTTTTGCAACCCCTTTAAATTTGGGTTCCCCCCGCCCCCCAAAAAAAAATTAAAAAGTATCCCCTTTAAATTTCCCCATTCCCACAACCTGTCACCCCCCCAATCCCCCGGAAAAAAAAGGGGGGAAAAAATTCCCAATCCCCTTTCCCCCAAAAGGGGCCAAAATTTTTTTTTAAACCCCAAAACAACGATAAACTTTCTTGGGCACCAAAAAAAACAGAAAAAACCTTTAAAAATTTTTCCCCCCCCAAACTTTTTAAACCCTTTCCGGGAACCCGACAAACGCCCCCCCCCTTACCCCCCCCATGTTTCCCCCCCAACCCCCCAAAGAAAGTAAAGACACCCCCGGTTTCAAAACTTTTCCTTACCCCCCACCCCCCGGGTTAAGGGGGCCCCCCATAAAACCCAATTAAACCCCCCCCCCCCCCCCCCCCCACCCTTTGACCCCAAAATTTTTGGGGGGTTTTTAAAACAAATGCTTTGGGGTTTTTTTTAAAAAACTTCTAAATTTTTTCCCGGAAAAAATTGTTTAAAACCCTACCCCCTTAAAAACCCCCCCCAACCACCTCCCCTAAAAACGGGGGTGGGTTTTTTCCCCAATTTGCAATTTAGATGCATGAAAAAACAAAACTTTTTTTTCCCCCATGGGGGGGGGTTTTTGCCGATTTTACGCACTGGGGGCCTTTTGAAAAGGGGAAATTTTCCTTGTGCCCATCAGTAAAATCTATCATATATATCTAAATTTTTGACAAATTTTTCCCTTTTAAAAAGGGGGGGTTTAAATGAAGAGAACGGGCTCTTGTTTTTTTAAAACCAACTAAAATCGTTTTTGCAGGGGGATGTAAAGGGTTTGGGGGTGGGGAAAATCTTTTTGTACTCACATAAAAATTTGCCCGTTTTTTCCCTGATATAAAAAATTTTTTTACAAAGGGGGGAAAAAAGCTCTTAGAGGGGTTGGGGGGCCCACTAAAAAGTTTCCCCCCCAAAAAACCAAAAAATCCAAGAAAACGCCTCAAAAAAGCCCCAGGGTGGACCCCCAGCGGCACCAACCAAAATTCCCCCTTTTTATTGGAATCCTTTGCTCTGCTATGCCATCTGTAGTTTAGAAAATGAAAAAAAAATGCATGCAAAATTTATTTTTTTTTAAAATAATGAAGGCCCCCAAAATGCAGTGGGGAACAGACCCCAACAGGTATAAATGTGAACAGAGCCCTAGGTATCTTTGGGAACAGACCCCAATAGGTATCAATGTGAACAGACCCCAAATATCAATGTGAACACCCCCCAATGGGGATCAGTGAACAACCCCCAATAGGTATGGGGGAACAGCCCCAAAGGGGGTATCAATGTGAACAGAGCCCAATAGGTTCAATGTGAACAGGCCCAAAAAGGTATCAATGTGAACAGACCCAAAAAAGGGTTTTCAAGTGAACACCCCCCAAATAGGTTAAATGTGAACAGGCCCAATGGGTTTAAATGTGAACAGAGCCCAAAAAGGTATAAATGTGAACAACCCCAATAGGTAAAATGTGAACAGAGCCCAATAGGAAAAAAATTAAAAGGGAAGCCCAATAGGTATCCATGTAAACCCGAGCCCAATAGGTATCAATATAAAAAACCCCCCAAAAGGGGGTATCAATAAAAACAGACCCAATGGTTTTAAAAATGGAACAGAGCTAATGGTATCAATGTGAAAGAGCCCAATAGGTATCAATGAGAACAGAGCCAATGGTATAATTTTTTTGCGGTCAAATTATTTAACAATATTTGGTTGAGAATTACAGGAAAAAAGCAGAGAATCACAATGTGGTTAATTGGTTTTCACCAACTTCAAAATTATAGGGAAGAACGCTCTACCTTTGTTACATTAACCCTTTCCTATAAAAACCATATGTTGCAGACACAATTTAAGCTGTTTTTCATCGCACCAAGCTAGCCCTGGGAGCACTGGGGATGGCACGCAGAAGTATTGCACGGTGATGATGGGTTATTTAGTCTGGCCAAGAGAGACAATTAGTTGATTTTCAAAGGGACTTAAAACACCCCTTTTTCACAAATGGACTCAAATATATTCTTATTATGCCCCTTGGGCTATAAAAGAGTTTGTGTCAAACTCGCCAAAAAAATCTACGATCATACTGACCGCACACATTGCATCCTGTACTATCCGTATTTAACATCAAGTGTTGATTTTTCTATTTATAAAAAACTCACTGAAAAAAAAACTGAGGAAAAAAACAAAAAACATGCACCAAAAACAGTTAGCGCACTGTGGGAGGACTTTGGGTTGACTTAAAAGGCTAACTCACACGAGTGAAAAAAAAAATGATTATGACTTTCACTCAATTATCATCGTTTGGCATCCGAAGGATTGCTTTTGTATATATCAACAATTGTTTAAACTACAACCCCAAATACAGTTTCAAATTTAAAAAAAACATCCAGAAATTGGGTGATTTTTTCTCACTCTCCCCCTTGGAATCTGATTTTTAACTCATCAGCTATTTTTTTTTACAGTTTCCTATACTCAGAATTAAAATTTATCCATAAAACCGGACATATGGCATGCTTTTTTTTTTTCACACTGTCTGTTTCAGAGCAAATTGAGCATGCCGGGGTTTTTTTTTTTCTCATGCCGAATACAGCTGAAAAAATATAAAAGTCACACTGCTTTTATTGAATAATTTTGGTCAGAGGCAATAAATTTTTTTTTTGGGTTGCAGCCCCCGTTTAGACCCCGTGTGAGCCGCCCCGAGTGTTGTTTTTTTTTTCACAGCTAACACAAGACCAAAATTTTTGATTAAACTTGTCTGTCACCAAAAAAAAACATTTTTAACCCTAAAAGGGGGGTTAATATAAAAGTTAAGAGCGGTTTTAAACCCCCGGGCCCGGGCCACCCAACTTAGCTGAATGCTGCATGGAGAAATTGATTTTTTTCCCCCCCGCAGCGTTCTGTTTTAAAAGTCATGGGGCATGTCGGGGGGGGTTTTCAGTCACCACTCTGAGTATCAAAGGGGAGCTGTTACCGCCCCCCCCCCCGGGGCCCGGGGCTGGCCCTGGCAATTCTGGAAATGCCAAAAGGGGCCCTTTCCCCGGTCTGGGTGCCCTTTTCTACTACTTTTAAAAGAATCAGTTTTCCAAACTAGGTTGAGCGTACGATACCCAAGACGGTTCGGCCGAAAATTTCTGTTTGGCCTTTCGTACTTTTTTCCCCATTTTTTTATATACGATCCCGGAACGGAAACCCCCCAAAATTTTTTTTTAGAGGAAAAGTGTTTTTTTGTCAGCCTGAGGAATCCTAAGAAGTGTGGGCAATCCGTACTGCGCGGTCTGTTAACTAAGGCATGGCTGTGTTTTGGGCTGAATATGTCAAAGCATAAAAAAGGCGCCGCCGCCTTTTTAAAACGCACTTTTCTGGAATTCAGTTAGGGCAAAAACGCTGCTTGCGACTCTGAGGGAAGTTAGGATTGCGATTTAGGTACTGTGCTGTAGGAGCTAGCACCCAAACCCCCGAAAACTTCCTTTTTTTCCCGCGTGTTTTTTTAAAAAACTCTGCAAAAGGGTGTGTGATGCAGGGACGCTGCGTTTGCTCTGAATGCAACGCTTTTTAGGATCTGCACGTGTCACTTTTCAGACCTTTTTTTTTTTTTTTCAGTGTAATTCTTTTGCTCCATGCAATTTAACTATTTGTGTGACGCGCTTCCCCCCGACCCCAAACTTGGTTGCAAATCTATAGAAGTAGCAAAGGAGAGCCTTTCACAGATTTTTAACAGTTTTTTTTTAGTGTTCACTTCAGTCTGTGTTTTTTTTTTTTTTTAGTGCACATCATGCTCCAGTTACTTTTTTTTAAGGACTGCTGCTTGTACTCTGCGAGGTTCTCGTGCCCCATCCTTTTTTTTCTCTCCAATGTTCTCTCCATTTTCCTTTAAAAAAAAATTTTAAACTTTATGTGAGCCTTCCACCGTATCCCCAAACTTGGTTTTTAAAAAAATAAAGAGACAAAGGAGTAGCCTTTCACAGATTGTGAACAGTTTTGTTCAGTGTTCACTTCAGTTGTTTTTATTTTTTGGGGTGCACAAAAACGCCCAGTTACTTTTTTCAAGCACTGCTGCTTTTTCTCTCTGGCGTGTTTTTCGTGCCCCCTCCTTTTTTTTTCTTCCAATTGGTTTTGCCCATTCCCCTTTTAAAAAAAAATAATTATTAGTGTGACGCCTTCCATCCGTACCAAATTCATGGTTGCAAACACATAGAATAGACAAAGGGTAGCCTTTCACAGATTTTAAAGTTGGTTTCAGTGTTCAAAATTTTCTGTGTTTTTTATTTTTTTGAGGCACACACGCCCGTTATTGTTCAAGCACTGCTGCTTGTACTCTGCTGAGCGGGCTCAGTGCCTATCCTTTTTCATTTTCTCCAAAATTTTCTGCTCCATTCCATTTAAATAATTAATCTATTTTGTGACGCCCTTCCATCCGTATCCCCAAACATTGGTTCAAACATATAGAAGAACAAAGGTAGCCTTTTTCGATTTTTAACAGTTGTGTTTCAGTGTTCACTTCATCTGTTTTTTTATTTTTTGAGTGCCTCACGCTCCGTTTTTTGTTCAAGCACTGCTCTTGTATTCTGAGCGTGCTCAGTGCCCCCCCCCCTTTTTATTTCTCTCCCCAAGGTTCTGCTCCCCTTCCCCTTTAAAATAAATATAAACTATTAGGTGCGCCGCTTCCATCCCAAAACCAAAACTTGGTTCAAACACTTAGAAGTGAAAAGGGAGTAGCCTTCCAAATTGTGACCAGTTGTGTTTCAGTGTTATTTTTGTCTTTTTTTTTTTTTTTGAGTGCACATCCGCTCCGTTACTTGTTCAAGCCCCTGCGCTTTACTTGTACGTGTCTCAGTCCTCCCCCTTTTCATTTCTCCCAATTGGTTTTCCCCTCCATTCCTTTAAAAAAATATAATCTATTAGTGTGACGCCTTCCTCCGTACCAAATTTTACATTGGTTGAAACATTTAAAAAGTAGACAAAGGGTACCTTTCACAATTGTGAACAGTTTTTTTTCGTGTTCACTTGCTGTTTTTTTTTTTTTTTGAGTGCAATCACGCCCTTTTTACTTTTTAAAAGCACTGTGCTTGTACCTGGGGGTCCTCAGGCCTCATCCTTTTCATTTCTCTCCAATTGGTTCTGCTCCATTCCATTTAAAAAAAAATATAAACTATTTTTTATTTTAAGTATAATTTTAATTTTTTAAAAAACTTAATAAAAAAAAATTTTTAAACAATTTAAAAATTTTTTATTTTTTTTCAGTTTGGTAATAAAATTACCTTATAATTTTATTTTTTTAAATTCCCCAAAAAAAAAACAGGAGTAAGGACGTGGTCGTTTTTAAATTTAAAACAGGGGGGGAGGGGGGGTTTCTTGGCTGCTGCCCCCTAGTGACCAAAAACCCCCCTTTTTTTAAAAAACCCATGGAGGTTGAGCGATACTGCCGATATCAAAAAAATATCGTATCAAAAGGGGTAGGGCCGATATCAAAAAATTATCGTAAAATTTCCATTCTGACCCCGGGAATTTTCCCCAAGTAAGTCAAAAGGGAAAAAAAAAAAACGAAAAAAAAAAAAAACCTTTTTTTTTCGTTTAAACAAAAAAATATCCACAAAATACATTATTTATAAAAACTGTTTCCCATTGTGACATATTATAACATTATTATGTTTATACATTCACATATAAAAAGCTCTGATTCAATTGCCGGGAAAAGCCGTGACATACCCATAAAGTCGAGGGCTGGCCCCGAAAACCCCAAAAACCTCGGCTCTTGCCCCCAATTTTTGGGCGTCACGAACGGATTTGTAGCTCGCTATAAGCGACCCCTTCCTAATTAACTGGTTTGTGCTTGAAATTGCTAAAATATCAGAGAATGTTTTTGCCTTTTTTCCGCCATATCTGCGTCCGAGGGGCAGGTGAAAAGAAGGGCGTGCTCTTCATGGGTGTACACTCACTAGTGACGCGAAAACGGGCCTTTTAAAAAGGTACTGCAATGAAATCGGCCCCACGCTTTCAGTTCCGCCCCCCTCCTCCTCATGGGGGGAAACTAAACAAGGGTCCCGCCTCCCCCAAAAAAGAGGGGCCCTCCCAATGCAATGAACAGGATTGGCGGATGGCTAATGGACCGAGCAAAGGGGAAGGGAGGGGGCAGTCAGAGCTCTCCCCCCAGGAAGTGCCCCCTCGCCAGGGGGCCCCCCCGTTGGGCCCCCCCCGGGGAAAACCCCCTCGCTGCAAGAAGCGGGGGGTACCCTAAGAGGCCCCGGGGCCCGGACCAGGAAAGGTCGCCAGGATGGAAGCCCCCTGGGTGCCCTAAAAAAAAAAATTTGACGGCGCCCCAACCCTCTTACCTGAATTTTCTGTACCGGAAGGGGGGCCCCGTTTTGTAAGGGCCCTTGCAATGGTCCGGTGACGTTGTCGCAGTAGGCACCCCCTTGTCAAAAAACGTGCAAAACCCGGAGCACCCCAAAAACCCCTGTTGCCCCCGCCCGAAGGCAAAAACACACCCTTCCCATGGAGGAGGCCCCCAGGCACCAGGCAAAACCTGCCTGTACCGGGCCCCCGACTGTCATCTGTTCCAAGCCGGCGCTTCCTCCGCAGGGAGCGCCGCCAGGGGTGGGGGGCCGCCAGGAAACTGCTGCCCGGGAACTGTAACTGGCATTTGTGGGGAGACATGGAGCACTGGGGAGGAATTCAACCGGGGTCAGGAGGAAAGTGGAAGTTGGGAGGGGAAGCAGACGACAAAGGGAGCAGCGAGAATCCCCAAAAAAATTTGCCAACTCAGCTGGAGAAAAGGCCCCGGGGATAAGGACCGGAGGAAAGGATAAAGGAACCCGAGGGAGCCCAGCCAAAGGGGCAGTCGGACTTTAAATTGAAAAAGGGGTTGGGGCTTCATCCAGAGCTGGACTTTTTTAGAAGTGTTTGTGAACGGGGCGTGGAGCTCACCTCCCCGAAGGCACCCGGGGGGGACCTGTTGCCAGGGACTTGGACTTACCCCCCAAAAGGGGTTCAATGGATGGTAGCCCAAATGTTACCAGGGGGCGACCCCCCACTCCCCCCAATGTCAGGAACCTGTAGACCCTGGGAGCCTTCAGCCTCCCACATCCAGGCCTCTGCAAAAGTGCCCAACCCACGCCGTAAATCTCCCCCAGCCTTTCCCCAGTGGTCTCCTCACGCCCCAGCTTGGACATGAAAGTATACTGGCCCTACCCGGCCCCTGTTAGGCCCCGGGGGTTTCGTTCAGCCGGGACATAGGGTTTCCAGCCCGGGGGGAGAGAAAGGGGTGGCCACACAGACCCAGATAGGGGTCACGACTTGATGTACAGGCCACACGCGTCATCAGGTCCGGGGTGGTCCTTGGTGCCTCGGATGTTTGGCAAGCATCAGAAGATACCAGGTGGTCCTGGAACACCCCTGCCAAAATTATAAAAAACCCGGACAGGGTCCCGTAGTAAATAGTTAAATTGTTTTGTACCCGGACGGGTGAATGTTCATAAAAATTTTTTAATTTAAAAAAAAAAAAAAAAAACACATTTTTCATTACTTTTATTAGTCTCATCCTGCGACGCCATCGTCTCCTGAAAAAAAAATGAAAAAAAAAATATTATATATACCACCTGACCGACGCAGTCCATAGTAACGGGGTTCCCACGCGATCCAGCTCCGCTACATCAGAATGACAGGCAGAGCCTGTCATCCCGGTGCAGCACAGCTGATTACCTGCTTCCCCGCGGTGACGTCATCGGAACTGACTGCTTTACGGCCGGGATTACCCAGCAGTCACTGCAGTTAATCGCGAAAAACTGCATGTGACCGCCAGGGAGAAATAATGGCGGCCATCAAGCAGTCCAGGATGTGACCGCCGAGATCTTCTGCCAGGTAAGTGCCGCTGACTCCTGACAGACCCGACCGACGGACACTCACAGTGACAGTGACAAATCCGATTTCCGGTATTCGATAAGACGAAAATATCGAAACGAATTATCGAAAGGCCGATACAGCTAATATCGGCCGATACCCGATATTTGCAGCATCGTATCGCTCAACACTACCCATGAGCGTTCCTTTATGCGCATTTTGGTAGGAGCTCGGCGTGCCCCCCTGCTGCGGGAAGAACAAATTGAAGCCGTTGTTGGTTGGGATGGCAGCCAATGCATCGACTTCAATTCCTTCCACCTCCTCTCAGGAAACAACACTGTTGAGCAACCATCTGTCTGTTCACCGCCTGTCAAATTGCCCAGGCAGTCCAGAGAGTTCTGTACAGGAGCCAGCTAGTCTCTGCTTCTGTTCTCAGAATCTGTTGGCTCGCAAACACGGGCACAGGCAAGCAGCATTCTGCAATTTGAAGAAGAGGGAGTATGCAGTGATGCGCAACAGCTGTGTCTCTCTCAATCTGAAGAGGCGGGTGAGCCAGTGCCGATGGACAGCACACCGCAGAACGCATCTTATGATGATGATGAGACTCAGGTGCCAGGTTTTGTGGAGCATGGTGCTGCCCAGACCATCCAACAGCAGCAGGTGTTGAAAGAGGGTAGTGGAGATGATGAAGTCCGAGACCCAACATGGCGTGAGCAACAGGAAGGTGGTGGGAGCAGCTCTGAGGAAGAGATTGTCCCAACGGTACAAAGAGAGGGAGAGGTAGGCTGCAGACTCGCTTGCCTGTAGCCTCCAGTTTGGCACCTGTTGGGAGCAGTTCTCTTAGAAATGTCAAAATTGGCGCTCCCATGACTTGCACTGCGTGGTCCTTTTTTGACAGACTTGTAGATGTTATTTGCTATGTTCAATGCAAGCTGTGTAAGCAAAAGTTAAAGAGGTAAAAATATCAGTAACCTGAATACCACAAATATGTGGAAACATGTACGGACAAAGCACGTAGCTGAGTTACAAAGAACACTGGAGATGTAGGCCAACCTACAGCAGCACCTACATCTTCAGGTCGTGTTGGAGCCTCTACCTCCAGCTCACACACACCTGGTTCGGCTTCCTCACAGGATCTCCATGGAAGAACCTCGGTCACTGTTATCCATAGACAAACTGTTATTCCACCCACAGCAGCAAGTTCACAGTCATCGTCACACTCCCAGACCACAAAACAGCCATCGGTACCACAGGCATGGGATAAAAAAAAGGCCATACTCGGCAAAAACCCTCCCCCGAGCACAGGCTCTGAATGCTGGCATTGCAAAACTCCTGTCCCTTGAAATGCTGTCATTCAGGCTGGTGGAGACTGACAGTTTCAGGAACTTTATGGCATTGGCAGTCCCACAATATAATGTGCCAAGCCGATTTTATTTCAGCAGGCAAGCCGTCCCTGCTCTGCAAAAACATGTCGAGGGAAACATTAAACATGCGCTACTAAACGCCGTCAGTAGCAGGGTCCACCTGACCACCGATGCGTGGACCAGTACCCATGGCCAGGGACGATACCTTTCCCTCACTGCCCATTGGGTCAATGTTGTGGAGCCGGGTACAGATCTTGCCAGTGGCGCTGTACGTGTTCTGCCAACTCCAAGGATTGCAGGAATCCAGTCTGTACACATTGATTCCTCCTCCTACTCCAGTTCCTCAGAATCATCGCTGCACGAGCCGTCACGGTATACCTCCACATGGACCCGTGAACGCTTACCTGTTGCGACCGATATTGTATGTAAGTAGTACAGTTCATATAGTGTCTTGTGCTTGGGTGCGATGAAAACACAGGAGTCACAGGTTTGATATAGAAGGTCTTGTATTACTTCATACAAGTGGCAATAATAGTCACACAGTTTGCAGATACAAAAGCAGGAGACACAGCAGGCCAGAGTAACTTAAGCTCAGCAATCACTCTCCACAACAGGTTCAGGATCTCTTCTCTGTTACCGTAAGTCCATGCAAACGTGGATCTTTCAAAGAGCAGGGTTCCAGAGTCCACGAGTGTTCCAAAGTTCCACAATAGGAAATAACTGGAGTACAAGGTCCAAGGCTTTCAGGAGTCAGGTCACAGGTTCACTGCAGGCTTGATTCTGAAGCACTGATTGCTCAGCTGTGACTGCTTAAGAAGCAAGAGGAAAGAATCAGGGCGGGAACATGCAAGCTGGAAACTCCATATTGACTGATGCAAGATAGCTGCAGCAAGACAGAAAGTAAAATGGCTGACGGAAAAACTGAGTTTCAGGAACATGTACACAGAACCTTACATTACTCCCCCCTTCGGGACAACCTCCGGATGACCTCAGACCAGGCTTGTGTGGGTACCTCTGATGAAACTGACGGAGCAAGCGAGGAGCATTAACGTTATTGACTGGTTCCCATGAGTTGTCCTCCACTGGGTAGCCCTGCCATTTAATCAGATATTGTAACTGATTTCTATACAACCTGGAATCTAAAATCCTTTCCACCACAAATTCTTCCTGACCATCGACTAGCACTGGGTCAGGGCAAGGAGAAGAACGTCCAGGAAACGTATTGGGTGTCGCAGCCTTTAGTAGGGATACATGAAAGACAGGGTGGATTCTCATAGTTCTGGGCAGTTGAAGACGACAAGCAACGGCACTTATAATTTTACTGATTTTTAGGGTCCAATGTACTTATGTCCCAACTTAGACGATGGAATCCTTAACTTAAGATTTCTGGTTGACAGCCAGACCAGGTCTCCTACCTTGAAAGCTGGTGCAGGTTTACGAAATTTATCTGCTGCTTTTCTTGTACCTTTCCTGAGCCGATTCCAGATTCTCCTTTAGAAGATCCATATTCTTCTGTAAAGACGTGATTTCTTTCAGCCACTGCTGGTAAAGGCGTTTCTATGGGAAATCGGGTAGAATGTTAGGATGATAACCTAGATTAGAGTAAAAAGGAGACTGCTTAGTGGAGGCACTCTGAGAGTTGTTATAAGAGAACTCAGCTAATGGAAGTAGATCCACCCAATCATCCTGTAGGTGGCAGATAAAGCAGCGGAGATACTGCTCCAGGGTTTGATTGGTTCGTTCGGTCTGTCCATTAGTCTGGGGATGAAAAGCAGAAGAAAGGTTTACTTTAATGTCCAATGCTGCACAGAAACTTTGCCAAAACCTAGAAGTGAATTGCACCCCTCGATCCGAAATAACCTCATCCGGTACTCCATGTAAGCGAAACACATCTTTAATCATCAAATCTGATGTCTGTTTTGCAGTGGGTAAGCCGACACAAGGGATAAAATGAGCTGCCTTTGTTAGACGGTCAACCACCACTAGAATGGTGTTCTTCCCTTGAGAGGTTGGTAACTCCACAATGAAGTCCATAGAAATGGATCCCCACGGGCGGGACGGGGTGGGAAGAGGCTGTAACAGACCAGTTGGTGAGGAGCGAGGTGTTTTGCATCTTGCACAGACTTCACATGAAGTGACATAGTTTAAAACATCCTTCCTGCAAGTGGGCCACCAAAAGAAACGAGAAAGAAATTCCTGTGTCTTTAGAATTCCTCTATGCCCAGCTATCTTGGAATCGTGAATGAGTTGCAATACTCTCAATCTGACTGTTTCAGGAATATACAGGCGTTGTCCCTGAATCCACACACCATTCTTAAAGACAAGACTTACGTCCCTTGGGGGTTGTGCCAAAAAGGAATCCGCATGGTATGCTTCCTTGATGTCCTTAAGTAGGTCTTGATTATGAATCACTCCCAGGAATCTAGAGTCAGGAAGAATAGTCTTAGGAGGAGTAATTGGACGTGTCTCTGCTGAGTAAATCCTATAGAGTGCATCAGCCTTTCCATTGCGCGATCCTGGTCTATAAGAAATGATAAAATTAAATTGGTTTAAGAAAAGATTCCAGCGAGCCTGGCGAGGAGTCAGGCACTTAGCCGACCTGATAAATTCAAGGTTACGATGGTCTGTCAGGACGACTATTTGCTGTGCAGCTCCCTGAAGAAGGTGTCTCCATTCTTTGAAGGCGGCAATAATGGCCAACAACTCTCTATTGCCCACATCGTAGTTCCTCTCAGCCGAAGACAACTGCTGGGAAAAGAAGGCACAGGGATGCAAGACATTCTTCTCACCTGTTCTCTGAGAGAGTATAGCTCCAACGGCACAGTCTGAAGCATCCACCTCTATTATGAAGGCAAGCTCGGGGTTGGGATGTACTAAGATAGGTGCAGTGGTAAATTTATCTTTTAGACGGGAAAATGCTTCCTGGGCTTGGGGAGTCCAGGAGAACCTAGACTCTTTCCGGGTAAGTTGGGTGATAGGTGACACTACCTCAGAGAAATTCCTAATGAAACGTCTATAGAAGTTGGCAAACCCGATGAAGCGCTGTACCTCCTTCACATTTCTAGGACTTGGCCAATCCTTGATGGCTTGGGTTTTGCTTCCACCATACTAATTCCTTGTGTAGACAGTACATACCCCAGAAATTGAATTTCGGTCCTATGGAATTCACACTTTTCAAGTTTGATGTAAAGATGATTTTGTCTTAGACGTTCCAAGACCATTCTCACATGTCCATGATGTTCCTCTGTGGAGTTAGAAAAAATTAGAATATCATCCAAATAAATCACCACGAATGTATCTAGGAGATCCCTGAAGATGTCATTCACCAAGTGTTGGAAAGTGGCTGGGGCAGTACTCAGACCAAAAGGCATAACTAGATATTCAAAGTGTCCATAGCGTGACCTGAATGCAGTCTTCCATTCATCCCCAGGTCTAATACGGACTAAGTTATAGGCCCCACGAAGATCTAGTTTAGAGAAAATTTTGGCATGTCGCACTCTCTCCAATAACTCAGGGATTAAAGGCAATTGATAACGGTTTCTAATAGTAACCTTATTGAGTTCCCTATAGTCTACGCAGGGTCTCAGAGATCCATCTTTCTTCTTTACAAAGAAGATGGGTGCACCTGCAGGAGATGAAGAGGGGCGTATGAAGCCCTTGGCTAGATTTTCGTCTATGTAATCCTTTAAAGCCTTTAGCTCGGGCCCCGCCAGGGGGTAGATCTTACCAAAAGGTATCTCTGCTCCAGGCAATAATTCAATTGGACAATCATATGGACGGTGAGGAGGAAGCTGGTCAGCGTTCTTCTTGTCACATAAATCCACATAGTCCTGGTATACAGCTGGTAGTTCAGGGACTGACATGGTTCCTTTAGGAACAGAGCAAGCTGAAACTTTTGGACTCATCTGTTTCTCTGGAAAGTGTAATTCCTTGGTCTCCCAGTTAATGGTAGGATTCTGAGCCTGCAGCCATGGTAGCCCTAGAATAATGGGAAAGTGGGGAGAAGAGATAAGCATAAAGGACAGTTTCTCTTGATGATCTTTACCCATAAGAACCCTCAAAGGCTCTGTTTCCTGATCCACTGGTCCAGAGGTCAGCAGGGAGCCATCCACAGTTTCCATCTGTACTGGAGTAGCCTTCTTCACTGAACGTATCCCCTGTTTCAGAGCAAAGGAGACATCCATAAAATTTCCACTTGCCCCTGAGTCGATCATAGCAGAGCTAGACACCCAAGATGAGTCAACCCAGAGTTTGATGGAAAGAAAGCAATGAGAATTGTTTTTCTTACAACTCAGCTGGGACACCGCTGAGGAAACTTGAAAAATTGCAGCGTTTACACAGTCAACGTCCTCAGAGGTAACGGAGTTTAAGTCAGAGAAATCAAGATCTGTTGCTGCAGATCTCTCTGGAGCCTGAGGCTCGGACCTGACAGATCCCCTCTCGCAACACTCACAGTGAATGAGTGCTGCAGTAGTCTTACGAGAACGGCTGGGGCAGTTTATAATGAAGTGCCCTGACTTACCACAATAGAAACATAGATTCTCCTTAAAACGATGTTCCTTGCGTGCATCACTAACCCGTCGTTGTAAAGAGTCTACCTGCATGGGTTCAGGTTCAGGTTCCGTGTAATCCTACTCAAAGGTTCCTTAGCTGGAGAGGAAGGTAGGAAAAGGTTAGTGCGATTGCTTTCGAACCATCTCTCTTGCCTGCATTCAGTCAGACGAGTATCAATACGGATGCAGTAGTTAATAAAGTCACCTAACGCAGTGGGAGGGTCGGCACGAGCAAGTTCATCCTTAATCAGTGGAGATAACCCTTTTCGAAAAATAGATTTTTTGGCAGAACTATCCCAGGTGGTATCAAGGGCCCATCTCCTGAAATCCAAGGCATATTCAGCTACCGAGTGCTTACCTTGGCGCAAAGCTAACATGGCTGTTTCAGCTGTTGCACCTCGATTGGGTCATCAAACACCTGCCCCATGGCTGAAATGAAAGCATCAAGATGATCCAAACATTCATCCTCAGTCTCAATCAGAGGGTTTGCCCACATCAAAGCCTTGTTGGTAAGTAACATAATTATAGTAAGCACCTTAGATCGTTCAGTGGGAAATTGTGAAGCATGTGCAGAAAAAAAAAAGATTGCATTGATTAATAAATCCCCTGAATTTCTCACGTTCACCGCCAAAACGAAAAGGGGGCAACTTGGGAATCCCAGAACTCGGGGCTACGGCAGGAGCCTGGACTCGCCCCTCTAGAACCTCAATCCTGGCTCGCAAATCCTGGGCAGTCTGTCCAAACACTTGCAAATTGTGATTAGTGAGGTCCTGTAGGTTTGTAAAACGGGTCTTTATATTCTGCAAATCTGCAAGGATATTATCAGTCACTCCGCAAAGTTCCTTTATGCGGGCCTCCATTTTCCAGATCTTTTAAGACAGGAGTACTGGAAGGAGAGGAGAGGAAAAAAAAAAAAAAACAATAGTGTTTACCTGTGGTAACACTGCAGAGAGAAAAAAAAAATTAAGGGAACTGCTCACCTGGAATGGTTGTGAAAAGTCACAACCACTGTCATCACAGAAAGTACAACCGGACATCCGATATCCACAGTTACAGCAGACACAGCCTTTCCAGACCCAGCAGACACTAACGTTTGGCTTCAGAATCTTGTAAGTAGTACAGTTCATATAGTGTCTTGTGCTTGGGTGCGATGAAAACACAGGAGTCACAGGTTTGATATAGAAGGTCTTGTATTACTTCATACAAGTGGCAATAATAGTCACACAGTTTGCAGATACAAAAGCAGGAGACACAGCAGGCCAGAGTAACTTAAGCTCAGCAATCACTCTCCACAACAGGTTCAGGATCTCTTCTCTGTTACCGTAAGTCCATGCAAACGTGGATCTTTCAAAGAGCAGGGTTCCAGAGTCCACGAGTGTTCCAAAATTCCACAATAGGAAATAATTGGAGTACAAGGTCCAAGGCTTTCAGGAGTCAGGTCACAGGTTCACTGCAGGCTTGATTCTGAAGCACTGATTGCTCAGCTGTGACTGCTTAAGAAGCAAGAGGAGAGAATCAGGGCGGGAACATGCAAGCTGGAAACTCCATATTGACTGAGGGCAAGATAGCTGCAGCAAGACAGAAAGTAAAATGGCTGACGGAAAAACTGAGTTTCAGGAACATGTACACAGAACCTTACAGATATGAGCACAGCCATGGCCAAACGTCAACAGGCCGTCCTGAAATTAATTTCCATGGGGAATCGAAGCCACACAGCGCAGGAGCTCTGGGATGCCATCAAGCAGGAGAGCGACGTGTGGTTTTTGTCAGCTAATCTCCAGCCAGGCTTGGTAGTGTGTGACAATGGCCGAAATCTGGTGGCAGCTCTGGGCCTTGGCAACCTCACTCACATACCATGTCTGGCACATGTGCTCAACTTGGTCGTTGCAGAGTTTTTTGAGGGACTATCCGGATCTTGATCCACTGCTGCACAAGGTCCGCCTAGAGTGCGCTCACTTGCGACGTTCCAGCATGGCCAGATCGCGCATTGCAGCTCTGCAAGTCAGATTTCGCCTTCCTGAACATCGCATCATATGTGACGTACCCACCAGGTGGAATTCCACGTTACATATGTTGGAGCGGTTGTGTGAGCAGCAGCCAGCAGTAATGGAGTATCAGCTGCAACAGGCGCAATCAACTCGCAATTTGCGCCGTTCACACTTCACCACTACTGAGTGGGCCTCTATGAAGGACATCTGCGACGTTTTGCGTGCGTTTGATGTCTCAACGCGGATGGCGAGTGCAGATGATGCACTAGTCAGCATGACTGTCCCCCTTATCTGCCTGCTTCAGAAATCACTGAAAGCACTAAAGGAAGAGGTTTTGGAAGAGGTGGAGGATGAGGAGTCACAAATTCAATTACCTTCAGGACAGTCAGCGCAACGTGGTTCCTCACAAAGGGCTGGGCAGGGCTCACTTTGTGAGGAGGATGAGGAGGAGGATCAATGGAGGAGGAAGAAATCCCTACAGAGGGAGGTACACAACGCTCTAGTCAGTATGTAGAGCGAGGGTGGGGTGATGCAGAGGAGGCAGAGATGACGCCTCTTCCAGAGGACAGCCTTTGTTGGCCAGTTGGGAGTCTGCAGCACATGGTTGATTTCATGCTTCAGTGCCTGAGAAACGACCGCCGCATCGCCCACATTCTCACCACGTCAGATTATTGGGTGTACACCCTCCTAGACCCTCGCTACCGGGACAACTTACAAACCCTCATCACACCGGTGAACCGGGACCGTAAAATGCAGGAGTACCAAGACACACTGGTGCAATCCATACTGTTGTACATTCCAGCCGAGAGAGCTGCTGCTGCTGCTACTGCTTTACAAAGCAGCTCTGTGCGTCGAGGCAGTGTAGACACCTCTACAACAAGAGGGAGCAGAAGCAGCGCCTCTGCACAGGGCAAGAGCTGTATGTTACAAATGTGGCGAAGTTTTGTGACAGCGCCAGCAAGGTCTACACCATCCGAGACGGCTCCAGTCACCAGGAAGAAACGTTTCCGTAAGATGCTGACAGACTACTTGGCTTTCCCTCTAAGTGTACTCCCAGATGCCTCTTCCCCTTTCAAATTTTGGGTCTCTAAGTTGGATACATGGCCAGAGCTTAGCCAGTATGCATTGGAGGTGCTGGCTTGCCCTGCTGCCAGTGTATTATCTGAGCGCGTCTTTAGTGCTGCAGGTGGTGTAGTAACAGACCGTCGCATGCGACTATCCTCAGAGAATGTAGACCGGCTTACTTTTCTGAAAATGAACAAGGCATGGATCTCACCTGAATCTGCCTGTCCGTTTTAAGATTAAATAACTTTGGCAACGTTTTCTATGTCTCCTGTTATGTTCATCTTTCTACCACCTGAACTCTACTCCCTGGGCTACAACACCGCCATTTGTTGCTCGTAAGTAATTGGCAGGGGTACTGACTCCTGGCCAGCCTGGTTACAGCACGACAGCTGTTTCCTGGCAGTGTAAACGTCAATTATCCTCCAATAAGTTGTGCTGTCGTGTTGCATTCGGGTTAGCCGACTCTATGGTGCCTGCAGTTTAGGTGATACCTATGTGTGCTGTGGGATATGTAAATAAAGGCTGTTTCCATTGTGACAATAGGACAAGCACCCACTGTAGGACTGTGTGATTCGGTAACTGCGGACGGCTTGCGTCCTGTCAACTTACATTTTCATGGGTGCGTTCTGCTACCCGTCCGGGGTCCAGTACCGTCAAGTGGTTCTCCCCAGTGCCTTTGGCCTAGGTGCCTCCATCTCCGTATCCGAGTTCCAGCAACGTCTGCTGGTCCTTGGTAGTGCTTTGGAGCACAGGTACCTCCTGCTTAGTAACCGTGTCACAGTAACGTCAGCTGGTACTCGGTTGTGACATTGCCTCTTTTCCTTCTGCTACCCGTCCGGGGTCCAGTACCGTCAACTGGTTCTCCCCAGTGCCTTTGGCCTAGGTGCCTCCATCTCCGTATCCGAGTTCCACCAACGTCTGCTGGTCCTTGGTAGTGCTTTGGAGCACAGGTACCTCCTGCTTAGTAACCGTGTCACAGTAACATCAGCTGGTACTCGGTTGTGACATTGCCTCTTTTCCTTCTGCTGCCCCTCCGGGTTCCAGCACAGTCAGCTGATCCTCGTTACTTCCATTGTCTCTTGCTCCATCTGATACCCGTCAGGGTTCCAGTAACGTCAGCTGGTTCTCGGAAATTAGACGACCTTAAAGACCACCCAGAAGAAGATGACGACAACAAGGACGACGAGCATGAAGCCAACCAGCCTGAACACCATCACAAAGAAAAAATAAAAGATTACCCAGAAGAAGATCACCAACAGGACAAAGAAGGTTAAGACAAACTACAAGATACAGAACAAGAGACAGAAGAACAATAAGCAGAAGATCAAAAAGCAGAAGAACATGAAGTATAAGACCAAAATGAAGAGCAAAATATATGCTCTAAATTCTAAGCAGAAGAAGACTAAGCAGTGTATGGGGGTGAGTCCGTTCCTCCTCGTGGTGCCCCTGGAAAATGCCTGCTGCTGCAGGCTAAACTGAACACGGACAAATACTGTTGTAATTTAAATCTTTTGTGACAGCAAGAACGGAAGGATGAACAATTCATACTTTTACAGATTACAAGTACAGGAATCTCTGTCACAAATAAGAATATGATGAAGAAGATGAAGAATTTGAATATGAAGAAGATTAATTAGTTTAATAATAACAATATGAGTAATGTAAACAAAAACATGAATAGCAAGAAGTTTAAGAAGAAGATTAAGAAGGTGAAGATGAAGAATAATTTGATGAGAAAGATGATGCTGCTGAAGATTATGAAGGAGAAAGTGTGGCACTGGCAAAAGTTAAAAAGGTGAAGAGCATGGAAGTTGTGAAACATACATATTTGCCAAAATAGAAAAAAGGTTAACAACATTGTCAATTTGTTAGTCAATCCAAACGTATTTCAAAAAAAATATATATTAATGCTATTCCAATGCATTGGGTTAAACATGTATGTCTTTATTGTCTCCTCAACCTCCCCCAATACATTCTACATTAGTCTTTGTTGTTTTCCTTCATGTACAATTAACCAACAAGGCAAGAATGGGTTTTTTTAATGTCGATATTTGGTTCCCATAGACTTACATGGGACTTCCGGTATCGGAATCGGATATCGACGATATTTAGTGATATCGGCGATACCATTCCGATCCGATATTTTTAGATATCGAGCAGTATCGCTCAACACTACTCAAGACACCCATACTGTTAAGAGTTGTGATAGAGCACCAAGTCTCTGACTCCATCACTTACCCAGCAGGCCATGGGTATCATTAGAAATATTGGTCTTGTAGTAAATCTTCCTTTCCTCCATCCAGGGTAATATTAGTAATATTTCCCATCTGGTTCTTGGGGACGGGGACAACATGGGCCTGTGTGATTTCAAATGCCAGGGCTGAATTTCAGCTCCAGTCTTTACCTGCCCTGACAGCCTGTCCCAATGCTGAGGGAGCGTCAGTGGGTGCTGTTACAGGCGCCTCTCTCTATACACTGAGCGGTAACTGAACCCGCGCCGGTGCCGCCTCCATGACTGAAACCCGAACACTGCCGGGGGGAATAAAGTTCATATTCTTCCCGCAGCATTTGGCCAAGTGTGGGTGCCAGGCAGGTTACTATCACTATTAACCTGCAGATTAACCCATATCTGTAAGTTAATAGCTCTTGTTCTGGTGGCAGGTTCCCTTTAATGACTTATATAATAGCTCGGCTTTATGTCTTTATCTGATCAAAGAATTATATGGTAACTTGTAATGATCTAAAAATTTGAGTTTAGGATGAATTTCTCATTTATAGTATTTTTGTAATATATGATTAATGTCATCCTCTTACATATTTCCTATAATCTTTGTTTTATTTCAAAGACCCTACAGTCGTATTGATAGGATATGCAATAAATACCTCGGTGGCAAACCAAATGCTAGGACCCCTATTAGTTCCGAGAATTAATCGGCCTCCAACATAATTGAGCACGTTTTGTAATGAACCAACATCCTAGCCCTATTCTTAATGGTGAATTCTCTATAGAGTGTCTGGTTGGGAGTACTGCTGTTAGAGGTTAGCACATTCTTACATGTAGAAGAAGTGGTAGGGCTGCATAGGTGCTTGATCCCCAATACAAATGATGTAATTTTTGTAGAAATTTGATGTGCCAGTCATGAAAAATTCAGAGTAAAAGATATATACATATGAGGCTGGAAGTGCACTGGGGTCGTGTCCATGCACATGGACTGCCTCTTCTAGTTGTATTGACACGCCCCAGAGCTCTTCCAGCCTCATTTTCTCATGGCTTCTACAGTTCTAATCTACATTTCTCATAACTGGAGCATTGGATCTTTACCTAAAAATATATCATTTTCATTAGGAGACAAGCACCTACACAGCCATATCACTACCCCCAGATGTAAGAATCTGCTGTCAGGTTCCCTTTAAGAGCCATAAAATTCCTTGTGAACACAAGTGCTTAGGGTGCAGAAGGATCTTTTGCTGTAAGCTAGGCCATTTTGTTTAATTGACACCAGCAAGCTTAACCTGTGGTGCACATTTCATGCAATCTGGAGTCGTAGAGAACAGGGGTGAGTCGATAATGAGACAACTGGGGAGATGTCTCGGGCAGCGGAAATTTGAGAGAAAAACAGAGAACCAATTAAAAGATGAAAATTTTCATGCTGCAGTAACTTTTTACATAATTTTACGATTTAGATATCATTTACATTAGACACTGAGTAACTTTGTAAATAAATAACGTGATTTATACCGGAGTTTATAACCCCGAGCTGCGTTCAGATTTCTGCCGGTTGCAGTTGAAAAATCTCTTAACAGTTTAGCGGAGCTCCTGTAGTGCAAATCTCTAACTACTCAGCAATCTGGGAGAACAGTCTCTGTGGAGAAGACGTGGAGCCAGCAGGGCATGCTGGGAGCTTTTATGGCTGCAGCTTTGGACCATAAAACGAACTTGAAAGGGAAAGAAAAGCCGTAGCTGTACAGTCATGGCCAAAAGTTTTGAGAATGACACAAATATTAATTTTTACAAAGTCTACTGCTTCACTTTTTCTAATGGCAATTTGCATATACTCCAGAATGTTATAAAGAGTGATCAGCTTAACAGCAATTATTTGCAAAGTCAATATTTGGCTAGAAAATGAACTTTATCCCCCAAAACACATTTCAACATCATTGCAGCCCTGCCTTAAAAGGACCAGCTAACCTCTTTTCAGTGATTGCTCCATTAACACAGGTGTGGGTGTTGATGAGGACATGGCTGGAGATCAATCTGTCATGATTAAGTAAGAATGAGACCACTGGACACTTTAAAAGGAGGCTGGTGCTTGGCATCATTGTTTCTCTTCTGTTAACCATGGTTATCTCTAAAGAAACATGTGCAGTCATCATTGCAATGCACAAAAATGGCCTAACAGGGAAGAGTATCGCAGCTAGAAAGATTGCACCTCAGTCAACAATCTATCGCATCATCAAGAACTTCAAGGAGAGAGGTTCGATTGTTGCCAAAAAGGCTTCAGGGCGCCCAAGAAAGACCAGCAAGCGCCAGGACCGTCTCTTAAAAGTGTTTCAGCTGCGGGATCGGTTACCAGCAGTGCAGAGCTTGCTCAGGAATGGCAGCAGGCAGGTGTGAGTGCATCTGCACGCACTGTGAGGCAGAGACTCTTGGAGCAAGGCCTGGTCTCAAGGAGGGCAGCAAAGAAGCCACTTCTGTCCAGAAAAAACATCATGGACAGAGTGATATTCTGCAAAAGATACAGGCTGTGGACTGCTGAGGACTGAGGTAAAGTTATTTTCTCTGATGAATCCCCTTTTTGATTGTTTGGGACATCAGGAAAGCGCCTCATTCGGAGAAGACAAGGTGAGCGCTACCACCAGTCTTGTCTCATGCCAACTGTTAAGCATCCTGAAACCATTCATGTGTGGGGTTGCTTCTCAGCCAAGAGAATCGGCTCTCTCACAGTCTTGCCTAAAAACACAGCCATGAATAAAGAATGGTACCAGAATATCCTCCAAGAGCAACTTCTCCCAACCCTCCAAGAGCAGTTTGGCGATCAACAATGCCTTTTCCAGCATGATGGAGCACCTTGCCATAAAGCAAAGGTGATAACTAAATGGCTCAGGGAACAAAACATAGAGATTTTGGGTCCATGGCCTGGAAACTCCCCAGATCTTAATCCATTAGAAACTTGTGGTCAATCATCAAGAGACGGGTGGACAAACAAAAACCTAAAAATTCTGACAAAATAAAAGCATTGATTGTGCAAGAATGGACTGCTATCAGTCAGGATTTGGTCCAGAAGTTGATTGAGAGCATGCCAGGGAGAATTGCAGAGGTCCTGAAGAAGAAGGATCAACACTGCAAATATTGACTTGCTGCATTAACTCATTCTAACTGTCAATATAAGCTTTTGTTACTCATATGTTTGCAATCATATTTCTGTCTGTGATAAAAACATCTGTCAAACACACATAAAAACCAGAGGGCAGCAGATCATGTGAAAATATAATATTTGTGTCATTCTCAAAACTTTTGGCCATGACTGTACAGGGCGCATTACAAAACCATGCAGAACCTCTGTGATATTTTTCTGCATAATGGGCCCTGTTTATTAAGATTTGAGATTTGCAGACCAGTCTTGCAGGGAACCTGTCACCATGAAAATGCCGTCCAATCTGCAGGCACCATGTTATAGGGCCAGCGGAGCTGTGGTAAGAGCCCAATTGTGTGTCACTATACCTGTGGTAGTCCAAGCACTGAGCTCACCTTAAAACCATTATACCAAACCACCAATATTTACAAGGATTGTTATAGGTTTGCTTATGTTTTATTGCGCCATTAATAAATATTTTGTGATTTTACAAAATATCTAAATAAAAAGTAGTTTTATTTATTACTTGTGGCATAGTATTCGCATCAGTGTCCTATCCCCTTGACCAAGGTCTAAGGGTTCGGGTTGTAATACTACAGGCATTAATGGGAATCTGTCAGCAAGTTTTTGCTATGGGATCTGATGACAGCATGAGGTAGGGGTTAAAACACTGAATCCTGCGATGTGTCACTTATCAAGCTATATGCTGTTGTTTACTTATAAATAAGGTTTTATCACCAGGTCAATAAAGAGGGACATTTTAGGGAGCTGTGAACCCTATATACTATGATATTTTAATGTTACTTTTTTTTTGCTCCTTCTTCAGAACTCCAATTATTAGCGGAACATCACTTGTGCAAACAGAGTTCAGAAGAGGAAGGTACCCCGCAGAGTAAGAACAGCGCGGATAACAGACCAAACTTGGGGTGCTGTTGCCATGGTAACACAGCCACAATTCCAGCATCTCAGCAGATGAGCTCATGTAGCTGCTTTACACAGGATGAACAGGAGAAAAACTCACCGGGGCGGAAACAGGATTGTCAGCCAGATTGCTCAAAAGGTAATCCGGGCGGTCTCAGCACTGCACATTTTGGTAATCATGTCTATATTGCGTACTTATAGGTTTGAAAAAAAGCAAAAGTTATGTTTCGACGCTTGTGCTTGTTTTTTCCCTTTCTTCAGCTCCGTTCAAATTTTTATTCATTATTTGCGTCAAAACGTCCCGTTAACTTTTCTAGTATTTTAACTCCAAGTATAATCTAGTCTGCATCATAGTCTTGTGATCAAAAATACTGGATTCCAATGAAAGCCCATCAGAGTTTGTAAAAAGATTTAGGCAGCGCTGACATAGCTCCTTTTAAAACAGAAACCATGGCGGTGATTTGTGTTTCAGGGCTCATGCAGATGAGGGTATACATGAGACGTGAACTGTCCGATTTTTCGGATTTATAGGACAGCCCACTGACCCATGTTATTCAATAGGGCTGTTCAGATTAATTATTTTTCCTCCTTAAGACCATCCGTGAAAATAAAAGTGACAGCATGCACTACTTTCATCTGAGTCTTGTATGAGACTCACCGTCCTATATAAATCTATGGGTGCGTAAAATAAAAATCAGATCCCACTGGGACCTTCAGAGCTGAGCAGGATCCAACTTTTACAGACACATTTCTATTATAAACCTAGCAAACTGTATGTGATCATGTGCATGTTTTAGTGTAGATGTATGTAAATGGGTGGCATACAGACATCAGACATCATACAGACTTAAAAATTGGCTAAAAATTTGAAAAAAAAGTGTCTCAATTTTTCTTGATGAAACTTGTATGATTTCTTATACGCTCGTCTGCAGCTGGCCTTATATACGCATTGTCATCACACATGGTTTTTGTGAAAAAAAATCCAGTATTATAGCAGATAATCTGATCTTCCTGTTCGGACGTATCGTGAGGGCTGCAGCTTATCAGGGGCCATTGACTGACTGCAGCGCTCATATGATGCCTTCCACCTGATATTGATGCCAGATGGCTGGCAGGGGACACAGTACCAAGTGCAGAGAAGCGGCGTCATTCCAGATGGTATGTTTTTTTTTTTTCTTTTATTACACTAATCCGATTCTGAACCTATTAAAGGGGTTGTCACACTCTGTGTGACTGCAGACTTATGAATACCCCCAGCACATGCACTGTGCACTGGGGGGATTCGCCAGTTTCTGAGCTGGGACCTTAGGGTATGCGTTATACATACTCCAGGCCAGAGCCTAACTAGTGAGTACGGCCTCACTCTATACACTTGTATGGAGCGAGGCCGGGCCCCATTTAGTGATGCAGTCGTCCAGTGGGAGTGGCCGAATAGAGAGTTCAGCCTCACTCCATACAAGTGCATAGAAGCTAGGCCACGCCCACTGGCCGGGAGTATGTATAAGGCCGGGATCACACATGCGAGAAACACGGACGAGTCTCGCATGTGAATTCCCGGCACTGCCGCCGGCACTCGGCAGCGGAGCATGCAGTTGCATAGAAATACATACAGCCGTACACTCCGCTCCCAAGTGCCGGCGGCAGTGCCAGGAATTCACATGCGAGACTCGCCCTTGTTTCTCGCATGTGTGATCCCGGCCTAATGCAAACAAACCCTCCGGTTCCAGCTCAGAAAGTAGTGAATCCCAACAGCGCACTGTGCGTGCACTGGGGGGCTTCATAAGTCTGCAGTCACACAGACGTTTACTGCAATATATTAAGAGGATAAAAACTATGATGGGAGCGCTTCTTTAATCTTGCATGGAAACAGCTCTTTCACTTGCAAGTGTGTGTGGTCGATCATAATGGCCACCGAATTTGCAGGGTTTCCTTGCACAGTTAAGTAATTGTGTCCAGAAACAGTGGAAAGACTGCAGTGAGAAGGGCTTCTGCTGGTTTAAAGTTGCAGCATGACCGCTGGGTGTGAACACCGCCTTATAGTAGCAGACAATGTCTTTAATCTAAAAACTGTCTGTTTAGATATTGGGAACATTTTTGGCTTAATTTAAATCAATTTAAATACAAAATGAGTCTGATCTTCAGCTGAGAAATAGATACAAATGCAGGCAGGCTAGTCAATGATTACTGAGGCTAGGCAATGATTACTGAGATAAATACATCGGCAACACCTGGGAAAAGCTCTCCACTAGCCTACTACTTTATTTTAGGCCTAATTCTCTTCAATTTATATGCAGAAGCTGTTATCAGGAAGGCTGGACTTGCCGAAAAGGAAGAAGGAATCAAAATTGCTGGACAAATCATCAACAATCTTAAGTTCGCAGAGGATACAACATTGATAGCAACAAGCGTAGATGGAATGAAAGACTTATTACAGAGTGTCAAGATGGAAAGCTCGAACATGGGATTTCTACTCAATACAAAGAAGATAAAGATGTTGACTACTGAACAAAGATGTTGACTACAGGTACAACCGGGACTCATTTGAAATGGACGGCGACAAACTGGAAGTTGTAAAGGACTTTAACATACTCAAATCAATGATCACTCAAGATGCAGCGATGACACCGGAAGTCAATGGGAAAATAACTATGGGCAAATCAACAATGAATTCACTGGACAAGATCTTCAAATCGAGTAAAATTTCACTTGTAATGAAGACACGGCTTGTACATAGTTTGGTCTTTTCTGTAGTAACATATAGATGCAAAAACTGGATGATAAAGAAAAAGATGGAAGAATCAACGCCTTCAAAATGTGGTGCTGGATAAGGATGTTATCAATACCATGGATGGCAAGCAGAACAAACAACCATTTTGGAACAAATCAAGCCAGACAAGTCACTTGAAGCAAGGATCACCAAGCTGCGACTTTCTTACTTTGGACACATCATATGAAGAGAGCATCATGTTTGGAAGAATAGAAGGAACAAGGAAAGTCAGCAACCCAATGGCTGATAAAATAAATATAATGACGGAGAAGACCCTGGTGGACCTATCTGTCATGATTCCTCCTGTCACTGTGTCTGGACACAGTGAATGACAGTTCTGCCATACAATCTAGAAAAGGGGCATGATGAGATGTCAGTATGGTGATTGACAGTCCTGCTGTCCAATCGGATGCTGGGACATGCTAAGCTGTCAGTGTCTTGTTTGACAGTTTAGCCATCCAATCAGGACCAGGGTGTGCCAGGGCTTCATCCATGTGTCTCCTGTTCAGAGTATTACCTGGCTATTTAGACAGCTCTCTACTTTAGATTTCTGCCAATTGTAGCTTTGCCCAAGAGGTATTTCTTTGTTCTGTGCTCCTAGTCTTGTATACTGGTCTTTGCTGCTCGAGCTTGGATTTGCCTTGACCATCCGCTTGTGTAGCCCTTTTGTCATGAACGCTACCTTCTTGGAATTCTGACCATGGTCTATAAGGTATACTTCTGGTTTTTGACCTTGGACCCCTTTTACCAAACTTGGAATTTTTTTCCCATTTTTCAGTACGGTATATGTTAATCATTAAAAACTGCAATTCGTTCCACAACACAAAAAAACAAGTTATATTCGGCTATTACTGATAAAAAAAATTAAAATATGACTCTTGGTAACAGGAAAGGACAAAACGAAAGAGCAAAAAGCAAAACAATTGCCTGTTGATGAAGGGGTTAAAGGAGAAAATATAGGAGAAATTAAACACGGGTATAAACCACATAATATAAACTATCAGGCTATAATTGGGCTTTACTTTAGATGTTTTCATAACTTCAGGTAGCTTTTTTCTAGAGAAATAGCTGAATTGTCCAAATCTAGTGCAGAGTTCACAAAATGTGGTCATTTCTTTACATCAGACACATTGTCACAATCCAATCTGTAAAGGAGGGTGCAGCAGCTCTGTTTCTACTAATCATAGGCATTTTAGGGACCCAGGTTCCTTTATTCTTGTTGTTTTCCTAACAATATAAAGTTTGATCCATTACATTCTGTTCTGTTATTATTATATTTCAGGACTGTGTGGTAGGCAAACAAACACAGATGCCAAGGAAACAACGGAGAAAGAAAACCAGAGCAGCCACTTATCGATTGTTCAAGATAAATAGGTCTGGAAACATCAAGATGGAAGATGAAGTAAGTATTCCTAGTACAAAGTAATGTGACATCAATGTTGGTAGAAGAAATAAAATGTACATGTGATAATTTTGGGTTGGAAAGGATGGTGACTGGTAGGGCTCACTCACACGAGCGTATACATTGGACTGGTGCAAAACAGAGATAAGACAGGGGAACCAAATAGTGTTGGCAAGGTACGGCAAAAAGGTTCTATAAGTGGATGGAGCATTGTATTATTTTAAAGAATCTGTCCATTACTGCCCCACCGGCTTAATCAATTCAGGACCGGATTAAAACGTAAACAGTGTGTACTCCCCTCCTGCAGCGGCGCCGTTCCAGCAAAGTCAACGCCGCTGTTTCTGGCAGCGATGTACTTGTTGTATCACTTACCAGCTTTAGCCAACTTGCGGCCACTCAATAGCTGCAACCTTTACTATTTCATCAAAGTGTATGCCCTGCCGGAATTATAATGAGCTGCAGTGAACATGTGACACAGCTGGATCGCCCGCCAGGGCAGTGGGGATAATTGGTACCGGGCCGCTTCTTAAAGGGGCAGTGTCACGGCAGCAGTGACCTGGTCTGTGGCCTTGGGCATCCAATAAAAAAGAATGATGATGAAAAAGGGGTAAATAAAGTTTGTAATAAAGTGTTCATGACGCCACCCATGGTATTCGGTCAGGAGACCGACGCTGCAATGCAGATCCTCTGGGATGATGATAGGGCAGCAAAGATGATGAAGCTCTCCACTGGCAGAGCTGTGTCCCAGGGCAGTTAGGATGTTAAAGGTAATGTTGGTGGTGAGTGTGGTATAGGACAGGTGGCACAGAAATGATTCAGGGGATACAGCAGGGTGCAGTTTCCAACGTTTTACTCACAGTTCTTGTGTGCACAGGCGCCCGCTTGGAGCCATGTCCTCCAGGTGAGGGGTCCCTCAAACTCCCAGGTAGATCAGGATATACCTTTCCAGGAATCCCTTCAATATGTTCCTTTCCTGGCCATCTCACTGCACTGGCTTCCGCCCTCCTGCCCAGCGCCAACACATTCAGTGTCCCAAGCCAGCAGCCGAGGACCTTGTCGGGCGACGTTCTCTAAGTCCCCTTGCTCCCTTATGGCTGCCTTTTCAGCGATTAATTGTGGATGTGGCTGGGGTAACTAAAGCTACCCTTGCCTCCGGCTTGCTAGCTGAGTCTTGTAGTCCTCCACTAGGCTCGTGGGCCGGTACCCCACTACGACCTGGTCCCTCCACTACTGGATCGGGCCCCACGGATGGATCTCTCACTATCCATGCCCCTAGGACCCCTTCCTTCCGGGAGCTTCCTTCTTTCTCTCTCTTACTATTCTCTTTCCTCGTCCGGGGACAAGCTCCACACAGCTTGAGGTCCCCTCTCCTACTGACTGTCTCTCTAGTCTCTATACCGCTCTGTAAGCTCCTCCCCCTTCCTTCTACCTTCTCCACCCACACTTCAACACCCTTTCCTAGCTAGCCCAGGATGAGGCCCTCCTCCCTTAGGGTATGTCCAGGGTGGCCTGCTGCAATAGTCTGTGTTGGGTGCAGGTGTTAAAGTCCTACCGGGTTAACTTTAAATTTTCAAGCTATGTACAGTCACTTGAGTGCAATTCTATAATTACTTCTTGTTCGGACAGCTCCTGGTGCTGGCTGCTCCCTGGCCTGGGAAATGTCATAAACGAAAGTCACCCCTGGTGATACGAACAGTTCATGGCCGATGCAAGCATGCACGGTGAGGTTGTGTCCTGCCACGGGTGTCTGGGTGCCCATATTCCGGGCTAAAGTGGGCTTTGGGTGGACAATGGGGGCTGATGCAGGGGCTGATGTTGCTACAGGAGTGGCTTTGGCCTGTGTTGGTATGGGCGTTGTCTTTTGCCCCCTGCTAGTGGCTTCCTGGTCAGGGTGGCAGGTTTGTGTTTCTGTACGTTCGGGGCGTACCAACCCTTTATGCCACAGTCTCGGGTGTATGTAACACGATCCCCCGGGTATAGATCCCTATCTGAATGTCCTTCTAACAGATGGGACTCAACATCCCGCAGATTCACAAAAATTTCTGCCAGGATGTTGGACTCCTTGATGAAGCCACAGCCTCCCTTCAGCCTGAAATCTACCACTGTTCCCTGTCTCAGAGGCCCCTGGTCTGCCCCCTTAGCCTTGCGGGCTTGCCTCTTGGCCTGCAGGTCCTGCTTATCCTGAGCGCAACGCTGGGCCTGATGTTCCTGTTCCTCCCGCTTCCACCGGTGAGTAAGCTGCTGGCTGTACTCCCTCCAGCTCAGGACCTCCACTCTGTGCCCTTCTTTTTGCTCACCGGGGAACCCCATGAGATCTGTCCCCTGGTGGGTCCAGTGGTACACCACCCGCTCTGCATACACTTCCTTAGCTATGTGAGTGGGTTTAAGTAAAACTCCAAACCAATCTTCCAGGCCGGATGCCCGATCCCATTGCAGGGATGTGCGAGGCCGGCCGAGTTCACAGGGTGTAGGTGCGGGCAGTGGGCCTACCAGGAGCTCCTCGGCTACCGAGGCAGGGTTGGTGGTATTACCTGCCTCCGATGTTTCTCCGGTGCCGGTCTCCTCCTCCACGGGGACTGGTGTAGCAGGCCGCCAGATTGGACGTTGCGGCTCCAGCTGCTGCTTTTCTGGCAAGGCTGCCTTCCATCTCTCCACAGCAGTCAGCTGCGCACCCAGGAGCTGGCGACTCAGCTCCTTCACCTGGGTGTTCAGAAGCTCCAGGTCTATGGCTGCTGGTGGGTCCGGACTCTGCTTGCTGGGGAAGCTCTCTCCTGCTCCTCCACACCCCGGGTCACCATCGCTCGCCATTTTGCCTTCTAGCTCCTCTGCTGCACCTCTGTCGCGTTCCCTCTCTCTCTTCTGTTGGCGTGCCTTCTTTTTCTTTCTTTTCCCTCCATCCACGATCAGGAGGCGGATCTCATTCACTGATGGACAAGTTCTTCAGGTCCAGTAACACTTAGAGTGGGCGGCCATGATTTTTCGCGCCTCACTGCGGGGTCCTGCCCATGACGGCACTCCCTTCTTCTCCCTGCGCGCCTCGTGGTGCAAATATGGCAGCAATTGTACAGAACTTTCAGCAAAGTCTCTGACATGAAAGGCAGTTCAAAGTAGCACATGGGACCCCTTTTTAAAAGGTCGGATCATCCTGTTCGTGGCGCCAAAAATGGATCGCCCGCCAGGGCAGTGGGGATAATCGGTAACGGGCGCTTCATAAAGGGGCCAGTGTCACGGCAGCAGTGACCTGGTCCATGGCCCTGGGCATTCAATAAAAGGGAATGATGATGAAAAAGGGATAAATAAAGTTTGTAATAAAGTGTTTGTGACGCCACCCGTGGTATTCGGTCAGGGGACCGACGCTGAAATACAGATCCTATGGGATGATGATAGGGCAGCAAAGATGGTGAAGCTCTCCACGGGTAGAGCTGTGTCCCAGGGCAGTTAGGATGTTAAAGGTTATGTTGGTGATGAGTGTGGTATAGGACAGGTGGCGCAGAAATGATTCAGAGGTCACAGCAGGGTGCAGTTTCCAACGTTTTACTCACAGTTCTTTTGTGCACAGATGCCCGCTTGTTGCCGTGTCCTCCAGGTGAGGGGTTCAGCAAACTCCCAAGTAGATCAGGATACACCTTTCCAGGACTCCATTCAATATGTTCCTTTCCTGGCCATCTCACTGCACTGGCTTCCGCCCTCCTGCCCAGCGCCAATACAATCAGTGTCCCAAGCCAGCAGCCGTGGACCTTGTCGGGGTACCACACCTCTGGGTGAAATGCAGCACCTCTGTGGTGACTGAACCCTCAGAGGCACCACACAGCAATGTGACATCACTGCCAGGAACAGCAGCAAAGACTTTTACTTGGGTGCTCAATTGATTAAGTTGGTGTTGCTTTGAAGTAGACAACCTCTTTAACATCTTTATTTCACATCTTGCTAATGCCAGGATTTTTTACATCAAAGGGTTTCTCCCATTTCAGCCATTAAATTCTGACCACTGGAGGTGGAGCTACAGAATCAGCCGCGAATGGCTGTGATAGTAATAACCCTATAATAATACCTAATTAATTGATGAATGAAAAGTTTTACAACTTTATAGTATACTTATGGTTCCAATAGTTCAAACACTTTTCAACAGAATTCTGGTGTAAAACTAATTGGTATTTTTATGCCACCTCTGGAGAGCTTCTTGAAAACTGAGTGGAATTTAGCGAAGAGGGGGCATGGCCACCAAATTGATCATAATCCATGCCACATAGTGGCATAAATTGTGACATGTACTCTCTGACTGGAGCATGTCCCTTATGGTGACGCACGGTGCCACATTAATTTGTGTTATATTCCAGTCTTGATGAAAAGTCTGCTGGAGTAAGATGTAATGAATTCATTAAAAGGCGATCCTAAAGAATTTAGCGCATATTTTAGTTGCCATTTACCAGCGTGATAAATGTGACCTGAGGGTCATCGTTTATGCCCATCTGTGGCATAGTTTGTGATGAATGTGCTCCCTACTCGCTAATGAAGCGCCCCCTAGGGCCGGGGAACTTGGTACCAGGCGGTTCTTAAAGGGGGATGTGTCACGGCAGCAGTGACCCGGTCTGTGGCCCTGGGCGTCCAATGAAAATGATGAAAATGTAAAATAAAAGGGAATAGTTTATAGTGAGATGAGTTTATGACGCTACCTGTGGGATTCGGCAATAAAGGTGTTAGCCGACGCTGCTTCAGAGTCCGCTGGGGCTGATGCAGCAGAGTTGTTACAGCTTTCCACAGGTAGAGCTAGGCCCCAGGGCAGCTGTATGTGTAAGGCCGGGGTCACACTGGCGACAAAATCGGACGACTGCAGTGCGATGAAATATCGCATTGCAGTCGGACCAATGTTAATCTATGGAGCAGCTCCCAGTATTAGATTTTTTGTGGTCCGTTTTAAACGTGCGAGTGCAATCACAGCATGCTGCGATTGTCACCGATTGTGGGTCGACTATCGCCAATGCAAGTCTATGGGTGCGATGAAAAATCAGATTACAAACGGACCTCACGTGTGACTTGCGATTAAATCGCACCGGTGTCCTTTAGAAAAGCGGCAATTCATCCCCGGCTATACTGTAAAATCACACTGACAGCTTTAATAAAGAATAGAAACAATACATATACACACATAGAATACATATACAGTTAGGTCCATAAATATTTGGACAGAGACAACATTTATCTAATTTTGGTTCTAGACAATACCACAATGAATTTGAAACAAAACAAATCAGATGCAGTTGAAGTTCAGACTTTCAGCTTTCATTTGAGGGTATCCACATTAAAATTGGATGAAGGGTTTAGGAGTTTCAGCTTCTTAACATGTGCCACCCTGTTTTTAAAGGGACCAAAAGTAATTGGACAAATGACTCCAAGGCTATTTCATGGACAGGTGTGGGCAATCCCTTTGTTATGTCATTCTCAATTAAGCAGATGAAAGGGCCGGAGTTGATTTGAGGTGTGGTGTTTGCATTTGGAAGGTTTTGCTGTGAAGGAAACATGCGGTCACAGGAGCTCTCCATGCAGGTGAAACAAGCCATCCTTAAGCTGCAAGAACAGAAAAAAACCCATCCAAGAAATTGCTACAACATTAGAAGTGGCAAAATCTACAATTTGGTACATCCTGAGAAAGAAAGAAAGCACTGGTGAACTCATCAATCCAAAAAGACCTGGGAGCCCACGGAAGACAACAGTGGTGGATGATCGCCGCATACTTTCTTTGGTGAAGAAGAACCCGTTCACAACATCAACTGAAGTCCAGAACACTCTCAGTGAAGTAGGTGTATCTGTCTCTAAGTCAACAGTAAAGAGAAGACTCCATGAAAGTAAATACAAAGGGTTCACATCTAGATGCAAACCATTCATCAATTCCAAAAATAGACAGGCCAGAGTTAAATTTGCTGAAAAACACCTCCAGAAGCCAGCTCAGTTCTGGAAAAGTATTCTATGGACAGATGAGACAAAGATCAACCTGTACCAGAATGATGGGAAGCCAAAAGTTTGGAGAAGAAAGGGAACGGCACATGATCCAAGGCACACCACATCCTCTGTAAAACATGGTGGAGGCAACGTGATGGCATGGGCATGCATGGCTTTCAATGGCACTGGGTCACTTGTGTTTATTGATGACATAACAGCAGACAGTAGCCGGATGAATTCTGAAGTGTACCGGGATATACTTTCAGCCCAGATTCAGCCAAATGCTGCAAACTTGATTGGACGGCGCTTCATAGTACAGATGGATAATGACCCCAAGCATACAGCCAAAGCTACACAGGAGTTCATGAGTGCAAAAAAGTGGAACATTCTTCAATGGCCAAGTCAATCACCAGATCTTAACCCAATTGAGCATGCATTTCACTTGCTGAAATCCAGACTTAAGAGGGAAAGACCCACAAACAAGCAAGACCTGAAGGCTGCGGCTGTAAAGGCCTGGCAAAGCATTAAGAAGGAGGAAACCCAGCGTTTGGTGATGTCCATGGGTTCCAGACTTAAGGCAGTGATTGCCTCCAAAGGATTCGCCACAAAATATTGAAAATAAAAATATTTTGTTTGGGTTATGTTTATTTGTCCAATTACTTTTGACCTCCTAAAATGTGGAGTGTTTGTAAAGAAATGTGTACAATTCCTACATTTTCTAACACATATTTTTGTTCAACCCTTCAAATTAAACGTTACAATCTGCACTTGAATTCTGTTGTAGAGGTTTCATTTCAAATCAATGTGGTGGCATGCAGAGCCCAACTCGCGAAAATTGTGTCATGTCCAAATATTTCTGGCCCTGACTGTATATATATGTCATTGTGACATAATATATATATATATATATATATATAATATATATAAATATATTTATAGTTCATACACTTCTACATACTGTAATAGCCGCTAATTCAATTACCGGCTTTTGTGAAATTACAGACCCGACATGAAATGACACATGGTTTACATACAGTTAACCATGTCATTTCATGTAGTTTGATATATGGTTTTCACTAACAATTACATGAGTGTATGTGTGCAAAATTGCAGACATGTAGGGGTTAATTAAAGGGGTAAATTCGTTGAAAAAAAATGTGTGGGCTCCCGCGCTATTTTCTGAACCAGACAGACAAAGCAAGCGAGTGGGGGCAGATAATAATAGCCCAGGGAGGGTGCATTTATTTAGTGCCCCCCCTGGCTACTAACATCTGGCCCCAGCCACCCCAGAAAAGGCAAATCTATAATTAGATTCGCCCTTTCTGGCACTTTGCCCGTCTATTCCCATTGCACTGTAGCAGTGGCGAATGGGTTAATAATTGGTTAAAGCCACCTTGCTATTGGAAGGTGACTTTAAGCCAGGTTAATATTTGAGAGTTGTCAATTTGACAACTATCAATTATTAATCCTATTGTATGAAAGGAAAAAAAACACACACATATTAATTATTAATCCTTTTAATGAAATAATGCCCCACTCGCTTGCTTTGTCTGTCTGGTTCAGAAAATAGCGCGGGAGCCCACGCATTTTTTTTCAATGAATTTAATTAACCCCTACATGTCTGCAATTTTGCACACATACACTAATGTAATTGTTAGTGAAAACCATATATCAAACTACATGAAATGACATGGTTAACTGTATGTAAACCATATGTCATTTCATGTCGGGTCTGTAATTTCACAAAAGCCGGCAATTGAATTAGCGGCTATTACAGTATGTAGAAGTGTATGATCTATAATTATATATATATAATATATATACATGTCACAATGACATGTATATATATATATATATATATATATAATAATATGTATTCTATGTGTATATATCTATTCTTGCTTTTGTGATTTAAAAACTATTCATTTGGATCCATTATATATCGGTTTTGCAAGCCTGCGAGAAAATCTCGCAAGTCGGATGTAAATCGGATTTTACAAGTATGGTCAGATGCGACTAAATCGCATCCTTCACGGAAAATCGGATGCCAGACGGATGACTGTTCATGACATTTTGCTGCGATAATCGACCGACTGAAACGGTCAGATTTTTTAGACGGTGTGTGTGACCCCAGCCTAAGAGATGATGATGGTGGTTGTAGTGCAGGGCAGATGGCGCAGCCAATAATTGTGAGGACACAGCAGGGTGCAGTCTTTTCCGTTTACTCACAGTTTGTTGTTACAATCCCCAGCTGGGGTGCTGTGTCCTCCAGGGAGGTGTTCCAGACAGTTCTCAGGTAAACTGATGTGCACCGTGTCAGAACCCCCTTCAGATGTTCCTTTCCTGGCCGTCTCTCTGCGCTGTCTCCCACCTCTCCTGCCCTGCGCCTTTACACACAGTGTCCCAAGCCAACAGCCTCGTATCTTGTCGGACAACGTGCTCTAGGTCCCCTTGGTCCTATCTGTCGGCCTTTTCAGCGAATGTGTGTGGATGCGGCTGTAGCACATGCAGATACTGCAGCCTCCTGTTAGCTAGCTGAGTCCTTAGTTTCTCCACTAGACTGGGGCCGGTCCCCTTACTGCGACCTGGTCCCTCCACCCAACTACAGTCAGCGTGGATACGGGCCCCATGGGTGGATTCCTCACTTCCCGTGCCCCTAGGACCCCTTCTTCCTCTATTTCACTGGAGCTTCTTTCTCTTTCTTTCTCTCTCTTTCTTAAGCTGCTCTTTCTGTCTTCCTTTTGTCGTCTGGTATAGGGACAAGCTACTCTCTGCTCCAGTCCCCAGCACCACCACTCTCCTCTCCTCCTACCAACTGACTGTCTCTAACTGTCTGTGTTCTCACTGACCACTCACTAAGCTCCTCCCCTTCTCTATTTACTCCACCCACACCCTCTACCTAGTCCCTCCCTGGCCTTGAGAGGTCTGGTGTTGGATGTAAGTGTCTGGGCTCTAGGTGATGTCCCCTCCTTACCCGAGAGCGGCGCACCTCACCTCCGACTGAGGTGTAGTACCTCTGTGGCAACTGGACCTTAGGGGCACCACATTAAGTCCACCAAATTTTCAAGAAGTTGTCAGAGTTGAATGAAACAGAATAAAAGTTGCAAACATTTTACACAACTATGGCTTTCACAAAGGTTTTGCTGCATTGTTGCAGTTTTATAGTTTTATTCCAGAATTCTGGCACAAATTGATGAATCGGTGTTTTCATTCCCCACGATTTCACAATGTTTGTTTGCGGTCAGTGAAGAAAAATAGTAATTATTATAATCGATGGCAGTGATCCTGTACATAGCTGGTGCTGCTCTAAGGTGAGGATGTAGGGACTGCTCCCTGCGCTCAATGATTCAGTAGAAGATGCAAAATTATTTCTGGATCTATACCAGTTGGCCCCGAGCTGTTGAATGGCCATAATAACATATTTCTCCCTTGTAACCGCTATTGCTGACTTGATTGACGTAAAGCATGTACGCTGGCACGAGAGATGGGCTGCCTTGTTTACGACAAAGAGATGTCATCCACGTCAATCAAGGCAGGAGAGGAGGCAGCTGAGGGCACAGAGGGGGCACCGAGAAAGGTCCAGATTCATAGATGGGATCGCTCAGAGACAATTAACATACAGTTATATAAAAGGCATTTTACTAATTATAGATGCAGCCGGGCTCATATAGAGAGGTTGCAGGAAAGCTAATAAATATTGCTAACAGGTGATTGATACGGGTTATATAGAGAAAAATCTTGTGACAGGTTCCATTTAAGGCTTTGTTCACACAATGAGCTTTTGTTGAGTTTTTGATGTCACAGATTTTCTGCACCTATTAAGTAAATTAGGTTACTTGCGTTTTTTCACTGTGTTTATGAGTGCATTTTTTTACATGCATTTTTTGTCTCTTTTTTGTGTCTCGTGTTTTATATAAAGCTCCTTTGTGTTTGATATTTCCTGATATTTGGCTTTGACAAAACTTTATTGATATAGTCATGCGTTTTTAATGATTTTCCACCACAGAAATGCACTAATAGCGCATATACATTTTTTACCTGAGGATTTTCCACATCTGATGAAAGTCTATGGAAAAATCTGCACAGAAAACTCTGATTACCCGCAAGAGAAATTGACATGTTGCGAATTTGAAACTCACATCGCGGGTCAGTTTACGTCACAAAAAAAAGCACAGCGGGCAGGAGATTTCAATAAATCCCAAAAAAATGGAGATATCCAGCATGGAATGAAATTGTTATGAAAGATAGAGCAGATCAACGCGTTTCGATGTCAGTCTTCCTCTAGATCTAAATCTTGAGGAAGACTAACGTCGAAACGCGTTGATCTGCTCTATCTTTAATAAATGGAGCTGTACTGCTTGGACATTGCTGTCTTATTTTTAATCATGAACATTAAAAGTTTTTTTAAACCATTTCATTCCACGCTGGATATCTCCATTTTTTTGTACTTCTGGTTGCTCTGCCACATCCGTGCGAGGAGTGAAGTCTGGCTTTATACATCAGTGGATATTGGGGTAAGCTAACATCTTCTGTTTTCGTTCAATAAATCCCATCCACTTTTCTGGAACTGTAAGACATTGTGTTTTTGACACAACGAAAATACGCAGCATCGAAAACTCAATTGTGTGCACACAGCCTAAAATGGTTATTGGATAATATATTTAATGCATCTTTTTGGTTTTTTTTATCTCTTCTAGTGTGACTGGAGCCAGGACAGAAATCCCCTCATTGCGGGTGGAACTAGACACATAAAGGATCCAAAGCGCCTTTCTTTGGAAATGACCTCTCTGTCACATCCCTGCTGCTGGGGAGGTCTAATGCTGCACTGTGTCTAGAGCAATAACATGGAGGCCCCTCTAGAAGCAAAGAAACCCAGCATTGTGCCCAAATTATGATCTCTGCCTGTCTTAATAAGTTGCCTCCTTACAATTGGAAGTCAGATAGGGTGCTAGGCCAAGCTTTTTATAGATACCCGTTGACATAAGTGGCCAAGAATTAACCATTTGAAATAAGTACAATTCTTTTTTATGTTATTGAGATAACCAAGGGTCTCCTGAAATGTGCTCCATTAATATTTTAGACTTCAAGAAAGGCTCATACCAGCACTTAGTGGAACGCCACGATCTGAGAATTTTACTTGCCAGGTGGCACCTGTGACAGATCAGTTTGACTCTTCGCATTGACTACAGGGTCCAAAGACATCTGGTGTAATATGGAAGCAAAGATTGGTCTCAGCTGCCTGGCTGGTAATATTCACCGAAGATGGAGTTCCACCTTAATACAATCCAGACACCACATTAGTTATCAGACACCCCCATTAATATAAATGCAGACAGCTCTCACCGTTACACTAAATCCACTCTGTCTGCTGAGGTTTTCTTGTAATATATGACATTGGAGCACCACGTTAGATTATTTCTCCGTTTGTCATATGCATTGTACCATAAAGCAAAGTTATTCATGTTAATATGATAAAATACCTTAAACTGGTTTTACTTCATTGTCAGAGTTTTTATTTCCGTTTATTACTGCCTTAGTCGCTGTTCACTCCATTATTAAGCTTGAGATGCCCTCTAGTGTTGTGAGTTAGGTATTACATGTCTGAGAAAAAATAAAGCAGTGTTGTTAATACAATTCTTTTTCGTCATGTTTTGGGTTAACCTCATGGGTCACTCATACCTTACTTGTTATCTAGTGCTATCTGAGGCATGCTTCTTTTGGTACTCCCACCAAACGGACTGTTGTCTCTCATTGGTTTAAATGATTATCCATTTAAGCCAGTGCCTAACACGGTGGCTCAGTGGTTAGCACTGCAGCTCTGGGGTCCTGTGTCCTCTTCCCACCAAGGACAACATCTGCAAGGAGATTGCGTGTTCTCACCATCTTTGCGTTAGTTTCCTCCAGGTTCTCCAACTTCTCACATTCCAAAGACATACTGATAGGGAATCTAGATTATGAGCCCCAATGGGGACAGTCATGACAGTATCTGTAAAGCGCTATGGAATATGATGGTGCTATATATGTAGGAAAAATAATAAATCCCAGATTAGAAAAGCCTCTTGACTTTTTTCCCCATTGGCTGTATCTGGTATTGCGCTGAACTAGACCCAATGTAGTATTAAATTCTTGGACAACCCCTTTAACCCCAAATCTATACTTTGAATTCAATTAGTTAACTCCAACCCATTTTTTCTAATCTACCATTCTGCAAACTGCCAGATTCCCACTGATAGGTCTAATAATTAGGAATTTTGGACAATGCTTTTTAGGGGATATAGATTATAGCAATAAAAAAGAATACTAGGCAATTGTGGACCTCTGGTGAAATCACTGATCAGAGACAAGTAGTTTGTTATTTGTAGAAATTAAACTGAGGAGCGTGGATGTGCAGCCTTATACGTGCAACTGCAAAGTTTCAGTGAAATAATGACGACTAAAGAAGTTTGGATGTGAATCATTCCTCAGAGTGAGACACTTCTGCACAGCCCTGTATGGCAGCCCCATGGTGCAGGATCTATAGAGGCTTTTTGTCTCACTACACTGTGAGCACAATTATTAGGCAATTTATATTTTTGATGATTCATTTAATTATTGAACAACTTCAGTGTTGTCAGTCAATCCAAAGGTTAACAAACCTGATATCTGAATATTTAAGGAAGTAAAGGAGGCTTTGTCTTACTTAGAAGAATAGCTATGTGTGCAAAATTATTGGGCAACTATTAGTGTGCAGAATTATTATACATCTCATAAAAAAACCATAAATTTTCTCTTCTCATTTGTTTATTTTCATCTTTGAAATGAGAATAAAACCAAACAATACAGAATGTACAAAAATACATTTCTGACATTTCAGAAAATATCAGTGACCAATATAGCCTCCTTTCTTTTCAATAACAGACATAAGCATTCCATCCATCGAGTTTCTGAAATGAGTTGTCCACTACTCTGACAACCCCTTCTCAATCACCACAATCTCCCCTTACAAAATATTAACAGCTATACTCAGCTCTGTATTATGGGTCCCATACAGCCCTCCATACATTATTATAGACCCCATACAGTCCTCCAAACATTATTATAGACCCCATATAGTCCACCATACATTATTATAGACTCCATATAGTCCTCCATACAATATTATGGACCCCAAAGTAAAAGTAAATAAATACCTCTCCCCGTTCTTCCGCTGCTCCAGTCTCTGCACAGCATCTTCTAATCCTCTGCATCACTCAGCACAGAGGGCGCGCTGTAGTGATGTCATCACACCTCTGAACTGAGACATCACAGAGCTCGAATGCAGATGGGTAATGATGACTCTTTTGAATCTACTCTTTCAATGCATCTCTTTCGAGAGGAGAGATGTTAAACAGGCGAAATATAAGCATTTTGCCACTAGGTATTGTTCAACGTGGAGGAAGGATTTCACATTGCGGTTCAGAAAACACATCCTCAAAATCCTGAATGAATCCTGGAAGATGAGATCTCACAGACACCAAAGACTTAGACACAAAAGTAGGCGAGCAAAAACCTTCACAAAGACCTATTCTCACGAATCAATGGTAGGATTGTGTTTGACCAACCAAGGCCATTAATGAAATACAGAAAATGGATGTCAGTGTTATTATTCTAAGATGGACGCCACTGTTATGCTACGTTCCCACGATGAGCTTGTGATAGTTTTGAATGCTGCGGAATTTCTGCACCATCTCTGCACCTATTATTTAAATTAGGTTACTTGTGATTTTGTATTGTGTTTTTTAATATGTGTTTTTTACGCTGGATTCTTTGTCTCTTTTTGGCATGTCTTATTTTAAAAAAAAGCAAAGCTGCTTTGTTTTTGATGCTTCCTGGTATTTCGCTTTGACAAAACTTTATTGATACAGCCATGTGTGGATTACATGCAGAAATGCACTAAAAATGCATCTTCATTTTTACATGAGAATTTTCCACAGAAAACTCAGCATCCTCGCAAGAGAAATTGACATACTGCAGATTTGATTTGCATGAGATTTCTATAAATCCCATCCACTTTGCTGCAACTGTAAGAGGCTGCAATTTTTGATGGAGCAAAAATATGCAGCATCAGAAACCAACCTAAGGGCTCATACTCACATGCGATGAAGTCGTGCGATGCTCGCATGTGAACTCTCAGCTCTGGCGCCGGCACTCGGGAGTGGAGCGAGCGGCTGCATTATTTATATGCACCTGTACACTCCACTCCCGAGTGCCGGCGCCAGAGCTGAGAGTTCACATGCGAGCATCGACGATTCATCGCATGTGAGTATGAGCCCTAAGGCTGGAGTCAGACGGCGTAAAACTCGTGCGATAATCCATGGCACTGCACGGACTGGCCTGACACCTCTCCTGACCTGAGCAAGACAGCCTGATGGATTACTATGCAGAGGTCAAGCTCAGGTCAGGAGAGCCACAGACAGGACGAGTTTTACAATGCGATTCTCGCACGTGAAATACGGCAGTGTGTCTCTGCCCTAAAGCTTGTAGTGGGAACGTAGCTTTAGAGAAACACGTCACCACTTTTGCATTTTTCACCCACTCCTCATTTTAGCTGACATAAAATACTGACTGAGCGTGTGAACAGAGCCAAAATGGTGGTGATCTCCTTATTCTACATCTTTCCCTATTATACAAATACACATCACCAGATCTGCTTCATCCAATAAGCATTCAAACATATACAGTTCAGAGCTGGAACTTCCGCATAAAAATGGTGAAATAGTCAAAGTACTCATGTATCTAATAAATCTGTACATAGTGTATTTGGTTTCCCATAGAAGCACCTGTTTTCCAACCCCAGAAGAAATGCCTAAGGCTTTGTTCCCACATTGAGTATTTGATGATTTTTTTGATGTTTCAAATTCTCTGCAGCATTTCTTTACTATTAGATAAATTGGGTGGCTTGTGTTTTCTTCAAGAAGGGGCCGGAATAGGGCGTAGCTAGTGGAAGCCCTCCCATGACTGCGATTGGCGGGAGGTTTGCAAATGAGTGCATTGTTTCCACGGGTTTTGAAGAGATTGGCTGGTGGGTGTAAAGGGGGGGAGGGGTTGCGGTGCAGTCGGGGCAGAAAGTGAGGGAAAGTCACCATTGTTGTTGAAGAGGCCAGAAAAGACGGACCCACCCTCCCTCCCTTATAGGTTGGGGCATAGTGGAATTTCAGGGGGATGCGCGTATATGTATGTAATGTATGGTTTATTTATGCTTAGGGTATGCTCATTATCTTATGTTTATTGTCACAGTGGCAGGGTTGGCGGGGGTGGGGTTCTTGGAGTTGGCGATGATTGATCGGGGGAAGGAATTTTAAGGAAAATTCCAGGCTGTAAATTATGTTGGGGTTGATCTGGCATTTGGTTTTTGGGCTCTGGACGGGGTTTTACTCCGGGAGCCTTGGCTGGTTAGTCTTCCCGTAACAGGAGGTACGGTGCCCTCGAGCTGGGCTGGACGGCTGAGGGTAACATGGTGGTTTGAAATTCTATGGTTGTTTTGCCAGATGTTATGCCAGATCTTTTAGCTTCAAGAACCCCCCCCTCTTTCTTTACATAATTTGGTATACCTAAGGGTATTATTATGGATATTTGTTTTATGTTATTATGTTAATAAAATTGGCCGCTGTGGCCAAAATTATCCAAAATTATTAAGTGTTGTGTTTTTATTTAAAGGGTAATGTACTGGGGGTTGCTAAGCCTTGAGTTGTCATCAAGGGGAAGCCGGCTCGCCATACGCGGTCATGTGTTTTTTTTCATATATTTGATGTTGCTGTCCTTGCCTTTTTTGGAATATCATTGTGGACACACGGCGGCTTGGCGGGTGCCCCGGTCTGCTAGCCGAAACCGCATGAACCAGGGGGTCATCCTACCGAACGTCCACTCTCCTTGGGCATAACACTACTCAAACTCACCCTTAGGCCGGGATCACACATGCGAGTAAATCGTCCAACAAAGAACTACATGCAGCCGCTCGCTCCATTCCCGAGTGCCGGCGCCAGAGCTGGGATTTCACATGCGAGTGTCAGACGATTTACTCACATGTGTGATCCCGGCCTTATGCTGACTCGCCGGGATAATAGCAGTTGTTATTTCAGATCTTCCAGGGCTGATTACCCCATATGTGGACATCACACAGAGAGGAGGTAACGACAAGCGTAGGAAGATGACAGTCCATTCAGATACAAGGGCCAGTTGACCGGAGGGTCAGAACCTGGCTTCATCTTCCAGGACCAACTACCCCATCCCGTGGCACGCAAAGAGAGATGGCAATGACAAGCTTAAGAAGATGACAACTCATTCAGGTAAAAGGCCAGTTGACTGAAGGGTCACAACCTGGCTTCTCCGAACATCTCCATGGAGCTATGCGACCAGCGGATTCCAATCCTGGCTTTCTCCAAATGTACCCATGAATTCACGATAGTCAATGGAGCAGATCTGTATTCTTCCATCCGGGGCCGAGGATCCCTAAGCTGGCATCCAGTAGAATGATAAATCTGTGTCCCTCGTGATAGAGCCATGATGCATTGGCTGCTGTCCTGTAGGGACTCTATGGATGTCTGGATCCCTTGGCTGAATCTCTGGCTGTCTCTGTCTTGCTCTACAGACGCATTTAACCTCTTTTTATAATGAAAAAGTGTACTTCATCAGTATTTATAGGTAATGCTGATAAGATCAACTCGCATTGTTTGATTATGTAATCTATTTGCATAGATTCTCCTCTTTTTGACTACAAACAAACTGGCTGGCATGGGCAATGTATAATTAGCATGTCAGCAAACATCCAGGATAATAGTACAATATGTTACATCAAATTTCAACTTACAAAACAATATTACAGGCTTGCATAAGCTAAAGTCTGTTTTCTTGACCAACCAGAAAAAAACCCATATATTCAAAAGTCAACATACAGATAACAGTCTAGTCTTTCTAGCTTGCTAAAAATAGATGTCTGGTTAATTAAGATACAATATTGTGTCCTCACAGTCATGTTTTAAATAAAGCTGTTTTTTAATATTACAGGTATTTGACAAAACTTTATTAATACAGACATATGCGGAGTGCGTGCATTTTTAGTGTGTTTCCGAGCAGAAACACACTTAAGTTGCAGATATGTTTTTTACCTGTGGATTTTCCGCTACAAATTGAAATGCTATGGGGAAAATCCACACACGAAACTTGCAAGAGTACCCACAAGAGAAATTGATACGTTGTGAACTTCATAAACGCAATGCACGTCATTTTACGCAGCGTAAAAAAAAAAGAAGCACAGTGGTCATGAGATTTCCAGAAATCCCTTCCACTTTGCTGGAACTGTAAGATGCTGCATTTCTTGTGGAGCAAAAATACACAAAATCAAAGACCCTGATTCCAGTGATCTATCCCTTGCTTGGCTGTGTATTGTTGTTTCAGTACAAGTTGTTTCAATAAAATCAGTGTATTATCAGCAGAAGATGATCACTTAAGGACCAGTTGCCTCTTGACATGCAGTCCTCCTGCTCTTTTTAACCCCGCCACCACCACCAGCTTTTTCCCAATTTACAGTGTACAAAAAGCTGCCAATCAGTGGTGTGAGCGGGGTTATACAGAGCTCAGCATTCAGAGAACCGCTAGATCTACAGCAGATAAAACAGTGGTTTTATCAATGTTACAGCAGCAAGCAGCCCAGTAAGTGACACTTGAATGGATTCAAGGCTTCAGCGCCTAAATAATGCTGCTCTAAGATTGAATAGCAAAAAGGTGGTGACAGATTCCCTTTAAGTGCAGACTCTGATTTCTTTACTAAGTTCTCCCTAACCCATTTTCTTCTGAACTTGACTGATAGCTGTCGTGGGCTCTTAGTTAAATGATAGTCATCAATCAAGCTCAGAGGGGGAGATATCTGGAGCACCCAGTGCAGAAATCAGAATGCATTGCAGGACTGGGATCGATCCTCCAATATATTTGAAGAAACAGAAAGGAGCTGGAAAAAAATTTCCTTTTAAAAATCATATTGCCACTAAATCACTAGTTACAGGTAAGGCCTCGTTCACACATTCAGTATCTGTCCAGTAAAAACCAGGAGTGGAACAATCAGAAGAAAAGTATAATAGAAACACGTCACCACTTCTGTCTTTTTCACCCACTCCTGGTTTTGGCTTACAAATACTGATCTACAATACTGAAGGTGTGAACATGGCCCAACACAGATTTACTGAAAACGTGAAATGGAAAATAGTAAATAATACAATGCTTTTTGGAATACAGTGCATCAGATCATTCTGTGGCAGTCACAGCCACTTAAGAAGTGTCACCTGGGTATATATGCATCTCCTGTCATTTTATATCTGCTTTTATATATTAAATTATATCACTGACAATTTTAGTCACTAGAAAATTCTCCATGGAGGATATGAATCCTACCATTCTAATAAAGGCTCCTACCATTCTATTACTTTAATAGTGATTTTAATAATAAAGTCTAAATTGCACAATGGCAATTTTCAACTTTTCACTTAATAAAACCAGTTGGACATTGTCATAATGGTCTATTATTCCAGTAAGTCAATAACATTACAGTTGAGACAGTCCTAATTCTGCACAGTATGGAAACTTCTAATATTGACTTAACCCCCTCACTCCCGGAGCTTTTTTCAATTTTTCGTTTTCGTTTTTCGCTCCCCTTCTTTCCAGAGCAATAACTTTTTTAATTTTCCGTCAATATGGCCATGTGAGGGCCTATTTTTTGCGGGATGAGTTGTATTTTGAACAACACCATTGGTTTTGCCATGTCGTGTACTCGAAAATGGGAAAAAAATTCCAAGTGCAGAGAAATTGCAAAAAAAGTGCAATTCCACACTGTTTTTTTGCTTGGCTTTTTTGCTACGTTCACTAAATGCTAAAACTGACCTACCACTATGATTCTCCAGGTCATTACAAGTTCATAGACACCAAACATGTCTAGGTTGTCTTTTATCTAAGTGGTGAAAAAAAATTCCAAAGTTTGCTGGAAAAAAAAAGTGCAATTTTCCAAGACCCGCAGCGTCTCCATTTTTCGTGATCTGGGGTCGGGTGAGGGCTTAATTTTTGTGCACCGAGCTGACGTTTTTAATGATACCACATTTCTGAAAATACGTTCTTTTGATCGCCCGATATTGCATTTTAATGCTATGTGGCGGTGACCAAAAAAACGTAATTCTTGCGTTTTGAATTTTTCTCGCTACGCCATTTAGCGATCGGGTTAATCCTTTTTTTTAATTGATAGATCTGGCAATTTGGAATGCGGCACTACCTAGTATGTGAAAAACACATTCCCTAAATGGGCATATATTAATGAAGGGAACACCACGAAGAGATCCCATAGAAAAATGACAATTTTATTAGTAGAAAATAGATAAAAATACAAAAATAAAACAGCAGAAATACTGTTACAGGGGACACCGAACCATGACATAAAAATGGCTACCAAAAAATAGAAGGTGCCAATGTAATACTATATAGCAAGTTACCTGGAACCACAGTGAAATATGAGCATACACATCAAAATTATCAAAATTTACAGTAGTCAATACTGTCACTGAAAAATCTAAGCCTGGATGTAACAAAAGTGTAGCTAAAATAACACATACTACACAAAAGGGACATAAACAAACGTGAAATATTACACAGGTAGAATAACCATACCACTATACAATTGTTAAAGAGGTATGTATACAGATGCCATAATGTGGCTATTCTGTTATGTTCCCTAAATAGCATACAGTGAATCAGAAATATACTAAACACCTACCAATGCATAAACCACAGATGGAATAATATACAAGGTAAAAAACATATAACCCGCCCCACAAGTGTGCTCAATACGCATACAGCTGCACATTCCCCTGTAAATACAAAAAGACCCGTTACACTCACCATGGAGTATCAATACGGGAATGTGTAGATCATAAATAAATGTATGCTGCAACAGTGTTCACAATAGTGGTACACTGATAAATAGAAAAGGCATCAACACCTAAACCGAGGCGGGCAGCAGAAATGCAAGGTAAGTATCATAAACAATGTGGTGATAATTACCGGTAATAACAAAGCGGTTCGGCGTCCCCTCACCCCGACGTACGTTTCGCCTCCTGCTTCTTCCGGGGGCGAAAGACGCTTTGTTATTACCGGTAATTATCACCACATTGTTTATGATACTTACCTTGCATTTCTGCTGCCCGCCTCGGTTTAGGTGTTGATGCCTTTTCTATTTATCAGTGTACCACTATTGTGAACACTGTTGCAGCATACATTTATTTATGATCTACACATTCCCGTATTGATACTCCATGGTGAGTGTAACGGGTCTTTTTGTATTTACAGGGGAATGTGCAGCTGTATGCGTATTGAGCACACTTGTGGGGCGGGTTATATGTTTTTTACCTTGTATATTATTCCATCTGTGGTTTATGCATTGGTAGGTGTTTAGTATATTTCTGATTCACTGTATGCCTATTTAGGGAACATAACAGAATAGCCGCATTATGGCATCTGTATACAAACCTCTTTAACAATTGTATAGTGATATGGTTATTCTACCTGTGTAATATTTCACGTTTGTTTATGTCCCTTTTGTGTAGTATGTGTTATTTTAGCTACACTTTTGTTACATCCAGGCTTAGATTTTTCAGTGACAGTATTGACTACTGTAAATTTTGATATTTTTGATGTGTATGCTCATATTTCACTGTGGTTCCAGGTAACTTGCTATATAGTATTACATTGGCACCTTCTATTTTTTGGTAGCCATTTTTATGTCATGGTTCGGTGTCCCCTGTAACAGTATTTCTGCTGTTTTATTTTTGTATTTTTATCTATTTTCTACTAATAAAATTGTCATTTTTCTATGGGATCTCTTCGTGGTGTTCCCTTCATTAATATATGCCCATTTAGGGAATGTGTTTTTCAGTAATATGAAGTGCCCTGTCTGATTTATTGGACATATTTGAGGTGTTGTAATACCTAGTATGTGTAGGTTTGATTTTTCTTTATTGTTTTATTTTGATTGGGGCAAAAGCGGGGTGATTTGAACTTTTATGTTTTTTTTATTTTTTTTTAATTTTTAAACACTTTTTTTTTACTTTTGGCATACTATAATAACCTCCATGGGAGGCTAGAAGCATGCCACACTTGATCGGCTGTGCTAAATATGGGCGATGAGCAGATCGCCCATATGTAGCAGATTTACTGCATTGCTATGAGTGCCAACCACCGGGCGGCGCTCATAGCAATGTGCCTGCAACACAACCCTCTATGAGACCTCTGGCTGTCAAGGCAACACGTCGCCGATCCCCGATCACGTGACAGGGGTCGGAGATGTGCTCACTTCTGGCCAGGCAGCCGGAAGCGCTAGTTAAATTCCCCTCTGTCAGCTTTCACAGCGGGATTTACCTAGTTGATAGGTGCAAGCGAAATCACGATTCCACTCGCGCCTAATGCGGGCACATGTCAGCTATTTATAACAGCTGACATGTCGCAGCTTTGAGGTGGGCTCACGCCGGAGCCCACCTCAAAGCAGGGGATACTTACCGATGACATACTTTTTCCAGCATGGAGCACCTTACGTCAATCTTATTGTTGTATTTATTAGAGATCTGCTTGCTGTCAGTTTAAGTGCACTAATTTCACCTGGAAAGTGTTCAGAATCAATGTTTCCATTCAGTGACAGTAACCAAAGGAAGACACGTGGGCTGGATCTCACGTATACATAAGGCCTACATTAGAATTTTTGTCCTGCATCTGGTGGGGGCATGTGTGTCTTTGTTCCTCTCTGCAGGGGTCATCTCTAAAACACAACCCTGCAGACATACTGGAGACTGAGCTTCTGGAACATTCTTCATTCTTTGAGCGAAAAGCAAATGTTTAAGGGGAGGGTGTGAACACTTCTGCCCATCCAGGGGGTTAATCCCGGAAGAGGGAGAGACATGAGCCACATGTTTAGTGAGGAAGTTGGTGCAGTGATGCCAAGGGGCGAGGATCTGTTGAGAGGTCCTGCTGCCCCTTTATGAAGATTGAAGATTGATTGCTGACTGGAAGTTTATACACTTGCTGTGGTCGTGATAGCTATCATCTGGATGTGAGGAACTATCTTAAGGATTGTTCCTGCCAGCTGGAGCAGGAGATATGTGCTACAGTCGTGGTATGGATCTTGGACTGTGACTACAGACTATACTTATGGGAGATACAAAAGCTGTTGGACAACCAAAATTTGGGAGACAGTGGGTATCGCCTGGTACGGGGGAAGTTAACTATTAACCCAAGGATGGGATCTTGTGTGCTGGGGACATTGCATTGACCATCTACCCAGAATTGCTGTAAAACCATGGATCTAAGGAATAAAAATACACGTGGTCAAAATTGTTGGTACCCCTCGTTTAATGACAGAAAAACCCACAGTGCTTTTCCACCATGCTTCCACACAATTTAAAAAAAAAAAAAAATTAATGAAATAGGCCTGGACATAAATGATGGTACCCCTGAAAATAATGTGACAAAAGGGACATCAAGGTGTGTTCACTAATTAGCATCACAGGTGTCTACAACCTTAGAATCAGTGAGTGGGCCTGTATTGAGGGCTACAGATACTCACTGTGCTGTTTGGTGACATCGTGTGTATCTCACTCAACATGGACCAGAGGAAGCGAAGGAAAGAGTTGTCTCAGGAGATTAGAAAGAAAATTACAGACAAACATGTTAAAGGTAAAAGTTATAAGACCATCTCCAAGCAGCTTGATGTTCCTGTGGCTACAGTTGCACATATTATTCAGAAATTTAAGCTCCATGGGACTGTAGCCAACCTCCCTGGATGTGGCCGCTGGAGGAAAATTGATGACAAATCAAAGAGATGGATAATATGAATGTTAACAAAAGAGCCCAGAAAAACTTCTAAACAGATTAAAGATGAACCTCAAGCTCAAGGAACATCGCTGGACTTCATGGGAGACAACTATGGAGGACACCATTGTTGAAAAAAATCATGAAAAAACAGACTGGAACTTGCCAAACTACATGTTGACAAGCCACAAAGCGTCTGAGAGAATGTCCTATGGACAGATAAGACAAAAATGGAGCATTTTGGTTAGGCACATCAGCTTTATGTTCACAGATGAAAAAAGGAAGCATATCAAGAAAAGAACACTGTCCCTACTGTGAAACATTGAGGAGGCTCTGTTATGTTCTGGGGCTGCTTTGCTGTATCTGGCACAGGGTGTCTAGAATCTGTGCAGGGTACAATGAAATCTCAAGACTATCAAGGGATTCTAGAGAGAAATGGCTGCCTAGTGTCAGAAAGCTTGTTCTCAGTCGCAGGTCATGGGGCTTGCAACAGGAAAATGACCCAAAACACCCAAGAATGGTAGAGGAAAACATTGACTATTCTGAAGTGGCTTTCTATGAGCCCTGACCTAAATCCTATTGAACATCTTTGGAAAGAGCTGAAAAAGGCAACTTCAAACACGTGACAGCTGGAGCAGTTTGCTCTTGAGGAGTGGGCCAAAATACCTGTTGAGAGGTGCAGAAGTCTCATTGACAGTTACAGGACTCGTTTGATTGCAGTGATTGCCTCAAAAGGTTGTGCAACAAAATACTAAGTTAAGCGTACCATCATTTCTGTCCAGGCCTATTCATGAGTTTTATTTTTTTTTAAATTCTGTGGAAACATGGTTGAAAAGCAATGTCTGACTTTCATTTGTTCATTTTCATAGACTTTTTATTTATTATTACTTTTGGCAGATTCAAGTTATTTCTGTGACCATTGTGGGTTTTTCTGTCATTAAACGAGGGGTACCAACAATTTTAACCACGTGTGTAGTTGCATTGTTAACCAGGATAGGTGATTATTACAGCCAACAACCTCAGGTCTTCATAATAGTAAACAACTACAAAAAGTCATAAACAGCTAAACCTTATCAAGCAGTATTATCATACTCTCCAACAGTTTATTAGGGTCTAAATACCATAAAAATGTAATATTAATATCAATAGCTAATGAGAGAATATCAGAAATAATTTCAAACCTACTTCCCAGTGCGGTGGTTCTAATAACCTCCTATGTAAAGGCGTTGTACAGTTTAAGTGAATAGAGGCGGTCCCCTGTTCGCGATTGTCATATCTTTGCCAGAGGAAAGAATATTTACTCGAGGACTTTTCCCCTCCCAGTCATTTGAACAAGCATTGTGTAAAGCCTAATTTCACCTGTGGGGTGCTGCAGGGAAATTAAACACTCACAAATTACACTTACTCCACAGATTACAACTGATCATTAGAATTACAAGCAGAGGATTTTGTGATTAAAGGGTTTGTCCACTACTCGCACAACCCCTTCTCAATCTGCATGTTTGCCCGCTTTTAATTAAACACACCTATACTCACCTCCGGTGTCGGCACTGTTCCACTGGTGTCGGCACTCGAATTTCCAGGGCTCACATGAGGTTGTTATGACATGTAATCCTTGCGTCCCGCTTAGTGCTGGCGTCACTGTCCCCTCCTTTGAGGTGTATAAGTTATCAACAGGAAGTGAGAGCTGCGGCTGGCCGATCTTTTCCTCTTGGTTACTTATACATCCGAAGTCGGGGACAGTGACACCAGTGCTGTTTGGGTGCAGGGCTCATGTGTCATAACAACCTCATGAGAGCCCCGGAAACGCAAGAGCTGACCTGCTGGAGTGGTGCTGACACTGGAGGTGAGTATAGATGTTTTTATTTTAACTGGGCAAACATTCAGATTGAGAAGGGTTTGTCCTAGTAGTGCACAGCCCCATTAACTCATTATCAATAAACCCTTCTATCAAGTAGTGATTGTCCATAGCAGAAAACCCCTATAACTGCCTCCATCTCTCTGTACTGTAGGCACTGTATGACGTACAGCATAAATATTATTTCTTTATTGGTATTTTTATGTTATCATTATGGTATAGTCTTTGGTGTCTTTGTTGCATGGTTATCTTTATGACAAATTTATGTTAAAGCGATGGTCTAGTCATCTGATATTGATGACCTACCCTTCAGATAGGTCATATATATGAGCGTTGGGCGTCCAACATCCAGCACCCCCACCAATCTTCTCTGGCGCCATCTAGATATAAACAATGAATAGCTCTGAAAAACAAGCTATTTGATATGGATTGGATATTGCCGAGAACGGCAGGTCAGTTCTCCCACAGCACTGTGACATGTGTATAATGTAGCAGAGCTTTTAAGCACACACTTTCATTACTTCATCATGACAATCACACTACTGAGGCATTTTATCAATATAAACATATATTATGGTGATAAATTACAAAACAACAAAAATCAAATACAATGGTTGATGGTTCAGTCTCTCAGAAAGTTTTACAGCATCACTTCCAGCAGTTGCCCCAAGGGGGAGCCAATGCATGTGCTTTTTACACGTTTTTTTTACAGAGGCTTGTGAACAAACTTCAGGAAAATCACAATAGAACTGCTGGAATTAATACGCATACTATTGTGATATCCTCACAGTACATCACAACCTACTCTAGAAATACACACACAGCCTATTATACTACATTCATATCAGCACAACATGTAAATGCACACACACATACACAAATGGTTGTGATGTGATTAGTAATGTCCAAAGCCTGAAAGTACTGTGATAACAAATAGGACAAGCCTGCAAATGACATAATAATACTCAAGTTTTGTGACATTATCACAACAGAACATATACTGGAGAAAATAGTATTGTGATGTAGGGAGGGTCAGGGTTTAACCCTTTAAATGTATTTTTGCTGCTTTGTGTATGTATTTGTATACAATTGCTATGGACTTTGTAGTGACTTAATGCAGTGTCTGTCGTATGATATTTCATATAGATTTAGATAAGGCAGTGCATCCTTTGGGGACATTAGAGGAGGGCACTTGTATAGTAGTTATAGCTGGGTGAATGTAGTTCTGCAAAGGGCCACTAGATGGGGCATATTAGAGGACTCAGAGAGTTGTTAGATGTTTCATGTCGGTCAGTGATAGGCCACTGGGTGGGGGCATTGAGCACATTCCGTGTAGTGGAGACTTGTCAGCACACCAAGGGGAAGTAGGTGAAGTGTCGGTCGGGAACTAGTGAGAGGGACTTCCCAGATAGAGTCAGTCGGGGGTGGACCCTGTTGCTGCTCGGATGTCTCTGGTCCTGAGCTGTGTAACGGACAGAAAAGAGAGAAGTGAATAAAGGTACCAGCAGTCATGTAGCCGGTGAAGGAATCACCGTGGAACCGTACGCCAGCAGTCGGTGGGCTGTTGAAGTTGTAGTGCCAGTGGTAGAGCCACTGTGGGAATGCTCAGCAGAAGTGTGCATGCTGTAGCAGAAGCGAGTGGGCCACCATCGAGTACACGGGCAGAATAACCAGAAGGGGTGGACGACCTAGTAGATGTGTATTTCTGTGACTGGATTGAAGTGTCTCCAGGGAAAGAAATCGAAGTGTCGTTTTCACCATGCTCCTCATACCGCATTTACTTTGTGGTCCATTCTGGTGTAGCAGAAGAAGTGAAGCGGAGTTGTGGAACATGTATTGCTGGTACCGTGTCAGGCGTGCTAATGGAGTCTTGGATGTGATGTGTCCGGAGGAAAATAAAGCTAAACTGTTTAACGTTGGTCTGGACTCTGACTCAGATTATTTATAATCTGAAACGGGTGAGGACTACCCCAGGGATGAAGCAGCTGCCAGTGTGAAGAATGCAGATAACGCTGGTGAGTCCACCCCCCTACCAGTGCTTTACAGTGACTTCAGAACATCACAGCATAATGAAGAAATACACATACATATTATTCTAACATTAAAACAAGCACGGCCTTGAAATAAACATACCATGGTGAAATCACTAGAATGGAGCCTAAATTAGAAATACATTCATAAGGTGGCATAACTGGAGTTCGATGGGTCCCGGAGCAAAATTTGGACCTGCAATCCCCTGTATGTTGGTCAGATGTATGGGCCCTTGTAGCATTCTAAATCCTATAAAGACATACGTGTTCGCTCCCCTCCTCATTATGTACTAATGCCCCCCCATCATGGGCCCCTTCCAGTTATACATATCAGTCCATCCTAGGCTCCTTCCAGGTATATTTGTCCCCCATCCTGGGCTCCTTTCTGGCATGTATGATCCTCATTCTGCTGCTGCATAAAAAAAAATTCTACTCACCTTCCACCAGTCCCTCAATGTCCTCTTCTGTAGCTGTCACATACTGTATACCAACAGCTGATATCAGCGGGCCTGCTGTAGTGATGTATGACATCACTGTCATGCAGCGCCAATGCCTTGCATGCTGATGTCATCTGCTGGCCTTTGATTGGCCAGCGGTGTGTATTTCAGCTGAGAGAGGACGCTTATCCAGTGGAAGTAGGAATTGCTGTCGGTGGGCCCCTCTTCCGCATGGGCCCGATCAAGGTCACAAAGAGCGCATTATGCCCCTGCATTCATAGCATAGTAAGTAGTGATGAGCGAGCACTAAAATGTTCGGGTGCTCGTTGCTCGGGTCAAGCAAATTGGAATACTCGGGTACTCGACCCGAGCAACGAGCCCAATGTAAGTCTATGGAAAAACCGAGCATTTTTGCTGCGATCCCCCCGGGGGTCATTTTAGGGTCTAAAAATGTCAGAAATCGATGAGAACAGTGCTAAATGACACTGGAACATCATGGGGAATGCCCCTGGAAGCATTTCTGACTCCCAGGTCACTGCTGTGACCAATGTTGTCAAAGTGTGACGCCACTTTTACAGGTGCACACTAAAACATACAAAAAACCAAAATGGATTTTCCAGGGAAATATGTTAAAGAACATCCTTTCCAGGGTAATAATTTGTATGTAAGGCAAACGAAATAACCAAAGCAAAATGTACCTCAACCACTTGGGCTATGTTCACACACATCGTTTTTGAAGCGTTTTTCAACTGTAGCATTGCTTTCAACCAATACAGATGCATTCACTGGGAAATGTCATTTTAACATTTAACAACCTTAGCTGGCCATGTGGTGTGTGTCACATCATCAAACACGTCCTGTTTCATTTATGAAGGAAGGACTCTGAAAGTCACAAAGCCTATTTTTTTATAGGGGCATCAGGTGGCATTAATCTTCTTAAAGGGCCATCAGCCGGCTATGCTATGTTGTTCCCATTATTAAACAGTGGGTCTCCTATACTGTTATTGCCTTTGCAGTGAGTGGCTGGGCTGCCAAATATTAGGACACACCCCAATACCCCTTTGACGAGACGTACAGGAGGACCTCATGAAAAAGTATTCCAATTATAAGAAAATGGGTCTCCCATAGTGTTAGCCTATGCACTGAAAGCATGGCCTGCCCTGCACAAAGTAACATGCACACCAATAAGCCTTTGAACCTACGTACTGGATGGTCACATGAAAACCAAGTTCACATTATTCATTTGGTACTCCCATACTGTTTGCCTATGCATTGAATGCAAGGCTTGCCCTGCACCAAAGTAACATGCACCCCAATAACCCTTTCAACAGACGTACTTGAGGGCCTCATGACAAAAAGGTTCCCATTAGAAGACAGTGTGTCCCATACTGTTAGCCTATGCATTGAATGCAAGGCCCGCCCTGCACCAAAGTAACATGCACCCCAATAAGCCTTTGAACCCACGTACTGGATGGCCACATGAAAACCAAGTTCACATATTCATTTGGTACTTCCATACTGTTTGCCTATGCATTGAATTAAAAGCCTGCCTTGCACCAAAGTAACACGCTAAAAACCCTGGACAATTGCAATGTAGATGCTAAAGACCCTGCAGTGGACAATTGCAATGTTGATGCTAAAGACCCAGCAGTGGACAATTGCAATGTTGATGCTAAAGACCCAGCAGTGGACAATTGTAGTGTTGAGGCTAAAGACCCAGCGATGGACAATTGCACTGTTGAGGCTAAAGACCCAGCGGTGGAGCATTGCAGTGTTGAGGCTGAAGAACCTTTATGGCAGCATTGCAGAGTTGAGGAAGAACACCCGGCAGTGGAGCATTACAGTGTTGAGCCAAAAGACTCTGCAGTGGACAATTGCAGTGTTGAGGCTAAAGTCCCTGCAGTGGACAATTGCAGTTTTGAGGCAAAAGACCCAGCAGTGGAGCATTGCAGTGTTGAGGCTGAAGAACCTTTATGGTAGCAGAGTTGAGGAAGAACACATGGCAGTGGAGCATTACAGTGTTCAGCCAAAAGAACCTGCAGTGGACAATTGCAGTGTTGACACAAATATACTCCAAATCATGGTATAACTAACGTATTGTGGTGCACAGAATTGCAACCATATGCTAATTGCATATTCAAAATAGCGACTCAATGTAATGTTGCATAATAAGAGAAAAAGTTGAGTCAATGATTAGATAAAAAAAATAGTATAAATTTTATTTCAATCAAGTACTAGACAAACATACATAGAATTTTTTTAAAAAGATAAACTAGAGCAGACAGTAATATAAATACAGGCAACAATGCAGTTTAGTGACGACAAAATCCAAAAGAATATACCGTGAATAACAAGCACATGGTGCCAGAGCACAAGGGGCAAAATGAGAAGATAATCCTAATGTGCTGTCATGAATCACATAGACGTATATGTATATAAACCAATTTTGTGACATATAGGTCAATGGTGGAAGGGAGCCAGAGTGGGAGATATCATACGCTCCCAACATATACCAGCATTAGTGCATAAAAGAGCCAGTATTCCCCAATACATATACCTATAACGTGGCCACAATATAACAGGTCTCTCGGTACCATCCACCATTAATAGTTCAACAAACGACAACTAGTAAAGGTAGAAAAAGTTAATCATTTACCTATCATTGTGCCTGGTGTGTGCCCAGAGACTCATTCCCCTGTGTTGAGGCTAAAGACCCTGCAGTGGACAATTGCAGTGTTGACGCTAAGGACCCTGCAGTGGACAATTGCAGTGTTGATGCTAAAGACCCTGCAGTGGACAATTGCAGTGTTGAGGCTAAAGACCCAGCGGTGGACAATTGCAGAGTAGAGGCTAAAGACCCAGCAGTGGAGCATTGCAGTGTTGAGACTGAAGAACCTTTATGGTAGCATAGCAGAGTTGAGGAAGAACACCCGGCAGTGGAGAATTACAGTGTTGAGCCAAAAGAACCTGCAGTGGGCAATTGCAGTGTTGAGGTTAAAGACCCAGCAGTGGAGCATTGCAGTGTTGAGGATGAACACAGCAGGGAGCATTGCAATGTTGAGCCCGAAGAACCTGCATTGTAGCATTGCAGTGTTGAGGAAGAACACCCAGCAGTGGAGCATTTCAGTGTTGAGCCTGAAGAACAAGGAGTGGAGAATTGCAGTGCTGAGGCTGAAGAACCTGCATTGATGAATTGCAGTGGTGAGGCTGAAGACCCAGCATTGTAGCATTGCTGTGTTGAAGATAAATAACCAACAAAGTTCATATTATTAGGAAGTGGGTCTACCATACTGTGTGCCTATGCAGTGAATGCAAGGCCTGCCCCAAATTTGGACGCACCCAAATACAACTTGGAAGAGACGTGGAGGAAGTCCTCCTAAAAATCTGTTTCCATTACAAAGGAGCGTGTCTCCTATACTTGTAATGCCCATACACTAAGTGTATGGGTCGACAAACAATTCCCCCTGGGGGGTACACATCAACATACTGTATACGCATTTCTGTTACCGGCATCAAAAACACCCTTCAAAAAAATTACGTGGCTGTTGCATTGCAGAACACGTTCACCCTGGTGATCTAGTGGTGGTGTCTGAAGAGATGTGGAGGATGTCCTCCGTAAAAGGTCTTCCCAGTTTAAAGGAGCGGGTCTCCTATACTTGGAATGCAAACATTTCCCCCTGTGGGGCACACATCAAACGACTGTGTAAATATTTTTTGTTACGGACATCCTAAACACCCTTGCAAAACAATATAGTGGCTGTAGCATCACGGAACACATTCACCCTTTCTAGTGCTGGTGTCTGAAGAGATGTGGAGGATGGCTTCCGAAAAAGGTCTTCCCAGTTTAAAGGAGCGCATTACTTGGTAAGCCCATACACTAAGTGTATGGGCTGACAAACATTTCCCCCTGTGGGGTAGACATCAACATACTGTGCAAAAATTTTTAATTAAAAGGGCATCAAAAAACACATTGCTTTTGCATCACGGACCACGTTACCATGTTGATCTAGTGGAGGTGGATGATGAGGATGAGGAGAAGGAGGAGGATAACACACCAAATAGCCAAAGTCAGGAAGCATATACCCATGTGTCGATGTGAAGAGGTGCATGGTAATACACCTCCCAAAAAAAGACATTCGGGGTGAACAAAAGTCTGCCGCAATCCAGCCCTTGTTTGTTTTTATAAGAGTCAGCCTGTCACGATTTTCAGTTGACAGGTGGATGCGCTTATCAGTTATAATTCCACCACTGGCACTAAAAACCCGCTCTGACAAAACTATAGCGGCAGGGCAGGCCACGACCTCCAAGGCGTAGAGAGCCAGTTCATGCCACATGTCCAGCTTGGATACCCAATAATTAAAAGGCACATAGGAATCACGGAGGACGTTGGTATGGTCAGCAAGGTACTCCCTCAGCATTTCCCAAACTTTCCACTCCTTGTGACAGTACACCGCGTCTCTGGGCCAGAGCGATGGGAGGGTCTGAGAAAACTGTCCCAGAACTTTGCCAGTGTTACCCTTCGTCTGCTGTATTGCTGTATTGGAGTTGTGTCTCTCTCGCCTCTATTCCTTGGTTGTCCAACGAACTGTGACCTCTGCCACAAGCATTTTCAGATGGGAATTTTTTTAATAATTCCACAATGGCCCTCTGGTACTGCAACATTTTAGTACATCTATTTGCCTCTGGAAGAAGAGATTGAAAGTTCTCCTTGTAGCATGGGTCTAGAAGTGTCACCAACCAGTAATGAGTGTCAGCACAAATTTTGATAATGCGATGGTCACGGGAAAGGCAGCGCAACATAAAGTCTGTCATGCGTCCCAGACTGCTAACTGGCAAGACTTCTGTGTCCTCATCAACAGGACGACTGACCATGCTGTCCTCCTCCTCCTCCTCCCTGTCCTCAGGCCAGCCACGCTGAACAGACAGTATGACAGTTGTGCTTGTAGTACCGTTTATAGAGCAGAAAAGTAGCTCCTGTTCTTCCTCCTCCTTCTCTTCCTCATTGTCAACCAATCCACATTGGGATGACATGAGGCTGGGCTGTGTGTAATCACCCTGTATGGTTCCTTGCTCCATCTCATCGTGCTCTGCCTGCAATGCATCCTCTTTCATTGTAATAATAAAGGTATATGTAACCAATCTAATTAGATGTGAGTAAAGCAGGGTATGACTGTAGTTAAAACTAATATTTTATTAAGTATAGTTAAAATTCAAAAACACCAAAAACCATTAAAAACACACACACGGTAATGGTGATCCAATGCCTCCATAAGGCATTTTGGGGCATTAAGTCAGCAGATCATACATAGGTTTCATTGAGGGGGTATTGTATGGCTACAAATAATTATCCCCCCCCGCTTTTCACTATGAGAATCTGTGACTTTCGAGACAATAAGTCGGACATATCAACATAACGAGGTGAGATCGTTCCATTTCTTCTGATAACTGGTTGTTATATATTTAGAAAGTATCCACCTCATTTTGCCACGAAAATATAGATGTGAACTATGCAACATATTTGAACAATCTATATTGGTATATTATGCAGAAATATTGATACTGAACAACCTTTGCACAATACACTTGAGCAATTGGCATTGGCAAATATATAGAGACCAACACTGAATTGTCTCTTGCATCCTGACGGAATAGTCAGGGCTGTTGTTTCTCTGGTGTTTGGATCACCATTACCATGTGTGTGTTTTTAATGGTTTTTGAATTTTAACTATACTTAATAAAATATTAGTTTTAACTACAATCATACCCTGCTTTACTCTTTCATTGTAAGCAGAGAGCTTTTCAGAATACAGAGAAGCAGCATGGTAATGCTAATTATGGTGTCATCACTGCGCACCATCTTGGTGGACTCCTCAAAGTTTTGTAGGATGGTACATATGTCTGACATCCATGTCCACTCCTGAGGTCTTATGTGTGGAGTCTGAACTGAATACCGATGGCCTTGTTGATGCTGGTAGTCAACAACTGCCCTCTTCTGCTCACAAATGGTTTCCAACATATGCAGTGTAGAGTTCCAACACGTGGTGATATCACACACCAGTCAGTGAGCCGGAAGCTGCAAACGCTGCTGAAGCACGGCAAGGGCGGCTGAAGCTGTAGCTGACTTTCTAAGATGGGCACCAGGCGGCATACTTTCACAAGCAGATCCGGCAGCTCCGGGTAGCTTTTGAGAAACTGTTGAACAACGAGGTTAAGCACATGGGCCAGGCATGATACGTGTGTGAGTTTGCCTTGCCTCAGAGCCACCACCAGGTTTCGGCCATTGTCACACATGGCCACGTCTGGCTGTAGGTTCAGCAGTGTCAGCCACAGATCTGCCTGCTCTTTCAGAGCTGTCCACAACTCTTCAGCAGTGTGTGGTTTGTCACCTAAGCATATTAGCTTCAGCAAAGCCTTTTGCCTCTTGACTGAGGCAGTGCTGCAGTGCTTCCAGCTTGTGACTGATGTGGTCATTTTGAAGATGCAGGCTGAAGAGGAGGAGGAGGGTGACGTTCAGGAGCATTAGACTGTGGGGGCAAACCTGATTGACCTAGTGCCCACAATCCTCGGCGTCGGTAGGACATGTTCCATCCCAAGGTCTGACTGGGTGCTGGCTTCCACTATGTTAACCCAGTGTGCCGTCAGCGTTATCCGCAATCCGAACCAACTACCTTTTGACACTGCTCTGGTTTCACTAGTGCTGTTCTGCGGTCCCCTATGAATTCGGACAGGAAACTCATGCGAGAAGATGTGGGTGTTTGTTGTTCCACAAGTTCCGCTTGCCTACAGCCTTGGCCTCTGCATGCACCACACCATCCACTTCCCCGTCCCTTGCCATGCGCCTTGCCCATTTTAAATGCAGTACAATATTTTCCACGTTCACCACAAAAGGCTGAATTGTGAGCAAAGTTAGATGTGATCAGTGTGCATGAAAAACACACTTTAAAATATCTGGACTGTACTTTTTTTTTTAGCAAACTGGTGTCAATAACTAGGGTAAGACACAGCAAAAACTGTGGAATGAAGGCCTGAAATACTACAGTTTGTAGCCCACAGATAGATGAGGCGTCTGATGGATATATCACACTGTTCAATATGTGGTCTGTATTTTTAGAATTTTTACCCCAAAATAGTGTATTGAACTAGGGTAACAGACAGCAGAAAGTAGAATGAAGGCCTGAAATGCTACAATTTGTGGCCCAAAGATAGATCAGGCGTCTGACGGAGATACCACACTTTTCAATATGTGGCCTGTATTTTTTAATTTTTTACCCTAAAATAGTCTATAGAACTAGTGTAAGACTTAGCAAAAACAGGTGAATGTAGGCCTGAATTGCAACAATTTGTAGCCTGCAGATAGATCAGGCGTCTGACGGAGATACCACACTGTTCAATATGTGGCCTGTAATTTTTATTTTTTCACCCTAATATAGTGCATAGAAGTAGGGTAACAGACAGCAAATACAGTAGAATGGAGGCCTGAAATGCAACAATTTGTAGCCCACAGATAGATCAGGCATCTGACGGAGATACCACACTGTTCAATATGTGCAGGGCTGGCGTCAGCACCCGGCACACCCGGGCAAGTGCCGGGGCCCTGAGCAGGTGGGGGGGCCCACTCGCCGTCTGGCACCCCGGCGCTGGTTAGCGGTGGCCCCGGCAGCAGCCAGCGCAATACTCACCTCTCCCGTGCCTCCGCTGCCGCAGCTCCGGGCTCCAGGGGGCGCCTGCAGGACGCCGGCGCTTCCTCTCACAGCAGCGCCGCTGAATGACGTCATCATTCAGTGGCCGGCTGTGGCAGTGAGCACGCGGACGCCGGACAGGTGAGATGTTTGTGTGTGTGTCTGTGTATGTGTCTCTGTGTGTATCAGTGTGTGTGTATGTAGTGCGGTGCTTTGTGTGTGTGTGTGTCTGCTGTATGTGTGATGTGGTGGGGGAGGGCAGTGATGATGTTGATGATGGGAAGGCAATGATAATTGATGATGATGGGAAGGTATTGATGATGATGGGCAGGCAATGATATTGATGGGGAGGAAATGATGATTATTGGCAGGCATTGATGATGAAGGGCAGGCATTGATGATGATGGCAGGCAGTGATGATGATGGGGAGGCGATGATGATAATGGGCAGGCATTGATGATGATGGGCAGGCAATGATATTGATGGGGAGGAAATGATGATTATTGGCAGGCATTGATGATGATGGACATGATGATGGGCAGGCATTGATGATGATGGGGAGGCGATGATGATGATGGGGAGGCGATGATGATAATGGACAAGCAATGATGATGATGGGCAGGCATTGATGATGATGGGCAGGCAATGATATATGAATGATATGGGCAGGCAATGAAGATGATGGGAGTCTTTCCACGGCGCCCTTTCCTGAGCCGTAACAGTGCAGAACGCAGCACAGCGCAGAGGAGAGCTCCATATTTTGTATGGAGCTTTATATGGGGACCAGTATCCTGTATGGAGCATTATATTGGGTCCAGTATTCTGTATGGAGCATTATATGGGGGATGGAGGGGTGACATCCTGCATGGGGTATTATATGGGTGATGAGGGGGAGACTATGTGGTGCCCCTAAATTGTATGGAGGACTGTACTGTCCAGTCTGTACTGTGCGCTGTGAGGATTTGGCGGTTTTTGAGCTATTGTACAATTTACAATAGATATCAGTCATGTAATGGAAGAAGATAAGTGTTTGGCATTGTACTGTACCTATATTTCTCTGCAGTATCTGTGCATCATGAATCGTGGTCTGTGTTAAAGGGGCCCACTGAGACTCTTTCGCCCGGGGCCCATAAAAACCTGGAGCCGGCCCTGAATATGTGGCCTGTATTTTTTAATTTTTACCCCAAAATAGTTTATAGAACTAGTGTAAGACTCCGAAAAAAGGTGAATGTAGGTCTGAAAGCGAACAATTTGTAGCCCGCAGATAGAACAGGCGTCTGATGGAGATATTACACTGTTCAATATGTGGCCTGTATTTTTTTATTTTTTACCCCAAAATAGTCTATAGAACTATTGTAAGACTCAGCAAAAAAAGGTGAATGTACGCCTGAAATGCAACAATTTGTAGCACACAGATAGATCAGGCATCTGACGGAGAAACCACACTGTTCAATATGTGGCCCGTATTTTTTTGTTTTTTACCCTAAAATAGTGTTAGGGTAACAGACAGCAAATACAGTGGTATGTAGGCCTGAAATGCAACAATATGTAGCCCACAAATAGATCAGGCGTCTGACGGAGATACCACACTGTTCAATATGTTGCCTGTATTTTTTAATTTTTTACCCTAAAATCATGTATAGAAGTAGGGTAACCAGTAGCGTAGCTACCGGGGGGGCAGAGAGGGCGGTGGCCCCGGGCCCCGCGCTCGGAGGGGCCCCACCCAGAGCTGCGCTACTGTAAACTGTATCGGCGTGCACAGCGCGCCGACACAGTTACATTCTGGGGCAGAGCAGGGAGAATCGCTCTCCCTGCTCTGCCGCCCGGCCGCTATGGGGCCTCTGAGCAGGCGGTGGGGGGCCCGGTGCCAGCAGTGAGCCCCCGCCCGTCATCGGAGAGTCAGCTGTATCGGCATCTAGCCGATACAGCTGACCGCATTGTGAGAGAAGGAGCGATCGCTCCTTCTCTCCTATTATCCCCCTCTCAGTGTCTGACAGCGGGCGCGATGACGTCACTGCCCGGCGCCCGCTGTCAGGAGAAGAGAGGGAGAGCAGTGAGCAGCGCAGGAGCCGGGAGCAAGAGAGGCGAGTACTGGTTTGTTTTTTTTTTGTAATGAGGGTGCATTACACTACAGAGGCTCCATATGGGGGTGCATTATATTACAGAGGCTCCATATTGGGGTGCATTATACTACAGAGGCACCTTATGGGGGTGCATTATACTACAGAGGCTGCCTATGGGGAGTGCATTATACTACAGAGGCTCTATATGGGGGTGCATTATACCAAAGAGGCTCCCTATTGGGGTGCATTATACAGAGGCGCCCTATGGGGGTGCATTATAATATAGAGGCTCCCTATTGGGGTGCATTATACAGAGGCTCCCTATGGGGAGTGCATTATACAACAGAGGCTGCCTATGGGGGTTTATTATAATACAGAGGCTACCTATGGGGGTTTATTATAATACAGAGGCTACCTATGGGGGTTTATTATAATACAGAGGCTACCTATGGGGGTTTATTATAATACAGAGGCTACCTATGGGGTACATTATAATAGAGAGGCTGTCTATGGGGGTGCATTCTACTGTATTGAGGACTATCTGGTGTATTATGCTATATAGATACTATCTAGGGGGCCATCATACAGTGTGGAGATTACAGTGAGGGGGCCATCATACAGTGTTGGAGCCATTAAATAGTTTGGGGACATTAAGGGGTCAGTATATATCCAGTGAGGGGGCATTATTCTGTGTATAGGGGAGCTGTACAGGGGGGAGACTTGGGACATTATTAAATGTAAATTGGGCACGTATTGTTATAGGGGAACTCGGGTTACTGTGACTGTCAAAGGGGCACACAGGGCATTATTACATTCTAGGGGACAAAATGTGGGCACTGTTTTCTAGGGCACTTGTACCCGGCATTACTATATTATAGAGGGATGCTTTAGAATTTAGAGGTCACACAGAACCACACAATAGGGGCAGTAATAGGGACACATACGGCAGCAGTGGCTCAGTATTGGGGTATCAGGTGCAGTAATAGGGGCACATATGGCAGCGGCTCAGTATTGGGGTATCAGGTGCAGTAATAGGGGCACATATGGCAGCAGCTCAGTATTGGGGTATCAGGTGCAGTAATAGGGACACATACACCAGCAGCGGCTCAGTATTGGGGTATGAGGTGCAGTAATAGGGACACATACGCCAGCAGCGGCTCAGTATTGGGGTATGAGGTGCAGTAATAGGGACACATACGGCAGCAGCGGCTCAGTATTGGGGTATCAGGAGCAGTAATAAGGACACATACGGAAGCAGCGGCTCAGTATTGGGGTATCTGCAGGATGAGGAGTTTGTACAGGTTGAGAGTAGTCCAATCGGTGACCGTGACAGTGTGTCGACCCGCCACCACAATTGTGGGTTACCAGGGCAATGGGGTACTCAGAGCCGAGCCCGTAGAAGTCTATGGGGATTGTCACAGGTAGCTGTGGCTCGGTCTGTGGCCCTGGCGGTCTGGCGTATGTTGGGGATATATTTACAGGGGATTGATTTATGTACAGTTCGTGACGCCACCTGTAGTCTTCTGGTAATTTATACCAGCGCTGCTGTAGATCTCTGAGGGGATGGTGATGCAGCTAGATGTCGGGTCCCCTACAGGTGGGACTGGTCCCTCAGATTGGGAGTTAGGTAGGGATTGTGCAGGCATGCAATAATAACTCAGTCTCACACCGTCAGCGTCTTTCCATACCTTTACTTGCAAGATGATAAGGCAGGTCCCAGGGAGGCTGATGGGGTTGGTGGAGGATGAGCTTTGAGGCAACAGCTAAGCAACTTAGGGGCCTCCTTTACTGTCCAATGAAGATGAGTACGACCAGCCTGAAGCGTAGTCCCCTCTATGATTCCAGCTTATCCAAAGCTGTGCTTCCCAGTCAGTTTAGTGTTAGGAGTCTTTCTATGAGGGAGCTGAATTCTTATTTTGTCCTGCAGAGACTCAAAGTCTTCACTTCCCCTGACCCCAGTTACGTACTGACTATAAGGGGGTGTTTGCCGCGACCTAGGGTCCGGTAAATCTCTGGTTTTCTCTTCACTATGCTTGTAACAATAGTGATTCTTCGGTCCCCAGTAACCGGTAGCAATGTGCAGGACTCTTCCAAGCCAAACGCACTTTTCCAATAATCTTCCTTCCACTTTGCCCTTCGATTTGCTCAACTCTTAATAGCTAGTTCAGTCTTTCTTCCAGTGGGGCACAGCTCTGACTAGACTAAGGTGAATTAGACCACCTGTACCAGCCTCCACGTTCTGAACTGATGACAGGCGCAAACTGGACACGTCTACTCTGTCCAAGGACAGGAAACTGACTGACTAGAAATCACTCCCTTCCACACCCCTGCTGGGTGTGTCAGAAGTGTACATGATGTCATGAAGAGACCTTAACTGTTACCTCTCCACTCATCCTCCTGGTATTGTGTACCAGGGCTACACATTCCCCCATGGTAAACGACAGCACTCCCGGGCTGTAAAATATAAAGAGACATTTTTGTTTATGCATGAAAACATTAAACAATTAACATTGGTTCGTCCCATCCGGGAGGTGAGGATATCTTGAACGTTGCAAACATTATAGAAAAATACAAGTATTAAATAGCATTCAATAAATATACAGTATTCCTTGTGAAGGACCCGCACCAAACCTTCAACGTAGGTCCTGGGTGGGCTGCAGGACATCCAAATGCAGACCTCACTCAGTGCCACACCACACGGGTTTTTGGTTCAGAGGTAAGTCAAGGTTTCATGTGAAACCATTAAAAAGGCACTTTAGTGCAACTATTTACAGGATACAGTTTTTGGGCTGGCTCAGTCCTCAGCCTCTGAGTCCATTGTTAAACGAAGACATAATAGGGAAAACACATTTATATATATAGACTTTTACAATGTTCACATGAATTCGTTATAACTACTGCTGATATCTAATGGGTAATTTCCCTTTTGTGATTCTCTCTGATCTACGTGGTGTAGTTTCAGGTATATCAAGTTGCGATCTGTCTGCACTGCGTAACGGCAAACTATAGAACTGCCTTAATCTTTCTATGGATCTGGCAAGCGTACTGATGGCTGGGCGGTGTGAGTCAGCTTCACCAGGGGATCCCATAGTATGGGGCGCTGCTTCAGATGATCCATCTTGAGGTTCCACAGGTTGAGGTGTTGCTGGGATGGGTAACTCCTGAGCGGGCTCAACTGGCACCACAGGCACAACTGGAGGTAAAACTTCCCCTTGTGGCTGATAAAACTGCAACACTGGAATTATCACAGCATCTCCCAGTCGGGGCCAATCCGCAGGAAAATCTCCCAGATCTGTGTGTAGGACCTCTTCCTTTCTTTCTCCTTGATTTAGGACAGGGTTCTTTTCACAACGCTTTAAGTGTTCTGGACACAACTTCAAATGATCTCTGGACACAGTGGTTGTTGTTCTTCCTCCGTCTTTACTGACGACACAAACTTTTCTATTGTCATATTTAGAATCTTGTATGACGTAGGGTTCTTGCTCCCACTGATTATCCAGTTTGTGCATCTTCCTTTTTCTTTTTAATACTACCTCTCCAGGCATCAAAGGCTTGGCAGGAGCATTTCGGTTGTAAACATCTTCCTGTTTCTCCCGTGCCTTATTGAGACTTTCCTCCACACAGATTTGTACTCTTCTGTATTGCTCTTGCCGATTGACGTCCCAGTTTTCAACAGCGTCGTCTGCCTCCGGTTCTACCACTCCAAGTTCTAAATCCATTGGTAGTTTTCCGGGCCTTGCTCTCATAAGATAGGCTGGAGTGCAGTTAGTTGAGCTTACAGGTATATGGTTGTACAAATCAACCAAATCAGGTAGTAAATCCGGCCATCGATTCCTGTCTTCCAACGGTATGGATCTCAACAAGTCAAGGACAATATGGTTCATCTTTTCACAGAGACCGTTGGTTTGAGGGTGGTATGGTGTTGTTCTTATTTTCTTGCACCCGTACATATGACAGAATTCCTTGAATAAATCGGCTTCAAAAGCAGGTCCCTGATCGGTTAAGACTTGCTCGGGATACCCATGCGGTCTACAAAAGCTTGCTTGAAAGGTCTTCGCGGCCGTCACTGCGGTCTGGTCCTTCACTGGAACAACTACCAGAAATCGGGAGTAATGGTCCACCATGGTCAAGGCGTATGAGTATCCAGATCTACTTGGCGACAATTTGACGTGGTCCAGGGCCACAATCTCCAGGGGACGAGTCGTCCGGATAGGTTGCAGGGGTGCCTTCTGACTACCGTAGTCCTTTCTTCTAAGACCACAGGGTCCACAGTTCCGACACCACCTCTCGACGGAGCTGCGCATCCCTACCCAGTAGAACCGGCATCTCAACAGGGTCTCCAGCTTTCTCCAGCCAAAGTGTCCTGCTTGATCGTGGTACGCTTCCAACACCATTGGGACGTCTGCCTTGGGGACCACGATTTGCCAGACCATTTCATGGGTTCTGGGGTTGACGTATCTTCTGCACAACTTCTCACGGTATAGGAACAACCTGCTTTTCTCGTTCCACAGGAGCTTGGCTGACATAGGTGCATCCTTTTCCAGAGAGGAGCCTTCCTGTTTTAACAACTCCTTGATGCGGCTGACCACTGGATCACTGTCCTGAGTCTCTTTCCAGCTGTGATGGGGTAAAGGATTTAATGTTGCACCATACTGCTTTCTGTGAACTCGATGCTCATGGACTACCCCATTTCGATGAAACGCAGGGAGCTCAATTTCTTCCAGGTCGTCCGACTCTTCTTCCGTGTCAGAGTCATGCGGCATTCGGGACAATGCGTCGGCATTAGCATTCTTTCGACCTGCCCGGTACTTGATAGTAAACTGGTAATTGGACAACCGAGCCATCCATCGCTGCTCCATGGCGCCCAGCTTGGCGGTTTCCAGGTGCGTTAACGGGTTGTTGTCTGTGTACGCCGTGAACTTATTGGAGGCCAGATAGTGCTTAAATCTTTCAGTAATGGCCCAGACCAGCGCCAGAAACTCTAGCTTGAAGCTGCTATAATTTTCCGGATTCCTCTCAGTTGGCCTGAGTTTTCTGCTGGCATAAGCGATGACTTTTTCTTGGCCATTCTGCTTCTGACTGAGAACTGCTCCCAGCCCTTCATTACTGGCGTCGGTGTACAACAGGAACGGTTGGCTGTAATCAGGATAGGTTAAGATCTCATCACCTGTCAGGATCTCTTTCATCTTTTGGAATGCTTCAGCCTGTTCTTTACCCCAATTAAAGGGAGGGTTTCTGCTCTTCAGGGATTGTCCTACTAGGAGGTCCTGTAAAGGAGCTGCCTTCTTCGTGTAATCTTTCACGAATCTCCTGTAGTAACCCGTTAGTCCCAGGAACTGTCGCACTTCCTTAAGGTTCTTCGGCTCCGGCCACTTCTGGATGGCAGTGACTTTCTCTGGGTCCGGCGCTACTCCTTCCGAACTGACGATGTGCCCCAAGTATTGCACCTTCTGTTTGAGTAGATGGCATTTTGAGGGTTTCAACTTCATCCCGTACCTGGACAGGGACTCGAATACTTCTGCCAGGTGCTTCAGATGGTCCTCATATGTCTTGGAATACACGATGACGTCGTCTAGGTATAGCAGCACGGTTTCAAAATTGAGATGTCCCAGACAGTTTTCCATCACTCTCTGAAATGTTCCTGGGGCACTACTGAGCCCAAACGGCATTCTGTCGAACTCACAGAGCCCCATTGGGGTGGTGAAAGCCGTTTTCTCACGATCCTCCTCAGCCACAGCCACTTGCCAGTAACCACTAGTCAGATCGAGGGTAGAAAAGTAGTTAGCCGTTTTCAGAGCAGCTAATGATTCCTCTATACGTGGTAGCGGGTATGCATCCTTGTGTGTTATGCGGTTCACCTGCCTGTAATCCACACACATTCTCATACTACCATCTTTCTTTTTAACCAGAACTAGAGGGGCGGCCCAGGGGCTACAACTATCCCTTATCACCCCAGCTTTCTTCATATCATTCAACATTTCTTTAGCCTTCTGATAATGAGCTGGAGGTATGGGCCTATACCGCTCTTTGATGGGAGGATGACTGCCAGTAGGGATATGATGTTGTACTCCCTTAATTGTCCCAAAATCAAGTGGATTTTTGCTAAACACTTGGGCGTACTCTTGCACCACCCGTAATACCCCTTGCTTCTGGTGAGCGGGAGTGGTGTCCGTCCCAACATGGAGTTGCTGACACCATTCCGCCACCTGGGTTGCTGGGTCATTGTCCTCCTCTATTTGACAGGAGTCTAAGGACTCAGCCGGGAGAATAGAATTATTATCAACAGCATGAAGTTTAGCAATGGTTGCATAACGGGGTAAATTTACCTCATCATCTCCCCAATTGAGAAGCCGTACCGGTACTCTTCCATTCACCACCTCTACTACTCCTCTAGCAGTCATAAGTGTAGGTCTATGTTCTGAATGGTGGGGTTCTACTACAGCTTGGTAATTCTGTCCTCTCAGACCTATGGCTGCCCTGCACCAAATGATCATTTCACTCATTGGGGGTATCACAATAGGATCTGAGTCAGTGACCCGTACATTACCAATTTCGCCGTCGGTAAGCTTCGCTTGCTGCTGACACACCAGGGCCCGGATCTCTCTTTGGATTACTCCTCTCTGCCTTGGTCGGGCAATCTCAGCGAGCTGTTGGAGTAAGAACACAACTTCTCCCAAACAATTACCGATAATGTTAGTACCCAAAATGATATTTAAAACCGTTCTCCTCATTTACAGTCTTTACTACCAGAAGCCCTTGGTCTTTCAACTCCTCTCTGCCCACCTTTACATCTACACATTTTGTTCCGAGTACTTCTACAGGAAGACCATTCGAAGCATACACAGTAAAGTCAAGGCTCGGAGGTTTAAGACTGTCCATTGACCAGTACTTGGTATATAGAGCATCAGGTATTAGGGTCACCTGCGACCCAGTGTCTAACAATGCTGGAACAGCAATACCATCTAGAATAATAGACAGGTAGGGTCGCCCGCCCACATACCTGCGGTTCCAGTCTAGGGGGCCTGACGGGTATTCTCCTGGGTGTTGGCCCTTGGACCCAGGTTCTGCCCGTTTAAAGGACACTGTGTAGACAGATGACCTTTCCGGTTGCAGCGATAACAGATGATCTCTCGACGAGAAGGGTGTTGATCAGAGGTTGCTCCTGGGGGTGGCGTTGTCCTCCTCCGGGGGGGCGACGTCTTCTTTCTTCTCCGGTGCATCCACGGAACGTCCTCTGGGCAGTCAGCTAACAAGATCTTCCCTTCCTCCTCTTTCCGCAGCTGCAGGGCACTCATTACAGCAGCCAGATTTTTAGTCAGCTGGCGCACCTCTGAGCGCAGACAGTCCAATTCACTAGGAGGTGTCACCTGCGCTTTGGCTTCAGCCACTAGCGGGGAAAAGGGGGTTACTGCCGGTTCCGGAGTGACTTCAGCCTGATGATGTTGGGTGGCCACCTCAGGTTTGCCCAGGGGCCGCAGCCCTTTTATTGCCATGTCCTTTAGGGCATCAAAGGTAGCATCAGGATGATCTAAGGACCACCAATTCACAGTTCTGCGTTCCTCTGGGGATCTCAATCCCTGTATAAATTGTTCTTTCAGCATTCTATTCTCGTCGATAGCATTTAAATGGTTAATTTGCTTGAGGGCTCTCAGGGCTCCCTGTAGTCGGCAAGCATAGTCCCGGATGCTGTCACCTGGCTGTTGTGAACAGTGATAGAAGGCCATCCGGAGATCCGTTTCTGTGCGGTCTTCAAATATGGCATGTAGCTTAAGGAAGATCGCAGGTACCGACTCCTGATCAACGGTATCCCAAGTCTCCACTTCCCTCTCAGCAGCGCCAGTTAGCTGCCCTATTAGCACAGCAGCTTTTTGTCTCTCAGGCATGGAGTACATTTCTAGGATGCTGCATAACTTCCGCTTGAAGCCTGCTAATGTGCCTGGCTCACCGCTGTATTGGGGAAGCCATTTCGCCCCAGGCATATATGGGAGCGTTAGTGGCATGATCGGGACTACCGGACTGGGTGCAGGGCCTGCGCCCCCATCTGGCGCTACAATACCAGACGGTGCGGGATTGGGGACTCCGACCGGGGCCGCACTGTCAGCCGGTTGTTGTGACATCTCAGCGCCCCCTTGGTTAAACGGAGCCTACCGGTTTCAGATGCTGCTACTTCACAGGCACCGCAGTGGGAACAGGACCTTCGTCGCAGGCGCTCTGATGTCAGAGCGTTCACTTCCTGTTGCAGGACCTGCCGATGAGTCAGAGCCGGGGGCGTGTCCAAGACTCTGCGCGCTCTTTCAGGTACGCCCACCTTCTTCTCCAGCGCCTTAGGGCGCGAATATGGCGACAAAAATGGCGATTTTGGCGCCAAAAGTGCAAACAGTCCTTTTTCACAAAAACACTCCACAGGCACACAGGGCTCGCAATGCTGCAAGTTTCGTATCCTGTTCGTGACGCCAAGTTTTTGTGTCGACCCGCCACCACAATTGTGGGTTACCAGGGCAATGGGGTACTCAGAGCCGAGCCCGTAGAAGTCTATGGGGATTGTCACAGGTAGCTGTGGCTCGGTCTGTGGCCCTGGCGGTCTGGCGTATGTTGGGGATATATTTACAGGGGATTGATTTATGTACAGTTCGTGACGCCACCTGTAGTCTTCTGGTAATTTATACCAGCGCTGCTGTAGATCTCTGAGGGGATGGTGATGCAGCTAGATGTCGGGTCCCCTACAGGTGGGACTGGTCCCTCAGATTGGGAGTTAGGTAGGGATTGTGCAGGCATGCAATAATAACTCAGTCTCACACCGTCAGCGTCTTTCCATACCTTTACTTGCAAGATGATAAGGCAGGTCCCAGGGAGGCTGATGGGGTTGGTGGAGGATGAGCTTTGAGGCAACAGCTAAGCAACTTAGGGGCCTCCTTTACTGTCCAATGAAGATGAGTACGACCAGCCTGAAGCGTAGTCCCCTCTATGATTCCAGCTTATCCAAAGCTGTGCTTCCCAGTCAGTTTAGTGTTAGGAGTCTTTCTATGAGGGAGCTGAATTCTTATTTTGTCCTGCAGAGACTCAAAGTCTTCACTTCCCCTGACCCCAGTTACGTACTGACTATAAGGGGGTGTTTGCCGCGACCTAGGGTCCGGTAAATCTCTGGTTTTCTCTTCACTATGCTTGTAACAATAGTGATTCTTCGGTCCCCAGTAACCGGTAGCAATGTGCAGGACTCTTCCAAGCCAAACGCACTTTTCCAATAATCTTCCTTCCACTTTGCCCTTCGATTTGCTCAACTCTTAATAGCTAGTTCAGTCTTTCTTCCAGTGGGGCACAGCTCTGACTAGACTAAGGTGAATTAGACCACCTGTACCAGCCTCCACGTTCTGAACTGATGACAGGCGCAAACTGGACACGTCTACTCTGTCCAAGGACAGGAAACTGACTGACTAGAAATCACTCCCTTCCACACCCCTGCTGGGTGTGTCAGAAGTGTACATGATGTCATGAAGAGACCTTAACTGTTACCTCTCCACTCATCCTCCTGGTATTGTGTACCAGGGCTACACAACAGTGCTGACAATATGAGAAGTGAAACTTGTCTTTGTTGTATTCTCTGTAGTCGAGTACTGGCTGGAGACGTCGTCATGTCAGTCTGAGCCAGATGGAAAAGACATGAAAAGTGAACAATTCCATCAGAAAGAACATCAGCGGTAAGTCATTATCTGTAACTCTGCTGTAATCTATTATATGTTCTGTAGGACTGGTGTTATTTGCCACTGACCATATGGCGGTGATATCAATATTGGTCTTTTTATATATAGAAATTATTTTTGGCAACAACGGGGTCATTTGTTGAGGTTCTCTGGTTAGGGGCCCACTCAGAAGTTTCGCCCCCCCTAAACCAAAACCCTAGCTACGCCTCTGCCCATAAGGCCGGAGTCGCACTAAATGTATGAAAAATTGGTCTGTGTCTCCCTGCCTAGAGTTGCGCGAGTTTCACGTGCAGTAGCGTACCGCCAATGGCGGCAGGCCACGCGAATGCTATGGGGCCCAATGACCAAAGGGGGCTGCATCGGGCTCCATCTCTTCTGGTCATCGGGCCCCAGTGACAGGATTCTGTTGGTGCAGAAACTGAACCTGTGTCCGAGACTCAGGTTCAGTTAAACTCTTTTGCCGTGCTGGCACAGGACCGCATGGCAATAATTAAAAGCCGCCAGCCAATCGGAGGCTGGCAGATGACGTCAGTGCACATGTCGCCGGCATATGATGTTGTTGTCATTCGCTGGCGAGTGCGCGCTTGAACTGCATGAAGGGAAGATCGCGTAGCAGGAGCGCGGCAAGGTGAGGAGAAAGCATTTTTTATTTTTATTGAAAGCAGCAGGGGGCAGGATGGCAGACACAGGGGGCAGAATGGGAGACACAGGGGCAAGAATGGAGACACAGAGGGCAAGAATGGAGACACGGGGAAAAATGGAGACACAGGGGGCAAGAATGGAGACACAGGGGTCAAGAATGGAGACACAGGGGGCAGGATGGAGACACAAAGGGTAGGATCATTGGGCAGGATGGAGACAGATGGGGCAGGATGGACACAGATGGGGCAGGATCATGGGGCAGTATGGAGACACATGGAGCAGGATCATGGGGCAGGATGGAGACACATGGTGAAGGATCATGGGGCAGGATGGAGACACAGGGGGCAATAATGGAGACAAAGGGGGCAAAATGGAGACACAGAGGGCAAGAATGGAGACACAGGGGCAAGAATGGAGACACAGGGGGCAGAATGGAGACACAGGGGGCAGAATGGAGACACAGGGGGCAAGAATGAAGACGCAGGGGAAAAATGGAGACACAGGGGGCAAGAGTGGAGACACGGGGCAAGAATGGAGACATGAGGCAGGATGGAGATACAGGGCAGGATGGAGACACAAGGGGCAGGATCATGGAGCAGGATGGACACAGATGGGGCAGGATGGACACAGATGGGGCAGGATCATGGGGCAGTATGGAGATACATGGTGCAGGATTATGGGGCAGGATGGAGATACAGGGGGCAAGAATGGAGACATGGGCAAGAATGGAAACACAGGGGGCAAGAATAGACACAGGGGGAAGAATGGAGACACATGGGGCAGGATGGAGACACAGGGAGGAGGATGGAGACAAAAGGGCAGAATGGATACAGATAGGGCAGGATGGACACACATGGGGCAGGATCATGGGGCAGTATGGAGACACATGGTGCAGGATGGAGACATAGGGGGCAAGAATGGAGACACAAGGGGGCAGAATGGAGACAGATAGGGAAGGATGGAGACAGATGGGGCAGGATCATGGGGCAGTATGGAGACACATGGTGCAGGATGGATACAATGGAGACCGATGGGGCAGGATCATAGGGCAGATGGGGAGGATCACAGAACAGATGGATCAGGATCACGGGCCAGATGGGGCAGGATCACGGGTCAGAATCACGGGACAGATAAGGCAGGATCATGGGACAGATGGGGCAGGATCACGGTACAGATGGGGCAGGATCACGGGACATCACATAGGGGCAAAATGGATACTCAAGAGGGCAGGATGGGAGAATGTATGGGCCAGGATGGGAGAACATATGGCTGGAGCCAGGAATGAGACACACAGGGGCCAGGATGGGGGATATTATTGCCATAGGGGCTAATTAAGGGATATTTGTGACAGGGCAGCTGTAGAAATACAGGGGATGACGAACCTGGGCCCCTGAACTGCCCCTAAGGCTAAGGAAGGACCCTGTCTCTCCTTAACTTGGTGGTACACTTGAAGGTAGTGAGGCCCAAGCCACCAACCTGTCCCTGTCTCCTGTTTAGCCCTGAGCTAAACGCAGGAGGTGAGACAGGGAATAAGGTGAATTACACCAAAACAACAAAAAGGAAAGACAGACACCTAGGGGTTATATAACTAAACAAACACTTAGCTTGCTCTGCTGCAAAGCACCGAACAGCAGAGAAAGGCACCAAATCAGGGAAACAGCAGAAGTACCACTGCGCTCAGCAAGCTCCTGACTTCAGCTTGGTTGGTCTCCAAAAGGTAGCAATATCACCAACAGTCAGCTGACGCCTCAGGTGACATTATAAAGGATGGTGGGAGTAGTCACCACCTTCCCCTGACTAGTCAGCAGCAATGTAATTACACCAGCAGCCAATGGGGGAAAAGACTGACATTAACCCCCAATGGCCTGAAAGGAAAAAGGTTTTAATATGCAAAGAGAGATATGCCACAGATCCAAAAGAGGATCGTGAAAATATTATTACTGCAGCCATGTATTTATTTTATTTTTTGAGGATGTCTTCTTTTTTTCTTCATCTGGTGTAGTGTAGAAGTTGTAAAAATATTAAGTAATGTGTTCTGCAAGCGGTGCTCCAGATAACTGTGTTATTTCCTGCAGAGTCGAGCCCTGGCTGGAAGAAGTGATGGCCGTCTGTGCTGGATGAAGATGCAAAGCAAAGATGAAGAACTTCACCTAGAGATGTCACTGGTGAGTCAGTGTGTTACCTGTACACTGACACTATACACTGTATACTATATACAGCGGTCCTGTGTACAATGTCACCAGTGATCACTGTAGTACCTTTACACTGACACTATATACAGAGCTCCTGTGTATAATGTCATTGATCACTGTATAACCTGTACAATATATAATGTCACTGTTGATCACTGTATTACATGTACACTGATACTGTATACAGAGCTCCTGTGTATAATGTTACTGATGATCACTGTACTACCTGTACAGACATTGCATACTAAGTACAAACCTCCTGTGTATAATGACACTTATGGTGATATTAAGATGGTGGCCCGATTCTAACGCATCGGGTATTCTTGAATATGTATGTAGTTTATTTATGAAGATTTAAGAATAATGCAATGAATACACAGGTTTTTCCGGGTAAAATATATACATTATCATTAAATGTTATTGCTCATAGAACTTAATACACCTGAACGAAATGATTAAACAGATCATCAAAATATATAAACTATTACATGAATATCTAACTGTATTTAAATAAATCATCGGACGAAAGAAGTACATCGACGCTATATTTGTTAATATCAACCCAAAATATTTTTGTACACATTTCTTGTAGAAAGTATTCAGTAAACGTGACAGAAGTACGTCACACTGTGACTGACAGAACGTGTTCAGTAAACGCGAGTGAACTGTCACACTGTGACTGAACTTGTCCAGTAAACGTGACTGAACTACATCACACTGTGACTGACAGAACTTGTTTAGTAAACATGAGCCCACACACATCATGCCATCACGCCGCAATAATTATTTTCCCCTCCATTTGCTCATTTTCCCCATTTGCTCTCTAACACAGGTTCTGTGACAGTCCCTGTGACTTTGCTAAGGTCGTGGTTGGGTATCCAAGGGGCGTGGCCGCACCACTCCCCCAGCAACACCGACATCCAATCCGGAGGAAGCTGAGCAGAGAGGCGGGCTGATTGGTCGCGACCGGACGGGCGCGACTAATCAGCGACGCGGGATTTCCATTACAGACAGAATTAAAAGATTATATAGTAGATTTGTATTGTTTTTTTTATTAATGATCAATATTGTAATATTCAGTCACTATGTGGTGGTAATATGTGGTCTGGCCATGGTGTGGCAGTAATTGTTACTTGTATGTGCTGTTATTTGGTTACTGTGTGGTGGTAATATGTGGTCTGGACATGGTGTGGCGGTATTTGTTCCTTGTATGCGGTATTATAGATCACTATGTGGTGGTAATATGGTGTCTGGTCATGGTGCGGTGGTATTTGTCCCTTGTATGTGATATTATTGGTCATTTTAAAAATTGAAAAATAAATAAAAATATCCCAAAATTGTATTGGATATTTTAACAAATGATTAATAGGATAGAGTAGAGCTTGGCCAAAAGAGTCTACCTTGTCTTGGTGGCGGCTTAAAAAATCTTTTGGCCAAAACAAAAGCTGCTGGCTATATGTGTGATCTGGTGATGTGAACAGTTAATGTGTGATATGTGAGAAGTGGAGTTTTTCCAAGAGAGCGGTGGGACTGTGGACAGTTCATGGGGTGGAGTCTGGGCGGAGTCTCAAGGGAGCCCTGAAAATTTTGCCAGTATGGGGCTCTGAAATTCCTAGTGGCAGGCCTGCGTGTGTCTTTAATTAAATGTGTGCGCCGCCATCACTCTGTACCTGGCTCTTCCTAACTCCTTTCTAGTCCTACACTGCTCCCAGCTGAACTCTATGGCTGGATTTGCATAAGGACTCCACACCTCCTGGCTGACGTAGCTTTCCAGCCAGAGAACAGTGTATGCTGGGCTCGACCAGAAGTAGTGGCACATGTGAGGGTGGCTACCGGCTGATGGAGGCGGAGCGTGAGGAGCTGAGGCTGTGTGGAGACACAAGACGGTGAGCTGGGCCCAGCGGTGAATTTTTATTTTAAATTTTCTATTTCAAGGCAATCTTTCTTGGACAATGTTTGGCCAATATCCATAACCTGCATGCTTGGCGTTAAGAGCACCTATTGATTATTATTATTTTTTTTTGGGGGGGGCCCATTCAGAATATTTCTATGGGGCCCCATGATTTCTATGTACGCCCCTGGTCATGCAAGTACAATCCGATTTTTCACACCTAGCATCTGATTTACATGCGAATGCAGTGTGATAGCTATCCGACTGCAATGTGATTTTAACATGGGCTTTTACTGTACATAGAGCAATTCTCTGTCATTTTTACACATAATTTCATCGTCAAAACAAACACACACATTTTTGGATTCGTAGCAGCTCTGGTTCCACTGTTTTAAAAGTAGTTTTTTTCCTTTCAGGACCATCGGGGGTTAATGTCAGTTCCCCCCCCACTGGCAATCTGATGTAACTGCAGTGCTGCTGGGTCAGCAGATGTGGGTGGTGAGGTGACCACTCACACCATCCTTTAAAAGGTCACCTGATGCATCAGCTGACTCAGGGCTGGCTCCAGGTTTTTGTGGGCCCCGGGCGAAAGTGTCTCAGTGGGCTCCTTTAACACATACCACAATTCATGATGCTCCGATATGGCAGAGAAATATAGATATACTACAATGCCAAATACTTCACTTCTTACATCTCATGAGTGATATCTATTGTAAATTCTACAATAGCTCAAAAACCGGACAGTATAGTTCTCCATACAGTATTATGGGCACAACATAGTGCGCCATACAGAATAATGAGCCCCATATATTGCTCTATACAGAATAATGAGCCCCATATATTGCTCCATACAGAATGAGTCCCATATATGATGCTCCATACAGAATAATGGGCCCAATATAATGATTCATACAGTATAATGAGCCCCATATATTGCTCCATACAGAATAATGAGCCCCATATATTGCTCCATACATAATTGGTCCCATATAATGTTCCATACAGTATATGATGAGCTCCACATAATGCTCCAGTATATGATGGTCCCCATATAATGTGCCATACAGTATAGGACGGTCCCCATAGAATATAATGAGCCCCACATATTGCTCCATACAGTATAATGAGTCGCATACAAAGCTCCATAGAGTATATGATAGGCCCCATATATTGCTCCATACAGAATGGGCTCCATGTAATGCTCCATACAGAATAGGCCCCATATGTGCTCCATATATAAAGGGCTCTATATGATGCCCCATAAATAATGAAACCCATATGATGCTCTAGTATATGATGGGCCCCATATATGATGCTCCAGTGTATGATGAGCCCCATATAATGCGGCATATATAATGGGCCCCATATGAAGCTCCAGTTTATGATGGGCCCCTTGGATGATGCTCCAGTGTATGATGGGCCTATATAATGCTCCATAGATAATGGGCCCCATATGATGCTCCAGTATATAATGGGCCCCATATATGATGTTCCAGTGTATAATGGGCCCCATATATGATGCTCCAGTGTATAATGGGCCCCGTATATGATGCTCCAGTGTATGATGAGCCCCATTTATAATGCTCCAGTGTATAATGCTCCCCATATATTGCTCCAAACATTAAAAAAAATGAAATACCTCTCCTGGCTGGGCACTGCTCTACTCTGGACTCCTCAGCATCGCCATTTTCCAGCTCTCTGCACTGTGACTGTTCAGGCAGAGGGCATACAGACGTGACGTCTTTGCTCTCTCTGACCTGAATGTCACTGTCAGGAAACGCGGAAGACGTCACAGTGGTGGAGCAGGAAGAGGTAAGTATTTCAAGTGCTGGGGCCCTGAGCAAGCAGGGGGGGCCCACTCGTGGGCGCCGGCACTGGCACAGGGCCCCTCATAGTACGCCGGTGTCTCTGACGGCGAGTGGGCCCCCCCACCTGCTCAGGGCCCCGGCACTTGCCTGGGTGTGCCAGGTTCTGACGCCGGCCCTGAGCTGACTGTTGGTGATAGTTTTTCTATGGAGACCAGCCTTTGCTGGAGCAGCTCTCTGGTGTCAGCCACATCTGGTGTTTGGAGTCCTGTTGCTGTGCTATCTGCAGTGTGCAGCTTGGCAGCAGTGTCTGGAAGCTAAGTGCTGTTTTTTCCTTCTCCCTTTGGTGTTTATCACTTTCCCTTGTGTGGTATTGTCTGCAGTGGTGAGGCTATTGCCCCTTGCTAGCCAGTGCACTAGACAGGGCAGTAATAGGTGATGAGGGACTAGGTTCCTGATGGCGGTGGGGAGAAGGACCCACTTAGGGCGTTAGGGTAGTGCAAGGGCAGGCTCAGGTTTGAGCTCAGGTGGTGACCATCCCCCATTTCCCTATCAGTAGGGCCTTCCTCTCCCCAATACCATCCTGTTGTGTGTGTTGTGCCGTCCGCTGACCGACCACCCTTTGGGTTGTGTCACACCGTGACATACATATATATTTACAGTACAGACCAAAAGTTTGGACACACCTTCTCATTTAAAGATATTTCTGATACAGACATAATTTCAGTTGTTTCACACTTTTTCGTTAAGTATATAATTCCACATGTGTTAATTCATAGTTTTGATGCCTTCAGTGTGAATGTACAGTCTTCATAGTCATGAAAATACATAAAAATCTTTGAATGAGAGTGTGTCCAAACTTTTGGTCTGTACTGTATGTATATATATTACATAGATAAAAGAAAAACTGGCAATTCAGCAGCCGCGTAGTGTAAAATCACTGCAGGAGCCGACAGAAGAGATGGATTACACACAGTAAATACATATAGAATAGGTAGATATAAAGATATATGCGACATATAACAAAAACCTGACCTGCACCTCCATATGGTGTGAACAGGTGCCTACTGCAATGAATACATAACTTGCAAAAAGGAGGAATGCAGCAGCACTCTGCAGAGACCAATACACATGCAAACACAAAATCCATCACAATTGTTAAGTAAACATGTTCTCGGACTGTGCCACAAGTTGTTGCCCTCAGGTTTATTTAAAAATAGACTGTGCCAAGCATGCAGGGAGTATCTGGTGGAACCATGTTGCAGAAGACTAGTGGGTCCTCGGTGAGGGGTCTGTTGTGACATAGTAGGTAAGTTCTATACTTTGGGTGTTTATAAATGTGGCTATTTACAGTGGGTACGGAAAGTATTCAGACCCCTTTAAATTTTTCACTTTGTTTTATTGCATTCATTTGGTAAATTAAAAAAAAAGTAAATTTTTTTCTCATTAATGTACACTCTGCACCCCATCTTGACTGAAAAAAAACAGAAATGTAGAAATTTATGCAAATGTATTAAAAAGAAAAACTGATATATCACATGGTCATAAGTATTCAGTACCCTTTGCTCACTCATAATTAAGTCACATGCTGTCCATTTCCTTGTGATCCTCCTTGAGATGGTTCTACGCCTTCATTGGAGTCCAGCTGTGTTTAATTAAACTGATAGTACTTGATTTGTAAAGGCACACAACTGTATATATAAAGGTACTGCCACACTAAGCTATCCCGCTAGCGATCTCGTTAGCGTTGCATACTAATGAGATCGCTAGCGGGATTGTTTCTATATCGCTAAATGCTGCCGCATTTAGCGATATAGTTAACGACGCTATCGCCGTTAGCGATCTTCTTAACGACTTTAGCGGTACAAAAGTACCGCTAAATCGCTAAGAAAAGGTGCCACACAGCGATTAGATACTTACCCAGCGGGAGCGCCGACGAGAAAATAGGGTCCGGAGCGATTCCAGCGACGAGCGAGATCACAGCAGGAAGCTCGTCGCTGGAAGCTGCTACGCACTGAACATTCGCTAGGATCGCTACATGTGACGTTTTTTAAGATCCCGTTAGGATATTGTTTGTATGGCATACCCTTATAAGACCTCACAGCTCACAGTGCATGTCAGACCAAATGAGGTCAAAGGAACTCGCCAAGGAGCTCAGAGACAGAATTGTGGCAAGGCACACATCCAGATGTGTTACAAAAGAATTTCTGCAGTACTGAAGGTTCCTAAGAGCATAGTGGCCTCCTTAACTGGAAGAAGCTTGGGACCACCAGAAGTCTTCCTAGACCTCGCTGTCCAGCCAAACTGAGCAAACATGGGAGAAGAGCCTTGATGAGAGAGGTAAAGAAGAACCCCAAGATCACTGTGGCTGAGCTCCACAGATGCAGGAGGGAGATGGGAAAAAGTTCCACAAAGTCAATTATCACTGCAGCCCTCCATCAGTCGGGCCTTTATTGCAGAGTGGCCCGACGGAAGCCTCTCCTCAGTGCCAGACATATGAAAGCCCATAGAGTTTGCTAAAAACACATGAAGGACTCCCAGACTATGAGAAATAAGATTCTCTGGCCTGATGAGATGAAGATAGAACTTTTTGGTGATAATTCTAAGCGGTATGTGTGGAGAAAACCATGTACTGTTCATCACCTTTTCAATACAATCCCAACAGTGGAACATGGTGGTGGCAGCATCATGCTATGGGGGTGTTTTTCAGCTGCAGGGACAGGACGACTGGTTGCAATTGAAGGAAACATGAATGCGGCCAAGTGCACAGATATCCTGGATGAAAACCTCTTCCAGAGTGCTCTGGACCTCAGACTTGGCTGAAGGTTCACCTTCCAACAAGACAATGACCCTAAGCACACAGCTAAAATAACAAAGGAGTGGCTTCAGAACAACTCTGTGACCATTCTTGACCAAACTGAGCATCTCTGGAAAGACCTGAAAATGGCTGTCCACCAACGTTCACCATCCAACCTGACGGAACTGGAGAGGATCTGCAAGGAAGAATGGCAGAGGATTCCCAAATCCAGGTGTGAAAAACTTGTTGCATCATTCCCAAGAAAACTCATGGCTGTACTAGCTAAAAAGGATGCTTCAACTCAAAACTGAGCAAAGGGTCTGAATACTTATGACCATATGATATTTCAGTGTATATTAATGAGGAAAAAATGAACTTTTTTGAATTTACCAAATGGCTGCAATGAAACAAAGAGTGAAAAATTTTAAAGGGTCTGAATACTTTCTGTACCCACTGTATGTTGTGATAGTTTTAATGCATCCTGAGATTTTAAAAAATTGCAAAATTATTTGAGAGATTTGGGATAAGAGACGAGATCGGAATGTGATTGGAATCCATGACAGTTGGTAGGAAGCATCTTCATGCATTCTTGTGAGAGGCCAGGTAGGCACAAAACAGCATCTCTCCATGTCTCAAACGTAGGCCCAGAATTAAGATTAACAATTAATGAATGTATGAAAATGATTACCTCTGACGCTGTTGCACCACTTACATCTGATCTAGAGGCAGCATGTTTACAGAGCAAGAAAAAAGAACAGATCGATATATAGTTGTGTGAGACATAAAGGAAAAAATACACCTTATACTTAATCTAAAGCTTTGTTCTTTCTGTGCTTTGGAGTCCAGTGGGCGGTCCTACAAAGTGACTTATAACTCTGTGTATAGCAAGTCTCCTAATACAACATGGAATTACTGCATGTACTTGAAAAACACATCTTATACAGTGTAAATAAGAGCCAAAAAACTAGATTTCAGAGATGCTTTATTAATATTATATTAATTAGGAATTAAAGACAGATGTACATTCTAAGGAGTAATAGTCTCCCTCTGTTATTTTACATGCGCATAGTTTAAATCTGACAATGTGTGTCTGTGAGGTGTTTTTTGCATCAGTTATAGCAGTGCAAAGGTTTTCAGCAAGACAAGAAACAGAAGGTAGGAAACCTGCCACACTCCCAATCTGGGCAACACATTGTTCTGTAGTCTTGGCTCAGCTCAATGTTAGGAGACCGATGCTCGATGAAAGCAGTGTAATTATTGCCATCTCTTAATCATAATTAGTCCAGAATTAGGGTAAGGCGACTCAGTGACACAATGAGACTTTGTTACAGGACAGCCATATACTATTTCTTTAATAGGACACATGTATGCCACTTACCAAATGCTTTACTATTAAAACTAAAGACATGGGCCCCAATTCATCAAAGTGTTTTCGACAGAAATCTGGGACAAAACATTTTGATTATTCACAAAAATTTTGAACAACTTGAGTTTGGGCAAAAAATGTGCCACTTTTTGCTGTAACGAGACTGTATGGGGGAGTGAAACCCCAGGTCATCTAATTCATGATGACCTGTAGCATACGTTATGCCAGAAATCTTACTCCTGTCTCTGACTGGAGTAAGATTTGTGGTGAAGTGCATGGAGGCGCACTCCACTTCTTCAGACACGCTGGATTCATTAACCCCATTCAAGACATATGACTAATATTTGCATCATATGTCATGCCCCTGCCTTTGATGTGGGCTCACACCTTGGGTCCCCATCTATTTCAGCACATGATCGCTGATTTAATCAGCCATCATGTGCCCTTAACAGCTGTCGGTGAAGCGATCATCCACCCTTGGCTGTCAATCTCTGACAGCGTGATTTAACACATGCCGACAGGGGCTTGTGTCACTCCACACTCCCATCAGCATGCCCATAACGTCCTCGCAAGGTGCCAATGGGTTACCATGATAGCCGTGGCTCTGCTGATGACTCATGCCGCAATTACGATCCTCCTTTGAGGAGATCGTGATTTCTGCTATCCATAGCAGTGATGATACTAATACACTGCTATGTATTGCACAAGCTATTGGACAATGGCAGCTTCAAGTCCCCTAAGGGGACTATTAAATACAGTTAAAAATTAAAAAAAGTGTAGAAAAATACAAAAAAAAATTAAAATAACACAAAAGTTCAAATCACCCCACTTTTGGCTAAAGAAAATAAAACAAAAAAATACACATATTTGGTATCGCTGGGTTCAGAAATTTCCAATCTAGTAATAATAATAATATCAAAATATAAAATAAATTAAGCTGATCGCTAACCAGCGTAATGGAAAAAAAATTAAAAACCACAGAATTAAATTTTTTTGCCCAACGCAACATTGGGATAAGAGGCAATCAAAACATCGTATCTATCCCAAAATGGTGTTAATAAAAACGTGTGGTCAGGGAACAAAGAATAAGCCCTCACACAGCCCTATGTCCCGAAAAATGAAAACAATCGAGGTCTTAGAAAATGACGACAAAAGCAAAAAAAGTTTTCATATCATACAAATTTCCAAATTTCTTTCATCGCTTATATAAAGAAAAAAAAGGATAGATGTTTGGTATCTGCGTACTTGTGATGACATGGAGAATCATATTGCCAGGTCAGTTTTACCTTACAGAGAACATGGTTAATAAAGAAACCAAAAAATAGTTGTGAATTTGCACTTTTTTTCTGCACCCAAACTTTATGACCCCAAAATTTCCATCTACTGTACAAATGAAAATTGTTATGAGGTCTATAAGGTCATTTACTTCCACTGAAATTAGTCCTATGTGCCTCTAAAGAGCAAAACAGACCATGTCAACGACATGAAGAATCACGTCATCAATAACGACACTGTTCATCGGTCTATAAATTATTTATTCTAATTTTTTTTTTATTTAGAAGGGAATTGTTTAAATTATCCTCCTTCAGTTTAATGAATAAAGCTTTGTTCTGCTACCACAGGAATGATTGTCTATTCCTAAGATAGTCAACAAATCACTGCATCTAAATGGAGAGATGGAGACAGCTGCTCACATTTGCCCAAAACTCTTGCAAGTTAATCAGTCTGTGTCAACTAGGCCACATCAGTTACACTAAATCTGTAGACTTGTCACAAAATAAAGGGCTGACAATAGAAAAAAATAATCTGCTTTTGTCCACAGACTGTCTAGTATTGCAACGTGGCCCTATTCACTGGAATACATACAGCCGAAATAATAATCCACTCAACTGAACAAAATCGACACTGGTTCTAAAACCAGGAGACCCCTTCCCCTAATTCTGGACATGCCCTTATATTATCAACCAGTTTCAACATGTAGTATAAATACCTTGGCTAACATGTTTTACAGTCAACTGTGGGACACAATTCTTATGAAGGAATTCTTAGCACCATGACACCAATGACAGTAACCCAACACTTACCATAGATACTATTCTCATTTACTCTGAACAGCATGTTCCCATACATTGTTTTATAGTTTACTGGTTTAAATAAAACATTGTTTTATGGTTTTAATTGATTTTTAAAAAAAACAATACAATTAGTGGAAATTGTATCTTACTTCTATATGTAGAAATTAATAGAGTATGCTCTTCACACATACTAAAGATAAGACGCCAGTTTACGCATAGTGGGGTGATAAATTAGGTTGGTCCTTTAACTACTATGACATGGTATAAATCCTTGATGCCTACATAAAGGCTCGGAATGGCCCACAAGAGACTCCTCCGGTGGGCCCCTGTGCAATAGTGGGCCACCACCCTGTTATATGAGCAGTACATGGCACAATATACATGAATCACTATGTACAGACAAAGGCGGCATCTTACTCATTTACCAATCTACCCAGGTCATTGTCATATAGATTTGTGATTGAGGAGGATAATGTCACACTTGCATGTAGCTGAAAAGTGAGGGGCCCTGGAGTTGGTTCCTGGTGGGCCCTTGGCTCCCCAGTCCGACACTGCATATATATATATATATACATATATGTATATATATATATATATATATATATATATACATATATATATATATACACACAGTACAGACCAAAAGTTTGGACACACCTTCTCATTCAAAGATTTTTCTGTATTTTCATGACTATGAAAATTGTAGAATCACACTGAAGGCATCAAAACTATGAATTAACACATGTGGAATTATACATTACACTTTACAAAAAAGTGTGAATCAACTGAAAATATGTCTTATATTCTAGGTTCTTCAAAGTAGCCACCTTTTGCTTTGATTAATGCTTTGCACACAGAAAAGGTGAACGGATGGACTCTACATGCCTGGTTCCCACCGTGAAGCACGGAGGAGGTGGTGTGATGGTGTGGGGGTGCTTTGCTGGTGACACTTTTTTGTAAAGTGAAATGTATAATTCTACATGTGTTAATTCATAGTTTTGATGCCTTCAGTGTGATTCTACAATTTTCATAGCCATGAAAATACAGAAAAATCTTTGAATGAGAAGGTGTGTCCAAACTTTTGGTCTGTACTGTATATATATCTTGACAAATCAGTCTGCTTCTACTTGCTTTAATGCATTGATGATAAAAATGAAACAACTTGATGAAGCAATTCTCTTAGGACTGCATCTTATCATTTTTATACACAAAACTATGTGTTTCCATATAATCTACAGGTTCATACAGGGTCTTCCTATGTTACCTACTGGTCTACTGGTTGTGCAAGCTCATTGCTTCAGAGGAAAAAAATATTCTAGTTGATTACTGTTGGTAGTAAGTCGTCAAAAGGGTTGTTCTAAAGTTTCAACTTCAAGAGTGCATCACTCCTCAGCCTCTCGACTTCCTGTTTGCATGGGAACCAGCGGCTTACATCGATTTCCCTAACTAAGCACAGAGACACTAAAGCTGGTGGGATCATGCGCTCTAGCAATTCAGCTAGCTTAGGTCTTACAAGATCTATTAAAAAGAGCTTGTTAGCATGGCACATACCTGGCCACTGAGGCTAAACTCCATAAACAATACACAATCGTTAATTTGACTACGAATGACAAGTCAGCTGGCGACTTATCTTAGAACAATGCAATCAGCTGTCTGAAATCAGACGTGCCTGATCAATATCTCTCTAGACCATCAGTAGATCAGCCCCCATACATATTAGACAGTTGGCCGAACCCATCAATATCAGCAGGTTTCGCCGATATTAGTCTAATGTGTATGAGGGCCTTAAGACAGTAAGCATTAAATAATTAAACAATAAAGTTAAAGATCCAACAGTTCTCCTTAAAAACAAAGATGCTTTTTAATAACATTTAAATTGCAAAGATGCTTGTTTTTACAACCACTTTGCAATTTAACTATTATTAATTTTGAGAAACCCCTCTTGCCACTATGCTCAAGTCTAAGACATGAAATTATAGATTCTGTCTATATATGCAACATTGAGAAGACCAATATGATATACAGGATTCAATGGTGCACATCTTCTACAAAAATGACCATTACTACCGGCTTGGGTTGCTCAGAGAGATATTCTTCTATGACTCCCCAACTGTCCTGGCCGCAACCAGGAGCAGTTAATTCTCCTTATTTAATTTTTAGATGCTACAAATATTCATAGAAAGTTATGAAATTATACCATGTAATGATCACATAATAGCCTGCGCTCTTGTGGTGCCCCTGCGGTCTCAGTCGCCACAGGGTACTCTACTTCATCCAGACGTATGGCACTCTGCTGTCAGGTAAGGAAGGGCACTGCCAGGACTCACACAGTTACATCCAACACCAGACCTCTCAGGGCCGGGGGGACTAGGTAGAGGGTGTGGGTGGAGGAAGTTAGAAGGGGGAGGATACAGAAAGTGGTAAGCTGTGGTCTGTGAGACCAGAGAGAGGAGTCTACAGGGGGGTCTGAAGCTGAGAGGAGCTCGTCCCCAGATGACAGAGAGAGAAGTGAAGAACGGAAGAGATAGAGTTGATTCCAGAGGAGGAGAGGAAGAAGAGATCTTAGGGGCATGGATAGTGAGGAATCCATCAGTGGGGCCAACATCCACCGGCGTGGTCGGTGGAGGGACCAGGTCACAGTTAGGGGACCGGCCCCAAAACTAGTTGAGAAACTAAGGACTCAGCTAGGAAACCGGAGGCTGCAGTATCTGCAAGTGCTACAGCTACATCCAACACATTCACTGAAACGGCAGACCTATAGGATCCAGGGGTCTGACCAACGTAGCCCGACAAGATCCGAGTCTGCTGGCTCGGGACACTGTGTGTGAAGACGCAGGGAAGGAGAAGTGGTAGCCAGCGTAGTGAGATGGTCAGGAAAGGAGCATCTAAGGAAGACCTGGCAACATGCAACCCAAGATGCCTGAGAGCTGTCAGGACCACTGACTCTGAGGACACAGCACACCCCAGTTGGGGATTGTAACATCAGAACTGTGAGTAACACCTGCGAAGACTGCACACTGCTGTGTCCTCTATTTATTGCTGCGTCATCTGCCTTGCACTACAACCACCACCATCTTTAACAGTATCACTGCCCTGGGGAATAGCTCTGCCTGTGGAGAGCTGAACCAACTCTGCTGCATCAACAACTGCCCCAGTGGACTGAACCGGCAGCGTCGGCTAACACCTTATTTGTCGAATACCACAGGTGGCGCACAAACTATTTTTCATAAACTTTATCATCCCCTTATCATTTTCATTGGACGCCCAGGGCCACGGAACGGGTCACTGCTGCTGTGACACATCCCTTTAAGAATCGGCCCGGTACCGACTATTCCCACGGCCCTGGTGGGCACTCCATTTTGGCATCACGAACAGAATGCATACCCCGGCATAGCTGGGTCCTGTGTGCCAGAGACTTTATTGAATTGTAAAATTGCCGCCATTACTGTGCACGACATGCAGGAAGAGAAGGGCGTGTTGTCATGGGTGGCACCTGTCCAAGGGTGTGAAAATTATGCCTACCCACAGTAGATACTTCTGTGCTTTAAGAACTTGTCAATCAGCCAGCGAGATCCAACTCCTGATCTGGGATGGCGGGAAATGAAGAAAAAAGGAACCCCGCCCACAAAGGAGAGCGGGAACAGCACCTGGGTGCAACAAAGGACCCGGCAGGCAAGATGGTGAGTGGTAGATACCCGAAATGTGGGGTGGAAGCCAGGGGCTCCCCAGCCCACCGAAAGATCATCGTCAGCTGCCTGCAGCGGACCAGGAGCTCCTGAAGGCGGAAGTAGAGGAGCTCAGCAACCAACTCCTGCAGTCAGGGTCCAGATGGAAAGCAGCCCTGAAGGTGAAGATGGTGGAGTCGCATCCCATCCGGCGGCCACTGATCTCAGCGGAGAACGCGACTGAAACCGGAATAACATCGCAAGAAGGTACTGTCGCCATTCCTGCCCCGAGTAGCCGAGCTTTTAATAGGCCAATGTACCGCGCCGCCAGCCCGTGAACCCGGCTGGGTTCATACTCATATAGAATGGGATCGGCCCTCAGTTATGGTGGATAATCTAGAGGCTCCCCTCCTGCCACGAGTCCGCCTGGGGAGGTATACGCAGAGAAATTGGTGTGCCGCTGGGACAGATTTAATCGGGTTCCCTGGGGAAGATCAAAAAGAAGGTGGAAGGGTGGAAGTCCTTAGCTGGGAGTAATATAATCAACAGCTGGCGCTTCAGTGGGAAAAGGAGCAGGAAAAGCATGACTCCCAGCAGAGGGCAATGGAGAAGAGGAATCTGGAGTACAAGATCCAGGCCCGCAGGGCCAAACAAGCAGACAGGGGCCCGTTGAGGCAAGGCACCGTAGTTGCCTTTAGACTGAAAGGAGGCTGGGGATTTATAGAAGAGCCCGACTTGCTGGCGGAGGTGTTTGTTAACCGGCGGGATGTGGAGTCTCATCTCCTGGAGGGGCACCCAGATCGCGATCTGTACCCAGGGGAACCGTGTGACCTACACCCGACATCTAGGCGAAAAAGGATGTTATGCCCTGCACGTCCGGAAACGTAGATGCACCATTCCTGATTCAGAGGCTGCTAAACTTGAAACACCCCCAGTGCCAACTTTGCTAGAAGCAACGGTCTCTGCAGGATCACCCACCGTTGCACTACCCCATATAGCTTCTACAACACCAACAGTAAGTATACCAACTACCTCAGAACCTGCTGTAGGAACAATATCCACTGCAGTACGCTCCCAGGCCAATCAGACCCCGGTGGTAGGACATGATCAAACAGTGCATGACTTCATCGGCCATGATTCTTTGTGTTACCTGGAGAAACCCTAGAAAACAACTTCCACTGGCCAGGTAGATGCAAACTCTAGGAATTACCTTGGAAGTCAAAGCAGTAAATATGAATTACCAGTAAGATGTGACTGTATATAGTTAATTTACCAGGTTAGGTGTTTGTTCCTAATTGAAGTTAATAGACACTAAGGTCACGGATGGTGAATAACCAGAGACTCTCTATTGTAAATAGTTAGCACTTCCTAAGGTGCTCCTTATTGGTTTTACACAAAACCTCTAAAGTGTGGAAAAGTGGCACTCCATCTCTTGTACTTGACCACAGAACAAAAACCGTCTGGTGTGGCCGAATAAATGGTCCAACGAGGAGACCAGCTATGCCTTGTAGCCACGCCCAAGGGACTACATTGGGGTCTGAGACGAGTCCCCCATATTGCACTAAAGAAGAAGAATACCCGGTTCGGGAATCCACTGAACTTTGTTGTACCTGATAGAAAATGTTTTATTGATAGTACAGTATTATTTTATGTGCAGATAATTTTTATTGCAGAAGAACTATATTTAATATTTTGATAGTTTTCTATTGATAGTAAAGTATATTTCTTGTTTTATTGCATTTGATAGGATATTTCATGTCCCAGATAGTTTCTGCTTATGATAAAGATATTTTTATAGTAAAGCTAGCTTTATTAAATTTATATTTGTAAAGATAGTATTTATTTGAAATGTTCAATTGAAAGTGCCTCCCATAAAGGGAAGAAGAGTTCCTGTTTAACCTTTACTTGTTAAAATGTATATGCAGAAAAATGTTTGCATGTCTTAACCTTGTTTTTGCTCTGTTCCAGCCCGAGAACGTGCTGTGTTTAACAGGGGGAAATGTGGCGCCCCTGCGGTCTCAATCGCCACAGGGTACTCTACTTCATCCAGAGGTGTGGTACTCTGCTGTCAGGTAAGGAAGGGGCACTGCCAGGACTCACACACTTACATCCCACACCAGAACTCTCAGGGCCCGGAAGGGACTAGGTAGAGGGTGTGGGTGGAGGAAGTTAGAAGAGGAAGGAGTCAGAAAGTGGTAAGCTGTGGTCGGTGAGACCAGAGAGAGGAGTCTACGGGGGGCTGAAGCTGGGAGGAGCTCATCCCCAGACAACAGAGAGAGAGAGAGAGAGAGAGAAGTGAAGAGGTCTTAGGGCACGGATAGTGAGGAATCCATCCGTGGGGCCAACATCCACCGGAGTGGTCGGTGGAGGGACCAGGTTTCAGTTAGGGGACCGTCCCCAAAACTAGTGGAGAAACTAAGGACTCAGCTAGGAAACCGGAGGCTGCAGTATCTGCAAGTGCTACAGCCACATCCAACACATTTGCTGAAACGGCAGACCTATAGGATCCACGGGTCTGACCGTCGCCCGAAAAGATCCGAGTCTGCTGGCTCGGGACACCGTGTGTGAAGACGCAGGGCAGGAGAGGTGGTAGCCAGCGTAGTGAGATGGCCAGGAAAGGAACATCTAAGGGAGCCCTGGCAACGTGCAACCCAAGCTACCTGAGAAATGTCTCGACCACTGACACTGAGGACACAGCACACTCCAGCTGGGGAATGTAACATCAGAACTGTGAGTAAAACCTGTGAAGACTGCACACTGCTGTGTCCTCTATTTATTGCTGCGTCATCTGTCCTGCACTACAACCACCACCATCTTTAACACTATCACTGCCCTGGGGAATAGCTCTGCCTGTGGAGAGCTGAACCAACTCTGCTGCATCAACAACTGCCCCAGCGGACTGAACCTGCAGCATCAGCTAACACCTTATTTGCCGAATACCACAGGTGGCATCACAAACTATCTTTCATAAACTTTATCATCCCTTATCATCATTTTCATTGGACGCCCAGGGCCACGGACCGGGTCACTGCTGTCATGACACATCCCCTTAAGATCCGGCCCGGTACCAAGCATTCCCATGGCCCTGGCAGGCGCTCCACTCTAATCCCACAATGTGTTCAGGAGAACTCGAGAGCCGAGACCAAGTATTACGGACATTTTGTGTTTCTGTTCAGTGAAGTCAACATCCAAAGCTCAATTGCTTTCCACCATTATCACCAACTCTTTCTTGATGAAAATGTTTGCACTGCTGATAAACATAGCTTATGGAAAATTACAAAATAAGATCGAAAATAAAGAATGTACCAACCATCGGCACATTAGAAGTAAGATATTTACAAATCTCTACAGAGAATGTATCCCTCTGCTTGCTTAGGTTGCAATCCCCTCATCTGAAATACTATGAGAGAAAAGTATATTTTCTGCATCCCAATACATTGTTGTAAAAAACTATTTCCAAAGATGTATGACCATAGACAAACAATGTTACATCTGTATAATAAATTGTGTATTTACTGGATACAGAGTTATTTCAAATGTACAGAGTTTAAAAATATAAGATACAATTCTAAAGAACGCTATCCAGAAGTGGTTGGAGTTCTTGAGGTCATCTGGTAACACACTTCATATACTTACTGATGTGTCAGGTTTTAAGGTGGGAAGTCAATGGTAAATTAGAAAAGCCAAGCTTCTCGTTAGCGGTGGATCTTAATTTTGGAACTTTAAGTTTTGAGCAATTTGTAAGAAATTAGATATTAAAATAAGAAGAAAATTAATTGGGATCTTTAGTAAAGAAATATGTATTTTGATCGTAAATATCCTACAATATTCCACATTTACACTTTAAACAGGTAAAGTCATCTCACAATTTGAAATTTGGTTCTCAATTATGTGTTCTCTTTAATTCAAAACTCAGCGCCACATATCATAACAACACGTGGTCCAAAGTTAAGGAAGACTTTGAAAAATTACCTCTCGAAACATGTTAACATCTGAAAACTCCTATGTGTGTGCATATTTAAGACTACCTCCTAGATCCATTTTCCTGCCATGAAAGTAAACAGATACAGGATAGAGGAAAATCTAAAGTAAAACTATGACAAAAAAAGAAAAAAGGAAGACATGACAGGTATGTAGAACTGAAGCTAATCGATGAAGATGTATTATGGAAGCCACAGAAGAATTATATAAATGCTCAACATTATTACCTATAATCCAAAGAAAGGATATTGCTCACATGACTAAAGGATGATCAAAAATTCGTAACGTGGGGACTGCAACTAAATAAGTCATATTATATTAAATAAATACTACATTAAATATAGACCCCTCACTGTTCATACAAGTGACAGACATTTCATTAGAGAGTATGAGGCATTCTTATCATCTCTGTACAGATGATGCTACCATTCATCTATCCTTATTTTAGAATTGTGTTTGGTATGAACCACAATCATACAGTAAATTCAGTTTCCTTTTTACATTAGAAATGTTGATGCTACTTTTTCCGACATCTATAGAAATCTTGATGGTACCGGTCTTCAGTGAGTGGGTCAGTCTACTGCAACTTGTTCATCAATATCACTTATCTTCTACTCTGTATCATTTTGAGCCATATAATCATTCTTCCTTCGTCTAAAAAGTTCATACCGTATATTTTTTCTTCTAAAATAGAAGATTTTTACATACATTTTCATGATCTACTCTAAAGCTGAGTGTTAATCAGGTCAAATATCTCTAGGGTATAAAATGGTATTTATGTGGTTATATGGATACATATAATGACTTTAATAGGTATACACTGTACAATACAAGAAATGAATGATAGACGTATAAACCAATAAATATGACTGTGGCTCGATCCTATATCATTCACTGTACCTAGACACATCCAGCTGGCAATGACAATTGGCTGCAGGATTGTGACAAACTCCCTGAAAATCTTTAACCTGAGATGTGATGGCCAAATAAAAACTCCAAGTATGAAAGAAGACCTTTTTTTGGAAACAGAGAAATGACAGGTTATTATTACCGAGAAGTGGTCGGGACTCTGAAGCCACAGCGGGTTCAGTACATAATGGAAAGACTGCTATGTCCAATCAGACTGATGAGAAGATGCAGTTTGAGACTTGGTACAAGACACTTCAAAACAAGGCACAAGACACAACATCCAAATCCATGACACAGCCAGGACAGGACAAACAAGAAACTTTCGATAATCTGCCACAGGGAATGATCGCACACAATGAAGTACAGGCGCTTGGCATGGGAAATTCACTGAAAGATTTCATCCAGTGGTGGTCTGCAGCCTCCCAGGGAAGGAATTGCAGAAAATGTGTGGTCTTCACATAACACTTACGGTTGTCCTCTTGCTTGGTGGGCCTTAGAGGAAGAATCTGGATTATGGGCCCCAGCCGAAAGAATATCAGCCGCAGTGTTTTCCTTCTAAGGAATAATCCATAGACACTGTGGTAGGTGTTAATGTGTAAAGCAGCAATACTAAGTGGATAATCCGATAGATAAGCATTCTTCTAATTAAACTACGGTAATTACTAGCATGCTTTGGTCCCTTTTGTTTTACTACTGTGGATTTACGATGACATAAAAGGGGTGATCCCATGGTCTGATTGTATAAATCACATTGCATTGGACTACACTTTCCTTTGTATCAGGTGCTTATTGCTCAGAATCAGTTATTCTCAAACCATTCACAGACAGTTAAACTTGATCTGCTTGACAGATTTCCATGCCTAAGAACTGATGGTTACACATGCATTATGGTTGGGAAGCAATCCCCGACAACTGATTTGAGGAGTACTGTTCTGGCAGAGTTCTGGATACTCAAACTCTTTATTTTTGAGTGGGCACAGTTCATAGTTGTTAATATTGCATTTTTTTAGGTTGCAATATATAAGATAGTCCAACATCATCTTCTTTGCAGTTCTTCAGATGAGATGAAAGAACAGATTTCCATGTTTTTTCTTTATGTCACTGTGCATATATGAATTGTTTTTTGTTTTTGTTTTTTTGCATCACTCTGGAAAATGAGAACTAAGTCATGCAGAACCTTCAAAGATTTGTGGGAGGCATTATATATATATATATATAAATGTAGATGTACATTGCTGACGGCAAAATAAGAAGAGTGCTTTAATCTAAGAGAAACAGAAAAGAAAAAAGTCTGCTCTGTTTTACAAAGCAAAGGCAAGTCCGCATGGTAGTACCTAAATGATCCACAATAAGAGAGACAGACCCACATAGAAGAGACAGGTGGACAGAGAGAAAGAGCTGTGCAATGATCTGTGGGTCACCCACACAGTGTCACAGACGGTGGATTCGGAGGGTTGTCAAGTTCCCTGAATTCCAGGTGTTCTGTGAGTGCCAAGTGACCTGTGGCTTCAGATCCAATCTTTGTATTCCCTGTGTCCTAGTCCTTCTGTACTGCAGGAAGGGCATCTGGACCTCTATGTGGATGGAGAAGTACCTAGACAGTATGAGAACATAAATTATCAGAACAGTATAAAACATACAAAACAGTAAGTTCATGCAAAATAGATATGCTACATAAACTCATAAAACTGTCTAAGTAATATTAGCAGCATGTACTTGCAGAATGGTGGTGAGTACCTGTCACAAGGAGGATTTTGCAAGTATCACCAACTGTCATAGTGGAGTCAGAGTCTGTGGAATCCACAGATTCCTACATTCTTCCTTTTAACTACATTGAAGGCTATGATCAGCGAATGGTGACTCAGGCTTCAACTCAAAGAACTGCAGCGCCTTGGCAGGTTAACAAGAGTTAAATTTTGCTGGGCTAATCGTCTTTGGTCTCATGTTGTGGGAGAACCATTCAGTCTTTTCCTGTGAGAGTAAAGTGTGACAGTGCTTTTGTTTTTCCCATACACTTATTAGATTAGTACTACTCAGGACCATAGTGAGGAATGAGACCCAGTCATACCCACCATCAGGGGTAATTCTTGGAATGTGGATAGCCTAGGGACTCCTAGCCTGAGGAACAGAATAGGAGTTCATTGTTATACCACAGCCACACCGTGACATTATAGCGGGCCATACTTTTTCCTACACTCCAGTATGCATCTGGTTACTATGCTTTTTGCAGGCATTGTCTCTTCAGGTGGCTAAATTAAAAGGGGCAGCACAGCAGCAAGCTCAGTCTGCCATACCGGATCAATCTGTTCTGGTCTCTGGAATTTCGGAACCCAAATTGCCTCTTCCAGAAAAATTTTTAGGGGTGCGCAGTCAGTTCATTTCTTTCAGTGAGGCATGTAAACTATATTTTTGTTTAAGACCCCACTCCTCTGTACAAAAGGAACAGCAGATTGGAATAATTATTTCTCTCTTGAGTAGGGATATTCAAGCTTGGGCCTTTTCCTTGCCCTCTGAGTAACCCTTTTTTTTTGGGTGGATGGGTTTTTCTCGGCTATCGAGTTCATCTATGATGATGCTGATAGAACATGATTGGCAGTCTAAGATCCATTCTATGCAACAGGGAGATTGGGTGGCAGATGATTACTGTGCTGAGTTCTGGCGCTGGGCTACAGATACACAGTGGAATGACCCGGTGCTAAAAGCCAGTTTTTGCAGGGTTTATCTGACAGGGTGAAGGAGGCTTTGGTGATGTATGAAACCCCAACTACTTTACAATATGCTATGTCTTTGGTAATACCGGAAAACTCCTAGACCCAGGTTGTTTGTAGGATCCCAACCAGGGTATACAGTGGTGGCCAAAAGTATTGGCACCCCTGCAATTCTGTCAGATAATACTCAGTTTCTTGCTGAAAATTATTGCAATCACAAATTATTTGCTATTTTTATTTGATTTAATTTGCTTGCAAGGAAAAAACACAAAAGAGAATGAATCAAAAATCAAATCCTTGATCATTTCACACAAAACTCCAAAAATGGGCCAGACAAAAGTATTGGCACCCTCAGCCTACTTGGTTGCACAACCTTTAGCCAAAATAACTGCGAACAACCGCTTCCGGTAACCATCAATGAGTTTCTTACAATGCTCTGCTGGAATTGTAGACCATTCTTCTTTGGCAAACTGCTCCAGATCCCTGATATTTGAAGGGTGCCTTCTCCAAACTGCCATTTTGAGATCTCTCCACAGGTGTTCTATGGGATTCAGGTCTGGACTCATTGCTGGCCACCTTAGAAGTCTCCAGTGCTTTCTCTCAAACCATTTTATAGTGCTTTTGGAAGTGTGTTTTGGGTCATTGTCCAGCTGGAAGACCCAAGACCTCTGAGGGAGACTCCGCTTTCTCACACTGGGCCCTACATTATGCTGCAAAATTTTTTAGTAGTCTTCAGACTTCATAATGCCATGCACACGGTCAAGCAGTCCAGTACCAGAGGCAGAAAAGCAACCCCAAAACATCAGGGAACCTCCGCCATGTTTGACTGTAGGGACCGTGTTCTTTTCTTTGAATGCCTCTTTTTTTTTCCTGTACACTCTATGTTGATGGTTTTTCCCAAAAAGCTCGACTTTTGTCTCATCTAACCAAAGAACATTCTTCCAAAACGTTTTAGGCTTTCTCAGGTAAGTTTTTGCAAACTCCAGCCTGGCTTTTTTATGTCGCGGGGTAAGAAGTGGGGTCTTCCTGGGTATCCTACCATACAGTCCCTTTTCAGTCAGACGCCGACGGATAGTACGGGTTGACACTGTTGTACCCTCGGACTGCAGGGCAGCTTGAACTTGTTTGGATGTTAGTCGAGGTTCTTTATCCACCATCCGCACAATCTTGCGTTGAAATATCTTGTCAATTTTTCTTTTCCTTCCACATCTAGGGAGGTTAGCCACAGTGCCATGGGCTTTAAACTTCTTGATGACACTGCGCACGGAAGACACAGGAACATTCAGGTCTTTGGAGATGGACTTGTAGCCCTGAGATTGCTCATGCTTCCTCACAATTTGGTTTGTCAAGTCCTCAGACAGTTCTTTGGTCTTCTTTCTTTTCTCCATGCTCAATGTGGTACACACAAGGACACAGGACAGAGGTTGAGTCAACTTTAATCCATGTTAACTGGCTGCAAGTGTAATTTAGTTATTGTCAACACCTATTAGGTGCCACAGGTAAGTTACAGGTGCTGGTGATTATACGAATTAGAGAAGCATCACATGATTTTTCAAACAGTGCCAATACTTTTGTCCACCCCCTTTTTTAGGTTTGGTGTGGAATTATATCCAATTTGGTTTTAGGTCAATTCTTTTGTGTTTTTTCATTGAAGACAAATTAAATGAAGATAATAATACCAAAGAATTTGTGATTGCAATCATTTTCAGGAAGAAGCTGAGTATTATCTGACAGAATTGCAGGGGTGCCAATACTTTTGGCCACCACTGTACATACAGTGGGGAAAATAAGTATTTGATCCCTTGCTGATTTATCAAGTTTGCCAACTGACAAAGACATGAACAGTCTATAATTTTAAGGGTAGGTTAATTTTAACATTGAGAGAGGGAGAATATCAAAAATAAAATCCAGAAAATCACATTGCATAAATTATATAATTTTTTTGCATTTTGCAGTGAGAAATAAGTATTTGATCTCTCAATCTCTCTGCATCATTCCAAATTTATAATGTTTTTCACAGGTCTATGTAGTTTTTGAAACCTCTCTTCCCTTACCACCGCCTCTGGTCTTAGTCGATGGGTCATTAGAATTTCAGGTATCCAAAATTGTTGATTCTCGTTTCATTTGCCGTTCATTGCAGTATTTATTTCATTGGTGGGGTTATGGTCCTGATCAGAGGACTTTAGTACCAGCCACTGATAGCCATGCTGAATGTCGGGCTAGGTCTTTTCATTGTCTCCATCCAGATAAACCATGTCCTGAGGGTCCTGGGGCCCCTTTTAGAGGTAGGGATACTGTCACAAGGAGGTATTTGCAAGTACTATCTACTGTCACAGCAGTGTCAGGGTCTGAGGAATCCACAGATTCCTACACTCTTACTTTTAACTCTATTGAAGGCTATGATCAGCAAAGAGTGACTCGGGCATCGACTCAAAGAGCTGCAGCTCCTAGTCAGGTTAGCAAGAGTTAAATCTTTGCTGGACTAATCTCCTTTAGAGAACCAGTCATGTGTTCTCTCCTTCTATATAAGCTAGCTTGACTATGCAGGTAATGCCAGCTATAGTTAGTCTATCTTGTTCTAGATAGGTGGACACATCCTGGTTAACTGGTGTTATTCCAGAGTTGTGGCAAGCAGTGTTTGGTGAAGTCTTTCCTTTTCACTAGGTGCCTTTATGTTCCTTTGCTGCCTCACAGGATTTACACTTTTGTTCCTTAGTGTATTTTCCTTTGAGAGTGCTGAGTGACTGTGCTTCTATTTTTCCATGTCCGTCTTGTTTGTGTTTTCCCCATACCCTTATCAGATTAATACTACTCGGGAACATAGTGAGTAATGAGACCCAGGCATCCCCACCATCAGGAGTAATCCAGGGGACAGGGATAGCCTTGGGACTCTTAGCCTGAGGAACAGAATAGGAGTCCATTGCTATAACACAGCGATACCATGGCAGTACCCAGCCAAAAGCTCAATGTGGACAAAACCGAATTCATCTTTCCTCCATCCCACTCAACATCCCTACCTTATCTATCTATTACAACAAATGACATCGCTCTCTCCATTGTACCTTCAAACCACACATCCAAGCTCTAACCACCTCCTGCCACCTCCAACTCAAAAATATTTCCAGTATCTGTCCTTTCCTTTACCTTTAATTTACTAAAATGTTATTGCAATATCCTTCTTTGTGGCCTCCCTGCTAACAATCTTGCACCTCTGCAGTCCGTACTTAACTCTGCTGCTCCACTAATCAACCTCTCTCCTTGCTACTCCTCCACTTCTCCCCTCTGCAAATCCCTTCATTGGCTCCAAATTCCCCAAAGTATCCAGTTCAAACTACTAACATTGACATACAGAGCCGTAGAACTAATCTACCGATATCTTCCAACACTTAATCTTCTTTCCTCCATACTTATACATTCCTCACCCAAATGCCTCCAAAACTTTTCCCGAGTATGCCCCATCCTTTGGAATTCTGTGCCCCAACACGTCTGATTCCGCCATACTCAGAACTTTCAGACGAAACTTGAAAACTCATCTCTTCAAGGAAGCTTATAGCCTGCAATAATCCTACTGAAACTTCACCACCAATGAAGCTGCAAAACCCAACCTACTGTCTCCTTCCCCATTGTCCTGTAGACTGTAAACCCACAAGGGCAGGACCCTCTCCTTTCTCTACCAGTTTGCCATCGTTAGTTTATTCACTGTAATTTGTATTTTGTCTATAACCTCTTCTCATGTACAGCACTATGGAATCAATGGTGGTCTAAAAATAAATAATAATAAATAATAGTTGAGTATGGGTTCATACTGTAAGAGGTAAACTTAATCCACAGCTGTATAGGGCCTAATGGTCCTTCCTGTCCTAAATCCCTCTCTCTGCGTCTCTACCTGGTCTTCATGGAAACTGAGCACTAGTTCAGGTTACCATTTTCCTCTGTGCTATGCTCTTCCTCGCACGGTGAAAGTTCATCCACAGACGTTTGGTTTGTGATTCCTGAAAATGAATAATTAGACATACGTTATAATATGTCCAAAGCACACAAAGTAACATATAACTCCACCAGTTGTCTGAGGAAACGGATATATTAATTCTCGACCATATTATTTATATATATACAGTATATATATAATATAATATATATAATTGACTAGATGGACTTATAAAAAATTAGGAAGCTGTTAAGCAATTTGTTGAAATTGCCTATAACAACCAACCAGAGACTGGATCCAATATTTAACCCTCTCACGCCGTAGCCAATTTACGTTTTTTGCGGTTCTGTTTTTTCCTCCCTTCTTCCCAGAGCCACAACGTTTTGTATTTTTCTGTCCAAATAGACATATAAGGGCTTGTTTTTTGAAGGACAAGTTGTACATTTGAATGACACCATTCATTTTACCAAACAGTGTACTGTAACATGGGAAAAAAAATCCAAGTGCGGTGAAATTGTGAAAAAAAACGCAACTCTTACATTGTTATTTGGTAATTGTTTTCATAGTGTACATTTTGTGGTGGTAAAAATGACCATGTAATATGATTATCCTCATCAATGTGATTACGGTAATAGCCAACATGTTCAGTTTTTTTTATTACTTTAGTGATGAAAAAAAAATCAAAAGTTTGTAAAACTATTTTTTTTGGGTTGTGTCGCTATTTTACGAGACCAATAACATTTTTATTTTTCGTCCAATGGAGCTGCGTGATGGCTTATTTTTTGCAGGGCAAGATGATGTTTTTATTAATACTATTTTGGGAAAAATTAGACTTTTTGATCGCTTGTTACAGACTTTTTTTGTGGAATTCCAGCAACCAAAGGTAATTTTGGCATCCTTGAATCTTTTACTGTTTTTATATTTTGATAGATCAGACTTTTCTGAACGCGGAGATTCCACAAATGTGTACTGCTTATCTTTACTTTCAATGGGTGATAAGGGGGGTGGATTTGAACTTTTAGTTTTTTGTATTGTTTTCATATTTTATAAACTTTTTTTACTTTTCATTGTTAGTCTTCTTAGGGGTGTTCCCTTAGGGGTGTTATGGCATCACTACATATAGCAGAAATCATGGTCTCCTTTGAAGAGCGGGCCACAGGCAGGGTTTCAAAGGACCTCCGTAATGACAGGTATGCGGGTCATTGGGTTATCAGCTGACATCCGGCTGCTATGACAACATCGGCAACCAGCTATTACCATCAGGGGCGCGCCGATGGGTGGAGAAAATGACAAGCACACAAGCGTGAGCAAGCCCTAGAGGGAAGAAGGTTGTAAGACTGGCATTCTGCAGAAGAGGATTCTTTACTGTAAGAGCAATGTCATTGAGAAATAGTTAAAAGTTAAAAGCGTTTAAAAGCAGCCTGGATGGGTTTAGTTTTATTTTTAAGCAATATTGCTATTCCAATATATAAACACTAGATTACTGAAGATGGGATGTTAATTCGAGGATTTGAAAATAGGCTTCAGTTTTATTACAGGTTGTTACATTCCCCAATTAAATTGACTTATGACTTATTAATGGGGCTTACTATATTGACGACCTATGCTTAGGATAGGTCATCAACATCGGATCGGTAAGTCTGATGCCCGACATCTTAATGGATCAGTTTCATTTCAATAGGAGCTGGGCTGCAGTATCCAGGAAAGGAAACTATACAATGGATGGAGCTGTGCTATTTGACTCTTTTCACTATTTACTACTGGAGGCGTAGGTGCTGGACCCTTACTGATCTGATACTGATGACCTTTCCTAGTGATAAGTCATCAATATCATAAGACTGGAGGACCCAACTTAACGTTACTTACTATGGAGTAGTTCCAGACTTTAACCAATAAGATCACAATTCTCTTCTCCATTTCTATTGCAAATTAAAGAAGTAACGTAGTCAATGGTTGCTCCATTATTGTCCTCACCAGTTTTCAAAGAGTCTCCTTAGTTTTATTTTATTTTAGAGTATTTACCTAATACCCCCTTGCCCAAGACTACATATACATTGGGGAAAATAAGTATTTGATACACTGTGGATTTTGCAAGTTTTCGCACCTACAAAGAATAGAGGGGTCTGTAATTTGTATCTAGACAATCACATTGAATGATTTTTACATAATTAAATTGTATTTTACGGCATGAAATAAGTATTTGATCACTTACCAACCAGCAAGAATTCTGGCTCTCACAGACCTGTTAGTATTTCTTTAAAAAGCCCTCCTACTCTGCACTCACTAAGTGTAATAACTGCACCTGTTTGAACTTGTCACCTGTATAAAATATACCTGTCTACACACTCAATCAATCACAACCTCTCCACCATGGCCAAAACCAAAGAGCTGTCCAGGGACAAAATTATAGACCAGCACAAGGCTGGGATGGGCTACAGGACAATAGGCAAGCTGCTTGGTGAGAAGTCAACAACTGTTGGTGCAATAATTAGAAAATGGAAAAAAGCAGAAGATGACTGTCAATCTTCCTCGGTCTGGTGCTCCATTCAAACTCTTGTCTCGAGGGGCAGGGATGACTCTGAGAAAGATCAGGAATCAGCCCAGATCTACATGGGAGGACCTGGTGAATGACTTGAAGAGAGCTGGAACCACAGTCTCAAACATTACCATTAGTAACACACTATGCTGTCATGGATTACCCCCTTTCTGACATTAGACGTACTACTATCCCATCCATTTGACCCAGGCCAATTTGACCATGGACCATCGGCTGTGCTCACGGAATGCTGCGATCATATTTGATCGCAGTGTTCTGGGGTTAAAGTTCTGGGAGCGGTTTGTGACCGCTCCTGGCACTTAGTGCCGGGTGTCAGCTGTGAGAATCAGCTGACACCCGGCAATAAGTGCCAGAAGCGGTCACAAACCACTCCCGAAACTTTAACCCTCGGAACACTGCGATCAAACATGATCGCAGCATTCCGGAGCCTGCACAGCGGCTGACATCCCCTCTGCCTTTGGATCGGAAACCCCACAGCACGCCGCGGGGTCCCGATCGCTGCCATGGAGACCCGATGTTGCCATGACGACATCCGGCTCTCCAGAGCTGTGAAACTTCCTGTCATGCGCAGTGCATGTCAGGAAGTCTCACAGGTCAGTGTACAGAAGCTGCAGCGCTGACAGCTTCTATAGCATGCAGAAGCTGTTTCATCTGAATGCTATAGACGCGATCAGCCTGCATAAAATGATTGTCCCATAGTGGGACAAAGTGTAAAAGTAAGAATTAAATAAAAAAAATGTAAAATAATTGTAAAAATATTTAAAAAAAATAATAAATATAATAAAAAAATCTATTAGTATTCTATCACTAAATAAATATTTGAATAAAAAAATCTAAACAATAAAAGTACACATATTTGGTATCGCCGCGTCCATAACGACCCGGCCTATAAAACTGTCCCCACTTGTTAACCCCTTTAGTGAACACCATAAAAAAATAAATAAATATAACAATGCTTTATCATCATACCACCGAACAAAAAGTGGAATAACATGCGATCAAAAATATGGATGTAAATAAACATGGTACAGCTGAACATGTCATCCTGTCCCCCCAAAAAATGAGCCACCATACAGCGTCATCAGCGAAAAAATAAAAAGTTATAGCTCTCAGAATTAAGTGATGCAAAAATAATTATCTTTTTAATAAAATAGTTTTAATTATATAAAAGCGCCGAAACATAAAAAAGATATAAATGAGGTATCGCTGTAATCGTACTGACCCGTAGAGTAAAACTGCCTTATCAATTTTACCACATGCGGAACGGTGTAAACGCCCCCCCAAAAGTAATTCATGCATTGCAGGTTTTTGCTCATTCTGTCTCACAAAAATCGGAATAGAAAGCGATCAAAAAATGTCATGTGCCCAAAAATGGTACCAAGAAAAACGTCAACTCGTCCCGCAAAAAACAAGACCTCACATGACTCTGGTCCAAAATATGGAAAAATTATAGCTCTCAAAATGTGGTAATGTAAAAACTATTTTTTGCAATAAAAAGTGTCTTTTAGTGTGTGACAGCTGCCAAACATAAAAAAACACTATAAAAACCCGCTATAAATAGTAAAGCAAACCCCACTTTATCACCCCCGTAGTTAGGGAAAAATAATAAAATAAAAAAATGTATTAATTTCCATTTTCCCATTAGGGTTAGGGTTGGAGCTAAAGTTAGGGTTAGGTTTGGAGCTAAAGTTAGGGTTGGGGCTAAAATTAAGGATAGGGTTGGGGCTAAAGTTAGGGTTAGGGTTGGGGCTAAAGTTAAGGTTTTGATTACGTTACGGTTGGGATTAGGGTTGGGATTAGGGTTAGGTTTGTGGTTAGGATCAGGGTTAGGGGTGTGTTTGGTTTAGGGTTGGAGTTAGAATTGGGGGTTTCCACTGTTTAGGCACATCAGGGGCTCTCCAAATGAGACATGGTGTCTGATCTCAATGCCAGCCAATTCTGCGTTAAAAAAGTCAAACGGTGCTCCTTTTCTTCCGAGCTCTGCCATGCGCCCAACAGTGGTTTACCCCCACATCTGGGGTATCAGCATACTCAGGACAAATTGCACAACAACTTTTGGGGTCCAATTTCTCCTGTTACCCTTGGGAAGATAAAAAATTGAGGTGAAAAGATCATTTTTGTGGAAAAAATATGATTTTGTATTTTTACGGCTCTACGTTATAAACTTCTGTGAAGCACTTGGGGGTTCAAAGTGCTCACCACACATCTAGATAAGTTCCTTAGGGGTCTACTTTCCAAAATGGTGTCACGTGTGGGGGGTTTCCACTGTTTAGACACATCAGGGGCTCTCCAAACGCGACATGGTGTCCGATCTCAATTCCAGCAAATTTTGCATTGAAAACTCAAACGGCGCTCCTTCCCTTCTGAGCTCTGCCATGCACCCAAACAGTGGTTCCCCCCACATATGAGGTTTCAGCGTACACAGGACAAATTGCACAACAAATTTTTCAATTTCTCCTGTTACCCTTGATAAAATAAAAAAATTTGGATCTGAAGTAAAATTTTTTTGAAAAAAAAGTTAAATGTTCATTTTTTTTTAAACATTCCAAAAATTCCTGTGAAGCACCTGAAGGGTTAATAAACTTCTTGAATGTGGTTTTGAGCACCATCAGGGTGCAGTTTTTAGAATGTGTAACTTTTGGGTAGTTTCTATCATATAGACCCCTCAAAGTGACTTCAAATGTGATGTGGTCCCAACTGTGAAGCATGGTCAGGGAAATATACTTTGGAGGTGCTTTTCTGCAAAGGGACAGGATGACTGCACCATATTGAAGGGAGGATGGATGGGGTCCTGTATTGCAAGATTTTGTCCAACAACCTCCTTCCCTCAGTAAGAGCATTGAACATGGGTCGTGACTAGGTCTTCTAGCATGAAAATGACCGTAAACAGACAGCCAGGGCAACTAAGGAGTGGCTCCCTAAGAAGCATTTTAAGGTCCTGGAGTGATCTAACGAATCTGCAGATCTGAACCCAATAGAAAATCTTTGGAGGATGCTGAAATTCAATGTTGCCCAGCGACAGCCCCGAAACCTGAAAGATCTGTATGGAGGAGTAGGCCAAAATCTCTGCTTAGTGTGTGCAAACTTGGTCAAGAACTACAGGAAATGTCTAACCTGACGTCTGTAATTGCAAACAAAGGTTTCTGCACCAAATATTAAGTTATGTTTTTCTATTGTATCAAATACTTATCTCATGCAATAAAATTCAAATTAATTATGTAAAATTCATACAATGTGAGTTTTGGGATTTTTTATTTAAGATTCTGTGTCTCACAGTTGAAGTGTACCTACGATAAAAATTACAGACCTCTCCATTCTTTGTATGTGGAAAAACTTTCAAAATCAAAAGTATCAAATACTCTCATACGCCTCTCCATGAATCATGAGCGCCGGACGAGTGGAGTACACCTTTGTGTGCACCTCTCCACAAATTCCTCTACAGCCCTTGCTGGAGTAAGTTTTGCGGCGGAGCGAACTCCGCCACTTGTCATGAATTTGACGATCAGTGATCTACACTTTGTTGCGCTGGGCGAAAATGGTGTGAGAACGCCAAAAGTTGCATAATTTTAGCACAGATGCCCGTTCTGCCAAAATGATGCAACTTTTCAAAGCTTTTTACTCTCGATCACTGGCATAAAAGCTTTGATGTAGCGGGCCCAATGTTTTTTTTTGCTGACAGGTTACCGTTACATCAAGAGTAATCTCTACTGTACAGTATATGCGGTATAAAATGGATTACATAATCAAGTACTTGACCTTTCAAGTATAATATCAAGTTACTGTTATAAGGAATAAATTCCTCACCACTTGCTGCTCTTTCTTTCCATTTCTGCTTATTCTCCTGGATATACTTGGTCCAGGTTGATCGGAAGCTGTTTATGTCAGCATTAATGTCTCCTAGCTCAGCTTGTTCATCCAGTGATGGCTGCCTCCATTGTGAGCTATGAGTAGGAGAAAGTTACATTATAAAGCCTATATATTGGGAGTCTGTTATAAAAAATTCTATATCTGTTACCTTAAAACAATCAAAACAGTAATGTACAGTATGTCCCCCACTAGTGCCCCCCAATCTCCTGTCCAATAATTTCATATTAATCTATGATCTGATTCAATGGACTGTTGGGCTCAGTTTAAAGCTGGCAGGTGCATTACCTGGCAGGGAAACCCAAAGATCATAAGGTTATCTAAAAAGGAAACTCCTATTAGTAATTTAATTTTATTTTGCATTTCTTGATTAAGTGATTGGGGATTCACACACCTGGACTGGTTGACAGGAGGTGCTGGTTTGGATTTGCTTCCTTCTTCTACTAATGGAAGAACGATTTTCTCAGCCACATCAGTCAAGACTGAAAATGTTGGGTCAACAATAAAGTCAATGAATCCTGTAATAGAGAAAATCAGTTATTTCAGCAGTGCGGTGCATATTTGGTCCATGTCAGTGTTCACAGGTAATCTCAAGAACCAGACATGCACTATAATAAGAGTTGAGTTACCTATCTGGGACTGTGCTACCAATGTGGACTTGCGGTCACAGAGTGGAGAGAACGGCAGACCCATTTCAGCTTCTTTGTCACCCTATAAGATACAAAATCATGCCTGTGTATAGAAGGTGTTGAAGAAAACTGAAGAGGCTGCTATAAGAAACAGTCTTAGGACCCAGGATCCAGCAGAGCCATCCTTGGGATGATACCATACACAGTAATAAAATAAGGGAAAAGAGGAAATAGGGTAATTTGCAAAGAATACAGCTGACATTAGGACAAAGATATTATGAAGATATTTAATATTAGTGTGAAAATTGTGCAAATTGTAAGCAGGTTTTGGTATATTAGCCGGAAAGCTAAAGATCACTACAGGAAAAATACTACTCATAGGATAGGCTCACAGCATTGAGTCCTCATGTGTGATCATGCGAAAAACCATATAGCACATCATGTCTTCCTTTCAAAAGTAATGGTGGAAATCCCAAGTAGGGCATTTCTTCTTATATCTTGAAGGACATTGCAAAATGCTGTTAAAAATGATGATGCTATTTAGAGGGACTCTGTCACCATTTTTTGTGATATCATGTAAAGATATCATTCAATTGTGTGTCACATATTCTAGCAGTACTTTTGATCCCCCTTGAACCTCTACCTTTGATGCATAAATACCTTTTTTATCTCTCTTGCGATGTATGTAAATCGCGTGGTCCGGTCCGATGGGCGGGGCTTATTCTCCTTTTCTCCCCCTCCTGTCTTGCTCTACGCATTTCTTTCTTCTTATTCCAGCGTTCACGTAGTGTTGGCGCGCGCGCATTGAAAAAGCCTCTTGCGCGTGCGCAGTATGCTTTGCCCAACTGTGGGCAAAGCATATAATCAGTATTGCGCATGCGCCGGTATTTTACATTACGTACTATGCCCCAGAAGTCTTGCCATGCATGGGAAGACTTCCGGGGCATAGAACGTAATTTAAAATACCGGCGCATGCACAATACTGATTATATGCTTTGCACACAGTTGGGCAAAGCATACTGCGCACGTGCGAGAGGCCTTTTCAATGAGCACGCGCGAAAACTCTACGGGATTTGTGATATTCACAGATCAAAATACGTACAGCAAGCCAAAGAGGGGTGGGGGGTAAAAGGAGAATAAGCCCTGCCCATCAGACCGGACCGCGGCGATTTATATACATCGCAAGAGAGAGAAAAAAGGTATTTATGCATCAAAGTGGGGCGTCAGGGGGGATCAAAAGTACTGCTAATTGAATGATATCTTTACATGATATCACAAAAAAGGGTGACAGATTCCCTTTAATGTAAGGAAGCATAATAAACACATAAAAATCCAAAAGAAGATCCAAAGCAACAGAGATTCCGCAACAATTTTCTTTATTTTGTTATATAAATGGAAAAACAGCAACATTTCAGCCACGCATAGCCTTTTACATGCCAAAACAACAATGCCTTTGCTTGAAAAAGGCTGTGCGTAGCCAAAAAGTTATTTAACATTTTTTCATATGACACAATATTTCAAACATTGTTAGGAAAGATACCCACACGCAACCTTCGATCCTCTCAAGATCTCCTCCTCTACTACCCTCTTATCTCTTCTTCCCACAACCGCATACAAACTTCTCCCGTGCCTCTCCCATACTCTGGAACTCTCTACCCCAACACATCAGACTCGCGCCTACCATGGAAACCTTCAAAAAGAACCTGAAGACCCACCTGTTCCGACAAGCCTACAACCTGCAGTGATCATCAGTCTACTGAACCACCGCACGACCAGCTCTACCTCTCCTACTGTATTCTCACCCATCCCTGTAGACTGTGAGCCCTTGCGGGCAGGGTCCTCTCTCCTTCTATACTTGTGTGTGCCTTGTATTGCTCACCTTTACTGTACCTGTCTATATTTGCCCCTTTTCACATGTAAAGCGCCATGGAATAAATGGCGCTATAAAAATGTGTAATAATAATAAAAAAGATCTCCTGTCTTGGGCTCTTCTTTGGATTTGATTTTTCTGGCAAGACTGCAAAGTTTTTATCCAACTAAAGCAAATTTTATATACTAAGGTCATCTAACTTCCGATGTTTCCTTTACCTTATTATGCACACTACAATATGCAATTAACACTGTTCTTAGTAGTGATGGGCGAGCACTAATATGCTCTGATTCTCGGTACTCGTAACGAGCTTTTCGTAATGCTCGAATGCTCAACTGGAGTAACGAGCATAATGGAAGTCAATGGGAAACTCGAGCATATTTCCAGCGGACCTTTCGCAGGGTGTCTTTGGGGGCAGAAAAATAGCTAAAATGAATTGAAACATCTCTCAAATGTTATGGGAACAGCAGGGAGAAGATGTCTGGACATATCTCTGATTCCCAGGTTGCCTTCTGGGAACAATGTTATCAGATGTAACATATATTTTTTGTGTTTACAAATTCATAGTATTTAAAGTCTTTTAAACCTAAAAGTTAATACGACTTTGCATGGCATGCTCAATGCATCTCATGCAACAAGGAGCGGATTTTGAGAATTAAAGAATTAAAGCTCATTCCTATTAATTAAATGTTGTTAATTATTTCCTTTTCTTAAGAACCATACAAAGGAGAAACAGCAGCTTCCAAAGAACAGTTTGTATGTTCCTGACTTGTTAATTGATAGATGTGTAATGACATTGAGACATTTTGTGGTCGGCAATCGCTCCATTTTCAGATTTATATTTTTAATTCAAAATTAAAATGCTCAAGCAGAAGTTTAATATCAGGTAATAATCACAGCACGACTCACAATGTGTACGTTATTAGGCTCATAAAGCAAATTGATGCATTATTGTTATTTCTAGGGTTATACAATATGCTGTAAGGAAATGATTAGAATAACAGAAAATCAGGTCTTCGTTATAAATCGAATTGCTGTTTAAAGACAAATTTACCTGCTTATT
>JARQOD010000002.1:94132834-94236309 GCA_033576555.1 Oophaga sylvatica | reverse complement strand
CCCCCGGTTTTATCCTCGACCAATGGACAAATGAGAGAACAAACCAACTTTGGGAGTTATCTGGATGCTTTGTGTCGCTGATCAAATGACGGGGTCTCTTTTTTGTTTTGGGCGAGTTTCTCTTAAATAATAGGCGCTTTCCCATTTTGATGTCTCCTTTTTTTCTGCTTTTTGGGGTTTCACCCTCAAATTTTCTTGGGGACAAGGGGTTCTTCCCCCGGGTGTTGCTTGTTGTGGACGTAGCACAAAATTTGGGACCGGGTGTGGAGGGTTGTCCTCTCTCAGGGGGGGCCCGGGGGTTTCCCCAACCGGCATAGGACGAGGCCCGGGTTTTTAAAGTGGGGACTTGGTCTTTTTGCCAAAAATATCGCATGGGTTCCTCCCCAAAATTTAACCCCGGGGTTTTTTTGCCTTATAAGAATGGATTTTTAAAACCTTTTCCTTTGTTTTTTTCCCCGGGATTTTAAAGATCCATAACTGTTCCACAAGTCCTTATGAAGAGGTTTGTCGAGCGGGTTCCTTGGGGCTCGCCTCCTGACCCGTTTGGTTGAGGGAAATCAAACCCTCATTTAGAAACCCCGGGGGGGTCAGGTGAGCTCTGTGAATGCCCGGATGAGTCCCCTAGAGGATGTCCGAAGAAACCCCCAAAAAATTGTCCCCTGACCAAACCTCCCACTTAACCAAATACTGGAGTTTCCGTCTAAAAAAAACAGAATTCAATTTTTCCCAAAACCCCCATACTCCAATTGCCCCAACCAAACAAGGCAGGAGGCCAGCCTAGGACCAGGGGGTCGACAAACCTCTTCAAAGGACTTGTGGAACACTTATGGACAAAAAAGTCCCGGAAGAAGTAAAGAAAGGAAACGGGGTAAAACCCCCTGATCTTTAAGGTCCAATGAACCGGGGGAAAAATTGGAATGCAATCTCAAGGGATATTTTTGAGGACAACCAGACCAAGTCCCCCCCTTAAAAACCGGCCCCCCTCAGTCCATCCGGGGTTGGAAAACCCCTGGGCCTCTACTGAGAGAGAGGTCCCAAATCTGCTGCAAAGCTCCACAAAGGTCAAACCGGGGCAGACAAAAACCCAGTCTGTCCTGAGAAAATCGGGGTAAAACCCCAAAAATTGCGAAAATGGGGACATCAAAGTGGCAGGCTAGCCCATTATTAAGGCAAAACCGCCAAAGGCAAAAAGAGACCCTCATCCATCGCAGACACAAAGCATCTCAGATAATCCAATGTCTGTTTTTTTCTCTCAGTTGTCCTTTTGGCTGAGGAGGGGAAAACCGAGGAGAAAACAATTGAACACAAGTTTAGAACAAAAAGCTCCAAAATCGGAAACAAATGGACTCCTCTGTCAGAACAAGTTCCGGGGGGTGCCGTGTAACGAACCACGGTGAAGGAAAAAAGGCACCAATCAGAGGGGGAAAGGCAACTTGGGGAATGGAAAAAAAAATGTTCTTTTTGGAAAACCATCCCAAATCACCCAAAACGGTCATTTTAGAAAAGGGAGGGGGAAAAAGAAATCATAGAAAGGGGTCCATGGTCCTTGGGCACAGCAAGGCCAAAAACCACTAGAGCGAGACAAGGCTTGGAGGAGAGAAGTCCCGGGGGGTGCACAAATTCGCGACTCACGAGACAAAGTGGGCCCACCAAAAGGACCGACAACCAAGTCTTGGTACCAAAAATCCGGGATGCGGCCAAGCGGAACAATGAACTCGCATCCCTTTTTTTTTCCCCCGGTCTGGGACAAACAATTTCCCATGGGCAGCGCTGGGGGTTTTCCCCCCCCCCCTTTTTGACCCCGCCCAAAAATTGGGGGAGATGGGGGAAAGAACTACACCCTTTCAAATAAAAGAGGATCAGATAACCAGGGGAGTCGCAAGGAAACTCCTCGAGAGGGCATCCCCTTACATTTTAGGCCGGAAAAAAAAAAACCCCCCAAAAAAAAAGGTGAAAAACAAGTCCCACCGGCCTTTTGGATTAATCGCTTGGCTGATTCCAGAAAACCGATTTTTGGCCGTGAGGACCCCCCCCCGATGTTTGGCTCCCTCCCCCTGTCTCCCTCTTTTAAAAACCCTTTTTGGCCAATAACTCCGATTACCCACGTCAAATTAGTTCGTTGGGGAAAATTTTCGAGAGAAAAAGGCACAAGGGTTACTTTTATTTTCTCTGGTCTTTTTGGGACAAAACACCCTGCCCCTTTCAGGGCTCAACCCCCAACTGAAAGGAGAGAAACACCGGCCCCATAGAACAGGAGAAAGTAAAAAACGTTTAATTTTCCCCCGAAACGCAGAGACCCCGGGGGGAAAATTTCCCCCACGAAACCCTTTTGGTCAAATCAGTAAAGGGGGTTTAAAAAAACAGAGAAATTCCAATAAATTTACGATAAAAAGGGGGAAAACCCAAAATCTTTGAGACCTTTTTAAAGAAGTAGGTTGGCCCCCAAAACAGAGGGGCCCGACCTTGCCGGGGGCCCTTAAAAAAGAGGGGGAAAAAATGAACCCAAAATGAATCCTCGTACCCAGAAAGACACTTTGACCCTTCCATCAGAGCATTCTCTCTCAAATTGGGGAACCAGCCCCAACATTTTTCACATGAGGCCAGTCTTTTGGGAAAAAAAAGATTACCAAAAAAAAAAATCAAAATTTACCCAAAAAAACCCGGGGAAAAAATAATTCAGAAGGGGGGAAGACAAGGAGTTTTTGTGACCAAAAGGGGATCACTAGGTATCAAAACCCCCCGGGGTATTAAATCCTTTTTCCATTCCCCCGTGCTTAAGCGAAAAGGTTTATCCCCCCTAGGAAGCTTGGAAAAACCCAAATACACTTTTCCCCCCGGAAAAAAAAGGGCAGAAAATAAAAGGGAACGGGGATTTTTTTCACAGTGATATTGTTCAAGAGAGTAATCAATACACGGGGCCTTAATGAACCATCCTTTTTTACAAAGAAAAAACCCGGACCCAAGGTAAGAGGGGGGTCTGATATACCCTTCTCCAATGACTCCCTTATATAAGACCGCGCGATGTCAGGTCGCGTTAAAAATACCTTTGGGAATTTCCCCCCGGCACAATTCAATGCGCAGTCAAGCTCCTAGGGGGGGCAGGAGCAGATTTACTTCGCTAAAAAAACAAAAAAATCGTCAAAAAGTCAGGAACATCCGAGCCGGGGGGGGAAAAAAGCAGGGTGTTGGGTTTTAAACTTGGCAGCCCAATGGTTTCAGCCAGATTTCCAACCCCAAAAAGGTTATGAACTGAACCAGGGAAAACCCCTACGATAATGTCTGAGTTTCGCCCCAAAAAATTGCAAAATTTCCGATATCGGGGTTAACCCTCATTACACCGAGTAGAAACTGGGTTTATTCAGCCAAAAAGGGGGTTTTTAACGATCCCCGTAGGGGAAAAATTCCTAGGGGTATCAAAAGGGAAACCCAACGTTTAGCAAAATCAAATCCCCCAGGTTAATGCTGCTCCCAATCAACAAAAGCTGACAGAAAAAATTTGGCAGGGAGCAAAAAAGGGTTTCATCCCAAAAAATTTTGCCCCCTACCAAAAAACTGAACGGCAAAACGTCTTCCCCGCTTAGGCAGACTGAAATAGCATGAGAGCATCACCGCAGAAGAAACAAACCCATTGCGTTTTCGAAACTCATGACGCTGTGCCCCAGAAGCCACTCTATCACACTGCATAGGTTCAGAGCTGGTTCACAAGGCAACACTTTCCACGCATCTCTACGCTCACGCAAACGTCTGTCAATTTGAATCGCTAATGACGTAGAATCATTGAGACCGAAGGGGACAGGGAATCCCACCATAACATCCTTTACATTCTCTGACAGACCCTTCTGAAAAAGGGCTGCCAAAGCATCGCCATTCCATTTTGGTCAGGACTGCCCACCTTCGGAATCTCTGACAGTATAACTCAGCGTCCTCAACCCTGATTTAATGCCAACAAGGCTTTTTCAGCTTGATCAGTGACATTAGGCTCATCGTACAATAACCCCAGAGCTGAAAAATGCATCAACATTACTCAAAACAGGATCCCCAGGTGTCAGGGAAAAAGCCCAATCCTGAGGATTGCCGCGAAGGAGAGAGATGACAATTTGAACCTGCTGTGCTGCGTTCCCTGAGGACTTAGATTTCAAGGCAAAAAACAACTTACAGTTATTTTGAAATTCAAAATTTAGTCGATCCCTAAAAAAAATCTGGCATGGGAATCCTAGGTTCCACAACAGGCAACCCTGCAAGATAGGTAGCAATACTCCGAACTCAGTGGCAAGCTGATCCACACGGCCAGACAACTGTGCAAACTCCATTGAGAGAGAAAAAAAAATCCTCCTCAGCACCCAGAGAAACAGAGGGAAAAAAAAAAAAATCTCTGACAACTCTGACAATCTTCTTACTGTTGTGAATGTGCTAGAAATGAATTCTGAGCAGAAGCTCCCTCTGGTGGTTACAAACATAACTGAATTATCCAATGAAGTTGTGAAGATTGGCGATCAGGTGTTACTGACTGGTCTTATATAAGGGAGGTTCCCTCCATCAGGTGGCTGTGATACTGTTATGATTTGGAGCTGAGGAGAGCAGGCAAAAAAGGAAATACACCAGAGAGGTTGGATCTATGGGATTGCGTACCCTACTAACCACCACAACTAAAGGCAGTCGGAAGCGTACCTCGTTGGTCCTAGACGCCTCGTCACAGCCTGAAAGCAACTACCCCTAAAGACAAAAAGAGAAAACTATCTGCCCCGGAGCAGATCCCCCAAAGAACATAGAAAGCCCCCAACATGTAATGGCGGTTAGACAAGAGGAAAATACAGACACAGACAGAAAATATATGAGCAAACGTTGGGGGCCCAAACTTCCTAAAATAGAAAAGGATAGGAAGGACACTTACTGCAATCCCAAAAAACCCTGAAAAGTACCAACTCTACTAATTACAAAAACACCTGAATCACACGACCTCTACCACCTAAATTAGTTCTCTGGTGTAACAAAACTAAACGCATCCCTGAAAAACTGGAAAAGCAAATGAACAAACAACAGTGGCTGAACTAAACTGAGAGAGGAGCACAAGCCCCCGGAGGGGACCCGGCAGACCCCCACAAAAGTGCAGGACAAAATGCAAAAAGCAAGCACAAAAAACTAAAGAAGAAAATGTCTTATCTGTTACAGAAGATCAGGCACGAAACAGCAAGCTACAAAGTGAACAGGAATCAAAGAAGAGACCAGAACAATTGATCACCGGCAACCTGAAGGGAGGGAACCTCCCTTATATAAACCAGTCAGTAACACCTGTTGCCATTCTTCACAATCATCATTGGATAGTTTCAGTACTGTTTGTAACCACCAGAGGGAGCTTCTGCTCAGAATTCATTTCTAGCACATTCACAACAGGAACGCTCCACGCTGCCTTTAAGTTTGTGGGTTAGTCAGGGTACTGCAATCCAATAGATTCCAACCTCTCTGGTGTGTTGCCGTTTTTGCCTGTTCTCCTCACTACCAAATCATAACACATCGTCTTCGGGGTGGTCATCTTCTTCGGGGTGGTCTTCAGGTCGTCGTCTTCAGGGTAGTATTCCAGGGAGATCCAGAGTGATTACCAAAAGCCATTTCAAAAATCTTCAACTTGGAAATGTAGCAAAGTACAAGAAGGCTGAGTAACTGCCGAGAACCAGCTGACTATCCTGGAACCCGGATGGGTAGTAGAAGGAAAAGAGCCAATGGCACTACCGAGGACCAGCTGACGTACTGGTACATGGTTACTAAGCAGGAGGTACCTGTGCTAAAAGCACTACCAAGGACCAGCAGACATTGCTGAGCTCGGATACCGAGATGGAGGCGCTAGGCCAAAGGCACTGCCGAGAACCAGCTGACGGTACTGGAACCTGGATGGGAGCAGAAGCTACAAGAGCCAATGGAAGTAACGAGGACCAGCTGACTATGCGGGAACCCGGAGGGGCAGCAGAAGGAACAGAGCCAATAGCACAACCGAGGACCAGCTGACGGTACTGGGACACGGTTACTAAGCAGGAGGTACCTGTGCTAGAAAGCACTACCAAGGACCAGCAGACGTTGCTGGAAACTCGATACCGAGATGGAGGCAACCTATTCCAAAGGCACTGCCGAGAACCAGCTGTCGGTACTGGAACCAGGATGGGTAAGCAGAAGGTACAAGAGCCAATGGAAGTAACGAGGACCAGCTGACTGTGCTGGAACCCGAAGGGGCAGCAGAAGGAATAGAGCCAATGGCACAACCGAGGACCAGCTGACGGTACTGGGACATGGTTACTAAGCAGGAGGTACCTGTGCTAGAAAGCACTACCAAGGACCAGCAGACGTTGCTGGAACTCGGAGACCGAGATGGAGGCACCTAGGCCAAAGGCACTGCCGAGAACCAGCTGACAAGACTGGAACTCAGATGGGTAGCAGAAGTTACCCTTGAAAAACAAAGTTGCAAGGCCGCGAGCCGGCCACAGTTACCGAATCCCACAGTCCTACAGGGGGTGCTTGTCCTATTGGCACTACGGAAACAGCCTTTATTTCCGTATCCCGCAGCCCACATAGGAAGCACCTAAACTGCAGGCACCATAGAGTCGGCTAACCCGACCGCAACACGACAGGACAACGTATTGGAGGCAAAGTGACGTTGACACTGCCCGGAACCAGCTGGCATGCTGTAACTGGGCTGGGCAGGAGGGAGTACCCGTGCCAAAGACACTGCTGAGCAGCAACTGGCGATGTTGGAGCCCAGGGATTGGAGTAGAAACATAGTGGAGGCAGAGGACAAATTGGACCATGTTCAAAATCTGGACTTGGTTGAGTGTGGACAGAGCAGGAAAGATTGCCAGCTGCACAGCTGGGGATCAGCTGACATTACTGAACCCCAATAACACAGGAGCCAGTGTTGACTGTGCAGACGGCACTTCCGAGCAGCAACTGGCGGTGTTGGAGCCCAGGTTAAGTCAAGGTGTAGGCTGAGGCCTAGTATGAGCAACTTTGAAATCTGGTGTAACTTGAAATTGGAGGTAGCAGGACTTCTTGCCGGACACACAGCAGGGGAACAGCTGGCATTACTGAACCCCAGTAACACAGGAGCAAGTGTTTTTATCTGTGCATACAGCACTTCTGAGCAGCAACTGGCGGTGTTGGAGCCCAGGTTCAGTCAGGGTCTAGGCTGAGACCTAGTATGAGCACTGTTGTGTTACGGTAGCTGAGGAGTGCAGGTAAAAAAGGAAATACACCAGAGCAGTTGGAATCTATGGGATTGCAGTACCCTGACTAACCACCACAACTAGAGGCAGCCGTGGAGCGTTCCTACGATGGTCCTAGACGCCTCGTCACAGCCTGAGAAACTAACTACACCTAAAGATAGAAATAGGAAAGCTATCTGCCCCGGAGCAGAACCCCAAAGATAATAGAAAGCCCCCAAACATGTAATGGCGGTTAGACAAGAGGAAATACTGACACAGAAAGAAAATAGTATGAGCAAACGCTGGGGCCCAAACTATCTAAATAGAAAAGGACAGGAAGGGTACTTACTGCAATCCCAGAAAACCCTGAAAAACACCAACACTACTAATTTCAAAATCACCTGAGATCACACGACCTCTACCACCTAAATTAGTTCTCTGGTGTAACAAAAACAGCAGCCACTGAAAAAACTGGAAAAAGCAAAACTACAAAACACAGTGGCTGAACTAAACTGAGAGGGCAAAGGCCCCCGGAGGGGACCCAGAAGGCCCCCACAGAAGTGCAGGACAAAATGCAAAAATATAGCAAAAACACAAAATAAGAAATTGTCTTATCTGATAGCAGGAGATGCAGACACGACACAGCAGGCTACAAGGGAAACTGGAAAGAAGGATTCAGACCAGAACAATTGATCACCGGTAGAGTTGAGCGATACTTTCCGATATCCTAAAGTATCGGAATCGGAATGGTATCGCCGATATCACTAAAATATCGGCGATACCCGATACCGATACCGGAAGTCCCATGTAAGTCTATGGGGACAAAATATCGCAACTAAAAAAAACCCATTCTTTCCTTGTAAACACTAAATATACACACATAGAATACATATATATATATATACATGTCATTGTGACATATATATATACATATATGTATAGTTTATACACTTCTACATAGTAAAATATCCTCTGATTCAATTGCCGGGTAAAGCCGGCTTCAGTGAAAAGACAGAAGCACCCGACATGAAATGACACTTGGTGTACATAGGGTTAACCATGTCTTTTCATGTCGTTTGCTATCTGATTTGCACAAACAATTAAATCAGTCTATGTGTGCAAAATTTCACACCTGTAGGGGTTAATTAAAGGTGTAAATTCGTTGTAAAAAAACCGGACTTTTTTGCTACGAATTTACACCTTTAATTAACCCCTACAGGTGTGAAATTTTGCACACATAGTCTGATTTAATTGTTTGTGCAAATTAGATAGCAAAGGACATGAAAAGACATGGTTAACCCTATGTACACCAAGTGTCATTTCATGTCGGGTCATAGGTCATAGGTGTTCGGTCTGGATGCCGAACTTTACTGTTCGGGTTCGCCCATCTCTACTTGCAAAATCACCAATCTATAGCACTAGCTTCTCCAAGAGCAGTTCTCCTAATCACAGCTCTGACTATCCTGAGCTATGTGCTTGTTCAAGTGCCATTATCTCTATATGTACCGTAAATACAGTGATAGCAGTGTACATTATAAAACAAATCACTAATAGCTGAATGTGTTACAGCAGAACTTTATAGTTCTACTAATACTATAACTCAGCCTATCCTATCAGAAACAAAGAAGTAAAGAGCAACATAGCTCTGACCTGCTCCAGAGACAAATTGAGAATATTTCTTTAATTGTAACCACAACAATACCAGCACATTAAAAAGTTGTTGTTGTCCAATGTCCATATAGTACTATATTATGCTAAACAGTGGCCAGAGACCGCCATACCATGCCACAATAGTCCCATAGTTTGTTTTCATAGGACAGTGCGATTCTGTGCCTGCACACAGCCATATACTTTGCATAAAGTACCATATTCTACCTGCAAAGAACCAAATTGTGTGTTTGCAGTCCTACAATGAGCCTATATTGCACCCAATAAACTACACATTAGACCCAAATTAGAGTAATACTTGCCCATGTACATAGATGCCAGAGAGAACCACGTTTGTAAGTTACTGTGTATAACAACGCACATTATTCCATATTGTGCCCTGTTTGATTGATCCGATTCCTAACTGAAGGTGGTTTTCCAATCCTTAAAGAAAACTTCAAACTTGCTCCAAATAGTAAAACATAATCTAATATATTCATGTTTTACCCTTACCCCTCCTGTGCTGCTGGCCACAGGACCAACCGTGTGTTGCTTTCCATTGCGCTTGACAGCAGTGATTGGCTGCCTGAGTGACATGGCATTCAATCGACCTCAAAGCATGGTTAACAACTCCTGAAGGTTCTCAGCTCCCAAAACTTTCATGAATGGGCTAATCTCTAAATCCCACCCTTGCCCACTCAAATTGTATAAAATATAGACATGCGGACCCTCGATTTTACCTGATCCGTAGACCATATTGTTTTATATCCATTCAGGAGTTAGGAACACTCTGGCACAACAAGATACTTCTCTTTTATATCCTAAATATGCATGCATGCTAATATTCTGTTACTTTTGATGATGCCAAACCCTATATAGATTTGTATAATCATTGGGTCACATGGCAAAACAAAAATAGGGACAAAGTCAAGTTTGACACCAAATCAGACAAATTCACATTTAGGAGAATCAAAGAACAATCAGACTAATGATCTGTTGAGACTGGGTACACCTTTAGAATACATATAGCCAGTGGCACAACATAAATCTTTTACACGTCAATGCAAAGTCAATAACATGGCCCTCTATAATTGAAAATAAAAATAGTTTGCGCACATAAAAACTACAAGACACAAAAGGATCTGTAGAAAAATAGGAATATGCATGTGTCAAATGGAAAACAATACATAAATTCAGACGCACTCTGTAGAACAGTTTGAGATGCAGATGTAATAATACAGTAATAAATAAATATTGCACTAAGACCCGTGAGAAAAAGGTGATGAGAAAAGCCTGTAGTCTATTATGTAGTAAACCCCAAACCAAAGGACTAAATAGTCATAATACGCATAAGGTATTTATTCATATAGGTATTAATATGGACAAACCCTGAAAAAGTAAAAGAGGTCCTCTTTTAACGATGGAGCAGAAAAACGCTGCAGAAATCCTAAAAAACCTTTTATGCAGAAAGGTCAGAAGAAATTGACACTGTCCCGGCCGGTGACAGCTCAGATGAATGAGTATTAGTGGTGCACTGTGGAGAAAATAGTCCTGTTTGCACAGGTTTTACCTGACAACCCCGATGGGTCACTTGCAATAGAAAGTCCAATTTCAGCCTCCTCTGGCCTGCTGACAACCCCGATGGGTCACTTGCAGTAGAAAGTCCGACTTCAGCCTCCTATGGCCCGCAGACGAAACTTACATCCGTTGATGAAAGCCGGTGATCTCTGGCCTCCGTGGCCAGATCAGGAACGCCGGCTGATGATGTTGAATCCTCACTAGGAAGAAGGATGTGGGCAGGACCTGTTGGTAAACTAGCCTGCCTCAAGCACAGTAGTACACAAAATCGCAATATCTAACTGTCCCTCAGAGTGAGCAGAGTAGCGTTCTGTCCCTAACTGAGTTCACAGCACAGTGACGCTAAAATGGCTGCGGCGCCTTTTATAGTGCATTCTGACATCATTTCAGCAGCCAATCACAGCCATGCCATTAGTTAAGATGACCGCAGCATTACAGGATGTGCCCACACTTCATAAGATTCATCATTGGCTGACTAACATCACATTGCCTCTCAAAGAATTATGGAACTTCCGATTCCGGTATACGATATTGAAAAAGTATCGGAATTAAGTATCGGAATTCCGATAACGCGAATATCGGCCGATACCCGATACTTGCGGTATCGGAATGCTCAACACTAATCACCGGCAACCCTGATGGGAAAATGATTCCCTTAAATAAGACCAATCAGTAACACCTGATTCCCAATCCTCACTAGTACCGCTTGTAACCACCAGAGGGAGCCTCTGCTCAGAACTCATCTCAAACCCATTCACAACAGTACCCCCCCTTGAGGAGGGGTCACCGAACCCTCATTTGAGCAACCAGGTCGGTCAGGATGAGTTCTATGATACGCACGGATAAGTCTCCTAGCATGGATGTCCGAAGCAAACACCCAAGAATTATCTTCCTGACCATAACCTCTCCATTTAACCAAATACTGGAGTCTTCGTCTAGAAAAACGAGAATCCAATATTTTCTCAACCACATACTCCAGATTGCCCTCAACCAAAACAGGGTCAGGAGGCACAGCAGCAGGAACCACTGGCTCAACAAACCTCTTCAACAAGGACTTGTGGAACACGTTATGGATCTTAAATGTCCCTGGAAGAAGCAAACGAAAAGAAACAGGATTAATAATCTCCATGATCTTATAAGGTCCAATGAACCTAGGCTTAAATTTAGGAGATGCTACTCTCATAGGAATATTCTTTGAGGACAACCAGACCAAGTCCCCCACTTTAAACCGAGGACCATCAGTCCTATGCCGGTTAGCAAACCGCTGGGCCTTCTCCTGAGAGAGGGACAACCTCTCCACTACCTGGTCCCAAATCTGCTGCATACGCTCAACAACAGAGTCAACACCTGGACAGACAGAAGCCTCCGTCTGTCCTGAAGAAAATCGAGGGTGAAACCCAGAATTACAGAAAAACGGAGACATCAAAGTGGCAGAGCTAGCCCTATTATTAAGAGCAAACTCAGCCAAAGGCAAAAAAGAGACCCAGTCATCCTGATCAGCAGACACAAAGCATCTTAGATAAGTCTCCAATGTCTGGTTTGTTCTCTCAGTTTGACCATAGGTCTGAGGATGAAATGCCGAGGAGAAAGACAATTGAACACCCAGTTTAGAACAAAAAGTCCTCCAAAATCTGGAAACAAACTGGACTCCTCTGTCAGACACAATGTTCTCAACTTAGGTAATGGCACAAGATGTATCATTTTGGAAAACCTATCACAAATTACCCAGATGGTGGTCATTCTCTGAGAAACAGGAAGATCGGAAATGAAATCCATAGAGATATGGGTCCATGGTCTCTTGGGCACAGGCAATGGCATCAACAAACCACTAGAGCGAGAGCAAGGCTTGGAGCGAGAGCAAGTCCCGCAGGACTGCACAAATTCCCTGACATCGCGAGACAAGGTAGGCCACCAAAAGGACCGACTAACCAAGTCTCTGGTACCAAAAATTCCGGGATGCCCAGCCAATGCGGAACAATGAATCTCAGACATCACACTCTTTTTCCATTGGTCCGGGACAAACAATTTTCCAACAGGGCAGCGCTCGGGCCTATCCTCCTGACACCCCTCCAGAGCAAGTCTCAAATTGGGCGAGATGGCGGAAAGAACTACACCCTCCTTCAAAATAACAGAGGGATCAGATAGCTCAGGAGAGTCCGCAAGGAAACTCCTCGAGAGGGCATCCGCCTTAACATTCTTAGTGCCAGGAAGAAAGGAAACCACAAAATTAAAACGTGTGAAAAACAAGGCCCACCTGGCCTGTCTAGGATTGAGTCGCTTGGCAGATTCCAGATAGACCAGATTCTTATGGTCCGTAAGGACCACCACCTGATGTTTGGCTCCCTCCAGCCAATGTCTCCACTCTTCAAAAGCCCACTTCATGGCCAATAACTCCCGATTACCCACGTCATAATTACGTTCAGTAGGAGAAAATTTTCGAGAGAAAAAGGCACAAGGGTTACTTTTAGAGGTCTCTGGATCTTTTTGGGACAAAACGGCACCTGCCCCAATTTCAGAGGCATCAACCTCCACCTGAAATGGCAGAGAAACATCAGGCTGCCGTAGAACAGGAGCAGAAGTGAATCTCTGCTTAAGTTCCTGAAATGCAGAGACTGCCTCAGGAGGCCAATTCACCACATCAGAACCCTTTCTGGTCAAATCAGTTAATGGTTTAACAATAACAGAGAAATTACCAATAAATTTACGATAAAAATTGGCAAAACCCAAAAATCTCTGAAGAGCCTTTAATGAAGTAGGTTGGACCCAATCACAGATGGCCTGAACCTTGACCGGGTCCATTTCAATAACAGATGGGGACAAAATGAATCCCATAAATGAGATCTTCTGTACGCCAAAAAGACACTTTGATCCCTTCACATACAGAGCATTCTCTCTCAAAATCTGGAATACAGTTCGAACATGTTTCACATGAGAGTCCCAGTCATTAGAAAAAATCAAGATATCATCCAAATAAACAATCAGAAACTTGTCCACAAAATCCCTGAAAATGTCATTCATGAAGGACTGGAAGACGGAAGGAGCATTAGTGAGCCCAAAGGGCATCACAAGGTACTCAAAATGCCCTTCAGGGGTGTTAAATGCCGTCTTCCATTCATCCCCGTGCTTAATGCGAATAAGGTTATACGCCCCCCTGAGGTCAAGCTTAGTAAACCAAGTAGCGTTTTTCACCCTGGAAAACAGGTCAGAAATCAAGGGTAACGGGTATTGATATTTCACAGTAATATTGTTCAAGAGACGATAATCAATACACGGCCTTAATGAACCATCTTTTTTGGCCACAAAGAAAAAACCGGCACCTAAGGGTGAAGAGGATGGTCTGATATGACCATTCTCCAATGATTCCCTGATATAAGACCGCATAGCGTCATGTTCAGGTACAGACAAGTTAAAAAGGCGACCCTTAGGGAATTTACTACCCGGCACTAATTCAATAGCGCAGTCATAACTCCTATGGGGAGGTAAGGATGCAGATTTACTTTCGCTAAACACATCAGAAAAATCAAACAAAAAGTCAGGAACATCCTCAGCCTGGGGGGAGGCAGAAAAAACAGTAGTGTTGGCACTAACACATTGGCAGCCCCAACTGGTTACAGACACAGATTTCCAATCCAAAACAGGATTATGAGACTGTAACCAAGGGAAACCCAGCACTATAATGTCATGCAGATTATATAGAACCAAAAATTTGCAGCACTCCTGGTGATCAGGTTCAACCCTCATTATCACCTGAGTAGAAAACTGGGGTTTATTCTCAGCCAAAGGGGTAGAATCGATCCCCAGTAAAGGAATAGACTTCTGTAGGGGTATCAAGGAAAACCCACAACGCTTAGCAAAATCATAATCCATCAGGTTAATAGCTGCTCCAGAATCAACGAAAGCCTGAGCAGAAAATGAGGACAGAGAGCATATCAGAGTGACAGTTAATAAAAACTTAGTCTGAACACTACCCAAGACAACTGAGCGTGCAAAATGTCTTCCCCGCTTAGGGCAGACTGAAATAGCATGAGAGGCATCACCACAGTAGAAACATAACCCATTGCGCTTTCGAAACTCATGACGCTGTGCCCCAGACACCACTCCATCACACTGCATGGGCTCAGCAGCTGGCTCACAAGGCAACACCACTCCACGCATACTTCTCCGCTCACGCAAACGTCTGTCAATTTGAATCGCCAATGACATAGAATCATTGAGACCAGAGGGGACAGGGAATCCCACCATAACATCCTTTACATTATCCGACAGACCCTTCCGGAAAAGGGCGGCCAAAGCGTCGTCATTCCATTTGGTCAGGACTGCCCACCTACGGAATCTCTGACAGTATAACTCAGCGTCATCAAGCCCCTGATTTAATGCCAACAAGGCTTTTTCAGCTTGATCAGTGACATTAGGCTCATCGTACAATAACCCCAAAGCCTGAAAAAATGCATCAACATCACTCAAAACAGGATCCCCAGGTATCAGGGAAAAAGCCCAATCCTGAGGATCGCCGCGCAGGAGAGAGATGATAATTTGAACCTGCTGCGCTGCGTTTCCTGAGGACTTAGATTTTAAGGCAAAAAACAATTTACAATTATTTTTGAAATTCTGAAACTTAGCTCGATCCCCTAAAAACAAATCTGGCATGGGGATCCTAGGTTCCACAACAGGCAACCTAGCAAGATATGCAGCAATACTCTGAACCTCAGTGGCAAGCTGATCCACACGGCCAGACAACTGTGCAAACTCCATTGGGAGAAAAGATCCTCCCCAGCACCCAGAGATACAGAGGGAAAAAAAAAAAAAATGCAACAAACAGAAAAATATCTCTGACAACTTTTCTTCCTTCAAAATATTTTTTCCCTTCTGTGAGTACCATACAATTTTTATGGCCGGTGATACTGTTATGTTACGGTAGCTGAGGAGTGCAGGCAAAAAAGGAAATACACCAGAGCAGTTGGAATCTATGAGATTGCAGTACCCTGACTAACCACCGCAACTAGAGGCAGCCGTGGAGCGTTCCTACGTTGGTCCTAGACGCCTCGTCACAGCCTGAGAAACTAACTACACCTAAAGATAGAAACAGGAAAGCTATCTGCCCCGGAGCAGAACCCCAAAGATAATAGAAAGCCCCCAAACATGTAATGGCGGTTAGACAAGAGGAAATACTGACACAGAAAGAAAATAGAATGAGCAAACGCTGGGGCCCAAACTATCTAAATAGAAAAGGACAGGAAGGGTACTTACTGCAATCCCAGAAAACCCTGAAAAACACCAACTCTACTAATTTCAAAATCACCTGAGATCACACGACCTCTACCACCTAAATTAGTTCTCTGGTGTAACAAAAACAGCAGCCACTGAAAAAACTGGAAAAAGCAAAAGTACAAAACACAGTGGCTGAACTAAACTGAGAGGGCAAAAGCCCCCGGAGGGGACCCTGAAGGCCCCCACAGAAGTGCAGGACCAAATGCAAAAATATAGCAAAAACACAAAATAAGAAATTGTCTTATCTGATAGCAGGAGATGCAGACACGACACAGCAGGCTACAAGGGAAACTGGAAAGAAGGATTCAGACCAGAACAATTGATCACCGGCAACCCTGATGGGAAAATGATTCCCTTAAATAAGACCAATCAGTAACACCTGATTCCCAGTCTTCACAATCCTCACTAGTACCGCTTGTAACCACCAGAGGGAGGCTCTGCTCAGAACTCATCTCAAACCCATTCACAACACTTTCCCTATTCAGCTGTGTGTATCCTTGGGCCTGCTCCCATTCCACATCCTGCGGCTCTGCTCTGCTCCCGTCCCACATCCTGTGGCTTTGCTCTGCTCCCGTCCAGCATCCTGAGGCTCTGCTCCCGTCCCGCACCCTGCATCTCTGCTCTGCTCCCGTCCCACACCCTGCGGCTCTGCTCCCATTCCGCACCCTGTGGCTCTCCACCTTGTGGCTCTGCTCTGCTCCTGCACTGCTCCTGCTCTGCACCCTGCGGCTCTGCTCCCACTCCACACCCTGCAGTTCTGCTCCTGCTCCGCACCCTGCAGCTCTGCTCCTGCTCCCATTCGGCACCCTGCAGCTCTGCTCCTGCTCCCATTCTGCACCCTGCAGCTCTGCTCCTGCTCCCATTTTGCACTCTGCAGCTCTGTTCTGCTCATGTTCTGCACCCTTCGGCTCTGCTCCCACTCCACACCCTGCAGTTCTGCTCCTGCTCCGCACCCTGCAGCTCTGCTCCTGCTCCCATTCGGCACCCTGCAGCTCTGCTCCTGCTCCCATTCTGCACCCTGCAGCTCTGCTCCTGCTCCCATTTTGCACTCTGCAGCTCTGTTCTGCTCATGTTCTGCACCCTGCGGCTCTGCTCTGCTTCCGCTCTGCACCCTGTGGCTTTTTGTCGCTCTTGTCTGTACTGGTTCCTACCAGTTCATTTATCCCTCTAGTCTGAACTGGTTCCTACCTGTCCTCATATCCCACTCGTACCTGCCCGTGTTCCTGTCCTTCCCGAAACAGTTCCTGTTCCTCCAGTCTGAACTGATTCCTACCTGTTCCCATATCCTATTCGCACCTGCCTGTGTTCCTGCCCCACCCGAAACGGTTCCGGTTCCTTCAGTCTGAGCCTTGCCCACCTGCTTGCCTGCCAGAGTGCTAGCCATGGCCGCCTGCCTGCCAGAGTGCCAGCCGTGCCCGCCAGAGCGCCATTCGTGCCCGTCAGTACTTGCCCGCACCTGTCATTACTAGTGTTCTGTCCCCCAATGGGATCAGCTGCTACTGCCAGACAGCCCTGGAGGGGTACCTGGCAGCTATCTGCCGCACAATCCTGACGTCACCACTAGAGGCTCCAGAGAACTCCAAGGTAGCTGCTTAGTCACGCCCCTCCAGGCTAGTCTGGTTTGTGGCACAGTGGGGCCACAATCCTCACTCGCGCCATCCAGTCTGGGCGCGAGCGTTTCAGACTATTTTTCTTCACAAAACCCTTAACAATACTTTGTAGAGCAACTTAAAACTTTTATGTAATTTGTAACCGTTTTGGAGGTTTCAGATTTTCCCATGAAGTGATTTGAGGTCATTGTCTGGAAATAATATTTATATATGATTCTTTATGACTTTAATTATTTCTTCTCAACCAGGTTTGTCTCACCATGTCGAGGAATACAGATGCAGTAAGATGGTGATTCTTTGTATGTATAAAACATAAGCAGTGAAGTAATGATTGTGGTTGCAGAAAGTGTGACCACGAGCAGGCCTGTGCTGGTGAGGGGACCTGCCGACACGAGCAGCCATTTCACCTGGATGTGCGTCAGAGGATGCACATTCAGCTGAAATGTATTAGGGCACAGAGACTTGCCAGGTGCCTCCACTGCAATACACGCTGATGGCCAATCAAAGGCCAGCAGCTGACTTCGGCATGCTAGTCACTGGCAGCGAATAGCAGAGACATCATGCACTGCACGTCGCTGGCTCACTGAAGTCAGCTGCCGGCTTATGCTCCGCTATAGAAGAGGACGCCACACATTGTGGAAGCAGGGGAAAGTGAGTAGAATCTTTTTTTAAATATTTGTTGAAGAAAAGCCGTAGAACAGGAACATTATTACTAGAAGAAGCCCAAGATGGGTTACATTATACCAGGATTGGTGGACATTATACCAGTATGGGGACATATATTAGTGGAAGGGGCCCAGGATAGGGGACATTATACCAGGTAGGGGTCTAAGATGGAAAACATTATATCAGAAAGGGACATAAATCAGGAAGGGGACCAGTATGGAGGGCATTATACCAGGAAAAGGAAACATTATACCAGGAAGGGTCCCAGGATGTAGGACATTATAGTAGGAAAGGGGGACATTATACCAGGAGAGGGCCCAAAAATGGAGGAAGTTATACCAGGAATGGGAGATATTATGTCTGCAAGGGCCAAGAATAGAGACATTATACCAGGATGGGAGACATTATTACTGGAAGTGGCCAAGGAAGTAGAACATTATACCAGTTAAAGGCCCAGGAAGGAGAACATTATATCTGGAAGGGGCATGGATGGAGGACTTTATTAGACTAAGAGGCAAGGATGGGTGACATTATTACCAGAAAGTAGCACAGGATAGGGGACATTATTACAGGAAGGGGCCAGAATCTGGGACATTTTTACATGGGTAATGAACAGTTTTTAAAAAAGGGCTGAATAATTTCTTTGATACACATACCATTGCTGATTATAGTTAAATTAGTGACAAAATGTATAATTGTTGGAGAATGGTTGAACTTAATAATAATCTTTATTTTATATAGCACTAACATATTACGCAGCGCTTTACAGTTTTGCACACATTATCATCGCTGTTCTCAATTGGGCTCACAATCTAAATTTCCTATCAGTATGTCTTTGGAATGTGAGAGGAAACCGGAGACCCCAGAGGAAACCCAAGCAAACACGGGGAGAACATACAAACTTTTGAACCCAGGACTCCAGTGCTGCAAGGCTGCAGTAATAACCACTGAGCCACCGAGCTGCCCCGAACTTGAAGGACCAAGGTCTTTTTTCAACCTATGAAACTATGTAATATGCCTTCACAGGATCTGGAAAGCTACAAGGGCCCATACGCCTGAACATGCAGGTGGGGGCCAAGGTCTAAATTTTGCATTGGGGCTCATCCGAATCTAGTTATGCTAATCATCATTTTTTTGAGTCACCCCATTTTTATTAACCAACAAAGGCAAAACAAGCAGTTGGGGGCTAATATGAATAGGTTGGGAAGTTCCATGGATATTGATGTTACACAGCTTCTGAATCCACACCTTTGCAGTAGAAAACTTCACAGAGCAGGCTGCATGGGATAACAAGCTTTTACTTGTAACAACATGAGGTAAAGGAAAAATGCAGTCATTTTAGCATTGCATCAGGAAACAGGAACAAAACGAAAGTGAAACTACAAGACTATTTCTTATACAATACATTAAACAGAAGGAAACGTTACACAACATCACCATCTATTGTCAGGTCAGCATAAAGTCCTCCTTTTACTTATAATAAGTCCTAATCTGTTGCATATGCCAACACCCTTTCTCAACAGTAAGGACTTATTCAATCAAACCCAACTTTTTTATTAGTCTCTGATGTTTATCAGCATTCAACGCCTTCATGAAAATGTCTGTTGTCATTTCTTCAGTAGGACAAAACTCCAACTTCAAGACTCCTTGATCTTAATGATCTCTCAAGAAATGATATTTCACATCAATATGCTTGGTTCTTGGATTGACTCTTTCCATCTGAGCAAGAACAAGACATCCTTGATTGTCCTCTTTTAGTTTTGTTGGTTCCAACTGTGGTTGTACTAGGTCTGTCAACAATTGTCTTAACCACAGTACTTCTTGACTCACATGTGCTGCTGCAACATATTCTGCTTCTGTTGAAGATAGTGTCACAATTGACTGTTTCTTACTTGTCCAACTTATTGGTCCACCTGAGAGAAAAAAAATATGTCCACTGGTTGATCTTCTGTCAATTGGATCTCCAGCCCAATCTGCATCAACATATCCTGTTAAAATGCAATTATCACCTGTGGGTAATTTCAGCTTAACATTGCTAGTTCCTTTCAAATAACATATTACTCTCTTCACGGCATTCCAATCAGCTTTATTTGGTTTTGATACCTTTCTACTCAGGATTCCTACTGCTGCTGCGATGTCTGGTTTTGTAACGGTCGCTAGATACAGTAGCTTTCCTATTCCTGTTCTGTATTCTTCATTGTTTGGTAGCATATTCTTTTCATTGTTCATCTCTTTGAGATAATTAGTTTCCATTGGAGACTTTACTGTTTTTGCATCCTTTAGTCCAAATTTTTCTGTTATGTCTTGAATCATGTGATTTTGATTCAGTAGGAAACTTCCGTCTTCTTCTCTTTTTTTATCTGTATTCCTAGGTACTGTTTTATATTTCCTAAGTCTTTGATTTCAAAATGTTGTTTCAGGGTTTTTAGAAAGTTTTCTTTATCCCTTTCTTGTTTAAAACAAATCAAAATGTTGTCTACATATATGAGTACATAAATCCATCTATTATTCAGCCTTTTTATGTACAAGCATGCATCAGCTTTGCTTCTTTAAAATTTTTCATTTGTTAGTACTTCCGTGATTTTGTCATTCCACGCTTTAGCTGCTTGCTTTAAACCATATATGCTTTTCTCTAGTTTACAAACTTTGGATTTCTTTGATCTTTGAATCCTGGAGGTTGTTCCATGTAAATGTCTTCTGTTAAATCTCCATTCAAAAAAGCTGTCTTTACATCCAGATGTCTTAGTTCCATCTTTTCCATTGCTGCAACTGTAAGTAAAGTTCTTATTGTAGTATGTTTGACAACTGGTGCAAATGTTTCATCATAGTCTTCTTCTTCTGGAAGTCGAGCTTTGTCTTCCCAAGAGATAGATTCATACATTTTACTTGTACTTGCCTTGTATGAGAGGCGTTTTGGTGGTTTTCCTTTGTTCTCTCTTATTGAATGTCTTGGTTCTATGTCTGTTTGTAGTTGTGATTTTTCACTTTCAGTATTTTGTTCTTCATTAATTTCTACTTCTTTCTCATCAGATATTTCTTCAGTTATGTCACTATTGTTTTTCTCATTTTTTGTTTCAACTGAAATCATAATGTCTTCATCTAAATCTTCAATGAATGTGTTAGGGTTCGAGTTCCCGATGCTGCACAAGGGGAGTCTCGAACCAGTCCCGCTGCGGTCCCCCATCCATCTCTGGCCACAGTGGAGCGTGCTCAGCAAAGACGTCGGTCCCAGCGTCTCGCCCAGTTTAACACTGTGCAGAGGCTTGTTGCGGTCTTTCCTGGTTCCTCTATTATAACCAGTGCTGGAGCAGGCAGTTCGGGAACTAAGTCCCTGCTTTCTCCATCTGAGCATGCCCAGGGCAAGATCTCCCATTGGAGATCAGGGGTCACATGCTCGGTTGCGGCAGCGACTCCCATTGGTCCGCCAGGAAGGTCCTGAAACTACATGTGTTCTGGAATGGTTTCGCATTGGTCCTTTTTTGGTAGGTCCTGCAGTTGCTACTATAAAAGGGTGGCATGGCTGGGCCGCCATGCGCTAGTATCAAATCCGTTACGTGCTTGCGCCAGTGTGGTCATGTATGCATGTGGTTAGCTCTGGCTGAAATAAGCCCCTAGAATACCGGCAGCTCCGGTGAGGAGATTGTATGCACATGTTCAGGGCTCGGCTGAAAACGCCATTAGAATACCGGCTACTCCGGTGAGGAGATTACTGCTTGTGTTCTGACTGCATGATCACGTACTGCTATCCGCACAGCAGTTAACCGTGTACCTGGACCCAGTAGGGTTACTCAGCGACTCTGTGACGCAACAGGGTTCATTTTAAAACGCTAGTCAGCGCCCTAGTGTTTTACTTTGCGGCTCACTGAAGCTAAGTGAGTTCGCACTAACTGCCACAGCGCGCTACGGCGTTTATTTTAGCGACTCTGCGGGATAACAGAGTTCGCTACTCATGCCATCTTACTAGCAGCAGGCTCTGCCTGCACGGTGGACCCTGGGCTGCGAACGCACCTCTCCTTAATATCTATTAGGTGCGTTCCGCAGCCCCTTATCATAATACTAGCGCCAGGGTCTGGCTAGTAAAATGGCGGACGACCAGCGTCTACAGCAGTACATCCAGCAGCTGGAGGGTAGGTTGGCGGTCCTTGAGCGCACAACCTCAGCTGTGGATGTTACCGCAGTCGCTGTTCAGGCTGCTAGCGTAGCTGCAGCCAGTTTGTCCACCGTTACCTCTGCTCCGACATTATCCCACCTCCCACTTCCAGACAAGTTTACGGGTGACAGTAAACATTGTCGGGGATTCGTGAGTCAGTGCTCTATACAGCTTGAGCCTCTGGCAACACGTTTCCCCACGGAACGGGCACAAGTGGCTTTTATTGTGTCTCTTCTGTCGGGCAGAGCATTGGAGTGGGCAATGCCGCTGTGGGAGCGCGACGATCGTGTGGTGCGGAGTGCTCCTCGGTTTTTGGAGGCCCTGAAAAAGGTCTTTTTAGGACCTCGGGTCACGCACGATACGGCACTCCAACTGCTGGCAATGTCACAGGGCTTGTCCATGGTCAGCCAGTTCTCAGTCCAATTTCGGACTTTGGCCTCTGAATTAGAGTGGCCAGATAAAGTTCTTATTCCAGTGTTCTGGAGAGGACTGGCAGACCATGTAAAGGACGCTTTGGCTACCAGGGAGATTCCTGCCACACTGGAGAAACTCATTTCTATATCTACCCGCATCGACCTCCGTTTTCACGAGCGGAGGTTAGAGCGGACCCAGTGTAGGCAGAGATTTCGGCTGGCACCCACCTTTGCCAATCCTCTTGAATTTCCCGTTCGGGCGTCCGACTCCCCAGAGACCGTGGAGACTACTCGAGTGGGATCTAAGTCTCGGACCACTCGAGTATCCGTGGTCTGTAGAGTGTGTAAGCAGCCAGGACATTATGCCAACCGATGTCCCCAGCGAATGAGTAAACGGTCATGTTCCGTGACCATGGGTGCAGGGTCATTAGACGCGAGGGATTTTGCTCCGAAAGTGCTCCTTAAAGGGTTAATCTCTCTAAGTTCATCCACTCTTCCCGCCAAGCTTTGTGTGGACTCTGGGGCAGAGGGGAATTTTATGTCCTCCTCCTTTGCCTCTCGCCATTCCATACCGCTGGTGTCGCTCGCCGGGCCAATATCAGTGAGAGTATTGAATGGAGCAATCCTGCACTCACAAATCACCCACCAGACTGTCTCTCTACCTCTGTCTATGTCCCCTTCTCATCAGGAGAATATATCCCTTTTTGTTCTTCCTGAGGGAATAGATGAGGTTTTGTTGGGATTACCCTGGCTTCGCCACCACTCTCCCCATATTGAGTGGTCCTCTGGGAGAATACTGGGTTGGGGTGATCATTGCAGAGACAGATGTCTCAGAGAGGACGTTCAGGTTTCCACCACGGAGATACCCATAGACCTTGCTTCTCTCCCCAAGGTTTATCGGTCATACGCGGACGTATTCTCCAAAAAGGCAGCGGAGACTCTTCCGCCTCATCGCCCCTATGACTGTCCTATAGACCTCTTGCCTGGAACGGAGCCCCCTCGGGGAAGAGTGTATCCTCTATCTCTTCCTGAGACGGAGGCCATGTCAGAATACATCCAGGAAAATCTGGCAAGAGGGTTTATTAGGAAGTCCGTGTCACCAGCAGGGGCAGAATTTTTCTTCGTGCAGAAGAAGAATGGAGAATTACGACCGTGTATAGACTATAGGTGTCTTAACGCCATTACCGTTAACAACAAATATCCTTTGCCCCTAATATCTGAGCTCTTTGATAGGCTCCGGGGAGCAAGGGTATTTACTAAGCTGGATCTTCGTGGTGCCTATAACCTGATCCGCATCCGTGAGGGGGACAAATGGAAGACGGCGTTCAATACCAGAGATGGACATTACGAATATCTTGTGATGCCCTTCGGGCTCTGTAATGCTCCAGCCGTCTTCCAAGATTTCATAAATGACATCTTCCGGGACATGCTTGCCACCTCTGTGGTAGTCTATCTGGATGACATTCTCATCTTTTCTCCAGATATGGACACCCACCGGAGAGATGTTTGCAGGGTCTTCGACCTCTTGCTGGCAAATTCCTTATATGCGAAGTTGGAGAAGTGTGTGTTTTGAGCAGTAGTCTCTGCCATTCCTGGGCTATATCATCTCCACTCAGGGATTGGCTATGCATCCTGCCAAACTACAGGCTGTAATGGATTGGCAAGAACCCCACTCTCTTAAAGCGGTGCAGCGCTTTATGGGGTTCATTAATTACTATCGCCAATTCATTCCCCACTTCTCTACTTTGGTTGCTCCCTTGGTAGCCCTCACCAAGAAGGGAGCCAATCCCAAATTGTTGTCAGAGGAGGTCTCCAGGGCCTTTACTTCAATCAAGTCTCATTTTGCTAGCGCTCCTATCCTACATCATCCCGAGGTTGATAAGCCTTTTATATTGGAGGTAGATGCCTTGTCCGTTGGTGCTGGAGCAGTCCTTTTTCAAAAGGATGCTCAAGGTCGTAAACATCCTTGCTTCTCCAAGACCTTCACACCAGCGGAGAGGAATTATTCCATTGGGGATAGGGAGTTGCTAGCCATGAAGTTGGCCTTTTCCGAGTGGAGACGTCTCCTGGAGGGGGCTCGCTTTCCTTTTCAAGTGTTCACTGACCACAAAAATTTGGTCTATTTACAGACTGCCCAGCGGCTAAATTCCCGTCAGGCCAGATGGTCCCTGTTCTTCTCCCGGTTCCATTTCACCCTCCATCTTCTCTCCGGGGAGAAGAACATTCGTGCTGATGCTCTGTCTCGCTCCGTGGTGTCCTCTGAGGAGGTGGAGGAGGAGCCTCGGCTGATTGTCCCCACAGAGAGCCTAAGAACTGTGGCCCCGGTTTCGCTTGAGTCTGTGACTCCGGGCAAGACTTTTGTGCCCATCAATTTGCGACCGGAGGTACTCTCTTGGGCACAGTCGTCCAGGGTGGGTGGACATTTTGGGGCAAAGAGGACATCTGAGTTGCTGGCGAGGACATACTGGTGGCCACATATGGTCCGTGACGTCAGGGAATACGTTCAGGCGTGCGTCTCCTGCGCCAAGAATAAGTCCCCTCGACAATGGCCAGCTGGGTTACTTTTCCCTTTACCGGTGGCAGACAGGCCCTGGGAGATGGTTGGGTTGGATTTTGTGGTGGGCTTACCCAAATCTCGGGGCTGCACCATCATCTGGGTGATAACCGACCACTTCTCCAAAATGGTGCACTTGGTGCCGTTACCACGGTTACCGTCTGCTACGGGCCTTGGCAGCATTATTCATTAGGCATATTTTCCGCCTACACAGTATGCCAGACAAAATTGTCAGTGATAGAGGTCCCCAATTTGCGTCTCGGTTCTGGAGAGAGCTGTGTCGTTTACTCAGCATTGAGTTGAATCTCTCCTCTGCATACCATCCCGAGACGAATGGGTTGGTAGAGAGGGCCAACCAGACCTTGGTCACATACTTGCGATATTTTGTCTCTGCCAGATGACTGGGCATCCTTGCTACCGTGGGCTGAGTTCGCGCTAAATAATGCTGTGGCTGACTCCACCAGACAGACCCAATTCCTCCTGAACTATGGTCAGCATCTGCGGGTACCAGTGCCCATGCCCATGTCTTCCGCCGATTCCAGGGTGGCAGACTGGGCTGTGGAGGCACGAGACATTTGGGACCGCACCCAGTATACCATTCAGGCCTCCAAAGAGAGGATGAGGTCTTTGGCCGATGCCCATCGGCGCCCCGCTCCTACATTTGCTCCGGGTGACCTAGTGTGGCTCTCTGCCCGAAACATCAGGCTACATGTAGAGTCCACCAAGTTGGCACCTCGCTTTTTGGGTCCCTTTAAAGTTCTTGAGCAGGTGAACCCGGTGGTTTACCGCCTAGCCTTTCCGCCTCGCCTTGGTATCACCGACACCTTTCACGTGTCCCTCCTGAAACCCGTGGCCATTTCCCGGTTTTCCGAGTCATCTGCCGGGACGTCGGGTTCATCTACTGACGATCTTGAGGTGAACGCCATTGTTGGGTGCAAGGTGGTACGAGAAAAAAAAATTATTTGGTGGATTGTAGGGTTATGGGCCTGAGGATAGGTCATGGGAGCCTGCCGAGCATGTTCACGCTCCGCAGCTCATCGCTGCCTTTGAGCGCAGCGAGGCCCAAAGAAGGGGGCCCTAGGAGGGGGGCTAATGTTAGGGTTCGAGTTCCCGCTGCTGCACAAGGGGAGTCTCAAACCAGTCCCGCTGCGGTCGCCCATCCATCTCCGGCCGCAGGGGAGCCTGCTCAGCAAAGACGTCGGTCCCAGCGTCTCGCCCAGTTTAACACTGTGCAGAGGCTTGTGGCGGTTTTTCCTGGTTCCTCTATTATAACCAGTGCTGGAGCAGGCAGTTCGGGAACTAAGTCCCTGCTTTCTCCATCTGAGCATGCCCAAGGCAAGATCTCCCATTGGAGATCAGGGGTCACATGCTCGGTTGCGGCAGCGACTCCCATTGGTCCGCCAGGAAGGTCCTGAAACTACATGTGTTCTGGAATGGTTTCGCATTGGTCCTTTTCTGGTAGGTCCTGCAGTTGCTACTATAAAAGGGTGGCATGACTGGGCCGCCATGCGCTAGTATCAAATCCGTTATGTGCTTACGCCAGTGTGGTCATGTATGCATGTGGTTAGGTCTGGCTGAAATAAGCCCCTAGAATACCGGCACCTCCGGTGAGGAGATTGTATGCACGTGTTCAGGGCTCGGCTGAAAACGCCATTAGAATACCGGCTACTCCGGTGAGGAGATTACTGCTTCTTTTCTGACTGCATGATCACGGACTGCTATCCGCACAGCAGTTAACCGTGTACCTGGACCCAGTAGGGTTACTCAGCGACTTTGTGATGCAACAGGGTTCGATTTAAAACGCTAGTCAGCGCCCTAGTGTTTTACTTTGCGGCTCACTGAAGCTAAGTGAGTTTGCACTTATCGCCATATAGTGCTGTGGCATTCCCGCTAGCAGCTCTGTGGATTAACAGAGTTCGCACTAACTGCCACAGCGCGCTACGGCGTTTATTTTAGCGACTCTGCGGGATAACAGAGTTCGCTAATCACGCCATCTTACTAGCAGCAGGCTCTGCCTGCACGGTGGACCCCGGGCTGCGAACGCACCTCTCCTTAATATCTATTAGATGCGTTCCGCAGGCCGTTAACAGAATGTCACACTGTTACTCACTGTAACTCTGTTTTGGGATCTAAGATTCTATATCCTTCACAGTTTTCACTATATCCAACAAATATTCCTTCCATGGATCTGTTTTGCAGTTTGGAACGTTTTTCTGTTGGAATGAATATAAAAACTTTACATCCAAAAACTTTTAAATGATTGACACTTGGTTTCATACCTTGCCACAGTTCATATGGAGTTTTCTTCAGTTTTCTGGAAAAAAGTCGGTTCTGTAGATATGTAGCTGTCATTGCTGCCTCACTCCAATATTTCACTGGTAGTTTAGAATCTGTAAGCATGCATCTCATCATCTCTGTTAGAGTTCTGTTTTTCCTTTCTGCTACTCCATTTTGTTCAGGTGTGTATGGAACAGTTTTCTGATGTTCTATTCCATTTTGTCTTAAGTAGTCTTCTATTCTGTGACCTGTAAATTCACCTCCATTATCACTTCTGATGACAATTGGCTTCCTTTGAAATTTGTTACTTGATCTTGTTACATAGTCTACAAGTTTATGAAAAACTTTACTTTTGTTCTTAATTAAGTATGTGACTGTGTATCTTGAGTAGTTGTATGTTAAAGTCAACATGTATCTATTGCCTCCTGATGTAGTCACTTTCATGGGTCCACATACGTCAGTATGCACCAAATCAAGTGGTCTTTCGCTTTTCATCTCACTTTCTTTTGGAATAGATATCCTTGTGGCTTTGGATTTTATACAACATTCACATCTTATGGTAATTGAGCAATCTGATATCTTTAAATCTTTTGTCAATTCTTTTCTCTGTAGTTCTCTTATACTGTCCGGGTGTCTATGTCCTAGACGTCTATGCCACATGTGAATACAGTTTTTGTTATCATGTGTACATACTTTCATCTGTTCCTTTGGTTTGTCAAAATGATATAATTGTTAATCCTCCTTGACTTTGGTTATCAACTTGTTTCCTGCACACTCATTATCTTTGAATTTTACTGTAAGTCCTTTTGCTTTTAAACGTTTCACAGATAATAATCCGCCTTCCAATTTTGGAACACACAACACATCCTGTACAAGTATCTTTGAATCTTGTCCGAACTTGTTTGAACAATTTAGCATACCTTGTCCGATACCTTTTGCGGTTATGTTGCTTCCATCTGCAAGATAAATGGCTTCTTTCTTATCTAAATCAAGATCAGTAAAGAAATTCTTGTCACTTGTCATATGACTCGTTGCTCCTGAATCAATAAACCAACCAAGTGATGATTTCTTGTCTGTTATTTTGAATGTGCCATTCCAATTATTCTCACACGAATCGGAAATTTTGTTTTTTACTTTCTGTGTATGCTTTTTATGTTGTAATTTTTGTTGTTCTGCTTTCCATATGGTACAGTCTTTCTTTAAATGACCTTTTTTCTTACATCTAAAGCATTCTCTTGTCTCTTTATTATAGGGTTTTTTTAAATTCTGTAGCTTTAAGAGCGTTTTCACTGTCCTTTTCAGTAGAAGAATCATTGCTTTGTTCTTTTCTTCTCTGATATTCATCTATTATTAGTCTTGTTTTCACAAACTCTAATGTAATGTCTGTTTCAAGTCTTGCCTCTAGTGCATTTATTAAAGCAGTATATGAATCTGGTAAACTGCACAACCATATATCCTAGGGATCTGAGCCTAGAACAATGCCACTTCCTAAGGATCAATACAATCAAACAAAGACTTGGAAGCATATGACTGTATAACAAACACTTTATTGAAAAATAATTAAAATGTATAAACAACACTTTAAAAATGGGATGTGAGTCCAATAATATCCCAAAGATCATAGTATGCAAAATCACCAAAATATTCAAGTCACTGAACGCTATGTGCATATCTAATATCTCTACAATACAGTTCTAGAATATGTGTATATATATGTCCTAATATACCATATGCCATGTATCACTGGAAGAAGTCTATATTGGTGTATAATAGGGCAATTGTGCCACTATCTGAGCGATACAATATAAGTTGTAGATTTCAACACCTAAATCAAGTGATAAATAATGGCATAGATAGTTACAAACAGGCTACTAGTGCCCATATATGGACAGCAAACTATTGTACATAAAGATTTTGTATAGAATCAAATGGCTATATGTACTGTACTGGATAAATGCACCTAAGAGATGGTACACAAATCATGCCAGCAGTGGCATAGATAATTATAATGCTGCAGTGAGTATCAATATGTAAGCAACACACTGCTGTTCACAATGGGTTAAGTATTTCTGGTCAATATGCTTGAAAAGTATTAATCAGGCCTGCATTGGCATAGATAAATATAAAGCAGAGGTAAATACCTATATTTAGGCGACATACCAATTTCAAGTGAATTCGATATAAAGTCTAAGGGATTAGCTGCGCCTGAGAAATGGTATATAACACATGACTAGAATAACAGAATATATTCAATGTTGAAAACATGGCGAAAAGTAAAAAGAGATATGCAAGTACGACCTGAGGGAATGCCGGAGTAGCCCCGACGCGCGTTTCGCGTTAGCTTCGTCCTGGGGGATTTTGTTCGAACAAAATCTCCCAGGACGAAGCTAACGCGAAAAGCGCGTCGGGGCTACTCCGGCATTCCCTCAGGTCGTACTTGCATATCTCTTTTTACTTTTCGCCATGTTTTCAACATTGAATATATTCTGTTATTCTAGTCATGTGTTATATACCATTTCTCAGGCGCAGCTAATCCCTTAGACTTTATATCGAATTCACTTGAAATTGGTATGTCGCCTAAATATAGGTATTTACCTCTGCTTTATATTTATCTATGCCAATGCAGGCCTGATTAATACTTTTCAAGCATATTGACCAGAAATACTTAACCCATTGTGAACAGCAGTGTGTTGCTTACATATTGATACTCACTGCAGCATTATAATTATCTATGCCACTGCTGGCATGATTTGTGTACCATCTCTCAGGTGCATTTATCCAGTACAGTACATATAGCCATTTGATTCTATACAAAATCTTTATGTACAATAGTTTGCTGTCCATATATGGGCACTAGTAGCCTGTTTGTAACTATCTATGCCATTATTTATCACTTGATTTAGGTGTTGAAATCTACAACTTATATTGTATCGCTCAGATAGTGGCACAATTGCCCTATTATACACCAATATAGACTTCTTCCAGTGATACATGGCATATGGTATATTAGGACATATATATACACATATTCTAGAACTGTATTGTAGAGATATTAGATATGCACATAGCGTTCAGTGACTTGAATATTTTGGTGATTTTGCATACTATGATCTTTGGGATATTATTGGACTCACATCCCATTTTTAAAGTGTTGTTTATACATTTTAATTATTTTTCAATAAAGTGTTTGTTATACAGCCATATGCTTCCAAGTCTTTGTTTGATTGCACAACCATATAGTTGCTATATGGCTTTCTTTAATGTCTTCACCAATAGATCTTAGCTGTAATATCACTTCCATCATTGAGAATATGTGCTTCTGCATGTCACTGTCTGCACTTAGTCTCATACTGTAAAGCTTTCTTAATAAAAATAATTTGTGATTTAAGCTGGGTCTTTCATATAGCTTTCTTAATGCTTCCCACATTGCTTTCGCTGTTTCTTCATTTCTTATATGTATTAATTGAGCATCATCCACTAATAAACTAATGGTGGCTCTCGCTTGTCTATTTTTCTTATCCCATGTCTGATTATCTTGATCAGATCTATCTGTAATGATTACTTCCCATAAATCATCTTTAGACAATATCATCTCTACTTTGAACTTCCATAGCTGATAGTTCTCATCATTCAGTTTAGCTGCGAGTTTTAGTTCTGTGTTATTCATCATCTTTATATAGACTTACTTGTTTAGAGAGTTGTACTGAAGAATTCTTCTGCATTCACCAGGGTCTTGCTGAGAGTTCCGGTGTCCTGGGTATCTGGTATTCTAGGTGCTTGGGATCTGTGGTGTCTGGATTCTCTGGGTACGCTGTATCTGGGGTGACTGTATCTGGGTGTCTGGACCCATAACCTGTTGCACAGCTTCTGAATCCACACCTTTGCAGTAGAAAACTTCACAGAGCAGGCTGCATGGGATAACAAGCTTTTACTTGTAACAACATGAGGTAAAGGAAAAATGCACAGTCATTTTAGCATTGCATCAGGAAACAGGAACAAAACGAAAGTGAAATTACAAGACTATTTCTTATACAATACATTAAACAGAAGGAAACGTTACACAACATCGCCATCTATTCTCAGGTCAGCATAAAGTCCTCCTTTTACTTATAATAAGTCCTAATCTGTTGCATATGCCAACAATTGACCCCTTCCCAGAATAATAAGACCGACTCACAGGTGTCTACTTTACCTTGGCTGGTTATTAAAAATAGGGGGTCCCTATGTCATTTTCATTAATTAATTTATTATTAATAAAGAAATGGTGTGTTTTTTCTATTATGTATTTAAATAAATTAAAAAAAAAAATACATGGAGTCCCTCCTATTTTTAATAACAAGCTAAGAGAAACCATTTAAATATTTATTTTTTAGAATAAATTTGTGAACAAGGGAGTGTGGGGGGAGTCTTTCTTCAAATAAAGTGCATTTTCCTGTGTGTGTTTTTTAACTATTCACTTCCTGGGCTAGTAATGGGGGAGTCTGATAGACACTGCCCCATAACTAATCTCTGGGATTGATGTCAGCTTTCAATTCATATCTGACATCAACCCCAAAATATTACCCCATTTACCACTGCACCAGGGCAAATGGCAAGAATTGGGGAAAGCACCAAAATTGGCACATCTAATGGATGCACCTTTTCTGGGGCATCTGAGGGCTGCTATTTTTAGGCTCGAAAGGGCAAATAACCATGGGCCTTCTCAGGCTGAGAATACCAACCTCCAGCTGTCTGCTTAACCTTAGTTGGTTATGAAATATGGGGAGATTCCACGTAATTTTTATAATTATTTTTTAAGTAATTAAAAAAACTCTAGGTCCCTCTATTTTTGATAACCAGCCAAGGTAAATCAGACAGCTGAGGACTGCAGTGCCTAGGACATGGCGGTGTAGGTGGAGGAGGAGATAGCCAACACTAATTTATTGTTTTTTTATTTTGTTTAAATTTTAAGGATGCACAAAAAAAAAGAAACATGTACTTGAGAGGCCACAGTAAAGAAATGTTGTTGTAAAGAGCTCATCGGAGTGTCCTGATGTGAGATCACTAGTCTCCTGGGACTTGTCTCAACATGGTGGGTGGACAGAGGATCAGGGTGAGGATTAAGTGATCCAAACAGTAGGCTGGTGAGAATGCACTATGTGGATGACTGGGTGTTGCGGCCAAGCCTGCTGAAAGCATTATTTGTTATTCAACTGACCACCTGATAGCACTGCTCTGGCTTCAGAAGTGGTGTACCATGCCTTCCTGCAAAGTGGGATAGGAACCTATGTCTCATGTATGGGCGTGTTTCTTGTGCTTCTGCAACAGGCATAGTCGCACCTGCCCAACATCCTCAGCATCTACAGGCACCATCATGAGCACTTCCACTTCCCCATCCCTTACTGCACGCCTTATGTATTTTGTAATGGTTAGGTCTCTGAAAACCAAGTTTATTTTTATTAAAAGAAAAAAAATTGATCATATGAAGCAGTCAAAGCGGTTTTTGGGAGTTTACTACCACCACAATGTAACAAAGAGCACGCAAAAGTGTATGGATGATAATCAAATTCAATCCAGAAAAATGTGTCACTCTTTGGATTGTTATGTATCACAGAAATATACCTTAAAACATGTAATACTGTATGGCTAAAAATTTAAACCTGCAAATTTTTTTCATGCTTTTTTCAGTTTTATAGATCACAGAAATGTACCCCAGTCCATGGAATAGTGAATGAATGAAAGTTGTGATCCATTTAGTTTTTAAATGTTTTTTTGAGTGATAGATATCACAGAAATGTACTGTAGACCACGGAATAGAGCACGGGTGAGAAATATAATCCAGCTAATTAGCTAATTAGATAACACAGAAATGTACCCCAGACTAGTGATGAGCGAATTTGTTTGGAAAACGATCTCCAAGCATAAATTCGGCACCAATATAGCACATTCGGGTTTGTGATCGTAAACCAAAGGAAAATTTTATAAAATCGGTAACATTCGGTAAAAGTGCGGGAAAATATTTGCTTTAGCACAAAAATATTTTCAGCACTTATAAGGGCTGTTAATATGATGGTTCAATTTCAGTGCCACTGAACTGTGAAGTGTGACAGAGCTGTGCAATGGCATCAGTCTGCCTAGCCAGGCGGTGCTGGTTCTTTTATAAACCCTGATGATGTCACAAGGTCAGCCAATCACAATGCCATAACCAAGATGGCTACCACATTACAGTGATGCGCAGGCAATCCCCGCATGCTTATTAGCTTGTAGCAGGTGCCAAACATGCAGAAAGACCTTTTGAGTCAGGGCTTCCACTCAAGAACTATTGAAAACTAGAGTGCAAGAGCCACCAGGATATCAATGAATCATCTCCTACATTGCAAAACTAAAGAAGAAAGCAACCAGGTTCCTGTAGCTGTCATCTACAATCCAAATCTGGAGGTGTTAAGGGAAGCTGCTTTTAAATTACAATATGTGTTACAAAAAGATTAAAATCTATATTTCCAGACCCCCTATTTCTGGCCCCCAAATCTCAGAAGCATCATTGCCAGAAGCTCTCTGTCCTTTCCAACAACAGGAACGTTTCCCTCCAGTCACAAAAATGCAAAACATGTCCATTTAAATTGACAGCGGTCAAGATAAATATTACCAGCTCACATCAGGACTACAAGATGCTAGGTATTTTCAGCTGCACAACAACTAATGTAGTGTATTAATTATGTGCACCAAATACGGGGTCTGTATGTAGGCAAGACTGGACAAATGCTTAGGACAAGGATGAATTCTCATTGTCACACAATTAAAGAAAAATCTTTAGATCTACCAGTGTCCAAACAATTTTCTAGCACTAATCACAGCATCATCAACATGAAATTACTAGTATTGAAAATGCATTATTCCTGTGTCCTCTTGTGTATAAATATGTGATTCTTCAGATTTTGTATTAGTCTTTGCCTGATGAAGAGACCTGCGTAGTCTCGAAAGCTTGCAATTTGTTACCATCTTTTCAGTTAGCCATTAAAAGGTATCAACCACTGAGGACTCTCAAGTCTAAATATTTTTAGTATTGAAAAGTAATTTCACATTCCATAGAGACAGAACAATTTGGGGAACAAACTCATGATGGCTTTTGACACATTCAGAGCAAGAATGAATGTATCACATGGATTTATGTATTTTTACAGCAGACAAGGAATGTGCTCCTCAGACCTGTGGAGGCTTCACAACTCTGGACCAGACCTGAATCAGAGCAAAATGAAACTTTCACACACATAATTATCTATGAACTGCTCCAATATTTGCTGTCATGACTGTTTTCTTCCATTTCCATATTGATAGGTCTACTACATATCAACTGTCTTATTTGCTACATTATCCCTAGGTCCTGTTGTTTATTAGTATGTGACTCTTCAGATTTTGTGTTATACTATGCCTGATGAAGAGACCCGAGTCTTGAAAGCTTGCTATTTGTTATTATCTATTCAGTTAGTCATTAAAAGGTATCAACCACTGAGGACTCTCAAATTTTAATATTTTTCATTTACTTCTAAAACAGAATAAAAGCACTGCCAAACTATTAACCTATCAGCACTGAAATAGGGACAAATATATAGAGACTTTCTCAGGGAGTTGCTGCACTATAATTCAGTCACATGTAACATTTTACTTTTCCCTCTATAAACTCTATAACATTGTTTTTTTTTAAATAATGTTGATGTACAGTGGCATGTAAAAGTTTGGGCACCCCTGGTCAAAATTACTGTTATTGTGAACAGTTAAACAAGTTGAAAATGAAATGATCTCTAAAAGGGCAAAAGTAAAAGATGACATATTTTCTTAGTATTTTAGAAAAAAATGTGTTAGGGGTCGAGTTCCCGCTTCTGCACAGGGGGAATCTCGAGCCATCCCTGCTGCGGTCTCCCATCCGTCTCCGGCAGCAGTGAGACTCTGCTCAGCTTAGACATCAGTCCCAGCATCTCGCCCAGTCTGGCATTGTGCAGAGAATTACTGCTGTCTCTCCAGGCTCTGCTATTGTTGCCAGTACTGGTTAGCGGCGAGCAGAGGTCTTTAGGACAAAGTCCTTGCTTTCCCCTTCTGAGCATGTCCAGAGTAAGATCTCTCATTGGAGATCAGGGGTCACATGCTCAGGTACTGCAGCAGCTCCTACTGGTCCGCCAGGAAGGTCCTGAAACCACTTGTGTTCTGGAGCAGTTTCCTATTGGTCCTTATCTGGCAGGTCCTGTAGTTGTTACTATAAAAGGGTGGCATGGTCGTGCCGCCATGCGCTAGTATCAATCACATTATGTGCTTTGCACCAGGGTGATCTTGCACGCATGTGTTAGGGCTCGGCTGAAATAAGCCCCTAGAATACCGGCACCACCGGTGAGGAGATTGTATGCACGTGTTTAGGGCTCGGCTGAAATAAGCCCCTAGAATACCGGCTTCTCCGGTGAGGAGATTGTCTGATTGCGTTGCTGATTGCGTTACTACGGACCGCTGTCCATACAGCAGTTGTCTGTGCATACCTGTGGAGTTAACAGGACACAGTCCATATTTCTGCGTCTCTACCTTAGCGACTCTGTGGTGTAACAGAGTTCGCCATACCGCCATCCTACTAGCAGCAGGCTCTGCCTGCACGGTGGACCCCGGGCTGCGAACGCATTTATTATTTATATTTATTTTGTGCGTTCCGCCAGCCCTAACATAATACTAGCGCCAGGGTCTGGCTAGTAAAATGGCAGACGACCAGCGTCTACTGCAGGACATCCAGCAGCTGGAGGGTAGGTTGGCGGCTCTTGAGCGCACAACCTCAGCTATGGATGTTACCGCAGTCACTGTTCAGGCTGCTAGCGTGGCTGCAGCCAGTGTGTCTACTGCCACCTCTGCCACCACATTATCCCACCTCCCACTTCCAGACAAGTTCGCTGGTGACAGCAAGCAATGTCGGGGATTCGTGAGTCAGTGCTCTATACAACTTGAGCTTCTGGCTGCACGTTTCCCCACGGATCGGGCACAAGTGGGCTTTGTAATATCGCTTCTGTCGGGCAGAGCGTTGGAGTGGGCCACCTCGCTGTGGGAGTGTGACGACCGTGTGGTGCGGAGTGCTCCTCGTTTTCTGGAGGCTCTAATAAAGGTCTTTCTAGGACCTCAGGTCACCCACGATGCTCCAACTCCTGGCAAGTTCACAGGGTTCGTCCTTGGTCAGCTGTTTTGCTGTCCAATTTCGGACTCTGTCCTCGGAGTTGGACTGGCCAGATAAAGTCCTCATTCCCGTGTTTTAGAGAGGACTAGCGGGCCATGTGAAAGACGCTTTGGCTACCAGGGAGATTCCCGCCACACTGGAGAAGCTTATCGCCATATCTACCCACATCGACCTCCGTTTTCATGAGCGGAGGTTGGAGCGGTCCCAGTGTAGGCAGAGGTTCTGGCTGGCTCCCACCTTTGCCAGACCTCTGGAATCTTTCAGCCAGGTGCCCAACTCCCATGAGTCCATGGTGGTTTCTCGAGCAGGACCTAAGTCCCGGGCCGCTCGAGTACCCGTGGTCTGTAACATCTGCCAGCAGTCAGGACATTATGCCAACAAATGTCCACAGCGGTAGGGAAAACGGTCGCGTCTAGTGACCTTGGGAGGAGGTTCACTAGACACTGCGGCATTTTCCACCAAGTTGTCCTTTATGGGGACAATTACTGTAGGTCCATCCACTCTCACCGCCGAGCACTGTGTGGATTCTGGAGCCGAGGGGAATTTCATGTCCTCTGCCTTTGCTCTCCGCCACACTATACCTCTGGTGATGCTCGCCAAACCGATGACTGTGCGAGTAGTGAATGGATCGACTCTGCCCTCACAAATCACCCACCAGACTATCCCTGTTGTGAATGTGTTAGAAATGAATTCTGAGCAGAAGCTCCCTCTGGTGGTTACAAACAGTACTGAACCATTCAATGAGGATTGGCAATCAGGAGTTACAGACTGGTCTTATATAAGGGAGGTTCCCTCCCATCATGGTTGCCGGTGATCAATTGTTCTTGTCTCAACTGTGGTTCCTGGTTCACTTGGAAGCTTGCTGAGTCTTGCCTGCATCTTCTGCTATCAGATAAGATATTTTCTGCTTTTATTTTTGTGCTTGCCTTTTGCATTGTTCCCTGCACTTCTGTGGAGGTCAGCCAGGTCACCTCCGGGGGCTTGTGCTCCTCTCAGTTTATCTGAGCCACTGTTATTTGTTCATTTGCCTTTTCCAGTTTTTTCAGTGGCTGCGGCTTAGTTTTGTGACACCAGAGAACTAATTTAGGTGGTAGAGGTCGTGTGATCTCAGCTGTTTTTGCAATTAGTAGAGTTGGTATTTTTTAGGGTTTTTTGGATTGCAGTAAGTGTCCTTCCTATCCTTTTCTGTCCAGGTAGATTGGGCCCCAACGTTTGCTCATACTATTTTCTGTCTGTGTCTGTATTTCCTCTTGTCTAACCACCATTACATGTTTGGGGGCTTCCTATATTCTTTGGGGATCTGCTCCGGGGCAGATAGCTTTCCTCTTTCTATCTTTAGGTGTAGTTAACCTCTCAGGCTGTGACGAGGCGTCTAGGACCAACGTAGGAACGCTCCACGGCTGCCTTTAGTTGTGGTGGTTAGTCAGGGTACGGCAATCCAGTAGATTCCAACCTCTCTGGTGTATTGCCGTTTTTGCCTGCTCTCCTCAGCTACTAAATCATAACAGTATCACCGGCCAAACTGAAAATTATATGGTACTCAACAGAAGGGAAAAATAGTAAAAGGAAAAAGAAAAAAGGAAGTTGTCAGAAATGTATTTATTTTTTTCTCTGTTTGTTGCATTTTTTCCCTCTTTTTCTCTGGGTGCTGAGGAGGATTTTTTTTTTCTCTCAATGGAGTTTGCACAGTTGTCTGGCCGTGTGGATCAGCTTGCCACTGAGGTTCGGAGCATTGCTACCTATCTTGCTAGGATGCCGGTTGTGGAACCTAGGATCCCCATACCAGATTTATTTTTGGGGGATCGAGCTAAATTTCTGAATTTCAAAAGTAACTGTAAGTTGTTTTTTGCCTTAAAACCTAAGTCCTCAGGGAACGCAGCACAGCAGGTTCAAATTATCATCTCTCTCCTGCGCGGCGATCCTCAGGATTGGGCTTTTTCCCTGACACCTGGGGACCCTGTTTTGAGTAATGTTGATGGATTTTTTCTGGCTCTGGGGTTATTGTACGATGAACCTAATGTCACTGATCAAGCTGAAAAAACCTTGTTGGCATTAAATCAGGGGCTTGAGGACGCTGAGTTGTACTGTCAGAAATTCCGAAAGTGGGCAGTCCTGACCAAATGGAATGATGATGCTTTGGCAGCCCTTTTTCGGAAGGGTCTGTCAGAGAATGTAAAAGATGTTATGGTGGGTTTCCCTGCTCCCTCTGGTCTCAATGATTCTATGTCATTAGCGATTCAAATTGACAGACGTTTGCGTGAGCGTAGAGGTATGGTTGGAATGGTGTTGCCTTGTGAACCAGCTTCTGAGTCCATGCAGTGTGATAGAGTGGCTTCTGGGGCACAGCGTCATGAGTTTTGAAAACGCAATGGGTTATGTTTCTACTGTGGTGACGCCTCTCATGCTATTTCAGTCTGCACTAAGCGGGAAGACGTTTTGCACGCTCAGTTGTCTTGGGTAGTGTTCAGACTAAATTTCTGTTGACTGTTACCCTGATTTGCTCCCTGTCCACATTTTCTGCTCAGGCTTTTGTTGATTCGGGAGCAGCTATTAACCTGATGGATTTTGATTTTGCTAAACGTTGTGGGTTTCCCTTGATACCCCTACGGAAGTCTATTCCCCTACTGGGGATTGATTCTACCCCTTTGGCTGAGAATAAACCCCAGTTCTCTACTCAGGTGATAATGAGGGTTGAACCTGATCATCAGGAGAGTTGCAAATTTTTGGTGCTGTATAATCTGCATGACATTATTGTACTGGGATTCCCTTGGTTACAGTCTCATAATCCTGTTTTGGATTGGAAATCTGTGTCTGTGACCAGTTGGGGCTGCCAATGTGTTAATGCCAACACTCCTGTTTTTTCTGCCTCTCCCCAGGCTCAGGATGTTCCTGACTTTTTGACTGATTTTTCTGATGTGTTTAGCGAAAGTAAATCTGCATCCTTGCCCCCCCATAGGAGCTATGACTGCTCTATTGAATTAGTGCCTGGTAGTAAATTCCCTAAAGGTCGCCTTTTTAACTTGTCTGTACCTGAACATGACGCTATGCGGTCTTATATCAAGGAGTCATTGGAGAAGGGTCATATCAGACCATCCTCTTCACCCTTGGGTGCCGGTTTTTTCTTTGTGGCCAAAAAGGATGGTTCATTAAGGCCGTGTATTGATTATCGTCTCTTGAACAATATCACTGTGAAATATCAATATCCGTTACCCTTGATTTCTGACCTGTTTTCCAGGGTGAAAAGTGCTACTTGGTTTACCAAGCTTGACCTCAGGGGGGCGTATAACCTTATTCGCATTAAGCACGGGGATGAATGGAAGACGGCGTTTAATACCCCAGAGGGGCATTTTGAGTACCTAGTGATGCCCTTTGGGCTCACTAATGCTCCTTCCGTCTTCCAATCCTTCATAAATGACATTTTCAGGGATTTTGTGGATAAATTTCTGATTGTTTATATGGATGATATCTTGATTTTTTCCAATGACTGGGACTCTTATGTGAAACATGTTCGGACTGTGTTCCAGATTTTGAGAGAGAATGCTTTGTATGTGAATGGATCAAAGTGTCTTTTTGGCGTACAGAGGATCTCATTTCTGGGATTCATTTTGTCTCCGTCTGTTATTGAAATGGACCCGGTCAAGGTTCAGGCCATCTGTGATTGGGTCCAACCTACTTCATTAAAGGCTCTTCAGAGATTCTTGGGTTTTGCCAATTTTTATCGTAAATTTATTGGTAATTTCTCTGTTATTGTTAAACCATTGACTGATTTGACCAAAAAGGGTTCTGATGTGGTGAATTGGCCTCCTGAGGCAGTCTCTGCGTTTCAGGAACTTAAGCAGAGATTCACTTCTGCTCCTGTTCTACGGCAGCCTGATGTTTCTCTGCCATTTCAGGTGAAGGTTGATGCCTCTGAAATTGGGGCAGGTGCCGTTTTGTCCCAAAGAGATCCAGAGACCTCTAAAAGTAACCTTGTGCCTTTTTCTCTCGAAAATTTTCTCCAACTGAACGTAATTATGACGTGGGTAATCGGGAGTTATTGGCCATGAAGTGGGCTTTTGAAGAGTGGAGACATTGGCTGGAGGGAGCCAAACATCAGGTGGTGGTCCTCACGGACCATAAGAATCTGGTTTATCTGGAATCAGCCAAGCGACTTAATCCTAGACAGGCCAGGTGGGCCTTGTTTTTCACACGTTTTAATTTTGTGATTTCCTTTCTTCCTGGCACTAAGAATGTTAAGGCGGATGCCCTCTCGAGGAGTTTCCTTGCGGACTCTCCTGAGTTATCTGATCCTGCTGTTATTTTGAAAGAGGGTGTAGTTCTTTCCGCCATCTCGCCCAATTTGAGACTGGCTCTGGAAGGGTACAAATATAGTCTCATAAATGTGAAGGTCACAAACATAAACGAAATCTGACCTATTTACCATATATAGGACCGGGACTCATAGACTCAGAATATAGTTTATACAGCAGTCACTAAAAGTGCAAGACAATTGCCCTATTACACAATAATATGCCACCAGTAAGTCTGTATATAGAATGGGCAATCGTGACAACAGTGATAAGTGCATATAAGAGCATATAAGAGAGTCTCACCCAAATGTGTCCCAGGAAACGGTTAGAAAAAGCGGCCCCGACACGCGTTTCGCGTGGGCTTTCTCAAGCCCCTTGAGAAAGCCGACGCGAAACGCGCGTCGGGGCCGCTTTTTCTGACCGTTTCCTGGGACACATTTGGGTGAGACTCTCTTATATGCTCTTATATGCACTTATCACTGTTGTCACGATTGCCCATTCTATATACAGACTTACTGGTGGCATATTATTGTGTAATAGGGCAATTGTCTTGCACTTTTAGTGACTGCTGTATAAACTATATTCTGAGTCTATGAGTCCCGGTCCTATATATGGTAAATAGGTCAGATTTCGTTTATGTTTGTGACCTTCACATTTATGAGACTATATTTGTATCTTTTAATAGATGTATGTTGAAAAATGACTTTTTTGAATATTTAGCTATAATAAAATATACAATTTTATACTGAATGGGTTATATGGCTCCTTTTGTCTTTTGTATATAAACTCATTTTTGGAGTGTACCCTGATGCTTTTTTAGCAAATTTTAATTTTGGTGTTTTTTTATCAATGGCTCTGGAAGGGTGTCAGGAGGATAAACCCGAGCACTGCCCTATTGGGAAATTGTTTGTCCCAGACCGGTGGAAAAAGAGTGTGATGTCTGAGATTCATTGTTCCGCATTGGCCGGTCATCCCGGAATTTTTGGTACCAGAGACTTGGTTAGTCGATCCTTTTGGTGGCCTACTTTGTCTCATGATGTCAGGGAATTTGTGCAGTCCTGCGGGACTTGCTCTCACTCCAAGCCTTGCTCTCGCTCTAGTGGTTTGTTGATGCCATTGCCTGTGCCCAAGAGACCATGGACCCATATCTCTATGGATTTCATTTCCGACCTCCCTGTTTCTCAGAGAATGACCGTTATCTGGGTGATTTGTGATAGGTTCTCCGAAATGATACATCTTGTGCCATTACCTAAGTTGCCTTCCTCCTCTGAATTGGTGCCTTTGTTCCTTGAGCACGTGGTTCGGTTACACGGCATTCCTGAGAACATTGTGTCTGACAGAGGAGTCCAGTTTGTTTCCAGATTTTGGAGGACTTTTTGTTCTAAACTTAGTGTTCAATTGTCTTTCTCCTCGGCTTTTCATCCTCAGACCAATGGACAAACTGAGAGAACAAACCAGACATTGGAGACTTATCTGAGATGCTTTGTGTCTGCTGATCAAGATGACTGGGTCTCTTTTTTGCCTTTGGCTGAGTTTGCTCTTAATAATAGGGCTAGCTCTGCCACTTTGATGTCTCCATTTTTCTGCAATTTTGGGTTTCACCCTCGATTTTCTTCGGGACAGACGGAGGCTTCTGTCTGTCCAGGTGTTGACTCTGTTGTGGAGCGTATGCAGCAGATTTGGGACCAGGTAGTGGAGAGGTTGTCCCTCTCTCAGGAGAGGGCCCAGCGGTTTGCCAACCGGCATAGGACTGATGGTCCTCGGTTTGAAGTGTGGGACTTGGTCTGGTTGTCCTCAAGAAATATCCCTATGAGAGTTGCATCTCCTAAGTTTAAGCCTAGGTTCATTGGACCTTATAAGATCATGGAGATTCTTAATCCTGTTTCCTTTCGTTTACTTCTTCCAGGGACATTTAAGATCCATAACGTGTTTCACAAGTCCTTATTGAAGAGGTTTGTCGAGCCAGTGGTTCCTATGGCTGCGCCTCCTGACCCTGTTTTGGTTGAGGGCAATCTGGAGTATGTGGTTGAGAAAATATTGGATTCTCGTTTTTCTAGACGGAAACTCCAGTATTTGGTTAAGTGGAGAGGTTATGGTCAGGAGGACAATTCTTGGGTGTTTGCTTCGGACATCCATGCTAGGAGACTGATCCGTGCGTATCACAGAGCTCATCCTGACCGACCTGGTTGCCCAAATGAGGGTTCGGTGACCCCTCCTCAAGGGGGGGTACTGTTGTGAATGTGTTAGAAATGAATTCTGAGCAGAAGCTCCCTCTGGTGGTTACAAACAGTACTGAACCATTCATTGAGGATTGGCAATCAGGAGTTACAGACTGGTCTTATATAAGGGAGGTTCCCTCCCATCATTGTTGCCGGTGATCAATTGTTCTTGTCTCAACCGTGGTTCCTGGTTCACTTGGAAGCTTGCTGAGTCTTGCCTGCATCTTCTGCTATCAGATAAGATATTTTCTGCTTTTATTTTTGTGCTTGCGTTTTGCATTGTTCCCTGCACTTCTGTGGAGGTCAGCCAGGTCACCTCCGGGGCTTGTGCTCCTCTCAGTTTATCTGAGCCACTGTTATTTGTTCATTTGCCTTTTCCAGTTTTTTCAGTGGCTGCGGCTTAGTTTTGTGACACCAGAGAACTAATTTAGGTGGTAGAGGTCGTGTGATCTCAGGTGTTTTTGCAATTAGTAGAGTTGGTATTTTTTAGGGTTTTTTGGATTGCAGTAAGTGTCCTTCCTATCCTTTTCTGTCCAGGTAGATTGAGCCCCAACGTTTGCTCATACTATTTTCTGTCTGTGTCTGTATTTCCTCTTGTCTAACCGCCATTACATGTTTGGGGGCTTCCTATGTTCTTTGGGGATCTGCTCCGGGGCAGATAGCTTTCCTCTTTCTATCTTTAGGTGTAGTTAACCTCTCAGGCTGTGACGAGGTGTCTAGGACCAACGTAGGAACGCTCCACGGCTGCCTTTAGTTGTGGTGGTTAGTCAGGGTACTGCAATCCAGTAGATTCCAACCTCTCTGGTGTATTGCCGTTTTTGCCTGCTCTCCTCAGCTACCAAATCATAACATATCCCTCTCACTTTGTCTATGTCCCCTTCCCATCAGGAGAGTATTTCCTTTCTTGTCCTGCCCAAGGGAATAGACGAGGTGTTGCTGGGAATACCTTGGCTCTGTCACCACTCTCCTCATATTGAGTGGTCCTCTGGGAGGATACTGGGTTGGGGTGATTCATGTAGAGGCAGGTGTGTCAGGGAGTGCGTTCAGGTCACCACCACAGAGATACCCGTAGATCTCACTTCTCTCCCCCAGTGTTATTGGTCATACGCTGACGTTTTCTCCAAGAAGGCGGCGGAGACTCTTCCACCTCATCGCCCCTATGACTGTCCTATTGATCTCTTGCCTGGAGCAGAACCTCCTCGGGGAAGAGTCTATCCCCTCTCGCTTCCTGAGACGGAGGCCATGTCCCAGTATATTCAGGAGAATCTGGCAAGAGGGTTCATTAGGAAGTCGGTGTCACCAGCAGGGGCGGGGTTATTCTTCGTGCAAAAGAAGAATGGAGAATTACGTCCATGTATCGACTACAGGGGTCTTAACGCCATCACTGCCAAGAATAAGTACCCATTGCCCCTAATCTCTGAGCTCTTTGATAGGCTCCGAGGAGCAAAGGTATTTACCAAGCTAGATCTACGTGGTGCCTATAACCTAATTCGCATTCTTGAAGGGGACGAGTGGAAGACAGCTTTTAATACCAGGGATGGGCATTATGAATACCTGGTGATGCCCTTCGGGCTCTGTAATGCTCCCGCTGTGTTCCAAGACTTTGTTAATGACATCTTCCGGGATATGCTCTCCACCTCTGTAGTAGTCTATCTGGATGATATTCTCTTCTTTTCACCAGATACAGACACTCACCGGAGGGATGTCAACAAAGTCTTCGACCTCTTACGGGCAAACTCCCTCTATGCCAAGCTGGAGAAATGTGTGTTTGAGTAGGAGTCCTTACCTTTCCTGGGCTATATCATCTCCCCCCAGGGATTTGCTATGGATCCTGCCAAACTACAGGCTGTAATGGACTGGCAAGAACCCCATTCTCTTAAAGCGGTGCAGCGCTTTATGGGGTTCATTAATTATTATCGCCAGTTCATTCCCCATTTCTCGACTTTGGTAGCTCCCTTGGTAGCCCTCACCAAGAAGGGAGCAAATCCCAAGTTGTGGTCTAAGGAGGTCTCCAAGGCGTTCTCTTCCATCAAGTCACATTTTGCCAGTGCTCCCATATTACATCGCCCTGATGTTGATAAGCCGTTTATTTTAGAGGTGGATGCCTCTTCTGTTGGTGCTGGAGCAGTTCTTTATCAAAAGGATGCTCAAGGTTGGAAGCATCCCTGCTTCTTTTTTTCTTAGACCTTTACACCAGCAGAGGGGAATTATTCCATCGGGGACCGGGAGTTGCTGGCTATGAAGTTGGCCTTCTCTGAGTGGAGACATCTTCTGGAGGGGGCTCGTTTTCCCTTCCAAGTCTTCACTGACCTCAAAAACTTGGTATATTTGCAAACGGCTCAGCGGCTAAATTCTCGCCAGGCCAGATGGTCCCTATTCTTCTCTCGGTTCCACTTCACCCTCCATTTTCTCTCCGGTGAGTAGAATGTTCGGGCCGACGCTCTCTCTCGCTCCTTAGTGTCATCAGAGGAGGAGGATGAGGAGCCTTGGCTTATTGTCCCCGAAGAAAGCCTGAGAACTGTAGCCCCGGTTTCGCTAGAGTCTGTGCCTCCGGGCAAGACTTTTGTGCCCACTAATTTGCGACCGGAGGTACTCTCTTGGGCACACTCGTCCAGGGTGGGAGGACACTTTGGGGCAAAGAGGACAACTGAATTATTGGCAAGGACATACTGGTGGCCACATATGGCCCGTGACGTCAGGGAGTATGTTCAGGCGTGTGTCTCCTGTGCCCGGAACAAGTCCCCTCGACAACGGCCAGCTGGGTTACTTTTTCCATTTTCGGTGGCAGACAGGCCCTGGGAGATGGTCGGGATGGACTTTGTGGTGGGCTTACCCAAGTCTCGGGGTTGCACTATCATTTGGGTGATCACCGACCACTTCTCCAAAATGGTGCACTTAGTGCTGCTTCCCCGGTTACCCTCTGCACGGGCCTTGGCAGAATTATTTATTAGGCACATCTTCCGTCTACACGGTATGCCAGACAAGATTGTCAGCGATCGAGGTCCCCAATTTGCGTCTCGGTTCTGGAGAGAGTTGTGTCATCTACTCTGTATTGAGTTAAACCTATCTTCTGCATATCATCCCGAGACGAATGGGTTGGTAGAGAGGGCCAACCAGACCTTGGTCACATACTTGCGACATTTTGTCTCTGCCAGGCAGGATGACTGGGCATCCTTGCTCCCATGGGCGGAGTTCGCGCTAAACAATGCTGTGGCTGACTCCACCGGACAGACCCCTTTCCTCTTAAATTACGGCCAGCATCCGCGGTTACTGGTGCCCATGTCCGTGGCTTCCGCCGACTCCAGGGTGGCAGACTGGGCTGTGGAGGCACCGGACATATGGGACCGCACCCAGGATGCCATTCAGGCTTCCAAGGAAAGGATAAGGTCTTCTGCCGATGCCCATCGGCGTCCCGCTCCGACATTTGCTCCTGGCGACCTAGTGTGGCTCTCCGCCCGAAACATCAGGCTATGGGTGGAATCCACTAAGTTGGCACCCCGCTATTTGGGTCCCTTCAAGGTTCTCGAGCAGGTGAACCCTGTGGTTTACCGTTTGGCCCTTCCGCCTCGCCTTCCATGTGTCCCTCCTAAAACCCGTGGTCATCTCCCGGTTGCCTGAGTCATCTGCCGGGACGTCGGGTTCGTCTACAGACGATTACGAGGTGAATGCCATTGTAGGGTGCAAGGTGATACGGGGCAAAAAAAATGTTTGGGTGGATTGGAGGGGTTATGGGCCTGAGGATAGGTCCTGGGAGCCTGCCGAACATGTTCATGCTCCGCAGCTCATCGCTGCCTTTGAAAATAGCGAGGCCCAAAGAAGGGGGGCCCTTGGAGGGGGGGTAATGTTAGGGGTCGAGTTCCCGCTTCTGCACAGGGGGAATCTCGAGCCGTCCCTGCTGCGGTCTCCCATCCGTCTCCGGCCGCAGTGGACTCTGCTCAGCTTAGACATCGGTCCCAGCGTCTCACCCAGTCTGGCATTGTGCAGAGGATTACTGCTGCCTCTCCAGGCTCTGCTATTGTAGCCAGTACTGGTTAGTGGCGAGCAGAGGTCTTTAGGACAAAGTACTTGCTTTCCCCTTCTGAGCATGCCCAGAGTAAGATCTCTCATTGGAGATCAGGGGTCACATGCTCAGGTACTGCAGCAGCTCCTATTGGTCCGCCAGGAAGGTCCTGAAACCACTTGTATTCTGGAGCAGTTTCCTATTGGTCCTTATCTGGCAGGACCTGTAGTTGTTACTATAAAAGGGTGGCATGGGGGTGCCGCCATGCGCTAGTATCAATCACATTATGTGCTTTGCGCCAGGGTGATCTTGCACGCATGTGTTAGGGCTCGGCTGAAATAAGCCCCTAGAATACCGGCACCTCCGGTGAGGAGATTGTATGCACCTGTTTAGGGCTCGGCTGAAATAAGCCCCTAGAATACCGTCTTCTCCGGTGAGGAGATTGTCTGATTGCGTTGCTGATTGCGTTACTACGGACTGCTGTCCGCACAGCAGTTGTCTGTGCATACCTGTGGAGTTAACAGGACACAGTCCATATTTCTGCGTCTCTACCTTAGCGACTCTGTGGTGTAACAGAGTTCGCCATACCGCCATCCTACTAGCAGCAGGCTCTGCCTGCACGGTGGACCCCGGGCTGCGAACGCACTTATTATTTATATTTATTTTGTGCGTTCTGCCAGCCCTAACAAAATGTATTTTCATCTTTTGCATTTTAATAATTACAAAAATGAAAAATGGGCCAATTCAAAAGTTTAGGCACCCTGCATGGTTAGTACCTAGTAAGCACCCACTTTTGAAAGGATGTTTGAGATATTTTTATCCATTTTTCCTTGGAAAATTCTACCAGTTCAGTAAGATTCCTGGGTCATCTTGAATGCCCTGCTATTTTGAAATCTAAGCACAGATTTTCAATGATGTTCAGATCAGGGGACTGTGAGGGCCATTATAAAACTTTCAACTTGCGCCTTTTAAGATAGTCTATTTTGGATTTTCACATGTGCTTAGGATCATTATTCATTATCCATTTGTAGAAGTCATCCTCTTTTTTTCAGATGGTGTTATGAAGGCATCAAGAATTTGTCAAAATTTCATTGAATCCATTCTTCCCTCTACTCGCAAAATGTTCCTGTGCCATTGAAAAATTGCCATTCCCTGTGCACTTGAACCACCCCCATGCTTAGTGGTTGGTGAGAAGTTCTTTTCCTGAAATTCTGTGCCCTTTTTTCTCCACACATAACTTTGATCATTGTGGCAAAAGAGTTATATTTTAACCTTGTCAGCCGACAGGAGTGGTTTCCAAAATGCATAAGGCTTGTTTAGATGTTCTTTTGCATACATCTGATGCTGAATTTTATGGTGAAGACGCAGGAGAAGTTTTCTTCTGATGATTCTTCCATGAAGGCCATATTTGTGCATGAGTTTCTGACCAGTAGAATAATGTACCACAATTACAGAGTCTGCTAAATCTTTCTGAAGGTCTTAAGGTCTTTTGCTTGGTCTTCCAGACCTTATCATGATCTCCACTATTTCTGTTAATTGCCATTTCTTAATTACATTTAGACCTGAAGAAAGGGCAAGTTGAAAACGCTTTGCTATATTCTTATAGTATTCTCCTGCTTTGTGGGGCTCCACCATTTTCATTTTCATAGTGCTAGGCAGCTGCTTAGAAGAACCATGGCTGCTGTTTTTTGGCACAAGGTTCAAGGAGGCTGTGTTTTTATAAAGCTAGAAAACTTGCATCACCTGGCCTGTCCTAACGATGATAGTGAACAAGCCATAACTCTAAGAGGCTAATTCAAGTCTAAAACCTTGGTCAAAGTTATCTGAGTGACCAAACTTTTGCATCGGCCCATTTTGTTATTTTCAAAATGTAAAAAGTGATTTTTTTTTAAAATATAAAGGAAATGTGTCATCTTTAACTTTAAGCCGTTTAGGGATATTTTCATTTTCAACTTGCTCAACTGTTCACAATGACAGTAATTTTGACCAGGGTTGCCAAAACTTTTAAATTCCACTGTATATGAGATGTAGTGCAGCAAGAGATTTGGTGATTTATGTGTTTGCCCATGTTCTCTCTTGATACTTTCTGGAGGGTAGCAGGCAGAATCTTTTTGGGGTGATTTAAAGGGACTCTGTCAGCATAGGATAACTGTTCAAACTAAGTACAGCCACTCAGTGCACAAAGGTGTGGCTAATCATGCTTGTGTTCCCTCTACCTCCTCCCCTTCTTCTTTGATTGACAGCTTTATCTTCATAGAAACAGTAAAGATAAAGATAGATGAAAATCAAGCAGGTGGGAAGGTGTATTTAAATGATTGGCCCTGCTATGATGAACAGTTGAACGGTTATTCTGTGTTGACGGAGTCCCTTTAATTGCTGTGCCGTGTGCTAAGCCAATTAAATATACTCTTTCTGCTCCTCCCTCTCCCCTCTCACAGCATGTGGCCTTTGCACAGAATGAGATTGCAGCTGCATACCCCACTTTCTCATTTTCTGTTCACAGCCTTTTGGGACTGGAAAGATTTCTTCCATTACAGAGAACCTGCAGGTGAAGAAGAATGAACTACAGACTGGGAATGTTAACACCCAGATGACACTTTATAAGGTGGTGGGCAGAACTATGCTACCAGCAGTATAACACGTGCATTATTAGCTTACTAATTAGGTATATAATGTGGTGACATTCTCATTTAAAAAGTTTTTTTTACCTCTTTTCTGGATTGGCAATAGGGAGAATTTAACTCTCTCTGTCATTCTGATGGTATGAGCGTGGGTAGCAGCAGAAGGTGCATTTTGGGAATGCTCCCGGTATGGAGTTTTTGTCTCCCCAATAGTTTGCAGCAGACAAGTAAGGATTAGGTGATATGTGAGGTTGCTATACATCAGGCTTCATCAGAAGTGATCATTTGTAATCTCAGGCAGATCCGGACAGGGGTCATCTTGCAAAGAGGTCAAAGACAGGCCTGCACCACACTCGCCTACTACCGTAATATAATATTATTGGTGCCATAAAATACATTGCACAACATTTTCTATATCAGAGAATATACCACAAAGATGGCTTGTGTCTTGTTCCCTTCATGTGCTAGTGCCGATACAACAGAAAAGTAACGTACAGATTGTTAAAGGAAAGGCATTGGATGTGAGAACAGAACCAGAAAGGTTAGGGCAATGTCAACGCTTCATGTTGAATCCTGTCACATTAGAAATCCCTTACGGTGGACTAAGAAGAATAATTGCATTTTATTCAGCACGCTGAACAAAACTACTGGTTGCTATGGTACCACGTTGTCAAATTCAGCTTCTGTTTACAACTTTTTGTGAAAAATAAGGTTTCTTGTAAATTAATTATCATTTAGATACAAAACTTAGCTGAAAAAACACATCAGCTGGAATATATTACCGTATCTGGATATCTACGTATACATTTCTATTGAGCATTGACATTTTTGGGCCATTCCCCTCTCTGTCTTTGATCTCCTGTTTGTCTGGAGATTGGTAGAAATCAGTTCTATCTTACACGCTTGCCTCACAGTCTGCAAAGATATTGTCTTGTCCTTCAAAGTCCCCTAAGAATATCTGCCACCGGCTTATCCACAATAAAAACCTTGCGATCTACACAGTAGGGCAATATTAATTAAACACGCAGAATATAAATAAGAATTCATTAATTACTGCTTTAAGCTTACTGCCAGGAAAAAAATTTCAACTTTTCACTGCTCTTAGACTATCATCTGCAGAACCTAGAAAACTCACACGTTACCCTGCAGAGAGCACTGGCAAGAAGTTACCGTTCTCTGCCATGTTGTAGTTCCGGTCCCGGTCACTTTCCTTACAAGTCGGCCAGATCTTAGTACAATCTTCTCTCCTTTCTACGACCCTCTATACTGGAGAGACACTGCCTACATGAATCATTACTGGTGTTCCTGTAAATACAATATTTTGTCACATTGTGTTTATATTGTTGTCTTGGCAACAAGCAAGCCCTGATAATTATGCCATATTGGGCTATTTTTGCCTTAAAGTGACAGAAACATTGAAAAAACCTAAACTGAACTAAATGTAAAAATAGCTTTTGCAAGAAAGAATGGTTGTATTTTCCTGATTATTTATTTTAGCTATTTCTAACTGGCTGGCTATCTCTCAATTCAAGTCTCCTACAACTATACCCCACATGCTGATGTAATCATGTTAAAAAAAAGGTTTAGTACCTAATAATAAAAATATAATAATAATTTTTATTTTTATAGCGCCAACATATTCCTCAGCAATTTACTTTTTAGAGGGGATTAATACAGACAAACACATTACAGAATATCATAAAGAAGTGCGTTTTTAAGCCTGCTTAAAACTGTGGGTATTGGGAATTCATCTAATTGTCCTGAGTAATACATTCCAAAGAAATGGCGCAGCACGCAAGAAGACTTGGAGATGGAAATGGGAGTTTTGGATTATTGAGGCTTTAAGTTTTAAGTCATTAGCAGAACGGAGCGCACGGGTAGTGTGGTAAACTGAGATGAGGGAGGAGATGTAGGGTGGTGCTGAACCATGAAGTGCATGGTGGGTAAGAATAAGTTTATATTTGATTCTGTATCAGATGAGCTGCCAATGCAGTCACAGACACAGGGTAGAGGCATTGGTTTAGCGGTTGAAAAGGAATATGATCCTGGTGCTAAATTCAGGATGGATTAGACAGGGGAGAGTTTGGTAAGAGTGAGATCAATTAGTAGAGAGTTGCAATAGTGCAAATGAATAAGAGCTACAGTAAGAATTTTTGCAGTTAAAGGTAAGAATAGGTAGAATTCTATATACAGGGTAGTACAAAAGTAGGTGGACAGAAAATAATAACATTTATTTTGATTTATATATAAAATTATATTTACTAACAAAAGCATAACATTGACAATTAAATTTTATTCTGAACAATAATACAAAAGTTCTTAAATTTTATCAGTGCAGGTGCTCAAACTGTTTTCCATCACAATTTGCACAGCTTTGAAGTCTGCCTCTTACGCTTCGACAAACATTTTTGCACAAGTCTCTTTGGGTATTAATTTTTTGAAATGCATCTCTTATGTAATTTTTCAAATCACTGACACTTTTTTTTTTTCAACTATAAACTTTGTCCTTGAGTACTACCCAAAAGAAAAAAATCCATTGGAGTCAAGTCTGGTGAATGTGCCTGCCAATCAAGTGGTCCTCTTAGGCCAATCCATTTATTAGGAAATGTTTCATCAAGATACTCGTGGACTACTCTTGATTAATGTGGAGGGGCCCCATCTTGTTGGAAATAAAAGTCATTTCAATTAGGCTGTTGCTGTAACTGGGGAACAACTTGATTCATAAGAATTTCGAGATACTTGTCTCCTGTGACTGTTCCATAAAAAAAAAAAAAATGGTCCAAAAACACCAAAACTTGAAATACCACCCCAAACATTGACACCAGGCTCATTTAGTTGTTGCTGTAATGTTAAATGCATGTTCTCATTATACCAGTAAATACAATTATGTCTGTTAATATGGCCAGATAATTTGAAAGAAGTTTCATCACTCCACATAATGTTATCTAAAATACTGGATTTTCTTCAAATTCGTTAAGCATAATCTCACTAAATTGCAGCTGCCTGTCTGGATCATCCTCCAATAAACCATGAATTAGACGTGGATGATGAGCTTTCCAACCAATAGATTTCAGGATTCGCACGATGGAACCTTGTGAAATTGCCAATTCTAAAGAGACTCTTTTGGTGGACTTTTTTGGACTCTGAACAAATATTTGAGCATCAAGTTGTTTATTATTTTCTGTACAGGCTGTTTTGGGGAGCATTAAGGATTGAGCCAGTGGCATCGAATTTGTCACGAATGCGGTAAATGGTTTGTCTCTTTGGGTCTTGAGTACCAAATGTTTCAACCCAATTTGCTCTGTTTCTGCATTTTGAGATTTCCAATACTCTTTTAAAATCCATTTTCTTTGATCTGTATTTAAATTATTTGCCATTTTGGGGGACAGTTATCTGTGAAAACTGGATCTGTGAAACTGACTCAGTTGCCTTTAGCAACCAATCAGATTCCACCTTTCATTTTCCAAAGAGTCTGTGAAGAATGAAAAGTGGAATCTGATTGGTTGCTAAGGGCAACTGAGTCACTTTACACCATGTTTGATAAATCTCCCCCTTCATAACCCTATTACACATACTGTCCACCTACTTTTGGACCACCCTGTATAATATTACCTGTCAGCACCATTTTGTAAAGTAAGGACTGGAGATGAGCGAACCTTTGAAAGTTCGGTTCTATTCGCTGAACGTTTAGACGTTCGTCGAACATGTTAGGCGAACGTACCCGAACCCCATTAGATTCAATGGAAGGCCAAACCAAACGTTTACACAACACCTTAAGGGATGACAAAAAGCTTCCTAAACAGCTAAAATTAGGGGCAGACACTATAATAAGTGGCATTAACTGACCCACAGTAGAAATTTACAAATAGCACAGCAGCAGTCAGCCACGGGCAATACATGAGGTATCAGGGTCTGGCCCAGCATTTACAGCTTGGAATTGAAGTTTCAATGAGGACCTAGTGCTTAAAGGAGTGGTGTAAGCCTTCTTAGCTGGGAGACCTAATAACTCATGTAACACTTCCAATTCTTTTTTCATTCCAGCCACACTCAGATGGCTCAAACATCAGTTTCATACAATAATATTGGTAGAAAAATGTAAGGAAAGTAACACATGTAGTTGACAGAAAGTAAATGCAGTCCTGCCTGTCAGGGAGCCCTACTTACACAGGCAACCCACCAAATGGAGACCCAACTTGGTGTCTCCACATTTCAAAAAGTCATTGTTACACAGCATTTAATTGACAACAATTTCCACAGAGTAGAAACAGTATTAGGGGCCTCTGACACACCTTCTACCACAGGTAACCCACCAGATAGAGACTAGAGATGAGTGAATTTGTTCAGGTCCCTACTAATTCGGAAAGGTATAGCGCTTACCGAATAAGCTGCAGATTGAACCCGGCTTCCTGGATCGCTCCGTCTGACCAGCTGTTCGGCTCCGCAGCTACATGTGTCGCGGCTGTGTCATAGATTCATAGTCTCACGACACATGCATGGAGAGCCTATCAAACAGGCGTGATTTGCACCACGTCCAGGCTATCCAAAAGGACATACCCAACTAAGGCTCGTCGCTGTTGCCACAGTCACTACAACATGTGCAGAGTGGAATTCCACCATATCAGAACAATGCAAATCAAACGGTTGACTGGTAAGCCGAAAGACCACTGTAGCGATGCAAGTCGATAACCTGCAGGTGCGATCTGTGGATGTGAGCACAGTGACCGTGCTTTCTGCAGCAGTGCTTCCAGGCCAGGAAAATAGCTGAGAAATTGCTGTACCACCAGCTTGAGGATGTGAGCTAAGTGATGCACATGTGTAAGGTTGCCCCGGCATAGGGCCGCCACCAGGTTTGCACCGTTATCGCACCCGGCCTTCGCTGCCTCCAGGTTCAGTAGAGACAGCCATTGCTCTAACTTGGCCTGGATCGCTGTCCAAAACTCTTGAACTGTGTGACTGCAATCACCAAGGAATATTAATTTGAACACTGTCTGATTGCGGTGAGCTATGGCTATGCAATACAGAGATTGGGTGGATTCTATCTGCACTGTTGGAACGTGTGTTGGATTAAGGAAGAGGATTATGACACAGGTGAAGGCCCTAGATGAGGTGGAGAAGCCACAAGCAGTGGAGGAAGTATTAAATACAGAGCTTTGTCCTGCAAGCCTTGGGGATTCAAAGACTTTTGGAGCAGCCCCTTCACCGAATGCCCCCACAGTGCTAAGAGTCATCTAGTGCCCAGTCAGTGAGAATTAACACCCCTGCCCATGTTTGCTCATCCAGGTGTCAGTGGTGAAATGCTCCCTGGCAGACATAGCTTTTTTCAGGGAACGGGTATTGTTGGTAACATGCTGATGTAGTGTAGGCACAGCTTTCTTAGAGACGTAATGATGACTGGGCAACTGGTAGTGGGGGACTGCGGTGGAGTCAACTCTCTGAAATCATCTGTATCCAGCAGGCGTAAAGTCAGCATTTCCATAGCCAACAGATTGAAGATGGTGGAGTTCAAGCTCTTATCTGTGGTTCTCCACAGTCAGTTGGGCATTTGGAAATGGCACAAATATCAGTTTTTGTAGACTACTAGTGCAGCAGGGTTGGTGCAGTGCAACAGATAGGCAGGGACCACAGAAAAGTTCAAAACAAATGTCTTTTAATGTCCAAAGATCCTCACAACTGGAAAACAAACGGTGTCCTCTGGATCGCAGTCGGGGTGTCAAGACAGTCCGTATCTGAGACCTGTTGCCGTGGGTGACTGCACCGCCGTGTCACGCTGAGGGGCTTTTTGGCTTCGCTTGGCTCTGTGTTACGTCACACAGCCTGAATCTTAAAGAGCTGCCTGTTCTGCAGTTTGCAATCCAAGACTGACACACCCAACTATTTTACTGCAGAGTTTAAATAGAATCTGTAGCCATGGTCCACTTGTAAGACACGGTCTGGAGGAAGCAAACTGCCCCACTACCATCCTGTAGTTCGCTCCAAAAATAAAAGCCCTTAACAGGTTTTCATAAACTTTGTCTTGGTCAAATAACTTGACCAGGTCCACACTTTTATTTTGCATTGCAGCCACAGCTATATTTGTGACTGCAATGCACTCCAGCGGGTTTAATATGCTTCTATGCACATTCTTGGGGATACATATCGATGCTCGCATATGATCTCCCTCACTGCCTCACAACGGGTAGTTGAGTCCAAGGAAGTGGAGGCCTGACGGTATCGGAGGCCTACTGCTACAGGCAACATGCATGAAGGAGACCCAACCAGGAGTGTTCACATTTCTAAAAATTATTGGCAGACACCACCAAAATGGCATCAAATTCACCACAGTAGAAATAGTATAATAGAGACCGACAGGTCTTCCACTACACCCAATCCAGCAGATGGACACCCAACCAGGAATCTTCACATTTAAACAAATGAGGGCCTTATACCACAGAAGTGGCATAAATTTCACAAGAGTAGAAATTGTATAACATGGACTGACAGGTATTCCACTAAACCCAATCCAGCAGATGGAAACCCAACCTGGAGTTTTCACATTTTAAAAAAATTAGGGCCTGACACCATTGAAGTGGAATAAATGTCACGAGAATAGAAATAGTATAATTGTGGCCGTCACGTCTTCCATTACAGCTACCCCAGCAGATGTAGACCAACCATGACTGTTCACATTTCCACAAATTTGTGCAAACATCAGCAGCAGCAGCCACAGAAGCCACACTAAGGATATTTGTTATGATTTGGTAGCTGAGGAGAGCAGGCAAAAAAGGAAATACACCAGAGAGGTTGGAATCTATGGGATTGCAGTACCCTGACTAACCACCACAACTAAAGGCAGCCGTGGAGCGTACCTACGTTGGTCCTAGACGCCTCGTCACAGCCTGAGAAGCTAACTACACCTAAAGACAGAAAGAGGAAAACTATCTGCCCCGGAGCAGATCCCCAAATAACATAGAAAGCCCCCAAACATGTAATGGCGGTTAGACAAGAGGAAATACAGACACAGACAGAAAATAGTATGAGCAAAAGTTGGGGCCCAAACTTCCTAAATAGAAAAGGATAGGAAGGACACTTACTGCAATCCCAAAAAACCCTGAAAAGTACCAACTCTACTAATTACAAAAACACCTGAGATCACACGACCTCTACCACCTAAATTAGTTCTCTGGTGTAACAAAAACTAAACAGCAGCCACTGAAAATCTGGAAAAGGCAAATGAACAAACAACAGTGGCCGAACTAAACTGAGAGGAGCACAAGCCCCCGAGGGGACCCGGAAGACCCCCACAGAAGTGCAGGACAAAATGCAAAAAGCAAGCACAAAAAACTAAAAGAAGAAAATGTCTTATCTGTTAGCAGAAGATGCAGGCACGAAACAGCAAGCTACAAAGTGAACAGGAATCAAAGATGAGACCAGAACAATTGATCACCGGCAACCCTGATGGGAGGGAACCTCCCTTATATAAGACCAGTCAGTAACACCTGATCGCCAATCTTCATTGGATAGTTCAGTACTGTTTGTAACCACCAGAGGGAGCTTCTGCCCAGAATTCATTTCTAGCGCATTCACAACAGTACCCCCCCTTGAGGAGGGGTCACCGAACCCTCATTTGAGCAACCAGGTCAGTCAGGAAGAGCTCTGTGATAAGCACGGATGAGTCTCCTAGCATGGATGTCCGAAGCAAACATCCAAGAATTGTCCTCCTGACCATAACCTCTCCACTTAACCAAATATTGGAGTTTCTGTCTAGAAAAACGAGAATTCAATATTTTCTCAACCACATACTCCAGATTGCCCTCAACCAAAACAGGGTCAGGAGGCACAGCCATAGGAACCACTGGCTCGACAAACCTCTTCAATAAGGACTTGTGGAACACGTTATGGATCTTAAATGTCCCTGGAAGAAGTAAACGAAAGGAAACAGGATTAAGAATCTCCATGATCTTATAAGGTCCAATGAACCTAGGCTTAAACTTAGGAGATGCAACTCTCATAGGGATATTTCTTGAGGACAACCAGACCAAGTCCCCCACTTCAAACCGAGGACCATCAGTCCTATGCCGGTTGGCAAACCGCTGGGCCCTCTCCTGAGAGAGGGACAACCTCTCCACTACCTGGTCCCAAATCTGCTGCATACGCTCCACAACAGAGTCAACACCTGGACAGACAGAAGCCTCCGTCTGTCCTGAAGAAAATCGAGGGTGAAACCCAAAATTGCAGAAAAATGGAGACATCAAAGTGGCAGAGCTAGCCCTATTATTAAGAGCAAACTCAGCCAAAGGCAAAAAAGAGACCCAGTCATCCTGATCAGCAGACACAAAGCATCTTAGATAAGTCTCCAATGTCTGGTTTGTTCTCTCAGTTTGTCCATTGGTCTGAGGATGAAAAGCCGAGGAGAAAGACAATTGAACACCAAGTTAAGAACAAAAAGTCCTCCAAAATCTGGAAACAAACTGGACTCCTCTGTCAGACACAATGTTCTCAGGAATGCCGTGTAGCCGAACCACGTGCTGAAGGAACAAAGGCACCAATTCAGAGGAGGAAGGCAACTTAGGTAATGGCACAAGATGTATCATTTTGGAAAACCTAACACAAATCACCCAGATAATGGTCATTCTCTGAGAAACAGGGAGGTCGGAAATGAAATCCATAGAGATATGGGTCCATGGTCTCTTGGGCACAGGCAATGGCATCAACAAACCACTAGAGCGAGAGCAAGGCTTGGAGCGAGAGCAATTCCCGCAGGACTGCACAAATTCCCTGACGTCACGAGACAAAGTAGGCCACCAAAAGGACCGACTAACCAAGTCTCTGGTACCAAAAATTCCGGGATGACCGGCCAACGCGGAACAATGAATCTCAGACATCACACTCTTTTTCCACTGGTCTGGGACAAACAATTTCCCAATAGGGCAGCGCTCGGGTTTATCCTCCTGACACCCTTCCAGAGCCAGTCTCAAATTGGGCGAGATGGCGGAAAGAACTACACCCTCTTTCAAAATAACAGCAGGATCGGACAACTCAGGAGAGTCCGCAAGGAAACTCCTCGAGAGGGCATCCGCCTTAACATTCTTAGTGCCAGGAAGAAAGGAAACCACAAAATTAAAACGTGTGAAAAACAAGGCCCACCTGGCCTGTCTAGGATTAAGTCGCTTGGCTGATTCCAGATAAACCAGATTCTTATGGTCCGTGAGGACCACCACCTGATGTTTGGCTCCCTCCAGCCAATGTCTCCACTCTTCAAAAGCCCACTTCATGGCCAATAATTCCCGATTACCCACGTCATAATTACGTTCAATTGGAGAAAATTTTCGAGAGAAAAAGGCACAAGGGTTACTTTTAGAGGTCTCTGGATCTCTTTGGGACAAAACGGCACCTGCCCCAATTTCAGAGGCATCAACCTCCACCTGAAATGGCAGAGAAACATCAGGCTGCCGTAGAACAAGAGCAGAAGTGAATCTCTGCTTAAGTTCCTGAAACGCAGAGACTGCCTCAGGAGGCCAATTCACCACATCAGAACCCTTTTTGGTCAAATCAGTCAATGGTTTAACAATAACAGAGAAATTACCAATAAATTTACGATAAAAATTGGCAAAACCCAAGAATCTTTGAAGAGCCTTTAATGAAGTAGGTTGGACCCAATCACAGATGGCCTGAACCTTGACCGGGTCCATTTCAATAACAGATGGGGACAAAATGAATCCCAGAAATGAGATCCTCTGTACGCCAAAAAGACACTTTGATCCCTTCACATACAGAGCATTCTCTCTCAAAATCTGGAACACAGTCCGAACATGTTTCACATGAGAGTCTGTTGTGAATAGGCTGGAATGAGTTCTGAGCAGAAGCTCCCTCTGGTGGTTACAAACGGTACTGGACTGTCCAGTGAAGATTGTGAGGATTGGGAATCAGGTGTTACTGACTGGTCTTATATAAGGGAGTCGCCTTCCCATCAGGGTTGCCGGTGATCAATTGTTCTGGTCTCAATCCTTGATTCATGTTTCCTTGGTAGCCTGCTGTGTCGTGTCTGAATCTCCTGCTAACAGATAAGACATTTTCTTCTTTATGTTTTTGTGCTTGATTTTTGCATTTTGTCCTGCACTTCTGTGGGGGCCTTCAGGGTCCCTTCTGGGGGCTTTTGCCCTCTCAGTTCAGTTCAGCCACTGATGTTTGTACATTTGCTTTTTCCAGTTTTTTCAGTGGCTGCTGTTTTGTTTTTGGTTACACCAGAGAACTAATTTAGGTGGTAGAGGTCGTGTGATCTCAGGTGTTTTTGAAATTAGTAGAGTTGGTGCTTTTCAGGGTTTTTTGGATTGCAGTAAGTGCCCTTCCTATCCTTTTCTATTTAGTAAGTTTGGGCCCCAACGTTTGCTCATACTATTTTCTGTCTGTGTCAGTATTTCTTCTTGTCTAACCGCCATTACATGTTTGGGGGCTTTCTATGTTCTTTGGGGATCTGCTCCGGGGCAGATAGCTTTCCTCTTTCTATCTTTAGGTGTAGTTAGTTTCTCAGGCTGTGACGAGGCGTCTAGGACCAACGTAGGAACGCTCCACGGCTGCCTCTAGTTGTGGTGGTTAGGCAGGGTACTGCAATCTCATAGTTTCCAACTGCTCTGGTGTATTTCCTTTTTTGCCTGCTCTCCTCAGCTACCAAATCATAACAGTATCACCGGCCTAAACTGAAAATTATATGGTACTCACAGAAGGGAAAAATATTGTGGAAAGAAAAAAGTTGTCAGAGATTTTTTTTTTTCTGTTTGTTGCATTTTTTTTTTCCCTCTGTATCTCTGGGTGCTGAGGAGGATTTTTTTTCTCTCTCAATGGAGTTTGCACAGTTGTCTGGCCGTGTGGATCAGCTTGCCACTGAAGTTCGGAGTATTGCTACCTATCTTGCTGGGTTGCCTGTTGTGGAACCTAGGATTCCCATGCCAGATTTGTTTTTAGGGGATCGAGCTAAGTTTCTGAATTTCAAAAATAACTGTAAATTGTTTTTTGCCTTAAAATCTAAGTCCTCAGGGAACGCAGCGCAGCAGGTTCAAATTGTCATCTCTCTCCTGCGCGGCGACCCTCAGGATTGGGCTTTTTCCCTGACACCTGGGGATCCTGATTTGAGTGATGTTGATGCGTTTTTTCAGGCTTTGGGGTTATTGTACGATGAGCCTAATGTCACTGATCAAGCTGAAAAAACTTTGTTGGCATTAAGTCAGGGGCTTGAGGACGCTGAGTTATACTGTCAGAGATTCCGTAAGTGGGCAGTCCTGACCAAATGGAATGACGACGCTTTGGCAGCTCTTTTTCGGAAGGGACTGTCAGATAATGTAAAGGATGTTATGGTGGGATTCCCTGTTCCTTCTGGTCTCAATTATTCTATGTCATTAGCGATTCAAATTGACAGACGTTTGCGTGAGCGGAAAGGTATGCGTGGAATAATGTTGCCTTGTGAACCTGCTTCTGAATCCATGCAGTGTGATAGAGTGGTTTCTGGGGTACAGTGTCATGAATTTCGAAAGCGCAATGGGTTATGTTTCTACTGTGGTGATGCCTCTCATGCTATTTCAGTCTGCCCTAAGCGGGGAAGACGTTTTGCACGCTCAGTTGTCTTGGGTAGTGTTCAGACTAAGTTTTTATTAACTGTTACCCTGATATGCTCTCTGTCCTCATTTTCTGCTCAGGCTTTTGTTGATTCTGGAGCAGCTATTAACCTGATGGATTTTAATTTTGCTAAACGTTGTGGGTTTCCCTTGATACCCCTACGGAAGTCTATTCCCCTACTGGGGATCGATTCTACCCCTTTGGCTGAGAATAAACCTCAGTTCTCTACTCAGGTGATAATGAGGGTAGAACTTGATCATCAGGAGAGTTGCAAGTTTTTGGTTCTGTATAATCTGCATGACATTTACGTACTGGGTTTCCCTTGGTTACAGTCTCATAATCCTGTTTTGGATTGGAAATCTGTGTCTGTTACCAGTTGGGGCTGCCAATGTGTTAATACCAACACTCCTGTTTTTTCTGCCTCCCCCAGGCTCAGGATGTTCCTGACTTTTTGATTGATTTTTCTGATGTGTTTAGCGAAAGTAAATCTGCATCCTTACCTCCCCATAGGAGCTATGACTGCGCTATTGAATTAGTGCCTGGTAGTAAATTCCCTAAAGGCCGCCTTTTTAACTTGTCTGTACCTGAACATGACGCTATGCGGTCTTATATCAAGGAGTCATTGGAGAAGGGTCATATCAGACCATCCTCTTCACCCTTAGGTGCCGGTTTTTTCTTTGTGTCCAAAAAGGATGGTTCATTAAGGCCGTGTATTGATTATCGTCTCTTGAACAATATTACTGTGAAATATCAATATCCGTTACCCTTGATCTCTGATCTGTTTTCCAGGGTGAAAAACGCTACTTGGTTTACCAAGCTTGACCTCAGGGGGGCATATAACCTTATTCGCATTAAGCACGGGGATGAATGGAAGACGGCATTTAATACCCCTGAAGGGCATTTTGAGTACCTTGTGATGCCCTTTGGGCTCACTAATGCTCCTTCTGTCTTCCAGTCCTTCATGAATGACATTTTCAGGGATTTTGTGGATAAATTTCTGATTGTTTATTTGGATGATATCTTGATTTTTTCCAATGACTGGGACTCTCATGTAAAACATGTTCGGACTGTGTTCCAGATTTTGAGAGAGAATGCTCTGTATGTGAAGGGATCAAAGTGTCTTTTTGGCGTTCAGAGGATCTCATTTCTGGTATTCATTTTGTCCCCATCTGTTATTGAAATGGACCCGGTCAAAGTTCAGGCCATCTGTGATTGGGTCCAACCTACTTCATTAAAGGCTCTTCAAAGATTCTTGGGTTTTGCCAATTTTTATCGTAAATTTATTGGTAATTTCTCTGTTATTGTTAAACCATTAACTGATTTGACCAAGAAGGGTTCTGATGTGGTGAATTGGCCTCCTGAGGCAGTCTCTGCATTTCAGGAACTTAAGCAGAGATTTACTTCTGCTCCTGTTCTACGGCAGCCTGATGTTTCTCTACCATTTCAGGTGGAGGTGGATGCCTCTGAAATTGGGGCAGGTGCCGTTTTGTCCCAAAGAGATCCAGAGACCTCTAAAAGTAACCCTTGTGCCTTTTTCTCTCGAAAATTTTCTCCCACTGAACGTAATTATGACGTGGGTAATCGGGAGTAGTGTTGAGCGATACTATACTGCAAATATCGGATATCGGCCGATATTAGCTGTATCGGCCTTTCGATTCCGAATACCGATATTTTCGTCATATCGAATACCGGAATCGGATTTGTCACTGTCACTGTGAGTGTCCGTCGGTCGGGTCTGTCAGGAGTCAGCGGCACTTACATGGCAGAAGATCTCCGGCGGTCACGTCCTGGACTGCATGATGGCCGCCATTATCTTCTCCCTGGCGGTCACATGCAGTTTTTCGCGATAACTGCAGTGACTGCTGGGTAATCCCGGCCGTAAAGCAGTCAGTCCGATGACGTCACCGCCGGGGAAGCAGGTAATCAGCTGTGCTGCGCCGGGATGACAGGCTCTGCCTGTCATTCTGATGTAGCAGAGCTGGATCGTCGTGGGACACTCGTTACTATGGACTGCGTCGGACAGGTGGTATACTGCTGTTTTTTTTTTTCATTTTTTTACAGGAGATCGATGGCGTCGCAGGATGAGACTGTAATAAAAGTAATGAAAACTGTGTTGTTGTTTTTTTTATTAAATTAAAAAACTTTTATATGAACATTCACCCGTCCGGGTACATCAACAATTTAACTATTTACATACAGGGACCCTGTCCGGGTTATTTATAATTCTTTGGCAGGGGTGTTCCAGGTACCACCTGGTACTCTTCTGATGCTTGCCAAACATCCGAGACACCAAGGACCACCAGGACCTGATGACGTCGTGTGGCCTGTACAGTCAAGTCGTGACCCGCTATCTGGGTCTGTGTGGCCACCTCTTTCATCTCCCTCCGGGTCTGGACCCCTATGTCCCGGACTGAACGAACCCCAGGGGGCCTAACAGGCGCCAGGTACGGGCCAGCTATAGTTATCATGTCCATAGCTGGGGCTGCTGAGGAGACCACTGAGGGAGGCTGGGGAGATTTACGGCGTGGGGTGGGCACTTGTGCAGAGGCCTGGATGTGGGAGGCTGAAGGCTCCGAGGGTCTCACAGGTTCCTGACACTCTGGGGAGTAGGGGTCGCACCTGGTAACATTTAGGGCGTACCATCCATTGTAACCCCAGTGTCGGGTGTAAGTCACCAAGTCTCCTGGCAACAGGTCCCTCCTCGGGTGTCCTTCTGGGAGGTGAGTCTCCACGTCCCGCCGGGTCACAAAGACTTCTAAATAAAGTCCAGGCTCCTGGATGAAGCCCCAACCACCTTTCAATTTAAAGCTCCGTACTGCACCCTTACGCCGCGGCTCCCTCAGGGTACCTTTATCTTTTCTCATCCGGTCCTTATCTGCCCGATCCTTCTCGATGTGACGTTGGCGAAGCTTCTGGGATTCGCGCTGCTCCCTTTGTCGCTCTGCTTCCTTCTCCCAACGTCTCCACTCTTCCTCCTGACGCCGGTTGTAATTCTCCTCCAGCATCTCCATGTCTCCACCATCAAACTGCAGCTTACGATGTCCGGTTTGCGGCAGCTCTCCTGGCGCCCCCCAGTCCTGGCGGCGCTCACCTGCGGAGTAAGCAGCCGGCTCTGGAACAGATGACAGTCGGGGCTCCGGTACAGACAGGTAGACCTCTGGTGCCTGCGCGGCCTCCTCCATGAGGACGGGTGTCGCTTCTTCTGTCTCAGCGACGGGGGCAGACAGCGGGATCTGGGGTGCTGCCGGTGCAGAGTTTTTTGCAGGAACGGGTGCCTCCACTGCGACAACGTCAACCGGATCACATTGCAAGGGCTGGGATGCCCACACGGACTCCTCTACTAGAACGGGTGCCTCACCTTCCGGTACAGACACTTCAGGTAAGAGGGATTGGCGCCGCTCCAAGTTTAGTTTTAGGGCACGCCAGCTGGCTTCCATCCTGGCGACCTCCTCCCGGTGCCGGGCCAGGCCTCTTAGGGTATCCTCCGCTTCTTGCAGCGTAGGAGGGTTTCCAGGCCGGGTGCCCAACGGTGGTTCCGTGGCGATCGGGTCGCTTCCGTGGGGGGAGAGCTCTGACTGCTCCATCCCTTCACACTTCTGCTCGTGTCCATTAGCCATCTCTGCCAAGTCACATGTGTCATTAGCATCTGGAGAGGGACCCTCTTTTGTAGTGAGGCGGGACCTTCGTGTTAGTTTCCGCACACTGAGGAGGATGAGGAGGCGGAACTGAAGAGCTGTGGGGCACGATCTTACATTGCAGTACCATTTAGAGTGGTCGGCCATCGTTTTCACGCCACTGAGTGAGTGTACACCCACGAAGAGCACGCCCTTCTTCTTCACCAGTGCCTCGTCGTGACGCAGATATGGCGGAAAAATGGCAAATACATTCTCTGATGATTTTAGCAATTCTCAAGCACAAAACCAGTTCAATTCAGGCACACAGGACTCGCTTATAGCGAGCTAGAGAATCCTGTTCGTGACGCCCAAGTTGAGTCGCACAGAGCCAGAGGTTTTGGGGGTACTCGGCACCGAGCCCGTCGACTTCTATGGGGTATGTCACGGCTTTACCCGGCAATTGAATCAGAGTCTATTTTACTATGTAGAAGTGTATAAACTATAAATATATGTATATATATATATGTCACAATGACATGTATATATATATATATATATGTATTCTATGTGTGTATATTTTGTGTTTACAACGAAAGAAAGGGTTTTTTTGGTTGCGATTTTTTGTTCCCATAGACTTACATTGGACTTCCGGTATCGGAATCGGATATCGACGATATTTAGTGATATCGGCGATACCATTTCGATACGATATTTTTAGATATCGAGCAGTATCGCTCAACACTAATCGGGAGTTATTAGCCATGAAGTGGGCTTTTGAAGATTGGAGACATTGGCTGGAGGGAGCCAAACATCAGGTGGTGGTCCTTACGGACCATAAGAATCTAGTTTATCTGGAATCTGCCAAGCGACTTAATCCTAGACAGGCCAGGTGGGACTTGTTTTTCACACGTTTTAATTTTGTGGTTTCATTTCTTCCTGGCACTAAAAATGTTAAGGCGGATGCCCTCTCGAGGAGTTTCCTGGCGGACTCTCCTGAGTTATCTGATGCTTCTGTTATTTTGAAAGAGGGTGTAGTTCTTTCCGCCATCTCGCCCAATTTGAGACTGGCTCTGGAGGGGTGTCAGGAGGATAAGCCCGAGCGCTGCCCTGTTGGGAAATTGTTTGTCCCGGACCAGTGGAAAAAGAGTGTAATGTCTGAGATTCATTGTTCCGCGTTGGCCGGTCATCCCGGAATTTTTGGTACCAGAGACTTGGTTAGTCGGTCCTTTTGGTGGTCTACCTTGTCTCGTGATGTCAGGGAGTTTGTGCAGTCCTGCGGGACTTGCTCTCGCTCCAAGCCTTGCTCTCGTTCTAGTGGTTTGTTGATGCCATTACCTGTGCCCAAGAGACCATGGACCCATATCTCTATGGATTTCATTTCCGACCTCCCTGTTTCTCAGAGAATGACCGTCATCTGGGTGATTTGCGATAGGTTTTCCAAGATGATACATCTTGTGCCATTACCTAAGTTGCCTTCCTCCTCTGAATTGGTGCCTTTGTTCCTTCAGCACGTGGTTCGTTTACACGGCATTCCTGAGAACATTGTGTCTGACAGAGGAGTCCAGTTTGTTTCCAGATTTTGGAGGACCTTTTGTTCTAAAATTGGTGTTCAATTGTCTTTCTCCTCGGCGTTTCATCCTCAGACCAATGGTCAAACTGAGAGAACAAACCAGACATTGGAGACTTAGAATCATAGAATCATAGAATGGTAGAGTTGGAAGGGACCTCCTGGGCCTTCTGGTCCAACCCCCTGCTCAAAGCAGGATTCTCTAAATCATCCCAGACAGATGTCTATCCAGCCTCTGTTTGAAGACTTCCATTGAAGGAGAACTCACCACCTCTTGTGGCAGCCTGTTCCACTCATTGATCACCCTAACTGTCAAAAAGTTTTTTCTAATATCTAATCTGTGTCTCCTCCCATTCAGTTTCATCCCATTGCTTCTAGTCTTTCCTTGTGCAAATGAGAATAAAGATGATCCTTCTACAATGTGACAGCCCTTGAGATATTTGTAGACAGCTATTAAGTCTCCTCTCAGTCTTCTTTTTTGCAAGCTAAACATTCCCAAATCCTGCAACCGTTCCTCATAGGACATGGTTTGCAGACCGGTCACCATTCTGGTGGCTCTTCTCTGAACTTGCTCCAGTTTGTTGATGTCTTTTTTAAAATGTGGTGCCCAAAACTGGACACAGTATTCCAGATGAGGTCTGACCAAAGAGGAGTAGAGGGCAATAATGACCTCACGTGATCTAGACTGTATGCTTCTGTTGATACATCCTAGAATTGCATTTGCCTTTTTTGCTGCTGCATCACACTGTTGACTCATGTTAAGTCTGTGATCAATTAGTATACCCAAGTCTTTTTCACATGTGCTGTTACTTAGCCCTATTCCTCCCATTTTGTATATGCTTTTTTCATTTTTATTGCCCAGATGTAGTACTTTGCATTTTTCCCTGTTAAAATCCATTCTGTTAGTTGCTGCCCACTGCTCCAGTTTATGTATATCTTTTTGAATCCTCTCTCTCTCTTCTCCAGTATTAGCTACCCCTCCTAGCTTTGTGTCATCAGCAAATTTGATCAGTTTACCCTCAATTCCTTCATCTAAATCATTGATAAAGATGTTGAACAATACAGGGCCCAAAACAGAGCCTTGTGGTACCCCACTTGAGACATTCTTCCAACTGGATGTGCAGCCATTTACAACCACTCTTTGGGTCCGATCACTAAGCCAGTTATGAATCCACCTAACAGTTGCCTTGTCCATTCCATACTTAGTCATTTTTTCAATAAGGATTGTGTGAGATACTTTGTCAAATGCTTTGCTGAAGTCAAGATATACTATATCTACAGCATTTCCCTGATCCACCCAGTCAGTGATTCTGTCATAGAAGGAAATTAAGTTAGTCTGACATGACTTATTAGTTACAAACCCATGCTGACTCTGTTTAATCACTTCATTCTTATCCAGGTACTTGCATACATGTTCTTTAATAATTTGTTCAAAGATCTTTCCTGGTATAGAAGTCAGACTCACCGGCCTGTAGTTCCCTGGGTCCATCTTCTTCCCCTTTTTGAAGATAGGAACAACATTTGCTCTTCTCCAGTCTTCTGGGACTTCTCCTGTTCTCCAAGAATTTTCAAAGATTATGGACAGTGGTTCAAGAATTTCTTCTGCTATCTCCTTCAGTACCCTGGGGTGTAATTCATCTGGACCTGGAGACTTGAATTCATTTATGTTAGCTAAGTGTTTCCTCACTGTCTTTCTGTTTATAGATATCCTGGATTCTTCTATTCCTTTAATAGGACAGTGAAGATCAGTTGATGTTACATTTCCTTTCTGAGAGAAAACAGATGCAAAATAGGAATTTAAAAGTTCAGCCTTCTCAACATCCTGACTTACCATTTTATCATTTTCATCCTGTAAAAATCCTATAGCATCTTTGACTTTTCTTTTACTTTTGACGTATCCCCAAAATCCTTTTTTGTTGCTTTTGACGTCACTTGCAAGCCTTAATTCATTGTCAGCTTTAGATAATCTGATTTGTGCCCTGCAGGTTCTGCAGACGGCATTATATTGTTCTTTAGATATGCCTCCCTCTTTCCATTTGATAAACATTTCTTTCTTCCTTTTTAGCATGTGTTTAAGTTCTATGTTCATCCATCCTGGTTTCCTTAAATGCTTCCCATTCTTCCCTCTTTTCGGAATTGTTAACGATTGTGCTTTGAGAATCTCATTTTTCAAGATTTTCCATCCTTCCTGGACATTTTTGTCCTTAAGGATATCCAGCCATTGGATCCCTCCAATTCTCTTTCTGAGTTCCTTAAAATCTGCCTTTCTGAAATCTAACCTTGAAGTCTGAGTCTTCACAGGTCTTCCTCCTCTTGTTATCCAAAATTCTAAAATAGCATGGTCACTACCTCCTAGAGTCCCAGCCACTCTTACCTCCTCCACCATTTCCTCCCTGTTTATGAGGATTAGATCCAAGGTAGCAGATCCCCTTGTTTTCTCCATTACCTTTTGGAAGATAAAGTTGTCAGCAAGAGAGGATAAGAATTTCCTGGACCTGTTAGTTTTGCCTGAGAGAGATTCCCAACAAATGTCTGGATAGTTGAAATCTCCCATGACCACTATGTCATATTTTTTGGAGAACTTGGCCATTTGATGCATAAAGAGTTCATCCATATCTTCAGCTTGCACAGGCGGCCTGTAGTAAATGCCTACAATGGTGTCCTTTCCATTGTTCTGTCCTTGTATTCTTACCCAAACAGTTTCCACAGAACTCCCAGTCTTTGAAGCGTCAATCTCTGTGCAGATATACGCTTTTCTAACATACAATGCAACACCTCCTCCTCGTTTATCAAGTCTGTTTCTTGCAAATAAGTTGTATCCTTCTAGCCTTGTATTCCAATCATGTGTATCGTCCCACCAAGTCTCAGTGATTCCAATGACATCATATTTCTTCTCCTGCGTTAGTAGCTCCAGTTCTCCTTGTTTGTTGCCCATGCTTTGTGCATTCGTATAGAAACACTTTAGTTTGTGATTGGTTTCTCTTCCTTCAATATTTTTATTATGTAATTTTTTTTGTCTTTGTTCTTCCCCTTCACTTCTAATAGCAGAAATCTCAATAGTATTTGTCAAGTGTATGGCTTTTGCTGGCGTTTTGCTTCCCTTCCCACATTGTTCTAGTTTAAAGCTCTCCTGATGAGTGTAGCAAGGCGACTTCCAAATACATGTTTTCCAGTCTTCGTAAGGTGCACCCCATCTCTAGCAAGTAGTCCATCGTATAGGTAATTCACTCCGTGATCCAGAAATCCAAATCCTTGCTGATGGCACCATCGACGTAGCCAGTTGTTCACCTGCAGAATCTTATTCCACCTCCTTGTTCCATGGCCATCCACTGGGAGGATGGAAGAGAAGACCACCTGCGCTCCCAGTTCTTTCACTTTCTTACCTAAGTTTTCAAAGTCACTGCAGATGGTTTCCAGGTCGTTTCTAGCGGTGTCATTTGTCCCCACATGTATTAGCAGGAATGGGTAGTCATCTTTAGGTCTGAAGAGTCCTGATATCCTGTCAGACACATCTTTAATTTTTGCACCTGGAAGACAGCACATTTCTCTTGAGGTTATATCCGGTCTGCAGATAGCGGCCTCTGTTCCTCTCAACAGGGAATCGCCCATGACAACAACTCTCCGTTTCTTCTTCACAACAGTTTTCTTTCTCCATTCAGGAGGACTCTGAGGGCGTACAAGGTTGTTTGTGGGCAAAGTCTTATCCTGATGTATTTCTTCATCGTTCTCCTGTGTAAGAGCCTGGTATTGGTTCCTGAGCAGAATTGGTGCTGACTGCCTCCTGATCCTCCTGCTTCTCTGGGTCACATGCTTCCATTCCTCTGTTTCTTTAGTTGCACTTCGAATTTCTTCTCTTTCTGTACCATGAAGAGATAATTCTGCTCTGTCTAAGAACTCTTCACCTTCCTTAATGGTCTTCAATGTAGATAACCTCTCTTCCAGATTTTGCAACTTTTCCTCCAACAGGGACACAAGCTTGCATTTCTGGCATGTGAAGTTTGGCTTTTCCACTGGTAAGTCTATGAACATGTAGCAAGAAATGCAGCTCACCACATGGCTCCTAGCCTCTTCCATGTTCTTATTGTTCAAGAGATAATCAAGCGGTGAAATATAAGCCAAAACTCGCGCGCCGCTAGGCTCCTCCCCTGGTTTACTGATGTCCTCCTTTCAGCTGCAACAGCCAAAATCCAGTGTTCCTTGAGCTCGTGGAGACTCTTCACTTATCCCAGAAGGCACTGGGAATATGCAAATTATCTCCTCGGGACTCCTCCCCTGGTTTACTGATATCCTCCTTTCAGCTGCAACAGCCAAAATCCAGTGTTCCTTGAGCTCACGGAGACTCTTCACTTATCCCAGAAGGCACTGGGAATATGCAAATTATCTCCTCGGGACTCCTCCCCTGGTTTACTGATGTCCTCCTTTCAGCTGCAACAGCCAAAATCCAGTGTTCCTTGAGCTCGCGGAGACTCTTCACTTATCCCAGAAGGCACTGGGAATATGCAAATTATCTCCTCGGGACTCCTCCCCTGGTTTACTGATATCCTCCTTTCAGCTGCAACAGCCAAAATCCAGTGTTCCTTGAGCTCGCGGAGACTCTTCACTTATCCCAGAAGGCACTGGGAATATGCAAATTATCTCCTCGGGACTCCTCCCCTGGTTTACTGATGTCCTCCTTTCAGCTGCAACAGCCAAAATCCAGTGTTCCTTGAGCTCGCGGAGACTCTTCACTTATCCCAGAAGGCACTGGGAATATGCAAATTATCTCCTCGGGACTCCTCCCCTGGTTTACTGATATCCTCCTTTCAGCTGCAACAGCCAAAATCCAGTGTTCCTTGAGCTCGCGGAGACTCTTCACTTATCCCAGAAGGCACTGGGAATATGCAAATTATCTCCTCGGGACTCCTCCCCTGATTTACTGATGTCCTCCTTTCAGCTGCAACAGCCAAAATCCAGTGTTCCTTGAGCTCGCGGAGACTCTTCACTTATCCCAGAAGGCACTGGGAATATGCAAATTATCTCCTCGGGACTCCTCCCCTGGTTTACTGATATCCTCCTTTCAGCTGCAACAGCCAAAATCCAGTGTTCCTTGAGCTCGCGGAGACTCTTCACTTATCCCAGAAGGCACTGGGAATATGCAAATTATCTCCTCGGGACTCCTCCCCTGGTTTACTGATGTCCTCCTTTCAGCTGCAACAGCCAAAATCCAGTGTTCCTTGAGCTCGCGGAGACTCTTCACTTATCCCAGAAGGCACTGGGAATATGCAAATTATCTCCTCGGGACTCCTCCCCTGGTTTACTGATATCCTCCTTTCAGTTGCAACAGCCAAAATCCAGTGTTCCTTGAGCTCGTGGAGACTCTTCACTTATCCCAGAAGGCACTGGGAATATGCAAATTATCTCCTCGGGACTCCTCCCCTGGTTTACTGATGTCCTCCTTTCAGCTGCAACAGCCAAAATCCAGTGTTCCTTGAGCTCGCGGAGACTCTTCACTTATCCCAGAAGGCACTGGGAATATGCAAATTATCTCCTCGGGACTCCTCCCCTGGTTTACTGATATCCTCCTTTCAGCTGCAACAGCCAAAATCCAGTGTTCCTTGAGCTCGCGGAGACTCTTCACTTATCCCAGAAGGCACTGGGAATATGCAAATTATCTCCTCGGGACTCCTCCCCTGGTTTTGGACTCCTCCCATAAGATGCTTTGTGTCTGCTGATCAGGATGATTGGGTCTCTTTTTTGCCTTTGGCTGAGTTTGCTCTTAATAATAGGGCTAGCTCTGCCACTTTGATGTCTCCATTTTTCTGTAATTCTGGGTTTCACCCTCGATTTTCTTCAGGACAGACGGAGGCTTCTGTCTGTCCAGGTGTTGACTCTGTTGTGGAGCGTATGCAACAGATTTGGGACCAGGTAGTGGAGAGGTTGTCCCTCTCTCAGGAGAGGGCCCAGCGTTTTGCTAACCGGCATAGGACTGATGGTCCTCGGTTTAAAGTGGGGGACTTGGTCTGGTTGTCCTCAAGAAATATTCCTATGAGAGTGGCATCTCCTAAATTTAAGCCTAGGTTCATTGGACCTTATAAGATCATGGAGATTCTTAATCCTGTTTCTTTTCGTTTGCTTCTTCCAGGGACATTTAAGATCCATAACGTGTTCCACAAGTCCTTGTTGAAGAGGTTTGTTGAGCCAGTGGTTCCTACTACTGTGCCTCCTGACCCTGTTTTGGTTGAGGGCAATCTGGAGTATGTGGTTGAGAAAATATTGAATTCTCGTTTTTCTAGACAGAAACTCCAGTATTTGGTTAAATGAGAGGTTATGGTCAGGAAGACAATTCTTGGGTGTTTGCTTCGGACATCCATGCTAGGAGACTCATCCGTGCTTATCATAGAACTCATCCTGACCGACCTGGTTGCTCAAATGAGGGTTCGGTGACCCCTCCTCAAGGGGGGGGTACTGTTGTGAATAGGCTGGAAATGAGTTCTGAGCAGAAGCTCCCTCTGGTGGTTACAAACGGTACTGGACTGTCCAGTGAAGATTGTGAGGATTGGGAATCAGGTGTTACTGACTGGTCTTATATAAGGGAGTCGCCTTCCCATCAGGGTTGCCGGTGATCAACTGTTCTGGTCTCAATCCTTGATTCCTGTTTCCTTGGTAGCCTGCTGTGTCGTGTCTGAATCTCCTGCTAACAGATAAGACATTTTCTTCTTTTTGTTTTTGTGCTTGATTTTTGCATTTTGTCCTGCACTTCTGTGGGGGCCTTCAGGGTCCCTTCTGGGGGCTTTTGCCCTCTCAGTTCAGTTCAGCCACTGATGTTTGTACATTTGCTTTTTCCAGTTTTTTCAGTGGCTGCTGTTTTGTTTTTGGTTACACCAGAGAACTAATTTAGGTGGTAGAGGTCGTGTGATCTCAGGTGTTTTTGAAATTAGTAGAGTTGGTGCTTTTCAGGGTTTTTTGGGATTGCAGTAAGTGCCCTTCCTATCCTTTTCTATTTAGTAAGTTTGGGCCCCAACGTTTGCTCATACTATTTTCTGTCTTTGTCAGTATTTCTTCTTGTCTAACCGCCATTACATGTTTGGGGGCTTTCTATGTTCTTTGGGGATCTGCTCCGGGGCAGATAGCTTTCCTCTTTCTATCTTTAGGTGTAGTTAGTTTCTGTGACGAGGCGTCTAGGACCAACGTAGGAACGCTCCACGGCTGCCTCTAGTTGTGGTGGTTAGTCAGGGTACTGCAATCTCATAGTTTCCAACTGCTCTGGTGTATTTCCTTTTTTGCCTGCTCTCCTCAGCTACCAAATCATAACAAGAGTCCCAGTCATTGGAAAAAATCAAGATATCATCCAAATAAACAATTAGAAATTTATCCACAAAATCCCTGAAAATGTCATTCATGAAGGACTGGAAGACAGAAGGAGCATTAGTGAGCCCAAAGGGCATCACTAGGTACTCAAAATGCCCCTCTGGGGTATTAAATGCCGTCTTCCATTCATCCCCGTGCTTAATGCGAATAAGGTTATATGCCCCCCTGAGGTCAAGCTTGGTAAACCAAGTAGCACTTTTCACCCTGGAAAACAGGTCAGAAATCAAGGGTAACGGATATTGATATTTCACAGTGATATTGTTCAAGAGACGATAATCAATACACGGCCTTAATGAACCATCCTTTTTGGCCACAAAGAAAAAACCGGCACCCAAGGGTGAAGAGGATGGTCTGATATGACCCTTCTCCAATGACTCTTTGATATAAGACCGCATAGCGTCATGTTCAGGTACAGACAAGTTAAAAAGGCGACCTTTAGGGAATTTACTACCAGGCACTAATTCAATAGCGCAGTCATAGCTCCTATGGGGGGGCAAGGATGCAGATTTACTTTCACTAAACACATCAGAAAAATCAGTCAAAAAGTCAGGAACATTCTGAGCCTGGGGGGAGGCAGAAAAAACAGGAGTGTTGGCATTAACACATTGGCAGCCCCAACTGGTCACAGACACAGATTTCCAATCCAAAACAAGATTATGAGACTGCAACCAAGGGAAACCCAGTACGATAATGTCATGCAGATTATACAGCACCAAAAATTTGCAACTCTCCTGATGATCAGGTTCAACCCTCATTATCACCTGAGTAGAGAACTGAGGTTTATTCTCAGCCAAAGGGGTAGAATCGATCCCCAGTAGGGGAATAGACTTCCGTAGGGGTATCAAGGGAAACCCACAACGTTTAGCAAAATCAAAATCCATCAGGTTAATAGCTGCTCCCGAATCAACGAAAGCCTGAGCAGAAAATGTGGACAGGGAGCAAATCAGGGTAACAGTCAACATAAATTTAGTCTGAACACTACCCAAGACAACTGAGCGTGCAAAACGTCTTCCCCGCTTAGGGCAGACTGAAATAGCATGAGAGGCATCACCACAGTAGAAACATAACCCATTGCGTTTTCGAAACTCATGACGCTGTGCCCCAGAAGCCACTCTATCACACTGCATGGGTTCAGAAGCTGGTTCACAAGGCAACACTATTCCACGCATACCTCTACGCTCACGCAAACGTCTGTCAATTTGAATCGCTAATGACATAGAATCATTGAGACCAGAGGGGACAGGGAATCCCACCATAACATCCTTTACATTCTCTGACAGACCCTTCCGAAAAAGGGCTGCCAAAGCATCGTCATTCCATTTGGTCAGGACTGCCCACTTACGGAATCTCTGACAGTACAACTCAGCGTCCTCAAGCCCCTGATTTAATGCCAACAAGGCTTTTTCAGCTTGATCAGTGACATTAGGCTCAACGTACAATATCCCCAGAGCCTGAAAAAATGCATCAACATTACTAAAAACAGGGTCCCCAGGTGTCAGGGAAAAAGCCCAATCCTGAGGATCGCCGCGCAGGAGAGAGATGACAATTTGAACCTGCTGTGCTGCGTTCCCTGAGGACTTAGATTTCAAGGCAAAAAACAACTTACAGTTATTTTTGAAATTCAGAAATTTAGCTCGATCCCCTAAAAACAAATCTGGCATGGGAATCCTAGGTTCCACAACAGGCAACCTCGCAAGATAGGTAGCAACACTCCGAACCTCAGTGGCAAGCTGATCCACATGGCCAGACAACTGTGCAAACTCCATTGAGAGAAAAAAAAAAATCCTCCTCAGTACCCAGAGGTACAGAGGGAAAAAAAATGCAACAAACAGAAAGAAAAAAAAAAAAAAAAATCTCTGACAACTCTGACAACTTTTTTCTTTCCACAATATTTTTCCCTTCTGTGAGTACCATATAATTTTCAGTTTGGGCCGGTGATACTGTTATGATTTGGTAGCTGAGGAGAGCAGGCAAAAAAGGAAATACACCAGAGAGGTTGGAATCTATGGGATTGCAGTACCCTGACTAACCACCACAACTAAAGGCAGCCGTGGAGCGTACCTACGTTGGTCCTAGACGCCTCGTCACAGCCTGAGAAGCTAACTACACCTAAAGACAGAAAGAGGAAAACTATCTGCCCCGGAGCAGATCCCCAAAGAACATAGAAAGCCCCCAAACATGTAATGGCGGTTAGACAAGAGGCAATACAGACACAGACAGAAAATAGTATGAGCAAACGTTGGGGCCCAAACTTCCTAAATAGAAAAGGATAGGAAGGACACTTACTGCAATCCCAAAAAACCCTGAAAAGTACCAACTCTACTAATTACAAAAACACCTGAGATCACACGACCTCTACCACCTAAATTAGTTCTCTGGTGTAACAAAAACTAAACAGCAGCCACTGAAAAAACTGGAAAAGGCAAATGAACAAACAACAGTGGCCGAACTAAACTGAGAGGAGCACAAGCCCCCGAGGGGACCCGGAAGACCCCCACAGAAGTGCAGGACAAAATGCAAAAAGCAAGCACAAAAAACTAAAAGAAGAAAATGTCTTATCTGTTAGCAGAAGATGCAGGCACGAAACAGCAAGCTACAAAGTGAACAGGAATCAAAGATGAGACCAGAACAATTGATCACCGGCAACCCTGATGGGAGGGAACCTCCCTTATATAAGACCAGTCAGTAACACCTGATCGCCAATCTTCACAATCTTCATTGGATAGTTCAGTACTGTTTGTAACCACCAGAGGGAGCTTCTGCTCAGAATTCATTTCTAGCACATTCACAACAGATATTACAGAGTGCAGTTACATGACATTAATGCATCCCCTAAAAAATGCAATATCACCTAGTCTATACAATCTGTGATTGGGGTGCAAAAGTCCATGACTTGTTCATCTTGATGAAAGTTAGGCAGTCTACACTTTCAGGGGACAGCCAGCTGTGCTTATCCGTCAAGGCACCACCAGCAGTGCTGAAGACATGTTCTGAGAGAACGCTGGCTGCCGGGCATGAAAAAACCTCCAAGGCGTGTGAGGCGAGCTCGGGCCACTCATCCATTTTGGAAGGTCAAAATGTGAACGGGTCCAAACCCTCCCTGATGGTATTGATATTTAGTTCTAGATACTCCTGCACCATACTCTCCATTTGTTCACCACGTGTAAGACTTGGACTCGTTTGTGCTGCTGCGCGAGCTGGTCTAAAAAAAGTGTCAAAGCGTCAAAGGACTCAAAGAAATTGCTTCTTTGACTTCCACCACTGCTGCTGCTGCTGCTGCTGCTAATGTTTTGGCTTTGATGAATTGACGTGCCGGGGGGGGGGGGGGGGTGGTTGGAAGTCTAGAGCTGCGATGTGAACTGTGTGCTTCACTATTGTCTTGGGGAAAAGCTCTCTTAAGGTTGTGTAAGTGTGTGTCAATACTCTGGCATTTGCGGGTCCCTTTCCAGGGCGGGAAGCATCTGGCAAAATTTGGTTTTATAACTTGGATAGTGGTGGAGAAAACACTGTGCCACCTGGTCGAGGATGTGAGTCATGCAAGGCACGTGTGAGCTTGCCTCACTGTAGGGCCGCCACCAGGTTTGCACCGTTATCAGACTTGACCTTCCCAGTAATCAGCATTATTCCTAATCATAACAGATAGTGCAGCAAGAAGGCACTCATAACAATGGGTAACAGTGATGCTTGTTTCCTCTGTCCTCTCCTGCCAACCACGAACAACAGTGAGGGGAGGATTATCCTCTTCATCTGACAGTTGCTCGCCCCTCATCTCTTCCTCCTCCATTTGTTCCTTGAATATTGCACCTTCGATAACAGTTTGTCTGTTATCACAAGCCCCCGTGGATCGCAGTAATCCACCCTCCCTTGGCACCCACCTGTGTGAGGACAGTCTGGAACTTAGAGACAATGTTATCCCTTCCGCATCCTCCTCTGCTTCCTCCTCTTCTAGTGGAAACACCATCTCCTACCGCAGGACCATGCAGCCAATTTTTCTTCAAGAGCCTTCTTATTGTGCATCTTAAAACAGCCACACCGCTAGTTTTCAGAGAGTCCAGTATTTCAGCTGATGTTCTTTGTGGGTTTTTCTTTGCATCCCGAACCATTTTCCTGGTATTTGTCACAGGTCACAAGTGAGGATGTTATCTTTAGTAGTCATTCAAACTCATTTCTGTCAACTTCTGTGCATGTTATCAGGCCAAAATCACCAGGGTATGTAAACTTTTGATCAGGGTCATTTGGATGTTTTGAGTTGTCATTAGTAGTTTGATAATAAACAGCTTCACCCAACCACTAACCATGAGTTGAGAAAAAGTTTTGGTGTTATCATTCATATTCTCCAAAAAAAAGGCCAAGAAAGCAAAAATTCTGCCGCAGTATGTAAACTTTTGAGCACAACTGTATGTGCTAACCGTAGACAGTATGTTGAAATTAGCTTTGTACAAGAGATGATCTCTCACCCTCTACTGCCAATGGCACCAATAATAATTTTCTGATTTAGTTATAATATATTTATAAAACATTTTTGAGCCAAGATCTGTATGCTTATAAAACTTTGTTTTTACTAAAAATATGCAGAAGTCAGATCTTTGAATCCTTCCTGCAATGAAGAGGCAGCTAAACACTTCTAGGAAACAATGCATTTGTTGCAGAATTACGCCATCTAGTGGCAAAGCTTGATGTGAATACTTCTCTGTCCAATTATGACAAGAGCATTCTTAAAGTGATACCTTTATTGGCTAACCAGAAAATTATATGTTCGCAAGCTTTCAGAGCGCAGAGGCTCCTTCTTCAGGCAAGATTACATTTGGAATCGCAAAGCTTACAATACTTGAAGTATGTTGTTCATACCTGCCAGGTTGCCAACTTTTCCCTTGAATATTGTGGGGATTACCAGAAAAAAAGGAAGATCTCCTTGCCTCATGGAAGAGTTTGAAAATCTCCTTGAATGTGTCTTTTTAAACTAAAACTCTTTATTACTTCCCATTTACTACTGGGTGACTTTCAAGAATGAAGAGGGACGCTGAAACAAGTAGAGAATCTGTAAATCTGGTCTGGGGTTTATATTAAGTGCTGGATGTAACATGCTTGCTGGATCTTTGTCAATTGACATCATCTCCTCTGTCATGAGGTGCCACCACACTGGCTCTGGTAATGAAGGAAACTGTGATGTCGGCGACTTGGTATCACTGGGCAGGGTGGGTATGTACAGGGCCGCCATCAGGGCATTACTGCCCTTACTGGTGCATGGGTCCCGGTGAGCAGAGAGGGGCCCTGAGCGGGCCCCTCACTTCTGCTCAGCTGGTACTAAGCTGGCGTGCTGGAATGCCAGGTATCAGAGCGGCCGTGCAGAGAGTTGCCGGCTGCAGTGTAAGGCCGGCGTCACACTAGCGAGTTTGATGCAAGTTAGTCGCACGACTTACTCGCATCAACACCCGGCATGGCCGCCCGCTCTCGGACCAGAGTGCTTGGCGGCATAGAAATACATGCAGCCGCGCACTCTGGTCAGAGAGCGGGCGGCCGTGCCGGGTGTTGATGTGAGTAAGTCGTGCTACTAACTCACATCAAACTCGCTAGTGTGATGCCGGCCTAAGGGTACGTCTCCATGCTGCGTACTGGCAGCGCTTTGGACGCAACGGAAACCCTGCTACCCCCAAAGTGCTGCCCCTTTTGTATGCGCAGTGATTCCGGATGTGTTCATTGAACACATCCGGAGTCACCGCATCCTATCCATAAACTGGGTTATTTATTTTGTGGAGACGGAACGTCTCCGCAAGATAAATAGACATGCTGCCCGCGGTCTGTAAAGATGCGCCGCATGTCCGTAATTTAGGGTGTGTCACCCGCGGCTCTGCACGCATAGTGGAGACGGGATTTCATAAAATCCCTCCACTATGCTGTAACATCTGGACACTGCAGATTAAACGCTGCGGCTGTACGCAGCGTCCAATCCGCAGCAAATCCTGATGTAATCCTGAACGTGGAAACGTACCCTAATAGGGGCGCAGTCACACAGGCTGTGACACTACTCACCCCCAGCACCTGCAGTCAGCAGCAGAGCATCGGATCCGTCCCCTCCAGCGGCGTCACAGCTCTCAGACTGTGAAGAGACATGGAGGGGCGGGGCTAAATGTTAGGGGTGGAGCCACAGATAAGCAGGAAGAAGGAGGCAGAAGGAAATATAAAAATAAGAGTGGGAGAGAGAAAATATGAAAGAAGTGAGGACAAAAAACACAAGAAAGAGGCAAGAAACAGGTGAGGTTATATATAAGGGTATGTTACCACGGTCAGTAACTGGCAGCACTTTGAACGCAGCACATGTCTGCTCCGTCCAAAGCGCTGCCGTCTTTTGAACGCCAGTGATTCTGCATGTGTTCATTGAAGCATGCGGAATCACCGCGTCCTAAACATTGGACGGTGATATTTATCTTTATTCCAAATATTACAAAAATGAAGATATTAATTAGTTACTAACAACACTGCATCATACAAGCCCAAGACATGATCACCATAGGGAGGTGCCTATCCCTATGCTGGCCTGCTATCCCTACCTACCAGCGGAGGTTGGCTCCCTATAACCTCCGCAGTGGCATCGCCGCACCACGACAGCTATCCCTGCTCACCCTATAGGGCCCTATAGTGGCAGGGGTGTGGTTAGGTGTTAAAAAAGTAGTAGTGAGAAAAAAAAGTATTTATAGTCTTGTCTTGTCTTTATAGCTTGATGATATATAGGCTTTTTTTCTTAGAGTGATCTTCTTATGTTCTTTTCTTTGTCTAAAGTAAACTATATTAGTCTGTCTATCTCTTGGTGATCTAAAAAAGATCTTTTCATAACCTAAACCTTGTGGAACAAGTGGTTTGACAAGCTGGTATACCCCCTGGGACCATAGGATTGGGGTTGCCACCAAATTATATAAGATTTTACATAGTGATGAGACAGAACATAAGGAAAATAATTCAAAGAAAACCTATAAAAAATAAAAAAGAGGATATATATGCTTATTCATAAACTTATTATTAGATGGCTATAAATACTTATAACCTTAGTTGGTATTATAGAGCAAAGAGTGGGCTTACTCTTTGACATGTAAGATGATCACACATTACGAAGAATGTCTAATATCAAAAAATTCTTAACAATCAGTAAGATAGTTCCCAAAAAAAGCGTAAAAGCTCTTAATGTCTCAACCAAATTGGCATATGACAACATATTCCTTCAATAACATAATTCACATACAAGTGTAGGCCCACATCGCCAGCAAAGGTTGCTTAAATCAAACAAAAGAACAAATTCAATGGCATTAATAATATAAGCAAATATCACTCCAGGCCATATTGCAACTCAACGCTTTTCCCCTCTTCCGAGGTTCATCAGGGGTAAGTTAAAACCAAGTAGTACTTAGCTTATTTTCATCCCAGCAAACACACGATATAGCTGATGATAATAGATATCCAGGGGCAATCCCTTTCCCGGTATGATGTACGGAGTTTGTGAAATCCTGTCTGCCCTTTATAGGTCATATGTACTAATGAGCTAGAGCCGCGTGCGTGTGAGCTCTGCGTTCTAAATTGGCGGAAATCCAATTCAAAGACGGCGCTCAGGTTGCCGGGTATTGTTCCGAGGATCTTCTGCCCTGTGTGTATGTCCAGAACCATATGCGTTCCACAGAGCTCTGTGTATCACCGCGCTGGTCTCCAGTGTTGAGCACTGGGCTCATGTCTGAAGCTGTAGTGTGTTCCACAGTGCTCATATCTGGATATGTCATGCGTTCCACCGCACTTAGTCACAGCGCATACCAGTGGTGTGCTCCACAGTGCTCATACCCGGATATATCATGCATTCCACCCATGGGTGTACATAGAAATCATGGGGCCTCATAGCAAAAGTCTGAATGGGGCCCCCCAAAAAAAAAAAAAAATCAACAGGTGCTCTTAACTCCAGGCATGCATGTGAAGGGACACATTTAACAAAAAAATCCACCCTGTCGCCCAGCCAGCCGGGCTCACCGTCTTGTGTGTGTGTCCCTCTCCCTGAGTGAGAGAGGCTCATGAATGTTTTCTGCTTCCTGCAATGCACATGTGCTGCTCTCTGGCTGCCAGGAGGCGTGGCGTTCTTATGCAAATCCAGCCAGAGACTTCAGCCAACTGCTGACCAGGAAACAAGGAAAGGGGAGCCCCCTCACCCATCTGGGCCCCCTCACCTGTCCGGGCCCCATAGCAGCTGCATGGTCTGCTACTAATGACGGTACGCCTCAGGTTCCACCATATCTAATTGTAGCGCAGATTAGCCGGTTTTACTCAGCACTTCCATTATATGGGCCCAGAAGAGAGTATATTTTCAGTACTCTAGTTGCCATGTGTATGATAGCAAATTGGGGCTCATTTCTTCTATATGATAGACTGCATCATACAATTACATTATACAATAGAGCTGAGGTAATATATCCTGCGTTTTACCGAACCTGACTATAACACTGATCTAACAGAGATGTTTACCAGCACTTTCAATGTGAAGACCTAAAAAAAGAATGTGTATTTCAGCATTCTATTTGCCATGTGTACGATAGTAAAAATAATAATAATAGTAACCCCACAGATTAGGGGCTTATTTCATCTATATAAGTGAGTACACGGCATACTACAAACGGTCTTAATATATAGTAAGGCTGAAAAAATATGGATTCCAATCTAATCAAAAATATAATAATTTCTTTATCATTATTCCTGTTATTTCACCACAAAAAGAGATATGGCAGAAAAAAAGGGAGAATCACTTGATGTACTCCTTCAAACGTCACAAAAGTAATAATCTCCCAAGAGTGATAGGAGAAAAAGAAGATGTGAACTCTCTTAATTGAGAGATAATAAACATCACATTGGCCTATTATGGCCGATATACATGGATGGGCTTATAAACCTTCGGATCTGTTAGGCGGAAGACCATAGGATCCAAAGATAGGCATGTATCAGGCAAATTCTACAGCGAAATTGCATTTGTTCATTTAAACCTGTCGGGGATACTGTATCCAACCTATGTATCCATTTAAGTTCTTTCTGCAAAATCCTTTTATTCCAGTCTCCACGACGTACTGATTGGAGAAATGACCTCAATAACACAAAATGAGAAAGAGTCAAGATCTCCTTGGTGTACATCTCTGACATGTCTAGATATTGGTGTATCCCTAGCATGACGAATATCACCTATATGATCACCAATGCGTCTCCTTAACTCTCTTTTAGTTTTACCAAAGTAATTCAATGGACAGGAGCATCTAAAGAGGTACACCACCCCACTTGTTTTACAATTGGCAAAATGCCTACTCTGATAAGACCTCCCAGTCGAGGCACTGGAGAAGTTTTTTCCAGTTTCCACAAATTTGCAAAAGAACATCCCCCACATTTGAAGGTTCCAAAAGTTCTTCTATCCAGCCATGTGCCTTTTCTCTGTAGTGGGATATAATTACTGTGTACCAGTTGATCTCCAATTGATCTTCCTCTCCTGTACGTAATGGCAGGTAGATCTGGTAAGAAATCACATATCTCACTATCTGCTTTCAGAATCCCCCAGTATTTATTGATGATGTTGAGAACTTCCCATGAGCATCTATCATAATTGCCAATAATACGTATATGATTATCCGTTTTTCTTTCCTTAGGGTGTAGGAGGCTGTTCCTGGTACATGTCTCAGCTTCCTTAAAGGCATTTTGGAGGACGTTCATGGGGTAGCCCCTATCAAGGAACCTATCCCTGAGTTCCTTGGCTTGTCTATAAAAACCCGATGGATTGGAACAGTTCCTCCTCACCCTAAAGTACTGTCCCATAGGGATACCCCTACGTAGACTCATCGGGTGATTGCTATTCCAATCTAGCAAATTGTTCGTAGAGGTTGGCTTCCTAAATATTTTAGTCTCCAAAAGACCATCAGTGCCCTTTCGAATGTTTATGTCTAAGAATTCTATAGAGTTCAAATTAGTCTCCGAGGTAAACTTCAGGCCTAAATCATTCTTATTGAGTTCACGAACAAAATTATTAAAGGAGAGGGCATCCCCTGACCAGAAAATCAAGATATCATCAATGTAGCGCCCCCAGAATATAATCTGGGAGCACCACCAGGCCTTTCTCTCATTACCAAAAACAACAGTGTCTTCCCACCAGCCCAGGAGCAGATTAGCATATGTGGGTGCACATGGGCTACCCATCGCAGTGCCCCTGAGCTGGTGGTAGTACACACCGTCAAAAAGGAAATAGCTATGTGTTAATAGGAATTCCGATAGTTTGCAAATTAATTCACTATGTGCATTGAAATGGATCCCCCTGAATTTAAGGAAGAACTCAACTGCATTTAATCCTATATCATGGCGAATGCTGCTATATACAGCTTTGACGTCAATTGATGCCAGAAGGGTATTCTCATCCAACGACATATCCTCGATTTTCAACAGCAGATCTGAGGTGTCTCTAATATATGATGGTAATGCTGTGACAAAATGTCGTAATACCCTATCTATATAGATACCACAGTTTTGTGAAATAGAATCACTGCCCGAAACAATGGGGCGTGCCTTCAGGGGGGACAACCCCTTATGTACTTTGGGCACAGCATAAATATTGGAATTGTTGGTGTCTTTTGCAGCATGAAGTCTTTCTCATTTTTTGAGATGATGATATTGGATTTTAAAGCATCATTGAGTATCAATTCTAATTTGCCATTAAACTCATCCGTGGGGTCCCTCCGTTACTTGCCATAGGTAGATTTATCATTCAAAATCCTATTGCACATTCCCCTGTAAATGTCATGATTCATAATGACTATGTTGCCCCCCTTGTCGGACGCCTTAAAAATCAGTTCTTTATTCAAGGCAAGGTCATTAAAGGCTTTTCTCTTTTTTTGCTGTCGTCTTTTTTCTTTTATCCAGATAGCATTCTAATGGTAAAAGTAGAAATATGTCCACGTATTCGTCCTTCCAAATTTTTTCATGTCCCTTTTTCTTTAAATGATACCCCAATGGCCCTTCAAAGCAAATGTGAACCTCCCGTTTCGCCCTATCATCCAATTTTACTGCATTTTTATTTTTCAGTTTGTACTGACACAGATACACCTCCCATATCTGACTCACTACCTTAAGCAATACTCCACCCCATTACTACCTCTACTTCTAAAATGTTCTAAGCCTTTACCTATGCTGATGTAGATGATGCTGCATTCCCGAAACCAGATCCCCTACCAATCGTAGTAAAAGCTTGCCTAGCAATTCCTTAACCTCCAAAACTTCCACATATCCTTCGCCTCCCCTAAACGCAACTGACGTCCCTGAAGTCTGCCACCTTTGACCCAAATCTAACAAACTTGTATGTTGTGATGGACAAAACACAGCCATACTCACTAGGCTGCCTGAGTGCTGTGAGCCCGCCAGCCATAGCTCCAGAATCCTGCTGATCGCTTGTCCCAGACCTTGATTCAAGGCTCTCTTGCTTGTTTCTTTCTTCCACTCGACATCCACCCCTCGCTTTGTTTGAGGTCAGGGGCACTTGTAATCCTATTGTATCCAAGGTGTCGTCTGAGCCAGCCGACAGCTGCCTGTTTTTACTGCTGTTATACTGTTGCTAACTTATACCCCGTTTCTGTCTGTACTGCTGGCATGATGCAGGCTTCCCTGCTCTATGTCACCCCAGACAGGCCTGTGGCCTCACCAACTGCAGCAGGGTCCCCCGCTCCACCTACCCCTGCTTGTCTCTGCAAAATTCCATCTCTCCTGTTCTTCCTCTTCTGCCACTCGGTCCAGCAGCTGCTCTCTTGTATCCCATAGCACTGAAGTCACAAGCAGGCCCTGCGACAGGTACATCGTCAGCAGGGTCCACCGCCTCCATGCACACTTCTTGTAGTCTGGCAGGAAGAGACCTGATGCCATGTGTGTGCCATGGCCCTCTTACTCCCGCAGCCCCAGGAAGGCTGTTATGAGTCCTCCCTGGCCACAGATGCCTTGTGGTTGCCAAATTCTGGCGCCCGCTGCCATGAAAGTCCCTGGAGGCGATCCTAAGCCTTCGCCTGGATTGAGTGGTATTCTTAGTGCTCAGTTATTCCAGCGACCTTGTCCTCCACGGCTGCCGACCGGGCCCCTCCTGCTATTCCAGCTGTGGCACTACAATGCCCAGCCAGCCCGCTACCTGCTCTTTTGGCCATGCTTCACCTCTAGTGTTCGCAGCCGACCAAGCAAAGCCTTCATGTTCACAATGACTGAGGAAAGAGGCAGTACAGATTTAGGGTGTCACTCTTCTCAGCAGGGATCCCCTAAAATGGTCGCTTTCCCACATTTTTCTTTATATACTTGTTAAATATTAATTAATGGTTATTGATTTATTGATTTATTCTTATTCTCAATTCTATACTGAGCACATTGCCTTGTGGTTTAGCTGACATTACATGTGTTATTTCTGTATATTTAGCTCTTGGTAGATGGTATCACCATATCCAGAGAACACATGCTCTGTGGGACGTACAGTATATAACCACATGACCCACAGGAAGGGGCACATACTTTACACAGACACCAGGTTGTACGATACTGGACAGCTGATATCCATGCTATTGACACAGACAATTCATTGATGATCCCAGAAAAGATGGGAAACAAACTTTGTTATGGACAAATGGACAATCTCTTTGTAACTATTTCACCTATTTTATGTTTTGCTGCAATGATGCTTTTTGGTGGACAATCCGATAAACCAGTACATTTTTTATAAGAAACATCATGACATTTTCTTTAGAGTATCGCATCTGGTAAAGAGTCCTGAATAAATAAATAAATATACAAAATATGTATATTTAACAATACCTCATATACTCCCTCCCCTTTTCTTTGAAATTCAGATCCCTACCACTAATCCCATACTTTTTTGTTTCAGGCCCAACCACGTCATGTGGGGTCTCCACTTAACTTGTTCAGCCTCAAAACTTCTGAAACTAGGTAATTTGGAGTGATGAGACCAAAATTTAAATGTTTTGGCCACAACCATAAATGTTACATTTGGAGAGAGGTCAGCAAGGCCTATGATGAAAGAAACACCTTTCCTACTGTAAAGCATGGAGGTGGATTACTGATGTTTTGGGGATTTGTGAGCTACAAAGGCATAGGAAACTTCGTCAAAGTTGAAGGAAAGATGAATGCAGCACGTTATCAGCAAATACTGGAGGCAAACTTGCACTCATCAGCCTGGAAGCTGTGCATGGAACGTACTTGGACGTTCCAAAATGACAATGATCCAAAACACAAGGTCAAGTCGACCTATCAATGGCTACAGCAGAACAAAGTGAAGGTTCTGGAGTGGCCATCTCAGTCTCCTAACCTCAATATCATTAAGCAACTCTGGGGAGATCTCATGTGCTCAGTTCATGTTAAGCAGCCCAGGAATTTGATGGAACTGGAGGCTTTTTGCCAAGAAGAGTCGGCAGCTTTACCATCTGAGAAAATAAAGAACCTCATCCACAACTACCACAAAAGACTTCAAGCTGTCATTGATGTTAGAGGGGCAATATACGGTATTAAGAAATAGGGTATGTGAACTTTTGATCAGGGTCATTTGGATGTTTTGGGTTGTCATTATGATTTTAAAAGAGAAAACACAGTAGTTAGACAATAAATGGCTTTACCCAACCACTAACCATGAGTGGAGAAAAAGTTTTGGAGTTATCATTCATATTCTCTGAAAAAGGCCAAAAAAGCAAAAATTCTGCATGGGTTTGTAAACTTTTGAGCACAACTGTATGTCTTGGTATTAAGACTTCAGTGTTCCTAAAACTTTTAGTTTATGAGTGCACTGCTTCTGCCTGCGGCTTCCATTAACTCTGCTGCCTGTCTGTGGTTTTGAGGATGTAGCCCATGTGCCTGTGGCTTCCAGTAACTCTGCTGTCTGATGTCTCCCAGACATCTCCAGACTGTCTATAGCTTCCTGTAATCTGTTGCCTGTCTGGGTCTCCAGGACGTTTTCTGTCTGTCTGCAGCTTCCAGTATCCCTGCCATCTGTCTGCGGTCTTTAGGTCTAAGCCAGTTGGCTTAGGTTAGTTGATCCTACTGACAGATTGTCTTTAAAGCAGCCTGAGTCATTGTTTTTTTAAAACATCTCTTTAAACCACTGGATAAACATGGCTAAAAGAAATTGCTAATTGATCATCGAATCATAGAATGTTAAAGTAGGAAGGGACTTCCAGGGTCATCGTGTCCAACCCCCTGCTCAATGCAAGATTCACCAAACTATCTCAGACAGAAACATGATCTCCTATAATATACAGGTTCTTCTCACAAAATTAGAATATCATCAAAAAGTTAATTTATTTCAGTTCTTCAATACAAAAAGTGAAACTCATATATTATATAGAGCCATTACAAGCAGAGTTGATTTGTTTCAAGTGTTTATTTCTGTCAATGTTGATGATTATGGCTTACAGCCAATTAAAACCCAAAAGTCATTATCTCAGTAAATTAGAATAATAAGCAAAAAACAACTGCAAAGGCTTCCTAAGTGTTTAAAAAGGTCCCTTAGTCTGTTTCAGTAGGCTCCACAATTATGTGATGTCAGGATCATGTGATCTGTCACATGATGGAGGGGTCACATGATCTGGGCTTAAATGGCTGACTGCCAAAGCTTTCAGTGTTCAGTGGTTCATGGAGAGATAGGACTCCAGGAAGTTGTGTGCTCAATCTGAACTGTGGAGATTGCTGACTGTGAGCGGGCTGATCCCTCTAGGAAAGGGACTGTTTTTTTATTTTATAAGCAACTAACTGGTCTCTTGTTGCGCCATCTGTTGCTGCTGTAATTGGTGCTGATGTTGTAGCTGTTGTTGCTGCTGTGCTTGTAGCAGATGTCTGAGCAGGTCCTCCATCTTGCCTGATATCTACTCTGGCTTGTGGCCGCCACACGTGTTCAGTGGGAAACTGCTCGCACTTCTAACATCACCTGTGGTAGAGCGGCTCACTCATCTGGACACAGAGGTATAACTGGAACACTGTCTCTATAAGAAAAGGCTTGGTTTATTGCAGCAGCATAAACCAAGCTGGGAAAGTAATGTGGCCTTCTGGGCAAAACAGCAAAACAAAGAAACAAAAATCACAGTCCTTTTTCTAGGAGGCATCAGCCCACTCACAGGCAGCAATGTCGACGGTTCAGATTGAGCACTGAACACTGAAAGCTTTGGCAGTCAGCCATTTAAGCCCAGACCTTGTGACCCCTCCATCATGTGACTGATCACATGATCCTCACATTACACAGGTCCTGTAAGGACACTGCAGGTGGAGATACGTGGCCCTCCTCCCACCCGTTCTATGGAGGTCCGCTAAAACCAACCCATCATATAATTTTATATAAACCGTCCCAACACGCAGTGTGCTGAAGGAAACTATTCTGGTTTTACATCACTGATGCCATCATGAGCAATAATACAAATCTCCCCTCCATCACTTCACCAGTGACTCTGTCACACTGTGTATAGAGATTCAAGTCTTTGTTGCTTCTCCTCGTCACTCTTCTCTAATCATCATTTCTGTACGTGGTGCCTTAATTCTTTTAAAGGGTGTGGAATATATTTATTTAAATTAGTGTTTTTTGAAGTGTATCTAAGTAGTTTATGGTCCTTCTTGTCCTTTACAATCCGTGTGTAAGCTGTGGGACTCTGTAGTGCTCAGTCATCCAGAAGATGCATTTGGACTCTCAGTTCTCAGTTCAGTAGGACAGACTTTCTTTCACTTTACATATACTCATGTAAAGTGAGTCCTATGTTTTTGGATGGTTTTCGTTTTCCCTGGTGTCCTTATGTAAGGGTATGAATTATGAAGTGGATGTAGCGTATCATTCTGGAATTCGTGATCTAAAAAGACATGCAGAAAACTATGGTGAGGGAAAATGTAGACAAATAGCCTAACCAGAATGAAAATGATTTCTCTAGATGCTACAAAATTAAAAATGCAGTAGTCACAGCAAGACAAAGTGCACGCTGCCCACACATCTATAGTCTAGTTCTTATATAACCACCATAAATATACCCGTTACAGTTACCAAGAAGCTGAGCTGAGCTTGTCATTTAGCTTTTCAATGAAATTCTCATTTGTGCATTGTCTTGAAGAGTCTGTTAAACAGCCGATTTCTCCAAGACTCCAGTAGCTACGCACCTAAGGCTAAGCTAATTATTCTTCATATGTAGGTTACCTGCTGGTATGTAGAGGGAGTCTCCTCTCTTCATTCTGTGCAAAAGGGATTCAAAATACATTGTGAAATCGACGCCCTCTGCTTTAGAAGGGATGAAGAAAAATCTCGAAGGAATTTTATACATAGAACAGTCTTTCTCACAGGCAAATCCCAGGTTATAGAGGACGGTCTCTGCATCCGGCTGACAAAAGGTGAGGACATCGGAGATACTGGTAGAAAATACATTAAGCAATAATGGTGTAAGGGCATGTTCATACTGCATCTTCAAAAGAATCTGTTGCATGTCTTTTAAACAATTTAGTTTTTCAAAAATGCATAGAAATACTAAAATTGTTGTTTCTTCTTTGAAGCAGCTCCTGGAAGAAAACACAACAAACTAGGTGCTGTCCAATCAAAAGACTACAAAAAATGCTAAGCTCTGCAAAAAATGCTAGAAAAACTTTTCAAAACTTCTGCAGGAAATGCAAAGCTCCTTCTAAAACTCCCCAAAGAAAAATTTTGCAAAAGCAATTTGAACTAAAAAATCCTAGTTTTTGACCATTTGGAGACGTGGGTCTTCACAAAGGAAGAGGTATTCATGAAAGAACAACACAACAGTTGTACTCCAAGGATTATGGCGTGGGGTGGCATAATGTACAGTACAGACCAAAAGTTTGGACACACCTTCTCATTTAAAGATTTTACTGTATTTTCATGACTATGATAATTGTACATTCACAATGAAGGCATCAAAACTATGAATTAACACATGTGGAATTATATACTTAACAAAATAGTGTGTAACAACTGAAATTATGGCTTATATTCTAGGTTCTTCAAAATAGCCACCTTTTGCTTTGATTACTGCTTTGCACACTCTTGGCATACTCTTGATGAGCTTCAAGAGGTAGTCACCAGCAATGGTTTTCACTTCACAGGTGTGCCCTGTCAGGTTTAATAAGTGTGATTTCTTGCCTTATACAGTAAATTGGGTTGGGACCATCAGTTGTGTTGTGCAGAAGTCTGGTGGATACACAGCTGATAGTCCTACTGAATAGACTGTTAGAATTTGTATTATGGCAGGAAAAAAGCAGCTAAGCAAAAAAAAAACGAGTGGCCATCATTACTTTAAGAAATGAAGGTCAGTCAGTCCGAAAAATTGGGAAAACTTTGAAAGTGTCCCCAAGTGCAGTTGCAAAAACCATCAAGCGCTACAAAGAAACTGGCTCACATGAGGACCGCCCCAGGAAAGGAAGACAAAGAGTCACCTCTGCTTCTGAGGATAAGTTTATTTGAGTCACCAGCCTCAGAAATCGCAGGTTAACAGCAGCTCAGATTAGAGACCATGTCAATGCCACACAGAGTCCTAGCAGCAGACACATCTCTACAACAACTGTTAAGAAGAGACTTTGTGCAGCAGCCTTCATGGTAAAATAGCTGATACCAAACCACTGCTAAGGACAGTCAACAAGCAGAAGAGACTGGAAATCTGTGCTTTGGTCTGATGAGTCCAAATTTGAGATCTTTGGTCCCAACCCCATTTATAAGGCAAGAAATCCCACTTATTAAACCTGACAGGACACACCTGTGAAGTGAAAACAATTTCCGGTGACTACCTCTTGAAGCTCATCAAGAGAATGCCAAGAGTGTGCAAAGCAGTAATCAAAGCAAAAGGTGGCTACTTTGAAAAACCTAGAATATAAGACATATTTTCAGTTGTTTCACACTTTTTTGTTAAGTATATAATTCCACATGTGTTAATTCATAGTTTTGATGCCTTCAGTGTGAATGTACAATTTTCATAGTCATGAAAATACAGAAAAATCTTTGAATGAGAAGGTGTGTCCAAACTTTTGGTCTGTACTGTATGTTAGCTGGACCCCTGAATTCTTTATTCCAGGTAAACTAATAGGTCAGCATTACATTGATTTGCTCGTGGAACCAGTGGTACGGCCAATTCTCCAAAGTTTTCCAGGAGCTGGTTTTCCAAAAATAGTACAAGGCCAGATATTGATAGCGTTACTGTTAGTAGCCCCCGTGGCTTATATGGCCTGCATTATCTCCGGACATGTATCCCATCTAGCACATCTGTGACGTCATTGGTCAACAATTCAAAATGGAGCTGCCAGCAGCTGACCTTGATGATTTGCCCAAGTGTATTTAGCTTGGCAGAACATTCCTCAGACAACCATTAATAATCTCATTGATAGCAGCCAAGGAGTGTAAGTGCATGCAGTGCTGTGTATGGTGCTCATATTCAATACTGAATATTAATGTTTTGAAAATGTTGTTTCCATTTTTTCATCATTTTCATAACACTAACATGTCCATTCATCCTGTGATTTCCATAATTCCACAACTTTTATTTCATCATGTTGCAATTTCAATGTTAAGTAGAGTATTTTGTTTTTTCTCTTTTGTTGACTCAGATGGTGGTGAAGGTTGGAATGTTGCGATGGGTTTTAAGCATGATTGCATATATGGTTTATCTTATTAATTTTAAATCGCATTGTAAAGTAAAGATTCTAATAAACTCTACTCTGGAAACTCTAAACTCTGGAAAAATGCTTGGTGACTTTGAAAGCCTGAAGTGTTTAAAAGACAATAAAAAAACTAAATATATGTACAGCAAGTGGTTATCCCATACTAATTAATAGGACGATTCTTTTGGTCATTTTGTTAGCACTTATCCCAAATTTTATGTAGTCACTAAAAAAAAAGTCTAAAAAGAATCAGTGTGAACACACCCTAAGTGCTGTCTTTACCTGTAGTCAAGTAAAATATATTTTATATCTTTGGCTTTAAAATATAATCTACAGTGCTCAGCATAAATGAGTACATCCTCTTTGAAAAGTAAAATTGTAATTAACATCTCACTGAATACAAAAACAATTTCCAGAATTTTGATAAGACTGAGTTTCAGAGAACATGTTTTAACCCATAATATTAAAGTAAGTGTTCGTTACTCGAGTTTGCCAAGGGTGCTCAGGTATGCACCGAGTATAGTGGGTGCTCGAGTGAGATGATCGCATCACCGATCCCGCATGTTTCGCGGCCATTAGACAGCCACAAAATATGGAGGGATTACCCTTGTTTGTCAGGCAATTGCCGCACGTTTTGTGGCTGTGTAACAGCGACAAAGCATGCCCAATCACCCACAATACTCGATGATTACTCAAGCACACTTGGCAAACTCAAGTAACGATCACTTGTGCTCATCACTATTAATAATATGACTTTCATTACAAAAGCCTTAGTTTTATTCAAGAAGTTGAAGCAAAAATGAATACACCCCACATCAAAAACTACTACATGTAGTATTTAGTATGACCTCAATGATTTTTAAGGACAGCGCCAAGTCTTTTAGGCATGGAATGAACACGTTGGTGACATATTGCAACTTTTATCTTTTTCCATTCTTCAAGAATGACTTCTTTTAGAGACTGGATGCTGTATGTAGAGTGATGCTCAACTTGTCTCTTCAGAATTCTCTATGGGTTTACGAGTGGGTTCACATCAGCAGACACACTTGGACACTGAATCAATTTCATCCTGTTCTTCAGAAATGCAACAGATGTGTGTTTTGGATCATTGTCATGTTGGAAAAGTGCACGTCTACCAAGGGCATGGAGTGATGATAGTATCTTCTCTTTCAATAAAGAGCAGCACATCTGTGAAATCATGACCCCAACACCAGCAGCTCTCACGCAGCCCAACGTAAGGACACTACCACCACCAAGTTTCACTGTAGACACCAGGAATTTTTCTCTTTACTCCCCACCTTTGCAACTTCGTACAATTTTAAAGTCATTAGTTACAAAAACATTTAACTTTGTCTCATCTCCCTAGAGTATAGAGTGGCCACAGTCTCCATATTTTTCAGCATGGGCCCTGGTAAATTGTAGGTGCACTTTTTGCGCATTGGCTCTAGGAAAGTCTAGACTTACCTGTGGTTGAATTCTTAATTAGAATTTTGCAGTCTAAACTTTAGACTTTGGGGTGTACTCATTTTGCAACATGGTCTTGAATGAATTTGTTAGGAAAATTACATTTTTGTGTGTGCAAAATAAAAAGAAAACTTGTTTGTAATCAGTGGTTCACATTTGCGAAATTATTTTGTTTTTGTAGTGTGGTATCCCATATAAAATGTTAATTCAGAAAGGCAACTAAAGGTATTCTGACAAATCTGTTGGGGTGTACTGATTTATGCTGAGCACTGTACATGTATCATAGCTTTACTTTTTATACACAGTAAAAAATAACAGGTCTTACCTGGAACTGGTTTTAGTGGTAGTGTTGGAGGTTATACTGTTACCCAAGTTCATGGTTTTGAGATTTGGAAAATCTGATATAACACTGTCAAAAGTAATAACATTAACTGCACCGTAGCTTAATATTGAACATAATTTTATGTTGTATAAGGTTAAGGGTATGTTCTTTTTTGGAGCAAATTCCCACCAAAATCCTCCTCATAAAGCGCTTTCTAAAATCTTGGAAAACTCTACCAATTAATTTCTATGGGAAATCAACATGAGGAGTTTTTTTTATTTAGTTATTTATTTTCCTGAAAAGGTTGTGAAAGATGCCTTACGGGAAAAAAAAACTGCATGTCACTTGCTTGAAAAGGATCGTGATGGAAACTTACCAAGCCAGGTACTATCCAATCAAAAGACTGCAAAAATTGCTTGAGTGAAAAAAAACTCTACAAAATTGTTTGAAAAACCTTTTCAGACTTGCTGCACAAAATTAAACATTAGTCCAAAAACTACCCAAAGAAAGTTTCCGAAAGCGGTTTCCACTAAAACAAAATTCTGGTTTTCAACAATTTAGAGACCACGTGAGTCTTCACATGGAAGAGGCATTCACGAGGGAACATCGCACGGGTCCTACTGCCAGGATTATTGTGTCAGGTCACTTAATGTATGGTAGCACGACCCATTTAGTCTTCATTGCAGGTGTAACATTGATTTGGCCACAGAACCAGTGGTACTACCATTTCTCTAACAAATCCCAGAGGCCTTTTTTCAAAATAATAATTCCAGGCTGCATGTTGATTGTGCTACAATGAGCAGTCTACATAGCTTAACCATGTTACCATGGTCTGGAGTGTATTCAGATTTGTCACACATAGAGCACATCTGGGACGTCAGTGGTCGGCAATTGCAAAGGGAGCTGCCAGCAGCGGATCTTGATGATCTGTTCAAGTGTATTAAACGATGTGAATACTTTTCCGTCAAATTATGACAAGAGCATTCTTAAAGTGATACCTTTATTGGCTAACCAGAAAATTATATGTTAGTTAGTGTATTAAACATAACAGAACATTCCTCAAACAATCATTAGCAGCACTGATAGCAACCAAGACATGTAAGTGCAAGTGTTTCTATGAGTGGCACTCGATATCGAATCATAATGTTTTTTGAACATTTTGTTTCTATTTTTTCATCATTTTCATATCATTACCAATTTCAATGTTGAGTAGTGTACTTTTTTTCTCTCATGTAGTGGGGAGGATCGACGTGCCGAGATGGGGTTTTAAGCCTGATTGTATATATGGTTTATCTTATTGGTTTAAAATGTGTATTGTAATGCTAAATCTCAAATAAGCTTTGTTAAAACAATAAAGAGAAAGTTTAGTGTCTTTGAAAGCCTGAAGCATTTAATAGTCGTTTTCCCATACAAATTAATAGGACCAGTCTTTTGATTATTTTGTTAGCACTTTTTCATTATTTTTTTGAGTGGACGCATATAAAAAAAATGGCAGAAAAAGCAGTGTGAACATTGTCTAAGTCCTCTCCGTATTTCTGGTCACGCATAATATATATCTCTAACTATACAGTATAATCTACATGTATCGTAGCTTTACGTTGTATACACAGTAGCAAGTAACACGTCTTACCTGGAACTGGTTTTAGTAGTGTTGGAAGTTATAATTTTACGCGTGTTCATGATTTTGAGATCCGGGATGTCTAATCTAATACTGTTAATAAAACAAAGTAACATCAACTGAAGACTAACATAATGTTCAATATGAATTTATGTTGTAAAAGTTTGCTTGTATATTCACATAGAGTTTTTTGCAGCAGATCCTCACCAAAATCCTCCTCAAAAAGTGCTTCAAAACTCCCTGGAAAATTCTTGCAATTTATTTCTTTGAGAAATCCTTATGAGCAGCCTAAGGGAGTTTGAAAATTGCTTGATGGAAGAAAAGTGCTAGTCACCCTTTTAAAGAAACCTCTTCAAACTTTTAGTTACTATCCAACTGGCTGCAAAGAACTCTTCAGGAAAAAAATCCTTTCTAAAACTCTTGAAAAGCTCTTCAAAACTGTTTTAGTAAACACTTCACTGGTTTGGCTTTTATCCTATGTCATGTGACAAGGCTTGTTAAAGGGTCTACATTGACTTTTAGGATTGCTATTTCCAATAGGTGGCACTAGACTTCTAGTCCTCTTACTCTCTGAAGAGACAATTTGCATATTTCCCAGAGGAGCATTACGGCTTTAAGGCCGGGGTCACAAATGCGAGAAACTCGCACGATTCTCGTGTGAGTCTCTCGCATGAACACCCGGGCACTGCCATTGGCACTTGGACCGGAGCATGCGGCTGCATAGAATTACATGCAGCCGCACGCTTCGGTCCTAGTGCCGGCGGCAGTGCTGGGTGTTCATGCGAGGGACTCGCACGAGAATCGTGCGAGTTTCTCGCATGTGTGACCCCGGCCTAAGTCTCCTCCTAAGTCTACTTCTTGGATATAGTAAACACTTCAAGATGAAAAAAAACTTCTCCACAAACTACCCAAAACCGGTCAAATTTCCTGAAAAGCTTTCCTCTTAAAAAACTCATGTTTTTTAACTCTTTAAAAAATTCAGTGTGAAAATAGACTTACATTTCTATATGAACTTTATAGGAGCATTACTTTCTAGAGCACCTCAAATCTTTCTCATTATCTCTTAGCCTGTAACCAATATACCTACTTACACTTTTACATATGATCCACAAAAGGTTTAAGGTAGTCTGTAGGACCACATCAAAGTTGAATTTGCAGGGAAACAAAATCTGTAAAAGCTAAAGAGTGCGCCAACAATTTTTAGTCCAACGGGTGTCTTGGCACCGCTCCGCTTGCAAACGCAGCCTGTTTACCTTTGATTTACTTATTCTGTAGATGGTATTGAGATATCATTTATGGCAAACCCATTATCACTCATTAGTGTCGTGGGGGGGCAATGGGCACCTGAATCAGTGCTCCACTCTAATCGTGTCACTTAAATGCACTGTCTAAGACTAAGAATCGCATAAAAGGGGTTAAACACAAGAGATCAGAACTAGCTTCTGTCACCACTGTCAGCTGTAGGTGATGACTGTCTAACACAGTCCTTAGGGCACACTACATACTCTCTCATCCAGTATACATTACACGTGAGCGACATACACCATACAGAGCGTCAAGAACATAGACAATGTGGCATTATGTACATGGAGTGTTCGTTACCTTATACTGCTCCTTTGGTGATTAGATAAAAGAGCTGCTAAAACAGAAAAGATAAATCAGAAAATAAAGAGGATCTTTTATCAGTTTTAGCATGTCAAACTGACCACATCAAGGAATAGTGGCTGCAGAGATGAGTAAGATGTAGTTTTTATTTTGTAATTTCTCCTCTCTGTTGTGAAGGTATTAGCTTGTAAAGTTTAGGTTATAATTTTTGTTAAGTTCAACTGGGTGTTACCAGAGATTTGCCTCTGTGGGTGTGTACTTCTTCCCCCTGATCAAGGTTGCCAATCATAAGCCAGCAGCAACATACAGTCAACAAAAGAACTTGCATTCCTAGCTTTACTGATCTCTGCAGCTACTCTGTAGAGATACAGCAGAACTGAGTTATGTATCAATAGAAACACTTCCAGATCTCACCTCACAGTGCTGCAAACTCTCCCCCACACTGACTACTATGAAATGAGAACTAGATTTTTTTCTAATACATAGCTCAGTTCAGCTGTATCTCTACACAGTAGCAGCAGAGTTAAGTATCATTACAAACACTTCCAGATCTCATGTCACGACGCTGTTAGCTCTTACCCTCCCCTGACATTAACTGCCATGAAATGACATCTGGAAGTGTTTTTTATGATACATAGTTTAGCTCTGAGGTATGTCTACAGAGTATAGAACAGCAAAGAGAAAAGGTCATGTTCTTTTGTCCTCTGCATGACGCTGCCTGCTTATAATTGGTCAACTTCATGCAGGGGAAGAAGTATTGTATATACCCCCAGACACAAATCTCTGTCAATAACCAGTAGAACTTTACATAAATTAAAACCTAAATTTTGCAAGCTAATATATTCGAAATAGAGAGGAGAAATTAAAAATAAAACTACATTTTTATTAACCTCTGCAGCCACTGTCACATGATTTGTCAGTATTCCCACTGAGGCCCCCACTTATCACCAAAACAATTGTATCCCCCATTTAAATGGACCAGTGGTAGTGCATATGTGCTGCCGTTCTATTATATCCCTATCAGGCTGAAGGAGATATCTAAACACAAATCTCAGCTTTCTCCAGTAATCCTACAGAGAATGAATGGAGTGGTAGCACATATGCGATACCACCACCCCATCTTTATGGGCGACACAAGTGCTTTGGTCTGCTAATTGGTGAAGATCGCAGCAGTCAGACCCTCACTGATCTAGCAGCTATCATCTATCTTATATAAGGGGAATAACCTGTTCTTATTGGAAGACGACATAATACCTTTCCCCATATATATTGCTCCCTAGTATTTTTGGAGAATGTACCATTTAGGTGCCCCATGTAACTGGCTTGAGGACCGTAGTGACAGGAAAACTATTTAAGATTAATTTCAACCACACTCTAATAGGGGTCATAACCATTTTAGTTATATGGCCTCATAGAAGGTGTAATGAGTTTGGGTACCGGCACCTCTTGCCATGGGTGGTTAAAAGTGTGAGAATGTTGCATAGCCCCTGAAAGTGCTAAGGACCACCCATTGTACTATGTATACTGCTACATTCAAAGGACATAAAGCAAATGTAATATGGCCTGTTACTTCTGTCTTAATAATGCAAATTATAGTTGAAGTAAGAAGGGGAGGTCTAAGATTGTTGACAGATTCCCTTTGTCAGTAATGGAGTTCCATGACGTTAGAGCCTCTGCTTTGCTTATCAGAAACAGCACCACTCTTGTACATGGTCTGTGTCAGGTAGGAAACTATACACTAAGTCAGGGGTTAGCTGAAATACCAGGCGTTATCCATGAAGAAGTATTAGTATATTTCTGGAAAACAACAATAACTTCATTTAATTCTTTATGTCCTGTTTAAACGCAAATTTATCTGATCTTACCTTCAGCTCCAAGATTAAAGTCATCATCCAAGCTGTTTCCTTTACTATATGGGGCTGAAAAAAAACAAAGAATATGGTCACTTATTATTTAAAGGTTCCAGTTTTATAGGTTCTGTCTCATTTACATTTTAGTTTTTCTTTTTTTATCTGGATCATTGACATCTGCACAAAAGTCACTTCCTCTGCACATAAACATTTACTGAACAACATCAGATATACACACAGGACCATATTCAACATGTAAGATGAGATAGTACTTGAAGGGAAATTTTGACATGGAAATACATTCATGTATAACTGTATTTGTTTTGATCAATCATGTTACAAAAAAGAGTAATGAAGGACGTGTAATCGACTACTAGGGCACATGAATTTAAAATACTCTTGCTATTTAAATGTTTTGTCCTCTTCAAATAAACTATTGTTAGATGTGTCCTTGATATATGTAGATACAAAGAAATAATGTTACATTACAACGTAATAATGTACTAATACTAGTATTATCAATATTAGTGTAATACTGTATGCATTAGTAATATGTTTGCAGCTTGACCAACTCCAGGCTTCATAACTCCACTTCTGGTTTGTACAAAACACGGAAGGGCATTTTATTTTGTTTTCACATAAAGAGCTGGAGATAATTTGATAACTAAGCCAGCCCTCTTTTCTCATGGTCTATTAAACTATTAACCCCAGTCTGACAAGTGACATACATGTATATCACATGCGGGGTTTATAAAGAGTTGGTCTAGCATGTAATGATTAAGGAATCATTTTCGAAACGCCTCTGCCTATAGTCAACTCCCCCACCCCCACCATAGTGATGGACATTATTCCCGAATTAGTCTTGTTTCTCATGTATGTATTTGGATCGCCCACCATGGCAGTGGGGATACTCGGTACTGGGCCGCTTCTTAAAGGGGCAGTGTCACGGCAGCAGTGATCCAATCCGTGGCCCTGGGCGTCCAATAAAAGGGGATGATGATGAAAAAGGGGAAAATAAAGAGTTTGTAATAAAGTGTTCATGATGCCACCTGTGGTACTCGGCAATAAAGATGTTAGCCAACGCTGCAGATTCAGTCCACTTGGACAGTTGTTGATGCCTCAGAGTTGGTTCAGCCCTCCACAGGCAGAGCTATGTTCCAGGGCAGTTAGGATATTAGAAGAGATGTTGGTAGAAAGTGTGGTGCAGGGCAAGTGATGCAGGAATAATTCAGAGGACACAGCGGGGTGCAGTTTCCAATGCTTTACTCACAGTTCTCTTATGCGCAGATGCCTGCTCGGTGCTGTGTCCTCCAGGTGAGGGTTTCAGAAAACTCCCAGGTAGTTCAGGATACACCTTTCCAGGACTCCCTTTCGTATGTTCATTTCCTGGCCATCTCACTGTGCTGACTTTCTGCCCTTCCTGTCCAGCACCTCACAGTCAGTGTCCCAAGCCAGCAGCCGCGGACCTTGTTGGGCGACATTCTCTAAGTTCCCGTGTTCCCTTATGGCTGCCTTTTCGGAGAAGATAACTGTGGCTGTAGCTGAAGCACCTAAAGGTGCACCTGCCTCGGGCTTGCTAGCTGAGTCTGGTGATTTCACCACTAGTCTCGGGGGCCGGTACCCCACTGCGACCTGGTCCCTCCATTACTGGATCAGTCCCCACAGATGGATCTCTCACTATCTGTGCCTCTAGGACCCCTTCTGTCCTTCTGGGAGCTTCATTCTTTCACTCTCTTACTATTCTCTTTCCTTGTCCGGGGGCAAGCTCCTCACAGCTTGAGCTCCCCTCCTGTTCTGACTGACTCTCTAGTCTCCTTCCCGCTCTCTAAACTCCATCCCCTTCCTTCTGCCTTCTACACCCACTCTCCCAACACCCTTTACTACGCAGCCTGGGATGAGACCATCCTCCCTTAGGGTACGTCTAGGGTGCCCTGCTGCTATAGTCTGTGTTGGGTGCAGGTGTTAGAGTCCTGGATGGTGCTCCCTCCTTACCTGAGAGTGGGATACCACACCTCTGGATGAGGTGAAGTACCTCTGTGGCGCCTGGACCCTCAGTGACACGACATATTTTTATTTCTTTTTCTAATAAGTTACTATTTTTATGAAGGTCTGGACATTGGATGTCCTCTATCTCCGGATTTAGAAGCTGTGCCCACACAATCCCTTGAAGTTGCCAGATGTGCTATTTAGCCGCCAGCGAACTGTTGTTTAACCCCTTTAATGCCACTGTCAATCTCCAACAGCCGGCGACATATAAGGTGTGTTATCTTCCCAGCATTAGTGTATATATACAATATATATATATATATATATATATAATATATATATATATAATTCTAATCAAGCTGATAATCAGTTTATACAGAATTTTCTAAAGCACAGTATGTGAGATAATAAGTATTCAGAAACCAAGCCCTCAGCAGAGATATTTTTACAAGTGGTTATCTCTATAAATATTGACAGTTGCGAGAAGCAGAAAGGATTTCCTGTTTTGGGCTATTTTTATCAGTTCTCATCAACCGAAAAGATTTCATATAAGGACTATGTGAGTCTACAAACCATAAATAACATTCAGTAAAATGTGTCATTTACCTACATGATACAAACAATAATCCGATTCTTAGACTGATGAAGTTGCAGTTTTCTCTGCGTCTGCAATAATAACATAGTTCCATGCAGAAGAAAAAGGTTGTGCTGCAATTCTGCGCCCAGTGGATAGAAGTATCGTTGTGCAGGAAAAACTTTGAGGGGACCACAAAAGAAAGCCAGAATCGCAGATAATGACTATAAGTTGCATGCAAGTTGCATGACAAAATTAAAAATTATAGTTTTGTTGTTATCTGCAATTTAGGATCTGAGACACCCAATAGACACTCAAAGACAATTACTGACATGCCACAAATGAATCACAGTCAAAAGCAAATTGCATTGAAGTTTGTGACCAAAAATCCAGAAAATTGCGACAATTATGTCATGGTTGTAATGTGATTTTGTAGACTTTCCATGATTGAAGTCATCCTGCTTTAGGCAGACATGTGAGTCCTATTATGTACAGTATGTGTAAGTGGCGCCTACAATATGTACTGTATATTAGCTATGTGAGTGCAATGTGAGTGCAACTCCTAAGTGCATGTGTGTGCACCAGTGGCAGAGCATGGTAGGGGCAGCTCCCTTCCACCACACCTCCATTAAAGTCAAGTGATTGGCGCCAGTAATCACCACTGCTAACTTGAACTGCACAGAGAGCCCAACCAGAACTTCTAATGCAGAGCGCAACAGGCAGGGCCGGCGTCAGCACCCGGCACACCCGGCAAGTGCAGGGGCCCTGAGCAGGCGGGGGGGCCCACTCGCCATCTGGCACCCCCACGCCCGTTAGCGGAGGAGAGCGGTGTCAGCGCCGCCACTGGGCCCCCCCCCCCTTGCTCAGAGCCCCGGCATCAGCTGGCACAATACTCACCTCTCCCGTGCCTCCGCTGCTTCAGCTCCGGGCTCCAGGGGGCGCCGGCGCTTCCTCTCGCAGCAGAGCCGCTGAATGACGTCATCATTCAGCGGCCGGCTGTTGCAGAGAGCGCGGACGCTGGACAGGTGAGACGTGTGTGTGTGTGTCTCTGTGTGTGTCTGTGTGTATGTAGTGCGGTGCTTTGTGTGTGTGTGTGTGTGTGTGTGTGTATGTGTGTGTATGTATGTGAGAGAGTGCTTGTGTGCTGTGGTGCTGTCTGTGTGTGATGATGGGCAGGCATTGATGATATTGGGGAGGCATTGATGATAATGGGGAGGCATTGGTGATGTGGGGAGGCATTGCTGATAATGGGGAGGCATTGATGATGATGGGCAGGCATTGCTGATAATGGGGAGGCATTGATGATGATGGGGAGAAGATGATGATAATCGGCAGGCATTGATGATAATGGGCAGGCATTGATGATGGGGAGAAGATGATGATGGGGAGGCGATAATGATGATGGGGAGGCGATGATGATGATGGACAGGCATTGATGATAATGGGGAGGCATTGATGATGATGGGGAGGCGATGATGATGATGGGGAGGCGATGATAATGATGGGCAGGCATTGATGATAATGGGGAGGCCATGATGATGATGAGGAGGCCATGATGATAATGGGCAGGCATTGATGATGGGGAGGAGATGATGAGGGCAGGCATTGATGATAATGGGGAGGCC
>JARQOD010000002.1:94069215-94132734 GCA_033576555.1 Oophaga sylvatica | reverse complement strand
TTTTAAACCCCCGGGCACCCAATTTAGACAAAAAAAAAATTTTTTTTCAGAGAAATTAAAGAAACACTCTAGTGTGATAAGTATGAATATTGCTCATTATTAAAACAAAAAAACTTTTCAATGTTTCTGCGGGTTTTGCCTTTCTCAGAAAAAAACTGTTTCTGTAAAATAAAAAATTGAAAAAAAAATATATGCTACACTTTTTAAAAAAAAATTTTTTTTTTAAATATAAACCTCAAGTCCCATAAAGTATTAAAAAAAGGAAATGAAATAAAAAAAAATTAAAAAAAAAAGGGAAAAAATATGAGGAAAATAATGCAATGAAATAAGCATATAAGAAAGTATGTAAATATATCAGAAATAAGAGACTTTAGTATCCCCGGAACAGCCCCTTTCTGACATACAAAAGTGTTTATATATCAAGCCTTACGGGGAAGGAGTTTTTGGGGCCAAAATTATGTAAAATGACCCCAGGGGAAAACCGGAAAAAAATAGGGGGGAAAAACCATGGCTTAGGGTTTAAAATTTTAGAACGAAAAAGGGAAAAAAACTGACCCCTACAATAATGAGCCCCAACCGTATAACGTAATCAACCCAGCCCCCCCACTAAGTCCACACCTGTATAACATCAACACGGGCCCCAGCCCCCTAAGCCCGCACCGAAAATACATCAATCCCGGGGTCCAGCCCACGAGCCCCTTCCTGTATTACACATCACCACCCCCAAACCCCCTTTTAGCCCAGCCCTTTTATAACACACCCCCCCCGCCAAAGCCCGTACCTGTTTTAAAAAAACCTCAGGGCCCCCGCCACTAACCCAGCACCTTATAACATAAAACCGGGCCCCAGCCCACAAACCCCCGCCTGATATCATCCTCATGGCCCCAGCCCACTAACCCCAACCCTTATATCTCTCACCACCCCTCCCCCTGAGCCCCAGCACTGTATTTAAATCACCAGCCCATTAACCCCCCCCAAAAAAAAACCCCCGTAAAAATCATAAAAGGTCCAGCGCCATCCCCCTGAGCCCCACCTTTTAAAAAAACTCCCCCAAAAAACCCAGTCCACTAAGCCCGCACCTTTTTATACAAATCATTAGCCCCGCCACAAAGCCCTTTCCGTATATACATATCCCCAGCCCACTAAAGCCCAGAAACCTTATATTCATAAACCAGGTCCACCCCAGCCCACTGAGCCCACATTTGTATGTACATCATTCCACCCACTAAGCCCACACCAAGTATATATATAAACATTAGCCCCACCCCACCACCACCTTATATACATCACCCCAGCCAGTCCCCAGCCCCTGTATATACATAAAACCACCACCCCTGATACATACAACCCAGCTAGCCCTCACCCCTTTATACATCAGCCACAGCCACCCTCTGATTATGGTTGCTCAGCCAGGGTGTGGGGTACCGGCACCAGCCCGTTCACTTCAAGGGGGGATGTCACGGGTAGCCAGCTCGGCCCTGTGGCCCTGGGTGTCACTAAAAAGTGGGGTATTTACAGGGGATTAAAGTATATACATTTTGTTCGTGACCCACCTTGGTACCTGGTCAGTGCGACAGTGCTGCAGGGTGATCCTCTGGGGGGTTGTTTCTGGGCAGCAAGGTGTTAAGTTTCCCAGGCAAGACTGGGTCCCTCAGGGTAGATGGCGGTTTAGGGGTGCGGACGGAAAAGGGGCTTTCAGGCAGGGCAAAAAGGCAACACACACACGAAAGTTTTCTTTCGGTACCTTTGTGATGGTATTGCAGGCACGCCCCCGGAAGCTGGCAGGGTGGGGGATGCACTCCAGTATTCCACTGAGTAGGTGTAGGGCCTCCCGTACTCCTTATGTGTGAGTTTTGACCTGTATGAAAAAGTCTAACCTGTCTTCATTACACGCCGGCTGACTTTGTAGTGAGGCCTTCTCTAGGATAAACAGTGTCTCTGTTTTGCAGGGTCCTGCTAGACTCCGTATTTTTCCCGACCCCGTTATGTATCGCATTGTGGGCCCCGCGACTTGAAGTCCCCCCAGGGTCTCCGTTAACTCCTACTATCGTGTAGATGCTAGCAAGTTGACCTGGTGTTCCCGTTGTGCAGAGTGGGTAAGCTATCAATGGTTTAACCTCCGTTACTCTTGTATTATCTTCATTGCCTTTCGTCCTACTCCGACCCTTAACATAAGCACACTAGCTAGATAGCTGATTTCCTTTCTCGTCACCATTCTCAAAGGTCGGATGCTTGATCACTGAAACTACACCAGTTGACTCAGTTTTTGACCAGGCTGAATGGCTATCTTCCTCCACAATACTGGCCTCCACATGTGAATAAGCCCAAGCTGTAGTTTCAGGTTCTCTCAGCTTCCAGCTAGACTAACTGAACACTCTGTCCTTAGGTAATCTGCTTCCCCTTTGTTGAGGTGTTTCTGGTGTTTGAGGAGATTGAACTCGTCCTCAGGCTAATTAATCTTGTCTGAGGTAAAGCGTGCCTTCACACCCTATATATGTGCAAAAGGGCTCCTCTGGTGGCTCTAGAGAATTATGCAAGGTGTTTGTGCATATCAGGTCCCGTGGGTGTTACCTTCGTGCATCCCCCTGGGAATTGTGACTCCAGGCACAGCTGGCTACACACCCCCCATTAACTCAGCACTCCCAGGCTGAAAAAATAATTAACAAAACATTAACAAGCAAAATCAAAGAATTTTCCTTTAAGGAGGCAATAATCTTCAACAGTTTTCTAGAGGTAAAAAATATACATGTATTACATGATTCTTATATACATTTATACCTTGGACTCCTGTTTATGGTTCACATTTGTAGGCCTACTTTTGGTACCTAAAAAGGTAAATTTCTTTTTTCGTGCGTAAATGACCTATGTGGGTTGCGTCAGGTTGGTGTATTTGACCTATCGTCCTAGTGTCGGTAAACTGTAATACTGCCTTAACCTCTCTAGGGATCTGGCAAGCATACTTGTGGCTAGGCGATGCGGTTCTGTTTTGCCAGGGGATTCTTCTTCCTGAGACCCACATCTGGAAGTTCCACGTTTTGAGATTCCACTTCTCGAGACTCTACTTCTTGAGATGCTTCAGGACAGGTCCCTCTTGAACTATTCCTTCGCGACAACTGGCACAACTCGACGTTGGAGTGCTTCTTGCAGTTGGTAAAATTGAAGTACTGGAATGATCACAGCGTCTCCGAACAAGCCAATCTGCAGGAAAGTCTCCTAAGTCCGTGTGTATGACTTCACCTGGTTTCTCTTTGTCAATAACAGATTCTTCTTCGCAAAGTTTTAACATATCTGGACATAGTTTAGTGGTCTCTTGATACAGTTGTGGTCTCTTTCCTCCATCTTTACTAATGGTACATGTTTTCCTGTTGTCAAACTTTGAATTTTGCACGGCATATGGCTCTTTTTTCCCATTGATCATCTAATTTGTGCATTCTCCTTTTTCTTTTCAGCACAATTTCTCCAGGTACAAAAGGTTCAGCTGGCGCACTTTTGTTGTAGTTTTCCTCTTGTTTTTCCCTTACTTTACTGAGACTATCTTCCACGCAGGCTTGTACTCTCCTGTACTGTTCCTGTCGGTTCGTGTCCCAATCTTCAGTAGTAACATCAGCTTCTGGTTCTACACACCAAGTTCCAAATCCATGGGCAACTTTCCTGGTCTTGCCCGCATGAGGTAGGCTGGAGTGCAATTGGTGGAACTCACAGGTATGTGATTGTACAGATCTACCAGGTCAGGTAGTAGGTCTGGCCACCGATTCCTCTCCTCAAGTGGTACCGTCTTCAGCAGATCAATGACTATGTGATTCATCTTTTCACAGAGACCATTTGTTTGGGGTGGTACGGTGTGGTTCTTATCTTCTTGCATCCATACAAATGACAGAACTCTTTAAACAATTCGGCTTCAAAGGCAGGACCCCTGATCAGTTAATACTTGCTCTGGATATCCATGGGGTCTGCAGAAATACGCTTGAAACGTCTTTGCTGCTGTTTCAGCTGTCAGATCTTTGACAGGGGCGACCACCAGGAACCTGGAGTAGTGATCCACCATCGTCAGGGCATACGAGTATCCCGACCGGCTGGGTGACAACTTGACATGGTCCAAGGCCACGATCTCCAAGGGACGAGTCGTCTTGATGGGTTGCAGGGGTGCTTACTGGCTGCTGTAGTCTTTTCTTCGGAGGCTACAGGACACACAGTTTTTACACCATTTCTCGATGGAACTGCGCATTCCCACCCAGTAGAAACGACACTTCAGCAGGATTTCCAGCTTCTTCCAGCCAAAGTGCCCCGCTCGATCGTGTAGGCTTCCAACACCATCTGGATGTCCGTTCTGGGGACTACTATCTGCCATACCATCTCATGGGTTCTTGGGTTGACGTACCTTCGGCACAGCTTCTCACGGTAGATAACAGCCGGCTTCCTCTCATTCCACAGCTGCTTTGCTTGCTGAGACGCATCCTTCTCTAAGGAGGAACCTTCCTGAGTTATCAGCTCCTTGATACGGCTGACAACCGGGTCACTGTTCTGGGTCTCCTTCCAACTGTGGTGAGGTAAAGGGTTTAACGTCTTACACGCTGCCTCCTGCAGGCTCGTTGCTCGTGGATCATCCCATTTCTGTGGAATGCAGGCAGCTCAATCTCTTCTAGGTCATCCAATTCCTCTTCCGTGTCGGACTCATGCGGCATCTGGACAAGGCATCAGCTTTGGCATTCTTACGGCCCGCCCTGTACTTGATTGTGAATTGATAGTTTGACAGCCGAGCCATCCAACGTTGCTCCATGGCTCCCAGCTTAGCTGTTTGGAGATGTGTCAAGGGTTATTGTCAGTGTAAGCAGTGAACTTGCTGGAGGCTAGGTAATGCTTGAATCTTTCTGTAATGGCCCAGACCAGCGCCAGGAACTCCAACTTGAAGCTGCTATAGTTCTCTGGGTTTCTCTCGATCGGGCGGAGCTTCCTGCTTGCATATGCGATGACTTTCTCCAGGCCATTTTGCTTCTGACTGAGGACAGCTCACAATCCTTCGTTGCTGGCATCAGTGTACAGCAGGAACGGCTGGCTGTAGTCAGGGTAGGCCAAGATCTCATCGCCTGTCAGGATCTCCTTCATCTCCTTGAATGTCTCAGCTTGTCTTTACCCCAGTGGATGGAGAATTTCTGCTCCTGAGGGATTGTCCTACCAGGAGGTCCTGCAAAGGCGCTGCTTTCTTGGTGTAGTCCTTTACAAACCTCCGGTAGTAACCTGTCAGTCCCAGGAACTGGCGCACCTCCTTGAGATTTCCTCGGTTCTGGCCATTTCTGGATGGCGGTGACCTTCTCGGGGTCTGGTGCTACTCCTTCTGAGCTGACAATATGTCCCAAGTACTGTACCTTTTGTTTGAGCAGATGGCACTTTGAAGGCTTCAGTTTCATCCCGTACTTAGACAGTGACTCGAATACCTCCGCCAGGTGCTTCAGATGATCTTCATACGTCTTGGAGTACACAATTACGTCATCCAGGTACAGCAACACGGTTTCAAAGTTGAGATGTCCCAGGCAACTCTCCTCACTCTCTGGAACGTTCCCGAGGCACTGCTGAGTCCAAACGGCATCCTGTCAAACTCACAGAGTCCCATCGGGTGGTGAAAGCCGTCTTCTCCCGATCCTCCTCAGCCACAGCTACTTGCCAGTACCCACTAGTGAGGTCAAGGGTGTAAAAGTAGTTAGCAGTTTTTAAGGCAGCTAAGGATTCTTCAATGCGTGGTAAAGGGTATGCATCTTTATGTGTAATGCGATTCACTTGTCTGTAATCTACACACATTCTCATGCTTCCATCTTTTTTTCTGACTAGACTAGAGGTGCTGCCCAGGGACTACAACTATCCCTTATCACCCCTGCTCCCTTCATGTCACGCAACATCTCCTTGGCTTTCTGGTAGTGTGCTGGAGGTATAGGCCTGTACCGCTCTTTAATGGGGGGATGGTTGCCTGTAGGGATATGGTGTTGGGACTTAATTGTCCCAAAGTCAAGTGGGTGTTTGCTAAATACCTGTGGTACTCCTGTACTACTCGAAGTACTCCCTGTTTCTGGTGGGCTGGAGAGGTGTCTGTCCCGACATGGAGCTGCTGACACCAATCCTCCACCTGGGCTGCTGGGTCATTATCCTCCCGCTGGTTGGGGGGGGCTAGGACTCCATCGTGAGAATGGAGTTGTTATCTACGGTATGTAATTTAGCAACAGTGGCATATCGTGGTAAGTTCACTTCATCTTCTCCCCAGTTGAGAAGACGTACTGGTACCCTCCCATCCCATTTCGTACTTTCACTACCCCTCTAGCAGTCAAGAGTGTAGGTCTATGTTCTGAACAATGGGGCTCTACTACTGCTTGGTAGTTCTGTTCTCTCAGACCTATTGCTGCTCTACACCATATAAGCATTTCACTCATTGGGGGTATCACAATGGGGTTCGGGTCTGTTACCCGTACATTACCAATCTCACCATCTGTCATTTCGCTTGCTGCTGGCACATCAGGGCCCGAATCTCCCTCTGGATCACTCCTTTTGCTTTGGCCTGGCAACTTCGGCGAGCTGTTGGAGCAAAAACACAACTTCCCCAGACAGTTACTGATAATGTTTTGTACTAAACCACATTTAAGCCATTTTCCTCATTTACAGTTTTTTTCTACTAAGAGTCCCTGGTCCTTCAGCTCCACTCTGCCCACCTTTACTCCATGTTTTTGGCTCCGAGTATATCAACAGGGAGACCATTAGAGGCGTACACAGCAAAGTCAGGGCTCGGGGGCTGGAGACTGTCCATGGACCAAAACCTATTATGCAGGACATCAGGTATGATGGTCACCTGAGATCCAGTGTCCAGCAGGGCAGGGATTGCGATCCCGTCCAAGATGATGGACAGGTATGGTCTTCCTCCCACAAACCTGCGGTTCCAGGTTGAGGGGCCTGAAGAGTCTAGTCCTGGGTGTTGGCCCTCGGACCCAGGATCTGCTCGTTTAAAAGACACTGTCAACGGTAGCAGATGATCTCTCGGCGAGGATGGTGCTGATCGGGGGTCGCTCCTGGGGGTGGCGTTATCCTCCTCCGGTGGGGCGACGTCCTCCTTCTCCTCCGGTTCATCCAAGGGACATCCTCTGGGCAGTCAGCTAGCAGGATCTTTCCTTCTTCCTCCTTCTGCAGTTGCAAGGCACTCATTACAGTGGCCAGGTTTTTGGTCAGCTGGCGCACTTCTGAGCGTAGACAGTCCAACTCAGTAGGGGGCGCCACCTGCGTTTTGGCTTCTGCCACCAGCGGGGAAAAGGTGGATGCTGCTGGCTTTAGAGTGGCTTCACCCGGGTGACACTGGGTTGCCATCTCGGGCTTTTCCAGGGGTCGCAGTCCTTTTATAGCCATATCCTTTAGGGCATCAAAGGTAGCGTCAGGATGATCCAAGGACCACCAGTGCACAGTTCTGCTTTCAGCTTGGGACCTCAGTCCCCATACAAATTGTTCCTTTAACATTTTGTTTTCATTGAGGACACTTATGGGGTTGACCTGTTTGAGAGCTCGCAGGGCCCCCTGTAGTCGGCAGGTGTAGTCCCTAATACTGTCATCTGGTTTCTGGGAGCATTGGTAAAACCTCATCCGGAGATCTGTTTCAGTGCGGTCCTCAAAGATAGTCTGTAGCTTTAAGAATATCACAAGCACTGATTCCTGGTCTGCAGCTGTCCAAGTCTCTACTTCCCTTTCTGCAGCACCAGTCAGTTGTCCCACTACCACTGCAGCTCTTTGTTTCTCTGTCATAGGGTACATGTCCATTATGCTGCATATTTTGCACTTAAACCCTGACAGGGTGTCTGGCTTACCACTATACGGAGGGAGCCACTTTGCTCCAGGCAGATATGGCAGCGTCAGCGGTACTATCGGGGCCACAGGCGGGTAAGTCATTGGAGCGGTCGCCCTGGGCTGCGCTGTCAGCTTGCGGTTGCGACATGTCTGCGCCCCCCTAGTTAAGCGTGGCCTACCTTCTCCTGTAGGCCGCAGCTTCCTCCAGTTTCAGTAATCAGCAGGACCTGCGTCGCCGGCGCTCTGACGTCAGAGCGTTCACCGAAGCTCTCCACAGGACCTGCCGCCGCTCAGCGTTGGGGCATGTCCAGGACTCAGCGTGCTTTCTGAAGGTACGCCCCCTTCTCTTCGCGCTGTAGCGCTGCAATTTGGCGGGCAATGGCGGACAATTGGCGGGAAATTCTCGCCGCTATGTGCGACAGTCTTTTTAGCACTACACAGTCAATTCAGGCACACAGTACCCGGTGGCAACGGGCACCAATCAATCCGTTGCTGCAGGGCACGACAATCCTATTCGTGACGCCAGAAAATGAGTCGCTCAGCCAGGGCCTGTGGGGTACTCGGCACCGAGCCCATTCACTTCAATGGGGGATGTCACGGGTAGCACAGCTCGGTCCGTGGCTCTGGGCGCTCACTAAAAGGGGGGTATTTACAGGGGATTAAAGTATATACAGTTTGTTCGTGACGCCACCTGTGGTACCTGGTCTGTGCGACCAGCGCTGCAGGGTAGATCCTCTGAGGGGTTGTTTCTGGGCTGCAAGGTGTTAAGTCTTCCACAGGCAAGACAAGGTCCCTTAGGGTAGATGGCGGTGTAGGGGTGCAGGACGGAAAAGGGGCTTTCAGCCGCAGGAGCAATAAGGCAGACACACACACGAAAGTCTCTTTCGGTACCTTTACTGATGGTAGTTGCAGGCACATCCGGGAAGCTGGCAGGGTGGAGGATGCACATCCAGTATTCCCACTGAGTAGGTGTAGGGCCTCCGTACTCCTGTATGTGTGAGTTTCTGACCTGTATGAAACGAAGTCTAACTCTGTCTTCAGTTTATACGCCCGGCTGACTTTGTAGTGAGGCCTTCTCTAGGATAGAACAGTGTCTCTGTATGCAGGGTCCTGCTAGACTCCGTCTTCCTGACCCTGGTTACGTATCAGCACTTGTGGGCCCCTGCGACTTGAAGTCCCACAGGGTCTCCGTTATCTCCTACTAGTCGTGTAGATGCTAGCAAGCTCGGACCTGGTGTCCGGTTGTGCAGAGTAGAGGTAAGCTATCAATGCTGTTTCAACCTCATTTACTCTCGTATTATCTTCCACTCGCCTTTCGTCCTACTCCGACCCTTAACATAAGCACACTAGCAGTAGATAGCTGATTCTCCTTTCTCTTCACCGCTCTCAAAGCGTCGGCACGCTTGCTCACTGAAACTACACTCAGTTGACTCAGTTCTGACCAGGCTGAAGTGGCTATCTTCCTCCACTATTACTGGCCTCCACACAGTGAACTAAGTTCAAGCTGTAGTCTTCAGGTTCTCTCAGCTCTCAGCTAGACTAGACTGAACACTCTGTCTCTCTGAGGTAATCTGCTCTCCTCTCGTCTGAGGTGTTCTCTGGTGTTCTGAGGAGATTTGATCTCGTCTCTCAGGCTAATCTAATCTTGTCTGAGGTAACTGCTGTGCCTTCACTACCCTATATATAGTGCAAAAGGGCTCCCTCTGGTGGCTCTAGAGAATAGTGCAAGTGTGTTGTGTGCATATTAGGTCTCCGTGGGTGTTACCTTCGGTGCATCCCCCTGGGGAAATGTGACTCCAGGCACAGCTGGGCTACACATATACATCAGCCCAGCCAGCCCTCTGTATATACATCAGCCCAGCCAGCCCTTGTATACATCAGCCACAGTCAGCCCCTGTATACATCAGCCACAGTCAGCCCCTGTATACATCAGCCCAGCCAGCCCCTGTATACTTCAGCCCAGCCAGCCCCTGCATACTTCAGCCCAGCCAGAACCTGTATACATCAGCCCAGCCACAGGTCCCAGCTCAGCACCTGTCCTGTCTCCTGATACTGTAGATTACCTTAGAAGTGCAGGGGGGGTAGGGGTAAACTCCTCCAGTTGCCAGAGTCGCTGACCTGATACGTTCAGGTTCAGTGGCACGCTGCAGCCAGGGGCGGGAGACGGGGAGAGCAGAGCGCTCTCTCTCCATCCACCATGAACGTCCTGACGTTCTTATTAACTCCCTATATACAGGGTACGCCACTGTGCCCGAAGAATTAAAGGGCCGGCGGCAGGAAAAACAGGTGGCCAGGCCCAGGCCACATGATGATAGGTGCGTGGCGCGCCACTGCTTCTAGGGGGGGCAGCTGCCCCCCCTGCCCCACGGTGGGTATGCCTGTTAAGTTCTTTGTCTCTGTTGACATGTTCCTTGAAACTCAATTTTCCGTCGGCCATTTTGCTTTCTGTCTTTCTGCAGCTCTTGCCCTCAGTTAATATGGAGTTTCCAGTTTTCATGTTCCCGCCCTGATTCTTCCCTCTTGCTTCTTAAGCAGCCTCAGCTGAACAATCAGTGCTCCTGAATCAAGCCTCAGTCAGTCTGTGACCTGACTCCTGGAAGCCTTGGACTTGTACTCCAGCTATTCCCTACTGAGGAACCTTGGAACACTTTTGGACTCTGGAAACCTGCTGTTTGGTGAATCCATGTTTGCAGAGGAATTACGGTACAGAGAAGAGATCCTGAACCTGCTTTGGAGAGTTATTGTAGTGCTTGAAGTTACTCTGGCCTGCTGTGTCTCCTGTCGCTGTTCCTGCAAACTGTGTGAACTTTTCAGCATGCTTGTATGAAGTAATACAAGTCATTTCATTTCAACCTATGTCTCCTGTGTTTTCCTCGCACCCAAGCACAAGACGCTATAGGAACTGTACACTATACATGACAAGATTCAGGAGCCAATGTTTAGTGTCTGCTGGGTCTGGGAAAGCCGTGTCTGCTGTGACTGTGGATATCAGATGTCCGTTTAATACCTTATGTGATGACAGTGGTTGTGACTTCTCACAACCATTCCAGGTGAGCGCATTCCCTTAAAATTTTACTCTGGAGTGTTACCACAGGTAAACACTATTGTTTTTTTTTTTTTCCTTTCCTCTTCTCCTTCCAGCACCTCTGCCTTAAAAGATCTGGAAGATGGAGGCCCGCATAAAGGAACTTTGCGGAGTGACTGATACAATCCTTTCAGATGTACAGACTTTAAAAACCCGTTTTGCAAGCCTACAGGACCTCACTAATTATAATTTGCAAGTGTTTGGACAGACTACCCAGGAATTACGAGCCAGGATTGAGGCTCTAGAGGAACGAGCCCAGGCTCCTGCCATAACCCCAAGTTCTGGGATCCCCAAATTACCTCCTTTTCGTTTTGGTGGTGAACGTGAGAAATTCAGGGGATTTATTAATCAATGCAATTTATTTTTCTCTGCACATGCTTCACAATTTCCCACTGAACGATCCAAAGTGCTTACTATAATCATGTTGCTTACCAATAACGCTTTGATGTGGGCAAACCCTCTGATTGAGACTGAGGATGATTGTTTGAATCACCTTGATGCTTTTATTTCAGCCATGGGGCAGGTGTTTGATGACCCCAATCGAGGTGCAACAGCTGAAGCAGCCATGTTAACTTTGCGCCAAGGTAATGCATTCAGTAGCCGAATATGCCCTGGATTTCAGGAGATGGGCTCTTGATACCACTTGGGACACTTCCGCTAAAAAATCTATTTTTCGGAAAGGGTTGTCTCTAGTGTTGAGCGATACGATACCGCAAGTATCGGGTATCGGCCGATATTAGCTCTATCGGCCTTTCGATACTTAGTGTCGACATTTTCCATATATCGTATACCGGAATCGGAAGTTCCCATAATTCTTTGAGCGGCAATGTGATTTTAGTCAGCCAATGAGGAATCCTAAGAAGTGTGGGCAGATCCTGTACTGCTGCGGTCATGTTAACTAATGGCATGGTTGTGATTGGATGCTGAAATGATGTCAGAATGCACTATGAAAGGCACCGCCGCCATTTTAGCGTCACTGTGCTGTGAATTCAGTAAGGGACAGAACGCTGCTGTGCTGACTCTGAGGGACAGTTAGAGATTGCGATTTAGTGTACTGTGCTGTAGGCAGGCTAGCACCAACCGCTGTGTAAAGCTTCCTTTTGCCTGCAGTGTTGTTTTAACAGCTCTGCAAGGTGTGTGTGAGTGCAGGTGACGCTGCAGTTTGCTCTGCATGCAACGCTGTCTGTAGGCATCTGCACGTGTCACTCACAGACTCTTTTTTTTTTCTTCAGTGTAATTCTTGCAGCTCCATGCAATTTAACTATTAATGTGACGCGCTTCCATCCGTATCCAATACATTGGTTGCAAACACTATAGAAGTAGACAAAGGAGTAGCCTTTCACAGATTGTGAACAGTTGTGTTTCAGTGTTCACTTCAGTCTGTGTTTTTTATTTTTTGAGTGCACATCACGCTCCAGTTACTTGTTCAAGCACTGCTGCTTGTACTCTGCTGAGCGTGTCTCAGTGCCTCATCCTTTTCATTTATCTCCAATTGGTTCTGCTCCATTCCATTTAAAATATAATCTATTAGTGTGACGCGCTTCCATCCGTATCCAATACATTGGTTGCAAACACTATAGAAGTAGACAAAGGAGTAGCCTTTCACAGATTGTGAACAGTTGTGTTTCAGTGTTCACTTCAGTCTGTGTTTTTTATTTTTTGAGTGCACATCACGCTCCAGTTACTTGTTCAAGCACTGCTGCTTGTACTCTGTTGAGCGTGTCTCAGTGCCTCATCCTTTTCATTTATCTCCAATTGGTTCTGCTCCATTCCATTTAAAATATAATCTATTAGTGTGACGCGCTTCCATCCGTATACAATACATTGGTTGCAAACACTATAGAAGTAGACAAAGGAGTAGCCTTTCACAGATTGTGAACAGTTGTGTTTCAGTGTTCACTTCAGTCTGTGTTTTTTATTTTTTGAGTGCACATCACGCTCCAGTTACTTGTTCAAGCACTGCTGCTTGTACTCTGCTGAGCGTGTCTCAGTGCCTCATCCTTTTTATTTATCTCCAATTGGTTCTGCTCCATTCCATTTAAAATATAATCTATTAGTGTGACGCGCTTCCATCCGTATACAATACATTGGTTGCAAACACTATAGAAGTAGACAAAGGAGTAGCCTTTCACAGATTGTGAACAGTTGTGTTTCAGTGTTCACTTCAGTCTGTGTTTTTTATTTTTTGAGTGAACATCACGCTCCAGTTACTTGTTCAAGCACTGCTGCTTGTACTCTGCTGAGCATGTCTCAGTGCCTCATCCTTTTCATTTATCTCCAATTGGTTCTGCTCCATTCCATTTAAAATATAATCTATTAGTGTGACGCGCTTCCATCCGTATCCAATACATTGGTTGCAAACACTATAGAAGTAGACAAAGGAGTAGCCTTTCACAGATTGTGAACAGTTGTGTTTCAGTGTTCACTTCAGTCTGTGTTTTTTATTTTTTGAGTGCACATCACGCTCCAGTTACTTGTTCAAGCACTGCTGCTTGTACTCTGCTGAGCGTGTCTCAGTGCCTCATCCTTTTCATTTATCTCCAATTGGTTCTGCTCCATTCCATTTAAAATATAATCTATTAGTGTGACGCGCTTCCATCCGTATACAATACATTGGTTGCAAACACTATAGAAGTAGACAAAGGAGTAGCCTTTCACAGATTGTGAACAGTTGTGTTTCAGTGTTCACTTCAGTCTGTGTTTTTTATTTTTTGAGTACACATCACGCTCCAGTTACTTGTTCAAGCACTGCTGCTTGTACTCTGCTGAGCGTGTCTCAGTGCCTCATCCTTTTTATTTATCTCCAATTGGTTCTGCTCCATTCCATTTAAAATATAATCTATTAGTGTGACGTGCTTCCATCCGTATCCAATACATTGGTTGCAAACACTATAGAAGTAGACAAAGGAGTAGCCTTTCACAGATTGTGAACAGTTGTGTTTCAGTGTTCACTTCAGTCTGTGTTTTTTATTTTTTGAGTGCACATCACGCTCCAGTTACTTGTTCAAGCACTGCTGCTTGTACTCTGCTGAGCGTGTCTCAGTGCCTCATCCTTTTCATTTATCTCCAATTGGTTCTGCTCCATTCCATTTAAAATATAATCTATTAGTGTGACGCGCTTCCATCCGTATACAATACATTGGTTGCAAACACTATAGAAGTAGACAAAGGAGTAGCCTTTCACAGATTGTGAACAGTTGTGTTTCAGTGTTCACTTCAGTCTCTGCGTAATAACCACACTTAGGCCTTATAACTTTTCTAACTTTCTTTATCAATCTACCAAGATGAAGAAGTCAGTGAGTAAGGCACGTGGTTGTGGCCGTGGAGTTTCAGCAGGGAGAGGACGTGGGGATTTTGTGGCTGCTGCCGCCCTCAGTGACACAGCATCCACCAGTTTTACCCATGAGCGTTCCTTTATGCGCACTTTGGTAGGAGCTCGGCGTGCCCCCCTGCTGCGGGAAGAACAAATTGAAGCCGTTGTTGGTTGGATGGCAGCCAATGCATCAACTTCAATTCCTTCCACCTCCTCTCAGGAACACAACACTGTTGAGCAACCATCTGTCTGTTCACCGCCTGTCAAATTGCCCAGGCAGTCAGAGAGTTCTGTACAGGAGCCAGCTGAGTCTCTGCTTCTGTTCTCAGAATCTGTTGGCTCGCAAACACGGGCACAGGCAAGCAGCATTCTGCAATTTGAAGAAGAGGGAGTATGCAGTGATGCGCAACAGCTGTGTCTCTCTCAATCTGAAGAGGCGGGTGAGCCAGTGCCGATGGACAGCACACCGCAGAACGCATCTTATGATGATGATGAGAGTCAGGTGCCAGGTTTTGTGGAGCATGGTGCTGCCCAGACCATCCAACAGCAGCAGGTGTTGGAAGAGGGTAGTGGAGATGATGAAGTCCGAGACCCAACATGGCGTGAGCAACAGGAAGGTGGTGGGAGCAGCTCTGAGGAAGAGATTGTCCCAACGGTACAAAGAGGAGGGAGAGGTAGGCTGCAGACTCGCTTGCCTGTAGCCTCCAGTTTGGCACCTGTTGGGAGCAGTTCTCTTAGAAATGTCAAAATTGGCGCTCCCATGACTTGCACTGCGTGGTCCTTTTTTAACAGACTTGTAGATGATATTTGCTATGTTCAATGCCAGCTGTGTAAGCAAAAAGTTAAAAGAGGTAAAAATATCAGTAACCTGAATACCACAAATATGTGGAAACATGTACGGACAAAGCACGTAGCTGAGTTACAAAGACACACTGGAGATGTAGGCCAACCTACAGCAGCACCTACATCTTCAGGTCGTGTTGGAGCCTCTACCTCCAGCTCACACACACCTGGTTCGGCTTCCTCACAGGATCTCCATGGAAGAACCTCGGTCACTGTTGTCCATAGACAAACTGTTATTCCACCCACAGCAGCAAGTTCACAGTCATCGTCACACTCCCAGAACAAAAAACAGCCATCGGTACCACAGGCATGGGATAAAAGACGGCCATACTCGGCAAACCATCCATGAGCACAGGCTCTGAATGCTGGCATTGCAAAACTCCTGTCCCTTGAAATGCTGTCATTCAGGCTGGTGGAGACTGACAGTTTCAGGAACTTTATGGCATTGGCAGTCCCACAATATAATGTGCCAAGCCGATTTTATTTCAGCAGGCAAGCTGTCCCTGCTCTGCAAAAACATGTCGAGGGAAACATTAAACATGCGCTACTAAACGCCGTCAGTAGCAGGGTCCACCTGACCACCGATGCGTGGACCAGTACCCATGGCCAGGGACGATACCTTTCCCTCACTGCCCATTGGGTCAATGTTGTGGAGCCGGGTACAGATCTTGCCAGTGGCGCTGTACGTGTTCTGCCAACTCCAAGGATTGCAGGAATCCAGTCTGTACACATTGATTCCTCCTCCTACTCAAGTTCCTCAGAATCATCACTGCACGAGCCGTCACGGTATACCTCCACATGGACCCGTGAACGCTTACCTGTTGCGACCGATATGAGCACAGCCGTGGCCAAACGTCAACAGGCCGTCCTGAAATTAATTTCCATGGGGAATCGAAGCCACACAGCGCAGGAGCTCTGGGATGCCATCAAGCAGGAGAGCGACGTGTGGTTTTTGTCAGCTAATCTCCAGCCAGGCTTGGTAGTGTGTGACAATGGCTGAAATCTGGTGGCAGCTCTGGGCCTTGGCAACCTCACTCACATACCATGTCTGGCACATGTGCTCAACTTGGTCGTGCAGAGTTTTTTGAGGGACTATCCGGATCTTGATGCACTGCTGCACAAGGTCCGCCTAGAGTGCGCTCACTTGCGACGTTCCAGCATGGCCAGATCGCGCATTGCAGCTCTGCAAGTCAGATTTCGCCTTCCTGAACATCGCATCATATGTGACGTATCCACCAGGTGGAATTCAACGTTACATATGTTGGAGCGGTTGTGTGAGCAGCAGCCAGCAGTAATGGAGTATCAGCTGCAACAGGCGCAATCAACTCGCAATTTGCGCCGTTCACACTTCACCACTACTGAGTGGGCCTCTATGAAGGACATCTGCGACGTTTTGCGTTCGTTTGATGTCTCAACGCAGATGGCGAGTGCAGATGATGCACTAGTCAGCATGACTGTCCCCCTTATCTGCCTGCTTCAGAAATCACTGAAAGCACTAAAGGAAGAGGTTTTGGAAGAGGTGGAGGATGAGGAGTCACAAATTCAATTACCTTCAGGACAGTCAGCGCAACGTGGTTCCTCACAAAGGGCTGGGCAGGGCTCACTTTGTGAGGAGGATGAGGAGGAGGAGGAGTCAATGGAGGAGGAAGAAATCCCTACAGAGCGAGGTACACAACGCTCTAGTCAGTATGTAGAGCGAGGGTGGGGTGATGCAGAGGAGGCAGAGATGACGCCTCTTCCAGAGGACAGCCTTTGTTGGCCAGTTGGGAGTCTGCAGCACATGGTTGATTTCATGCTTCAGTGCCTGAGAAACGACCGCCGCATCGCCCACATTCTCAGCACGTCAGATTATTGGGTGTACACCCTCCTAGACCCTCGCTACCGGGACAACTTACAAACCCTCATCACACCGGTGAACCGGGACCGTAAAATGCAGGAGTACCAAGACACACTGGTGCAATCCATACTGTTGTACATTCCAGCCGAGAAAGCTGCTGCTGCTGCTACTGCTTTACAAAGCAGCTCTGTGCGTCGAGGCAGTGTAGACACCTCTACAACAAGAGGGAGCAGAAGCAGCGCCTCTGCACAGGGCAAGAACTGTATGTTACAAATGTGGCAAAGTTTTGTGACAGCGCCAGCAAGGTCTACACCATCCGAGACGGCTCCAGTCACCAGGAAGAAACGTTTCCGTAAGATGGTGACAGACTACTTGGCTTTCCCTCTAAGTGTACTCCTAGATGCCTCTTCCCCTTTCAAATTTTGGGTCTCTAAGTTGGATACATGGCCAGAGCTTAGCCAGTATGCATTGGAGGTGCTGGCTTGCCCTGCTGCCAGTGTATTATCTGAGCGTGTCTTTAGTGCTGCAGGTGGTGTAGTAACAGACCGTCGCATGCGACTATCCTCAGAGAATGTAGACCGGCTTACTTTTCTGAAAATGAACAAGGCATGGATCTCACCTGAATTTGCCTGTCCGTTTTCAGATTAAATAACTGTTTGGCAACGTTTTCCATGTCTCCTGTTATGTTCATCTTTCTACCACCTGAACTCTTCTCCCTGGGCTACAACACCGCCATTTGTTGCTCGTAAGTAATTGGCAGGGGTACTGACTCCTGGCCAGCCTGGTTACAGCATGACAGCTGTTTCCTGGCAGTGTGAACGTCAATTATCCTCCAATAAGTTGTGCTGTCGTGTTGCATTCGGGTTAGCCGACTCTATGGTGCCTGCAGTTTAGGTGATTCCTATGTGTGCTGTGGGATATGTAAATAAAGGCGGTTTCCATTGTGACAATAGGACAAGCACCCACTGTAGGACTGTGTGATTCGGTAACTGCGGACGGCTTGCGTCCTGTCAACTTACATTTTCATGGGTGCGTTCTTCTACCCGTCCGGGGTCCAGTACCGTCAACTGGTTCTCCCCAGTGCCTTTGGCCTAGGTGCCTCCATCTCCGTATCCGAGTTCCACCAACGTCTGCTGGTCCTTGGTAGTGCTTTGGAGCACAGGTACCTCCTTGTTGTGAATGGGTTTGAGATGAGTTCTGAGCAGAGGCTCCCTCTGGTGGTTACAAGCGGTACTAGTGAGGATTGTGAGGACTGGGAATCAGGTGTTACTGATTGGTCTTATATAAGGGAGTCATTTTCCCATCAGGGTTGCTGGTGATCAATTTTTCTGGTCTGAATCCTTCTTTCCAGTTTCCCTTGTAGCCTGCTGTGTCGTGTCTGCATCTCCTGCTATCAGATAAGACAATTTCTTATTTTGTGTTTTTGCTATATTTTTGCATTTTGTCCTGCACTTCTTTGGGGCCTTCAGGGTCCCCTCCGGGGCTTCTGCCCTCTCAGTTTAGTTCAGCCACTGAGTTTTGTTCTTTTGCTTTTTCCAGTTTTTTCAGTGGCTGCTGTTTTGATTTTCTTACACCAGAGAACTAATTTAGGTGGTAGAGGTCGTGTGATCTCAGGTGATTTTGAAATTAGTAGAGTTGGTGTTTTTCAGGGTTTTCTGGGATTGCAGTAAGTACCCTTCCTGTCCTTTTCTATTTAGATAGTTTGGGCCCCAGCGTTTGCTCATACTATTTTCTTTCTGTGTCAGTATTTCCTCTTGTCTAACCGCCATTACATGTTTGGGGGCTTTCTATTATCTTTGGGGTTCTGCTCCGGGGCAGATAGCTTTCCTATTTCTATCTTTAGGTGTAGTTAGTTTCTCAGGCTGTGACGAGGCGTCTAGGACCAACGTAGGAACGCTCCACGGCTGCCTCTAGTTGCGGTGGTTAGTCAGGGTACTGCAATCTCATAGATTCCAACTGCTCTGGTGTATTGCCTTTTTTACCTGCACTCCTCAGCTACCGAAACATAACAGTATCACCGGCCTAAAAATTGTATGGTACTCACAGAAGGGAAAAAATATTTTGAAGGAAGAAAAGTTGAAAGATTATTTTTCTGTTTGTTGCATTTTTTTTTTTCCCTCTGTATCTCTGGGTGCTGGGGAGGATCTTTTCTCCCAATGGAGTTTGCACAGTTGTCTGGCCGTGTGGATCAGCTTGCCACTGAGGTTCGGAGTATTGCTATCTATCTTGCTGGGTTGCCTGTTGTGGAACCTAGGATCCCCATGCCAGATTTGTTTTTAGGGGATCGAGCTAAGTTTCAGAATTTCAAAAATAATTGTAAATTGTTTCTTGCCTTAAAATCTAAGTCCTCAGGAAACGCAGCGCAGCAGGTTCAAATTATCATCTCTCTCCTGCGCGGCGATCCTCAGGATTGGGCTTTTTCCCTGATACCTGGGGATCCTGTTTTGAGTGATGTTGATGCGTTTTTTCAGGCCTTGGGGTTATTGTACGATGAACCTAATGTCACTGATCAAGCTGAAAAAGCCTTGTTGGCATTAAATCAGGGGCTTGATGACGCTGAGTTATACTGTCAGAGATTCCGTAGGTGGGCAGTCCTGACCAAGTGGAATGACGACGCTTTGGCGGCCCTTTTCCGGAAGGGTTTGTCGGATAATGTAAAGGATGTTATGGTGGGATTCCCTGTCCCCTCTGGTCTCAATGATTCTATGTCATTAGCGATTCAAATTGACAGACGTTTGCGTGAGCGGAGAAGTATGCGTGGAGTGGTGTTGCCTTGTGAGCCAGCTGCTGAAGCCCATGCATTGTGATGGAGTGGTGTCTGGGGCACAGCGTCATGAGTTTCGAAAGCGCAATGGGTTATGTTTCTACTGTGGTGATGCCTCTCATGCTATTTCAGTCTGCCCTAAGCGGGGAAGACATTTTGCACGCTCAGTTGTCTTGGTAGTGTTCAGACTAAGTTTTTATTAACTGTCACTCTGATATGCTCTCTGTCCTCATTTCTGCTCAGGCTTTCGTTGATTCTGGAGCAGCTATTAACTGATGGATTATGATTTTTAAACGTTGTGGATTTCCCTTGATACCCCTACAGAAGTCTATTCCTTTACTGGGATCGATTCTACCCCTTTGCTGAGAATAAACCCCAGTTTTCTACTCAGGTGATAATGAGGGTTGAACCTGATCACAGGAGTGCTGCAAATTTTTGGTTCTATATAATCTGCATGACATTATCGTGCTGGGTTTCCCTTGGTTACAGTCTCATAATCTGTTTTGATTGGAAATCTGTGTCTGTAACCAGTTGGGCTGCCAATGTGTTAATACCAACACTCCTGTTTTTTCTGCTCCCCCAGGCTGAGGATGTTCCTGACTTTTTGTTTGATTTTCTGATGTGTTTAGCGAAAGTAAATCTGCATCCTTGCCTCCCCATAGGAGCTATGACTGCGCTATTGAATTAGTGCCTGGTAGTAAATTCCCTAAAGGTCGCCTTTTTAACTTGTCTGTACCTGAACATGACGCTATGCGGTCTTATATCAAGGAATCATTGGAGAAGGGTCATATCAGACCATCCTCTTCACCCTTAGGTGCCGGTTTTTTCTTTGTGGCCAAAAAAGATGGTTCATTAAGGCCGTGTATTGATTATCTCTCTTGAACAAATTTACTGTGAAATATCAATACCCGTTACCCTTGATTTCTGACCTGTTTTCCAGGGTGAAAAACGCTACTTGGTTTACCAAGCTTGACCTCAGGGGGGCGTATAACCTTATTCGCATTAAGCACGGGGATGAATGGAAGACGGCATTTAACACCCCTGAAGGGCATTTTGAGTACCTTGTGATGCCCTTTGGGCTCACTAATGCTCCTTCCGTCTTCCAGTCCTTCATGAATGACATTTTCAGGGATTTTGTGGACAAGTTTCTGATTGTTTATTTGGATGATATCTTGATTTTTTCTAATGACTGGGACTCTCATGTGAAGCATGTTCGAACTGTATTCCAGATTTTGAGAGAGAATGCTCTGTATGTGAAGGGATCAAAGTGTCTTTTTGGCGTACAGAAGATCTCATTTCTGGGATTCATTTTGTCCCCATCTGTTATTAAAATGGACCCGGTCAAGGTTCAGGCCATCTGTGATTGGGTCCAACCTACTTCATTAAAGGCTCTTCAGAGATTTTTGGGTTTTGCCAATTTTTATCGTAAATTTATTGGTAATTTCTCGGTTATTGTTAAACCATTAACTGATTTGACCAGAAAGGGTTCTGATGTGGTGAATTGGCCTCCTGAGGCAGTCTCTGCGTTTCAGGAACTTAAGCAGAGATTCACTTCTGCTCCTGTTCTACGGCAGCCTGATGTTTCTCTGCCATTTCAGGTGGAGGTTGATGCCTCTGAAATTGGGGCAGGTGCCGTTTTGTCCCAAAAAGATCCAGAGACCTCTAAAAGTAACCTTGTGCCTTTTTCTCTCGAAAATTTTCTCCTACTGAACGTAATTATGACGTGGGTAATCGGGAGTTATTGGCCATGAAGTGGGCTTTTGAAGAGTGGAGACATTGGCTGGAGGGAGCCAAACATCAGGTGGTGGTCCTTACGGACCATAAGAATCTGGTCTATCTGGAATCTGCCAAGCGACTCAATCCTAGACAGGCCAGGTGGGCCTTGTTTTTCACACGTTTTAATTTTGTGGTTTCCTTTCTTCCTGGCACTAAGAATGTTAAGGCAGATGCCTCTCGAGGAGTTTCCTTGCGGACTCTCCTGAGCTATCTGATCCCTCTGTTATTTTGAAGGAGGGTGTAGTTCTTTCCGCCATCTCGCCCAATTTGAGACTTGCTCTGGAGGGGTGTCAGGAGGATAGGCCCGAGCGCTGCCCTGTTGGAAAATTGTTTGTCCCGGACCAATGGAAAAAGAGTGTGATGTCTGAGATTCATTGTTCCGCATTGGCTGGGCATCCCGGAATTTTTGGTACCATAGACTTGGTTAGTCGGTCCTTTTGGTGGCCTACCTTGTCTCGCGATGTCAGGGAATTTGTGCAGTCCTGCGGGACTTGCTCTCGCTCCAAGCCTTGCTCTCGCTCTAGTGGTTTGTTGATGCCATTGCCTGTGCCCAAGAGACCATGGACCCATATCTCTATGTATTTCATTTCCGATCTTCCTATATCTCAGAGAATGACCACCATCTGGGTAATTTGTGATAGGTTTTCCAAAATGATACATCTTGTGCCATTACCTAAGTTGCCTTCCTCCTCTGAATTGGTGCCGTTGTTCCTTCAGCACGTGGTTCGTTTACACGGCATTCCTGAGAACATTGTGTCTGACAGAGGAGTCCAGTTTGTTTCCAGATTTTGGAGGACTTTTTGTTCTAAACTGGGTGTTCAATTGTCTTTCTCCTCGGCATTTCATCCTCAGACCAATGGTCAAACTGAGAGAACAAACCAGACATTGGAGACTTATCTAAGATGCTTTGTGTCTGCTGATCAGGATGACTGGGTCTCTTTTTTGCCTTTGGCTGAGTTTGCTCTTAATAATAGGGCTAGCTCTGCCACTTTGATGTCTCCGTTTTTCTGTAATTCTGGGTTTCACCCTCGATTTTCTTCAGGACAGACGGAGGCTTCTGTCTGTCCAGGTGTTGACTCTGTTGTTGAGCGTATGCAGCAGATTTGGGACCAGGTAGTGGAGAGGTTGTCCCTCTCTCAGGAGAAGGCCCAGCGGTTTGCTAACCGGCATAGGACTGATGGTCCTCGGTTTAAAGTGGGGGACTTGGTCTGGTTGTCCTCAAAGAATATTCCTATGAGAGTAGCATCTCCTAAATTTAAGCCTAGGTTCATTGGACCTTATAAGATCATGGAGATTATTAATCCTGTTTCTTTTCGTTTGCTTCTTCCAGGGACATTTAAGATCCATAACGTGTTCCACAAGTCCTTGTTGAAGAGGTTTGTTGAGCCAGTGGTTCCTGCTGCTGTGCCTCCTGACCCTGTTTTGGTTGAGGGCAATCTGGAGTATGTGGTTGAGAAAATATTGGATTCTCGTTTTTCTAGACGAAGACTCCAGTATTTGGTTAAATGGAGAGGTTATGGTCAGGAAGACAATTCTTGGGTGTTTGCTTCGGACATCCATGCTAGGAGACTTATCCGTGCGTATCATAGAACTCATCCTGACCGACCTGGTTGCTCAAATGAGGGTTCGGTGACCCCTCCTCAAGGGGGGGGTACTGTTGTGAATGGGTTTGAGATGAGTTCTGAGCAGAGGCTCCCTCTGGTGGTTACAAGCGGTACTAGTGAGGATTGTGAGGACTGGGAATCAGGTGTTACTGATTGGTCTTATATAAGGGAGTCATTTTCCCATCAGGGTTGCCGGTGATCAATTTTTCTGGTCTGAATCCTTCTTTCCAGTTTCCCTTGTAGCCTGCTGTGTCGTGTCTGCATCTCCTGCTATCAGATAAGACAATTTCTTATTTTGTGTATTTGCTATATTTTTGCATTTTGTCCTGCACTTCTTTGGGGGCCTTCAGGGTCCCCTCCGGGGCTTCTGCCCTCTCAGTTTAGTTCAGCCACTGAGTTTTGTTCTTTTGCTTTTTCCAGTTTTTTCAGTGGCTGCTGTTTTGATTTTCTTACACCAGAGAACTAATTTAGGTGGTAGAGGTCGTGTGATCTCAGGTGATTTTGAAATTAGTAGAGTTGGTGTTTTTTAGGGTTTTCTGGGATTGCAGTAAGTACCCTTCCTGTCCTTTTCTATTTAGATAGTTTGGGCCCCCAGCGTTTGCTCATACTATTTTCTTTCTGTGTCAGTATTTCCTCTTGTCTAACCGCCATTACATGTTTGGGGGCTTTCTATTATCTTTGGGGTTCTGCTCCGGGGCAGATAGCTTTCCTATTTCTATCTTTAGGTGTAGTTAGTTTCTCAGGCTGTGACGAGGCGTCTAGGACCAACGTAGGAACGCTCCACGGCTGCCTCTAGTTGCGGTGGTTAGTCAGGGTACTGCAATCTCATAGATTCCAACTGCTCTGGTGTATTGCCTTTTTTACCTGCACTCCTCAGCTACCGAAACATAACACCTCCTGCTTAGTAACTGTGTCACAGTAACGTCAGCTGGTACTCGGTTGTGACATTGCCTCTTTTCCTTCTGCTACCCGTCCGGGGTCCAGTACCGTCAATGGTTCTCCCCAGTGCCTTTGGCCTAGGTGCCTCCATCTCCGTATCCGAGTTCCACCAACGTCTGCTGGTCCTTGGTAGTGCTTTGGAGCACAGGTACCTCCTGCTTAGTAACCGTGTCACAGTAACGTCAGCTGGTACTCGGTTGTGACATTGCCTCTTTTCCTTCTGCTACCCGTCCGGGGTCCAGTACCGTCAACTGGTTCTCCCCAGTGCCTTTGGCCTAGGTGCCTCCATCTCCGTATCCGAGTTCCACCAACGTCTGCTGGTCCTTGGTAGTGCTTTGGAGCACAGGTACCTCCTGCTTAGTAACCATGTCACAGTAACGTCAGCTGGTACTCGGTTGTGACATTGCCTCTTTTCCTTCTGCTGCCCCTCCGGGTTCCAGCACAGTCAGCTGATCCTCGTTACTTCCATTGTCTCTTGCTCCATCTGATACCCGTCAGGGTTCCAGTAACGTCAGCTGGTTCTCGGAAATTAGACGACCTTAAAGACCACCCAGAAGAAGATGACGACAACAAGGACGACGAGCATGAAGCCAACCAGCCTGAACACCATCACAAAGAAAAAATAAAAGATTACCCAGAAGAAGATCACCAACAGGACAAAGAAGGTTAAGACAAACTACAAGATACAGAACAAGAGACAGAAGAACAATAAGCAGAAGATCAAAAAGCAGAAGAACATGAAGTATAAGACCAAAATGAAGAGCAAAATATATGCTCTAAATTCTAAGCAGAAGAAGACTAAGCAGTGTATGGGGGTGAGTCCGTTCCTCCTCGTGGTGCCCCTGGAAAATGCCTGCTGCTGCAGGCTAAACTGAACACGGACAAATACTGTTGTAATTTAAATCTTTTGTGACAGCAAGAACGGAAGGATGAACAATTCATACTTTTACAGATTACAAGCACAGGAATCTCTGTCACAAATAAGAATATGATGAAGAAGATGAAGAGGAAGAAGCTGAAGAATTTGAATATGAAGAAGATTAATTAGTTTAATAATAACAATATGAGTAATGTAAACAAAAACATGAATAGCAAGAAGTTTAAGAAGAAGATTAAGAAGGTGAAGATGAAGAATAATTTGATGAGAAAGATGATGCTGCTGCTGAAGATTATGAAGGAGAAAGTGTGGCACTGGCAAAAGTTAAAAAGGTGAAGAGCATGGAAGTTGTGAAACATACATATTTGCCAAAATAGAAAAAAGGTTAACAACATTGTCAATTTGTTATTGTTAGTCAATCCAAACGTATTTCCAAAAAAAATATATTAATGCTATTCCAATGCATTGGGTTAAACATGTATGCCTTTATGGTCTCCTCAACCTCCCCCAATACATTCTACATTAGTCTTTGTTGTTTTCCTTCATGTACAATTAACCAACAAGGCAAGAATGTTTTTTTTTAATGTCGATATTTGGTTCCCATAGACTTACATTGGACTTACGGTATCGGAATCGGATATCGACGATATTTAGTGATATCGGCGATACCATTCCGATCCGATATTTTTAGATATCGAGCAGTATCGCTGAACACTAGTTGTCTCCACTGATTAAGGATGAACTTGCTCGTGCCGACCCTCCCACTGCGTTAGGTGACTTTATTAACTATTGTATCCGTATTGATGCTCGTCTGACTGAACGCAGACAAGAGAGATGGTTCGAAAATAATCGCACTAACCTTTTACTACCTCCCTCCTCAGCTAAGGAACCTTTGAGTAGGATCACAAGGGAACCAGAACCTGAACCCATGCAGGTGGACTCTTTACAAAGACGGGTTAGTGATGCACGCAAAGAACATCGTATAAAGGAAAATCTATGTTTCTACTGTGGTAAGTCAGGGCACTTCATTATAAACTGCCCCAGCCGTTCTCGTAAGACTACTGCAGCAGTCATTCACTGTGAGTGTTGCGAGAGGAGCTCTGTCATGTCCGAGCCTCAGGCTCCAGAGAGATCTGCTGCAAGAGATCTTGATTTCTCGGACTTAAACTCTGTTAGTTCTGGGGACGATGACGGTATAAACGCTGCAATTTTTCAAGTTTCCTCAGCGGTGTCCCAGCTGAGTTGTAAAAGAAACAATTCTCATTGCTTCCTTTCCATCAAACTCTGGGTTGACTCAGTCTAGGTGTCTAGCTCTGCTATGATCGACTCAGGAGCAAGTGGAAATTTTATGGATATCTCCTTTGCTCTGAAACAGGGGATACGTTCAGTGAACGTATCCACCTGTTACTCCAGTACAGATGGAGACTGTGGATGGCTCTCTACTGACTTCTGGACCAGTGGATCAAGAAACAGAGCCTTTGAGGGTCCTTATGGGTAAAGATCATCAGGAGAAAATGTCTTTTTTGCTTATCTCTTCTCCCCACTTTCCCATCATTCTAGGGCTACCATGGCTGCTGGCGCAGAATCCTACGATTAACTGGGAGACCAAGGAATTACACTTTCCGGAGAAACAGATGAGTCAAGGAGTTTCAGCTTGCTCTGTTCCTAAAGGAACCATGTCAGTCCCTGAACTACCAGCTGTATACCAGGACTATGTGGATTTATGTGACAAGAAGAACGCTGATCAGCTTCCTCCTCACCGTCCATATGATTGTCCAATTGAATTATTGCCCGGAGCCGAGATACCTTTTGGTAAGATCTACCCCCTAGCGGGGCCCGAGCTAAAAGCTTTGAAGGAGTATATAGACGAAAATTTAGCCAAGGGCTTCATACGCCCCTCTTCATCTCCCGCAGGTGCACCCATCTTCTTTGTGAAGAAGAAAGATGGATCTCTGAGACCCTGCATAGACTATAGGGAACTCAATAAGGTTACTATTAGAAACCGTTATCCATTGCCTTTAATCCCTGAGTTGTTGGAGAGAGTGCAGCATGCCAAAATTTTCTCTAAACTGGATCTCCGTGGGGCCTATAACTTGGTCCGTATTAGACCTGGGGATGAATGGAAGACTGCTTTCAGGTCACGCTATGGACACTTTGAATATCTAGTTATGCCTTTTGGTCTGAGTACCGCCCCAGCCACTTTCCAACACTTCGTGAATGATATCTTCAGGGATCTCCTAGATACATTTGTGGTGATTTATCTGGATGATATTCTAATTTTTTCTAACTCCACAGAGGAACATCATGGACATGTGAGAATGGTCTTAGAACGCCTAAGACAAAACCATCTCTACATCAAGCTTGAAAAATGTGAATTCCATAGGACCGAAATTCAATTTCTGGGGTATGTACTGTCTACGCAAGGGATTAGTATGGATGGAAGCAAGACCCAAGCCATCAAGGATTGGCCAATTCCTAGAAATGTGAAGGAGGTGCAGCGTTTCATCGGGTTCGCCAACTTCTATAGACGTTTCATTAAGAATTTTTCTGAGGTAGTGTCACCTATCACCCAACTTACCCGGAAACAGTCTAGGTTCTCCTGGACCCCGCAAGCTCAGGAAGCATTTTCCTGTTTAAAGGATAAATTTACCACCGCACCTATCTTAGTACATCCCAACCCCGAGCTTGCCTTCATAATAGAGGTGGATGCTTCAGACTGTGCCGTTGGAGCTATACTCTCTCAGAGAACAGGTGAGAAGAATGTCTTGCATCCCTGTGCCTTCTTTTCCCAGCAGTTGTCTTCGGCTGAGAGGAACTACGATGTGGGCAATAGAGAATTGTTGGCCATTATTGCCGCCTTCAAGGAATGGAGACACCTTCTTCAGGGAGCTGCACAGCAAATAGTCGTCCTGACAGACCATCGTAACCTTGAATTTATCAGGTCGGCTAAGTGCCTGACTCCTCGCCAGGCTCGCTGGAATCTTTTCCTAAACCAATTTAATTTTTTAATTTCTTATAGACCAGGATCGCGCAATGGAAAGGCTGATGCACTCTCTAGGATTCATTCAGCAGAGACACATCCACTTACTCCTCCTAAGACTATTCTTCCTGACTCTAGATTCCTGGGAGTGATTCATAATCAAGACCTACTTAAGGACATCAAGGAAGCATACCATGCGGATTCTTTGTTGGCTCAACCCCCAAGGGACGTAAGTCTTGTCTTTAAGAATGGTGTGTGGATTCAGGGACAACGTCTGTATATACCTGAAACAGTCAATTGAGAGTATTGCAACTCATCCACGATTCCAAGATAGCCGGGCATAGGGAATTCTAAAGACACAAGAATTTCTTTCTCGTTTCTTTTGGTGGCCCACTTACAGGAAAGATGTCTTAAACTATGTCACTTCATGTGAAGTCTGTGCAAGATGCAAAACACCTCGCTCCTCACCAACTGGTCTGTTGCAACCTCTTCCCACCCCGTCCCGCCCGTGGGGATCCATTTCTATGGACTTCATTGTGGAGTTACCAACCTCTCAAGGAAGAACACCATTCTAGTGGTGGTTGACCGTCTAACAAAGGCAGCTCATTTTATCCCTTGTGTCGGCTTACCCACTGCAAACCAGACATCAGACTTGATGATTAAGAATGTGTTTCGCTTACATGGAGTACCGGATGAGGTCATTTCGGATCGAGGGGTGCAATTCACTTCAAGGTTTTGGCAAAATTTCTGTGCAGCATTGGACATTAAAGTAAACCTTTCTTCTGCTTTTCATCCCCAGACTAATGGACAGACAGAACGAACCAATCAGACCCTGGAGCAGTATCTCCTCTGTTTTATCTGCCACCTACAGGATGATTGGGTGGATCTACTTCCACTGGCTGAGTTCTCTTATAACAACTCTCAGAGCGCCTCCACTAAGCAGTCTCCTTTTTACTCCAATCTAGGTTATCATCCTAACATTCTTCCTCGATTTCCCATAGATACGCCCTTGCCGGCAGTGGCTGAAAGAATCACTTCTTTACAAAAGAATATGGATCTTCTAAAGGAAAATCTAGAATTGGCTCAGGAAAGGTACAAGAAAGCAGCAGATAAATTTCGTAAACGTGCACCAGCTTTCAAGGTAGGAGATTTGGTCTGGCTGTCAACCAGAAATCTTAAATTAAAGATTCCATTGTCTAAATTGGGACATAAGTACATTGGACCTTATAAGATCAATAAGATTATAAGTGCTGTTGCTTGTCGTCTTCAACTGCCCAGAACTATGAGAATCCACCCTGTCTTTCATGTATCCCTACTAAAGGCTGCAACACCCAATACGTTTCCTGGACGTTCTTCTCCTTGCCCTGACCCAGTGCTGGTCGATGGTCAGGAAGAATTTATGGTGGAAAGGATTCTAGATTCCAGGTTGTACAGAAATCAGTTGCAATATTTGATTAAATGGCAGGGCTACCCAGTGGAGGACAACTCATGGGAACCAGTCAATAATGTAAATGCTCCTCGCCTGCTCCGCCAGTTTCATCAGAGGTACCCTGACAAGCCTGGTCTGAGGTCATCCGGAGGTTGTCCCTAAGGGGGGAGTAATGTAAGGTTCTTTGTCTCTGTTGACATGTTCCTTGAAACTCAGTTTTCCGTCGGCCATTTTGCTTTCTGTCTTTCTGCAGCTCTTGCCCTCAGTTAATATGGAGTTTCCAGTTTTCATGTTCCCGCCCTGATTCTTCCCTCTTGCTTCTTAAGCAGCCTCAGCTGAACAATCAGTGCTCCTGAATCAAGCCTCAGTCAGTCTGTGACCTGACTCCTGGAAGCCTTGGACTTGTACTCCAGCTATTCCCTACTGAGGAACCTTGGAACACTTTTGGACTCTGGAAACCTGCTGTTTGGTGAATCCATGTTTGCAGAGGAATTACGGTACAGAGAAGAGATCCTGAACCTGCTTTGGAGAGTTATTGTAGTGCTTGAAGTTACTCTGGCCTGCTGTGTCTCCTGTCGCTGTTCCTGCAAACTGTGTGAACTTTTCAGCATGCTTGTATGAAGTAATACAAGTCATTTCATTTCAACCTATGTCTCCTGTGTTTTCCTCGCACCCAAGCACAAGACACTATAGGAACTGTACACTATACATGACAATGCCCATGCATGATCCCATCCATCCTCCATTCAATACGGTGCAGTCGTCCCTTTGCAGAAAAGCACCGCCAAAGTATTATGTTTTCCCCACCATGCTTCATGGTTGGAACAGTGTTCTTGGGGTGTACTCATCCTGGAATTGATACTAAAAAGTTCTATTTTGGTCTCATCTGACCATATGACCTTCTCCCATGCCTCCTCCGGACAATCCAGAAGGTCATTGCTGGACTTCAAACAGGTCTGGAGATGTGCTGGCGTGAGCAAGGGGACCTTGTGTGCCCAGCAGGATTTTAATCCTTGACGGCATAGTGTGTCACTAATGGTAATGTTTGAGACTGTGGTCCCAGCTCTCTTCAGGTCATTGACCAGGTCCTCCATGTAGTTCTGAGCTGGTTTTATCACCTGTCCATCTCACATGATGAAAACAGGATCACGTGTGGTGGACTGTTTAACGGCTATATGATTTTATGGGCAAACAGCAATTTGACAGACAAAACCACACAGCAATACACTCTAATTACTAATAGCCATGCACTTTTTTGTGAACAAGTGCTGTTAGTCAGGTTTTCAAAACTTTAGGGGTTGATAGTTCAGACCAGTGCATTGTTGTGATGATGCTGGCACAATCTTTATGCTCTACAATGCAAGAAGCATAGGCGCTTTTATTTCTACAGCATTGCAGGAGCGAAGGGGCACTGAAGCTGGCAAGGTCCAGCAATCAGGGCAGCGCTTACAAGCCCTATTGGGGAGAATTTGTAAGTGCTGGGTGCCTTGATTATGAGACTGATTACCACTGATACCCTGCACAGGCAACAAAGCAGTAAATAATACAATTAAAAGTGCAGAATGGAGATTATTTTTGCAAGAAATAAACTGCAAAGTTACTTGATTTTAAAGCACTTTAAAAATGTGCCCACTTAAAATGAAACAACCCCTTTAATTAAGGCAAAAATCCCTATGATAAATCTGAAGTCAGATAACACAGTATGTCTCCAGCTGCTGCTTTTTTCATCCCTTTTTTGTGCAGTCACTCTCTCATGTTATAGTTGCCCTCTTGCATCTCCTTGTGTATTGTGGTCCAATATGGCTGGACTGAGCCGCAGGCATTAAAAGGGAGGCCAACATGACCAAGTTGAGAGGACCTAAGTGAGCTTGGGGTGGTTATTGGTTAGGGGGAACAAAGGGTTACGGAAGAAAAAAGAAGAGGAGGGGTAGTTGGGTCACATGCAAAAAAAGTGGGGGCAATAGGCGGAGTGAGAGGGGACTATAAAATAGCTGGATGACAGTTGGGGGCAACCATTTTAGGTACCCTGTTACACGCATGACAAGCACAACTAGTGACATGGAAGTTGATGCAATTCTGCAGCAGCTGAGGCAGGCTGCTGACTCCAGGGGTGCTGGCTGGCTGCAGGCATCCATACAGGGCCTGCTACAAGGTGGGGGAGGTGACCTATCAAGCGGGCCTAGTGACGGGCGCCGGCCTCAGAGGACTAGGCCTCCGGAGCGCCTTAGCCCCGATGCAACCCCACGGATCCGGCGCCGTATGCGGAGCCCCTCTAGGGACCCCCCAGCTGGGAGCACGGCACGCAGGCCGGGGTCGCATTCGGGCAGAGCCGGGAGGAATCCACTCACCCGGCGGGACCTGCAGCATGGGGAGGCAGCGGCTTCCTCATCAGCGGTGGAGAGCGTGGGATCAGGTCCTGGGATGGCGGGAGCGCAGCCGGAGTTGAGCCCTGCTTGGCGCGGACATCAATTGAGGCAGGCGGCGCGGAGGCCTGCAAGCCAGGCACCCAGGCCGGAAGTTGCGTCGCGCCAGCTCCACCCACAAGCCGGCGGCGGCAAATTTGAAAGATGCCAGGGGAGAACCAGCGCTACATCCTGCACGGTCTGCCACCCAGCACAGCGGTAGGACTGGAAATCGTCAGGGGCAAGGGATGCACAGAGTGGCTGGTGAGTCAGGGCAGTATAGCCTTCTTTGCTTACCAGCTGCTGCTGTTGGTCTGCCCAGCAGTGTGCAGCCTCAGGGGGATGATGACTCCTGGGATGATGGGGAAGGGGGTTTAAGTGGGGTGGGCCCCAGTATGGTCTTGGGGCCACAAAGGGGAGTAGGCACACTTGTGATCTACGGGCAGTCTCCAGATGGCCCTCGCACGGCTCCTGCACAGCATGCCCAGAATCGGACCTACACATCAACTACCAGCACAGCGGTCCAGTCTGGCCGGCTGTATGGGACCACGACTGACACAGGCGCGCAAGATGACGGGGAACCCGTTCAGGATTGTCTGGATGCAGGATCTGCGGCTGCTGGGCCCACAGCTCCCAGGCAGTCAGGTGAGGGCAGAGCACAATTTAATGCACAACTGGCGCCAGCGTAAGATTTGGGTGCAAATGGGGGCGTAATGGCGGGGGGCGCTGGGGCGGGTGCTGCGGGGTTTGAGCGAATTGTGGAGATGGTGGGAATCAGGGATGGGCCAGGGTGAGGCTTCACCAGTACAGGCCTGGTTGGGCGGCCCGGGGTCAGGTATTAGGGAGGGTAGCGGGTCCGCAGGAGCACCTAATTCAGTGGTACAGTCAGTACCCGGGACCTCGGGGACTGCAGTCGTGTCAACGGCATCAGAGGTTGGGGCACAAGACTTAGGGCCCCAATTAAATGATACACCGAGACTGGATGATGCAGCAAAAGGCAAAGTGTACGTCTGTTTTGAGGGACCGCTGGGGATGCATCTTGATCCCTATTATCTATACGATTATCTGGCACTGGACCCAAAGGTAACTATATGTGAACCTACTTTTGTTGATCTCACACTAGAGTGATACGCATCAGTATGACTTTACACATACCCATCTAATCAGTTCGTCCCATACACTTGTGATACTTACTTCGAAGTACCAGATTCTCTATAGTGGCCTCTAATATTGTATATATTTGTATATTTTATACATATTCTGTATTTTATGTACATGATTGGGATTTTGTGTTATTTTTATTTTTACTTTTTATTACCTGTTATCAATTTATTTCGACACCTAATTTTCATTTTTGTCATTGCAGCGACGTTTTGAAAAAGGCTCAGGTTGAGCCGAAATGTTAACATTTCGCTTTGTTTTTCTGGTCCTAAAATGTTGCCTAATTGTATATAAATAAATTCTACTACCTTTTGCATCACAAATTTCTCCTAAGAGTGCAGTGTATTTTCTTATGACGGATCATGCTGATGGGCAGAGCATTTTGTCGTCGGCTATCTTTGGCAACAGTAGGCATCAGGTCACCCACACACTTTGTCAGTCTTAAAAAGGACTTGAAGGATGATTTGAAAGTTTGGTCGATTTTTTTGGAGTCATATAACGGGAGGTCTCTCTGGATTGCGCCGGTGGTGGCGGCCGATGTTTTTGGTATATTAGTGGACTCATTGGGCGAGGAAGGGTTTGGTCTGTTTTTTCGTGGCAAGTGGCTGGTAGAGCGGTGGCCTCAGGTTCTTACGTGCGACCGACCTTGGTATGATTGTCAGTGGTCCTCGGCATAATTATGTTAGTTAATCCTGTTGTGTTTCCGGCTGTGTTTGTGAACAGTATAACGACTTGAAATGTGTGGTGTCTTTCTTTTACTTTCTTTTCAGAGCCAAGGCAACTTCTGTCATGGATAATGGGGCACTCCTTTGTCTTCTGGGCTACACTTAGGGCAGCGGTTCGTCCAGACGGGCGGCAGTTAGGTATACCAAGGACCCAGACAGTTTTGCGGTGGATTGGAAAAAGGGGTATGACTTGGAATCGTCTGTTGTCGGAGTTCTACAAGATTGTTCGTTTGGACCGTGCGCCGGAGGTTTTAGTCATACACCTAGGTGGCAACGATTTAGGAAAGCGGCCATGTAGGGAACTGATCAGAGATATCAAATTCGACATGTTGCGCTTATTGTCCATGTTCCCCAGGCTGTTAGTGGTCTGGTCAGATGTTATCCCAAGGAAGGTGTGGTACGGTGCGAGATCAGTCCAGGGGATAAATAGGGCCTGAGTCAAATTGAATAGGGCAGTATCCCGCTTCATGGTGAGGAACGGGGCAGTTGTGGTACGGCGTTGGGATTTGGAGTCGGGGAAGGAGAATTTTGGAGGACGGATGGGATCCATTTGAATGCAGTGTGCCTGGATATGTGGTGCCTAGCCATACAGGAGGGCATTGAGAGAGCTTTGAAGGTGTGGAGGGACATAAATGATTGAGGGGGTCATGTCATTTATGCTGGTGGCGTGGGGGGGCAGGTCCTCGAAGTTGGTGATATCAAGAAGTGGCGGATAAAGGGGGGGGGAATCTAAATAGGTCCTGGACTCCCCCTTAGGTGGATTAAGTGGACGGGAACGTGATGGTCACAAGGAGTGGGAGGCTGGAACCGGTGGGCTATGGCGGATACTGGCCAATCGAGTCTCGATTTCATGTCTTCAAGCTGGTGTGTGTAACGGCTAGAGACAGGACTCTGCTTTGTACCAGATTTGGTTGTGTGATAATATTGTTATAAACTTTCGAGCTTCGAGGACCATCCCCTCCTTGGGAAAATGTTTAATGTTTTGAAATTGTTATGTCAATTATTAATACAAGGCTGCTGTGGCCAATTTATCCAAAAGCTGAGAGTTTCGTTTTTATTTCACGTCACAGTTTGGTAATGGGGGTAGATTGGTGGGGACCGCTTTAGGGGTAAAAGGATAAAGGAAGCTCGTACGTATCAGGAATACTTACTGTTCATGCTCAAGCCACCGTTGCTTTCTTCAGCTGTCCGTCTCCTTCACTAGTCACCCATATGGGTGGCTTCGGTTTTTCTTAAGGCCCAGTAGTGGTAATACTCTGTGTTAATCTCCTATCACCAGGGTATTAATGAGTGTTCTCCCCCACTGCTGTGGACCTAAGCTATAATGTCCATTAGTTTCCAGATCGTTGCAAACATGGTTGTTGATTTGTCCTCTTGGTGTTATCTCAGCTTGCTTCCAACATGGTCAACTCATAGGTATCTTGCCCTGATCTTCTTTATGCATGTCTCCATTGAGAATACAGTAAAGATGTATATCTTCATACCGTGTTAGCCAGTAGATAGAAAAATATTTAGAGTTGAGAGTCCTCAGTGGTTGATACCTTTTAATGGCTAACTGATGGTTACCATCTTTTCAGTTAGCCATTAAAAGGTATCAACCACTGAGGACTCTCAACTCTAAATATTTTTCTACCATTGAGAATATCATTTTTTAATTTGTCAGACTACTCTTTCTTTTTACTGCTTTAGCACAGTGTATTGTAGTCAGCTGTTGTTAGTGGAAGCAACTCAAAACTTTGCTCAGATACCACATGTGATAAATTTTGCATCTTTTTAATGCCAGAAAACTAGAGTACGGGGAATGATAAATTCGATCATCTTATGTATACAACTACAAGACCTTCAGTAAGTGACACAGCAATGGAATCAGGGTTTCTCCTAGATAGAGCAGGTGGTGACAGATTGCTTTAGAATACATTCTGTATTTTAGAATCACGTGCCACTAAAACAACCTAGACAATTTTGGTTACAATAAAATCATAGAAGATTATTTCATCTATGTGATGTGATGAAAAGATAGTTAGATCACATTTCCTCAGCGCGTTACAGCACCCTACACTACGTCATTTCACAGCGGCTTGTTGTTGCACGAACCACATTACCTACATGTGTCATGTGGCACTCATTCTTCCGTAATGTTTCCAGTTTCCTGATTTAATTGACTATTGATGCACAAACAATAAAACCTTTAGAGGAAAAAGTAGGTGGAGTGACTTACCAGGGAGTTGGGAAAGAATTTTTGAAATGATAATAGTATTTCTATGTAGTTGTTGGCACAGATTTTTTGACTCCCAGTGTCACATATCAGGTAATACGTGAAAAACAATGTTTGGTTGCCAAACGTACATATTACATTGCTGACTCACTATAGACATGGCATTCACATACAGCATGTCAGCATTATTAACTGAAACCAACTGAAGAAGCTGAGTATAACTAGCTCACCGAAAGATATGCATGGCGACTATTTTATACCCACCAATTTTTTGTTTCAATATTTTTTAATTTGGAAATTTTACAATATCAAGGTGGGGGAAGGTTATATGCAACAATATAACATGAGTTGAAATTCAACATATATAATATAATAATTTTTTGACATTTTTCTTGCTAAGAGTCCCAGGAGCACAAATTTAGTAATCTAGTTTTCTTTGTGTGTGTATTTGTCATTGTGATATTGTGTTTATTCAGTATAGGGGACACAAGGGTTATCAGGGGCTGCCGATGTTGAGCGGGGGTGCCATGTCAACGGTTTAGGGTGCCAACCTCTGCGGTTAGGTAGGTGAACAGGTCTATAGGGCCTACTGGGGACTGTTAGCCTGTGTGTACTATTTTTTCCTGACATTATAGTTCCCCTTTTTAAGGGTTTTGTATAATTAATAAATAGTTTAAGTCAATAACATTAAAATTTATTTTTTAAGTTTTTTTTTCAGTTAGTTCTTAATAATATTTGCCCTATTTATCTATATCTATTTAATTGGTTCTTTCAGCATTATTACCTGACCCCGGTACCCAGTGCGCTGTCTTCCGATTATTGCCCCTCCTCTCCATATGGTTATTGTCATTATTTGTAACAAGAGAAACTATACGAAATGGTAGCTAATTATAAGCACCATACAGCCTCCAATGCCATTAAATTTGTAAAATAAAACTTCATTACAGTTGTCTTACATTGCCATATGTTATAAAAATAATACAGTGCCTAAATGGCCACTTTGCCAGGGACTTACTGGGGTCTTTAACCCCTTAACCCCGGAGGTATTTTCTTTTTTGCATATTCGTTTTTTCGCTCCCCTTCTTCCCAGAACCATAACTTTTTAAATTTTCCCTCAATATGGCCATGTGAGGGCTTGTTTTTTTGTGTGACAAGTTGTACTTTTGAACGACACCATTGGTTTTACCATGATGTGTACTATAAGATGGTAAAATATTCCAAGTGCAGTGAAATTGCAAAGAAGTGCAATCCCACACTTGTTTTCTGTTTGGCTTTCTTACTAGGTTCACTAAATGCTAATTATTGCCATTATTATTCTCCAGGTCATTACGAGTTCATAGACACTAAACATGTCTAGGTTCTTTTTTATCTAAGTGGTGAAAAAAAATTCCAAACTTTTTTAAATAAAAAAATACGTCATTTTCCGTTACCCGTAGTCTCTCCATTTTTCGTGATCTCGGGTTGGGTGAGGGCTTATTTTTTGTGGGTCGAGCTGACGTTTTTAACGATACTATTTTGGTGCAGATAAGATCTTTTGAACGCCCGCTATTGCATTTTAATGCAATGTCGTGGCAACCAAAAAACCTAATTCTGGTGTTTTGACTTTTCTTCTCGCTACGCCATTTGTCGATCAGGTTAATCCTTTTTTTATTGATAGATCGGGCGATTCTAAATGCGATGATACATAATATGTGTATGTTTGATTTTTTTTGTTTTATTTTGAATGGTGCAAAAGGGGGGTGATTTGAACTTTTATTTTTTTTCTATTTTTAAAAACATTTTTTTTACTTTTAGCATGCTTCAATAGTCTCCATGGGAGATTAGAAGCTGCCATAACCCAATAGGCTCAGCTACATACAGGCGATGATCAGTTTGCCTATATGTAGCTGAATTACTGACTTGCTATGAGAGCCGTCCACTGGGCCACGCTCACAGCAAGCCAGCGTTGACAACCATAGAGGTCTCCAAGAGACTTCTGGTTGTCATACCAACCCACCGGTGACCCACGATCACGTGACGTGGGTCACCGGTGGGTGAATTTCCAGCGCGATTGCCAGAAGCTCTGGTTAAATGTCGCTGTCAGCGTTTGACAGCGGCATTTAATGGGTTAATAGCAGTCGGTGGATCACGACATGTTCCGGGAAAGATGTGGGCTTACTACCGGAGCCCACATCAAAGGGAGGGTGTCCGACATCAGCATATTATTGTGCCCAATGTCAGAAAGAGGTTAAGGATCAAGTGCCTAAGCTCCAAGGGATGTCTCTGTAGGAGTGAGGTTAGGATGACGAAGACATCATGGCGACAAAAGGGTTGTGAGGATGTTGTGTGAAATTTTATACTGTATATTAATGTTATATGTGTGATAAAAGTTACCTTATGTTTTATTCCTATGGCCCAAGTTGTATGTTTTGTTCTCCTAAAGGCTATGTCTAACGCAGTCCGTGGGAATGCAGAAGGTCTGTCCACTGTCCATTAGCCTGCTGCAAGGCCCATGACCGGCGACTGAGACCAAGTTTTCTGACACTGGGCAGCACATTGCTCTCTAGAATCCCTTGATAGTCTTGATATTTAATTGTACCCAGCATAGATTCTAGACATCCTGTGCCAGATGCCACAAAGAAGCCCCAGGACATAACAGAGGTTCCTCCATGTTTCACAGGAGGGACAGTGTTCTTTTCTTGATATGTTTCATTTTTCCGTCTGTGAACATAGAGCTGATGTGCCTTGCCAAAAAGTTCCATTTCTGTCTCATTTGTCCATAGGACTTTCTCCCAGAAGCTTTGTGGCTTGTCAACTTGTATTTTGGCAAATTCCAGTCTGGCTGTCTTATGATTTTTTTTCAACAATGGTGTCCTCCTTTGTCGTCTCCCATGATGTCCACTTTGGCTCATACAACGAAGGTTTGTGCGATCTGACACTGATGTTCCTTGAGCTTGAAGTTCACCTTTAATCTGTTTAGAAGTTTTTCTGGGCTCTTCTGTTACCATTCGTATTATCCGTCTCTTTGATTTGTCATTAATTTTCCTTCTGCGGCCACGTCCAGTGAGCTTGGCTACAGTCCCATGGAGCTTAAATTTCTGAATAATATGTGCAACTGTAGTCACAGGAACATCAAGCTGCTTGGAGATGGTCTTATAACTTTTACCTTTAACATGTTTGTCTATAATTTTCTTTCTAATCTTCTGAGACAACTCTTTCCTTCGCTTCCACTGGTCCATGTTGAGTGTGATACACATCATGTCACCAAACAGCACAGTGAATATCTCTATACAGGCCCACTCACTGATTCCAAGATTGTATACACCTATGATGCTAATTAGTGGGCACACCTTGATTTAACATGTCCCTTTTGTCACATTATTTTCAGGGGTACCATCATTTCTGTCCAGGCCTATTTTATGAGTTTTATTTTTTTTAATTCTGTTGAAGCATGGTTGAAAAACAATGTCTGACTTTCATTTGTTCATTTTCATAGATTTTTGATTTATTATTACTTTTGTCAGATTCAAGTTATTTCTGTCACCATTGTGGGTTTTTCTGTCATTAAACGAGGGGTACCAACAATTTTGACCACGTGTGTATATGTCCACCATCCCCGTCCTAGTCTACATGGCCCCTATTTATCATCCTGGTATACATGGCCCCCATTATAACCCATCCTGATATACATGGCACCCTTCATCCTGGCATACATTGCCCCATCCTCATCCTGATATACATGGCCCACATCACACTGCGCACATAAAAATATAAACAATTCTACTTACCCTCCCCCCACTACCTCACTGTGGCATCCTGTTCTGATGCCAGCAGTATGGGTGTGGAGAGCAGTGAATATTCATTCTCTTTAATAGTGGGCACACGTGATTGCCCAGAAGCTGCAGGAGGCAGCAGGTGCAGCTAACACTGTGCCTGGTATAAAAGAAAATGATTTTTCACTGCTCCACACGCCCATAGTCCCTTCCACCACTTTGTTCCTGCTTCAGTGAACAGAGGTGGGCGGGACTTTGTACGTGGGGAGCAGTGAACATTCATTTTCTTTTAACAGCGGGTACAGTGTTAGCTTCAGCAACCAGCTCCTGCCTCCTGTGACTCGCTGCTCCACTGTTGCCGCTTCTCTCCCATCCACAGCCACAGGGAACGTATATATATATATAAGGTACATCTGGAATGTAAGATGCACACCCCAGTTTCCTACAAAATTTTAGGAGAAAAAAGTGAATCTTATTGTCCGAAAAATACAGTACATTTAAAGACGAATAAAATGGCGGACAATGACTTGAACTCCAAGATGGCAGACGGCAATATGAGTCCCAAGATGGCAACTATAGGGTGTCCAAAGAAGGGAGATCTGGCCCATCGTGGGAATGCTCAGCGTCCGATGGCATGAAAATTGGGTGCCCAGCCTACCGAAGAAATGGCCTTCAAGAGGTGTTTCAGATACAGGATCCATCTCAGAAAAGGTGGTGCGACACAGAGGAAGAGGATGCGAACCAACTAGAGACACACCTCACCTGGTAAGAAACGAGATCAGAGGGTGTGTCTAGAGGCGGAATTGAGTGGAGTGACAAGCAGAGATGTCGGCCACATCATTGGTGTGACCACTGAAGAGTGGAGCCTTTCGGGCGGGAAGCACATCGGAAGTGACTCTTCGGCACCATTTTGCTTGCAGCATTTCATTAGAGAGGACGTGTTGAGAGATTGGCTGAAAATGAGCCACATCAGAGGCTGAGAGCATGGACTGCTTCTCCAGCGTCCGATGAGGAGGTGATATTCAGTACTATCCCAAGGGCTGCGGCCGGGAAGATTCTCCACAAGACTGAAGAAGTCACCATGGCAACTGCATTCTATTGGGAGGCCACGGTGAGCCTCATCAAACACAAGGTCCAGCACTTATACTATAGCCAGATGCATGGAGAAGAGAAGATGCCGGCCATGGAGTATGTATCTTGGGAAGGTCAGAGCACTCCTCCTGGACCTTCCACCTCCCCCCAAGTGGCCATATAATAGGAGAAGGAGGAAAAAGATATTCCCTTGCCTGCTCTCGTTCACCTGCCACGGGCTCAACCCGAAACCTTTTACTGGGACCCGGGAAGGTGGGACCGCCAGAACCCCGAGAGGCCGAAGTCCTCTAGCTGCTGCAGGCCACGGGATTGGCTGGTGGGGCCGAAGTGGGCCCAATTTGAGGAATAGTGCATGGAGAGGAGGGTTGTGTGCTTTAACCATATAAAAGGCTTTGATTTCATTAAGGAACAAGGCACAGGAGACAAAGGGCTATGTTGAAAAGAGAGACTTTCCTATATTGCCTGCACATCTTGTAAGGTCAATATTTGCAAAGTGTGGTGCCGCAAAGGGTGGTACATGGTGTGTGTCACAAGCACCGCTACTCCTGAAGAGGTAGCTGAGTGGGAGGAGGAAGGTAACTTTGAGCGGCAGCACAGACATCAACTGCGACAAATGTTACGGGAATCGGAGCTGCCCAAGACACCAGCAAAGTTCAGTGCAGGAACTCAGTGCAGGAACCCAGACCTCGGTGTTTGGGTGCCCTCCTTCATCTCTGCACACACAGACGCCCTCGCTCCCTCACTCCTTTTTTTTTTATTTGTAACTGCCTACCTCATTATGTAGTGGCTGAAGAGCTTATTAAATAATTTTTTTGTCCACTTGTTTTCTCCACTCCATTGTGGATATATGAATTTTACTGAGTGCAGTATGCTAGTTTTTCCTTCAAGCAAAGTGGTGGTAACAGAGATTCTTCTCTGATGCGTTTACTTTTCCTCTTGTATGATGCAAGAAAGCAAGAAGGCAGCTCCCAGAGGGAAAAAAAGCAAAATTCCACAGAGAATATGAAATCGGGGATTTTCAGCATGATCTGGTGAGACTTGATGTGTCTCACCTGACCACACTGAGAGCTCCTCACTCCTGTCACTTCCTGTCAATATAGTGCTAGAAGCAGAGGAGAGCTGCAGTCCCTGAGCAGTGAAGATCATTGTGGGAGCAGCGTTTGTCATAATCTTCTACAACAGGCACTGACGTGGCGCTATAGTGACAGGGAGTGTTGGAAGAAAGGAGTACTCAGTGTCATCCTTAAGTGAGACACATCAGAACAGAGGGTGGTAGGCCAGGAACCCCATTGATCCCACAGGAGTGAACTGTATTGGCGTCATGCTGACATATATATATAATATATTTCAAAGTGTCAGATACTGGGCACTAGGTAAGACGTCTGAGGCTCTTGCTAGCAACATTACTTTCAACTGCTCCATACCAAGTACATAACATCATATCGGACTTGATTCATCAAAACCTTTACGTAAAAAGCAATGAAAAGTTGCAAAATTTTGGCGCAGCTCAAGGTTGTTAGTGTTCTCATGTAAATTTCTCCCAGCGCCAACAAAGTGGGCGGAGCTTGGTCGGGACAAGGGCATGGCAACCGCCACTAGTCAAATTCATGACCAGTGGCAGTATTTACTATGATGGAGGAGCACATAGAGGAGCACATTACTTGTCACAATGCTCCTGATTTATTGAGGCACTTCCTCTGGATCAACATGTTAGGGCAGGTTAGGATAGGATATGGGTTGAACTAGATGGACTTAAAGTCTTCCTTCAACCTTAATAACTATGTTACTATAATAAGGAGCCTTGAACTTCACCCCACCCCTCATCAAGATCAGCGTAAAAATCAGCAATCTAATGATGGTGCTATGCAGTGTTTAAGTATCACTACTTCTATACAATCCATAATAAAATTCAAGGAGGTTACAAGCTTCATGAGACAGGCCATCTCAGCCTCCTCCTTCTGGCACTTCTAGTGCCCTTTTCAAATTCCCCTAGTCTGTTGCCCTGTGGCGACTCCATACTTTTGGATACTACCTTGTTACACTTTGGATTGCTATTTTGTGTTTTGACCGGATTACTTTACCACCATTATCATGATTAACTCCTGACTGGTTTGACTCTTTGAAAGCCTAACTTCTCTGTGCCTTTGATTCTGCCTGACCCCCTATACTCTGACCCCAGAATACTGTACATGACTGCTTTCTGAATCCAATTCCGTTCTTTTGCCCTAATCTGCTTCTGACCTGACTTTTTTGCTATACTTGCTCATGTTGCTCCACAGTCATGTAGTAGGGGCCAGATAGAAACTTGATAAACACAAGCTCTCCCCCATTATGAATCATTGAGATCAATGAGGATTAGTTGTGATCTGTTGGGCAATAGAGCAGCTCTAGCTGTCATCACTATGTTACTAGTGTGCACAGAGTATTGAATGGCTGAAAATGCATTCTAGCAGAAATTACTAACATTCAACGTTATGTAATGTAATAGTGATAATAAGAATTAATAATAATAATACAAATAATAAAAAGCTATGTTGATTTCCGGCATTAATCAAATGCATACTAGTAATATTTCTGAAATATGTTGCCAGATGTGATTTTGTCATCTGGAAATATCAGAGACTAGTGTTGAGCGATACGATACCGCAAGTATCGGGTATCGGCCGATATTAGCTGTTTCGGCCTTTCGATACTTAGTTCCGATATTTTCCATATATCGTATACCGGAATCGGAAGTTCCCATAATTCTTTGAGAGGCAGTGTGATTTTAGTCAGCCAATGAGGAATCCTAAGAAGTGTGGGCACATCCTGTACTGCTGCGGTCATGTTAACTAATGGCATGGCTGTGATTGGATGCTGAAATGATGTCAGAATGCACTATAAAAGGCGCCGCCGCCATTTTAGCGTCACTGTGCTGTGAATTCAGTAAGGGACAGAACGCTGCTGTGCTGACTCTGAGGGACAGTTAGAGATTGCGATTTAGTGTACTGTGCTGTAGGCAGGCTAGCACCAACCGCTGTGTAAAGCTTCCTTTTGCCTGCAGTGTTGTTTTAACAGCTCTGCAAGGTGTGTGTGAGTGCAGGTGACACTGCAGTTTGCTCTGCATGCAACGCTGCCTGTAGGCATCTGCACGTGTCACTCACAGACTCTTTTTTTTTTCTTCAGTGTAATTCTTGCTGCTCCATGCAATTTAACTATTAGTGTGACGCGCTTCCATCCGTATCCAATACATTGGTTGCAAACACTATAGAAGTAGACAAAGGAGTAGCCTTTCACAGATTGTGAACAGTTGTGTTTCAGTGTTCACTTCAGTCTGTGTTTTTAATTTTTTGAGTGCACATCACGCTCCAGTTACTTGTTCAAGCACTGCTGCTTGTACTCTGCTGAGCGTGTCTCAGTGCCTTATCCTTTTCATTTCTCTCCAATTGGTTCTGCTCCATTCCATTTAAAATAAATATAATCTATTAGTGTGACGCGCTTCCATCCGTATCCAATACATTGGTTGCAAACACTATAGAAGTAGACAAAGGAGTAGCCTTTCACAGATTGTGAACAGTTGTGTTTCAGTGTTCACTTCAGTCTGTGTTTTTTATTTTTTGAGTGCACATCACGCTCCAGTTACTTGTTCAAGCACTGCTGCTTGTACTCTGCTGAGCGTGTCTCAGTGCCTTATCCTTTTCATTTCTCTCCAATTGGTTCTGCTCCATTCCATTTAAAATAAATATAATCTATTAGTGTGACGCGCTTCCATCCGTATCCAATACATTGGTTGCAAACACTATAGAAGTAGACAAAGGAGTAGCCTTTCACAGATTGTGAACAGTTGTGTTTCAGTGTTCACTTCAGTCTGTGTTTTTTATTTTTTGAGTGCACATCACGCTCCAGTTACTTGTTCAAGCACTGCTGCTTGTACTCTGCTGAGCGTGTCTCAGTGCCTCATCCTTTTCATTTCGCTCCAATTGGTTCTGCTCCATTCCATTTAAAATAAATATAATCTATTAGTGTGACGCGCTTCCATCCGTATCCAATATATTGGTTGCAAACACTATAGAAGTAGACAAAGGAGTAGCCTTTCACAGATTGTGAACAGTTGTGTTTCAGTGTTCACTTCAGTCTGTGTTTTTTATTTTTTGAGTGCACATCACGCTCCAGTTACTTGTTCAAGCACTGCTGCTTGTACTCTGCTGAGCGTGTCTCAGTGCCTCATCCTTTTCATTTCTCTCCAATTGGTTCTGCTCCATTCCATTTAAAATAAATATAATCTATTAGTGTGACGCGCTTCCATCCGTATCCAATACATTGGTTGCAAACACTATAGAAGTAGACAAAGGAGTAGCCTTTCACAGATTGTGAACAGTTGTGTTTCAGTGTTCACTTCAGTCTCTGCGTAATAACCACACTTAGGCCTTATAACTTTTCTGACTTTCTTTATCAATCTACCAAGATGAAGAAGGCAGGGAGTAAGGCACGTGGTCGTGGCCGTGGAGTTTCAGCAGGGAGAGGACGTGGGGATTCTGTGGCTGCTGCCGCCCTCAGTGACACAGCATCCACCAGTTTTACCCATGAGCGTTCCTTTATGCGCACTTTGGTAGGAGCTCGGCGTGCCCCCCTGCTGCGGGAAGAACAAATTGAAGCCGTTGTTGGTTGGATGGCAGCCAATGCATCGACTTCAATTCCTTCCACCTCCTCTCAGGAACACAACACTGTTGAGCAACCATCTGTCTGTTCACCGCCTGTCAAATTGCCCAGGCAGTCAGAGAGTTCTGTACAGGAGCCAGCTGAGTCTCTGCTTCTGTTCTCAGAATCTGTTGGCTCGCAAACACGGGCACAGGCAAGCAGCATTCTGCAATTTGAAGAAGAGGGAGTATGCAGTGATGCGCAACAGCTGTGTCTCTCTCAATCTGAAGAGGCGGGTGAGCCAGTGCCGATGAACAGCACACCGCAGAATGCATCTTATGATGATGATGAGACTCAGGTGCCAGGTTTTGTGGAGCATGGTGCTGCCCAGACCATCCAACAGCAGCAGGTGTTGGAAGAGGGTAGTGGAGATGATGAAGTCCGAGACCCAACATGGCGTGAGCAACAGGAAGGTGGTGGGAGCAGCTCTGAGGAAGAGATTGTCCCAACAGTACAAAGAGGAGGGAGAGGTAGGCTGCAGACTCGCTTGCCTGTAGCCTCCAGTTTGGCACCTGTTGGGAGCAGTTCTCTTAGAAATGTCAAAATTGGCGCTCCCATGACTTGCACTGCGTGGTCCTTTTTTGACAGACTTGTAGATGATATTTGCTATGTTCAATGCAAGCTGTGTAAGCAAAAAGTTAAAAGAGGTAAAAATATCAGTAACCTGAATACCACAAATATGTGGAAACATGTACGGACAAAGCATGTAGCTGAGTTACAAAGACACACTGGAGATGTAGGCCAACCTACAGCAGCACCTACATCTTCAGGTCGTGTTGGAGCCTCTACCTCCAGCTCACACACACCTGGTTCGGCTTCCTCACAGGATCTCCATGGAAGAACCTCGGTCACTGTTGTCCATAGACAAACTGTTATTCCACCCACAGCAGCAAGTTCACAGTCATCGTCACACTCCCAGACCACAAAACAGCCATCGGTACCACAGGCATGGGATAAAAGACGGCCATACTCGGCAAACCATCCACGAGCACAGGCTCTGAATGCTGGCATTGCAAAACTCCTGTCCCTTGAAATGCTGTCATTCAGGCTGGTGGAGACTGACAGTTTCAGGAACTTTATGGCATTGGCAGTCCCACAATATAAAGTGCCAAGCCGATTTTATTTCAGCAGGCAAGCCGTCCCTGCTCTGCAAAAACATGTCGAGGGAAACATTAAACATGCGCTACTAAACGCCGTCAGTAGCAGGGTCCACCTGACCACCGATGCGTGGACCAGTACCCATGGCCAGGGACGATACCTTTCCCTCACTGCCCATTGGGTCAATGTTGTGGAGCCGGGTACAGATCTTGCCAGTGGCGCTGTACGTGTTCTGCCAACTCCAAGGGTTGCAGGAATCCAGTCTGTACACATTGATTCCTCCTCCTACTCCAGTTCCTCAGAATCATCGCTGCACGAGCCGTCACGGTATACCTCCACATGGACCCGTGAACGCTTACCTGTTGCGACCGATATGAGCACAGCCGTGGCCAAACGTCAACAGGCCGTCCCGAAATTAATTTCCATGGGGAATCGAAGCCACACAGCGCAGGAGCTCTGGGATGCCATCAAGCAGGAGAGCGACGTGTGGTTTTTGTCAGCTAATCTCCAGCCAGGCTTGGTAGTGTGTGACAATGGCCGAAATCTGGTGGCAGCTCTGGGCCTTGGCAACCTCACTCACATACCATGTCTGGCACATGTGCTCAACTTGGTCGTGCAGAGTTTTTTGAGGGACTATCCGGATCTTGATGCACTACTGCACAAGGTCCGCCTAGAGTGCGCTCACTTGCGACCTTTCAGCATGGCCAGATCGCGCATTGCAGCTCTGCAAGTCAGATTTCGCCTTCCTGAACATCGCATCATATGTGACGTACCCACCAGGTGGAATTCCACGTTACATATGTTGGAGCGGTTGTGTGAGCAGCAGCCAGCAGTAATGGAGTATCAGCTGCAACAGGCGCAATCAACTCGCAATTTGCGCCGTTCACACTTGACCACTACTGAGTGGGCCTCTATGAAGGACATCTGCGACGTTTTGCGTGCGTTTGATGTCTCAACGCGGATGGCGAGTGCAGATGATGCACTAGTCAGCATGACTGTCCCCCTTATCTGCCTGCTTCAGAAATCACTGAAAGCACTAAAGGAAGAGGTTTTGGAAGAGGTGGAGGATGAGGAGTCACAAATTCAATTACCTTCAGGACAGTCAGCGCAACGTGGTTCCTCACAAAGGGCTGGGCAGGGCTCACTTTGTGAGGAGGATGAGGAGGAGGAGTCAATGGAGGAGGAAGAAATCCCTACAGAGGGAGGTACACAACGCTCTAGTCAGTATGTAGAGCGAGGGTGGGGTGATGCAGAGGAGGCAGTGATGACGCCTCTTCCAGAGGACAGCCTTTGTTGGCCAGTTGGGAGTCTGCAGCACATGGTTGATTTCATGCTTCAGTGCCTGAAAAACGACCGCCGCATCGCCCACATTCTCACCACGTCAGATTATTGGGTGTACACCCTCCTAGACCCTCGCTACCGGGACAACTTACAAACCCTCATCACACCGGTGAACCGGGACCGTAAAATGCAGGAGTACCAAGACACACTGGTGCAATCCATACTGTTGTACATTCCAGCCGAGAGAGCTGCTGCTGCTACTGCTTTACAAAGCAGCTCTGTGCGTCGAGGCAGTGTAGACACCTCTACAACAAGAGGGAGCAGAAGCAGCACCTCTGCACAGGGCAAGAGCTGTATGTTAGAAATGTGGCGAAGTTTTGTGACAGCGCCAGCAAGGTCTACACCATCCGAGACTGCTCCAGTCACCAGGAAGAAACGTTTCCGTAAGATGGTGACAGACTACTTGGCTTTACCTCTAAGTGTACTCCAGATGCCTCTTCCCCTTTCAAATTTTGGGTCTCTAAGTTGGATACATGGCCAGAGCTTAGCCAGTATGCATTGGAGGTGCTGGCTTGTCTGCTGCCAGTGTATTATCTGAGCGCGTCTTTAGTGCTGCAGGTGGTGTAGTAACAGACCATCGCATGCGACTATCCTCAGAGAATGTAGACCGGCTTACTTTTCTGAAAATGAACAAGGCATGGATCTCACCTGAATTTGCCTGTCCGTTTTCAGATTAAATAACGTTTGGCAACGTTTTCCATGTCTCCTGTTATGTTCATCTTTCTACCACCTGAACTCTACTCCCTGGGCTACAACACCGCCATTTGTTGCTCGTAAGTAATTGGCAGGGGTACTGACTCCTGGCCAGCCTGGTTACAGCACGACAGCTGTTTCCTGGCAGTGTGAACGTCAATTATCCTCCAATAAGTTGTGCTGTCGTGTTGCATTCGGGTTAGCCGACTCTATGGTGCCTGCAGTTTAGGTGATTCCTATGTGTGCTGTGGGATATGTAAATAAAGGCTGTTTCCATTGTGACAATAGGACAAGCACCCACTGTAGGACTGTGTGATTCGGTAACTGCGGACGGCTTGCGTCCTGTCAACTTACATTTTCATGGGTGCGTTCTGCTACCCGTCCGGGGTCCAGTACCGTCAACTGGTTCTCCCCAGTGCCTTTGGCCTAGGTGCCTCCATCTCCGTATCCGAGTTCCACCAATGTCTGCTGGTCCTTGGTAGTGCTTTGGAGCACAGGTACCTCCTGCTTAGTAACTGTGTCACAGTAACGTCAGCTGGTACTCGGTTGTGACATTGCCTCTTTTCCTTCTGCTACCCGTCCGGGGTCCAGTACCGTCAACTGGTTCTCCCCAGTGCCTTTGGCCTAGGTGCCTCCATCTCCGTATCCGAGTTCCACAATGTCTGCTGGTCCTTGGTAGTGCTTTGGAGCACAGGTACCTCCTGCTTAGTAACCGTGTCACAGTAACGTCAGCTGGTACTCGGTTGTGACATTGCCTCTTTTCCTTCTGCTGCCCCTCCGGGTTCCAGCACAGTCAGCTGGTTCTCGTTACTTCCATTGTCTCTTGCTCCATCTGATACCCGTCAGGGTTCCAGTAACGTCAGCTGGTTCTCGGAAATTAGACGACCTTAAAGACCACCCAGAAGAAGATGACGACAACAAGGACGACGAGCATGAAGCCAACCAGCCTGAACACCATCACAAAGAAAAAATAAAAGATTACCCAGAAGAAGATCACCAACAGGACAAAGAAGGTTAAGACAAACTACAAGATACAGAACAAGAGACAGAAGAACAATAAGCAGAAGATCAAAAAGCAGAAGAACATGAAGTATAAGACCAAAATGAAGAGCAAAATATATGCTCTAAATTCTAAGCAGAAGAAGACTAAGCAGTGTATGGGGGTGAGTCCGTTCCTCCTCGTGGTGCCCCTGGAAAATGCCTGCTGCTGCTGGCTAAACTGAACACGGACAAATACTGTTGTAATTTAAATCTTTTGTGACAGCAAGAACGGAAGGATGAACAATTCATACTTTTACAGATTACAAGTACAGGAATCTCTGTCACAAATAAGAATATGATGAAGAAGATGAAGAGGAAGAAGATGAAGAATTTGAATATGAAGAAGATTAATTAGTTTAATAATAACAATATGAGTAATGTAAACAAAAACATGAATAGCAAGAAGTTTAAGAAGAAGATTAAGAAGGTGAAGATGAAGAATAATTTGATGAGAAAGATGATGCTGCTGAAGATTATGAAGGAGAAAGTGTGGCACTGGCAAAAGTTAAAAAGGTGAAGAGCATGGAAGTTGTGAAACATACATATTTGCCAAAATAGAAAAAAGGTTAACAGCATTGTCAATTTGTTAGTCAATCCAAACGTATTTCAAAAAAAAATATATTAATGCTATTCCAATGCATTGGGTTAAACATGTATGCCTTTATTGTCTCCTCAACCTCCCCAATACATTCTACATTAGTCTTTGTTGTTTTCCTTCATGTACAATTAACCAACAAGGCAAGAATGGGTTTTTTTAATGTCGATATTTGGTTCCCATAGACTTACATGGGACTTCCGGTATCAGAAATCGGATATCGACGATATTTAGTGATATCGGCGATACCATTCCGATCCCATATTTTTAGATATCGAGCAGTATCGCTCAACACTATCAGAGACTCAATACTAAATTAGCATTATGCACACCACTGCAAATCAGCCAGGAAAATGGAGGATTAGGCTGCTTTCACACATCAGTTTTTTTGTGTCAGGCATAATCCGTCGAATACCTGAAGGGACGGATCCGGTGCTGAAATGAAAAAACTGATGCAACGGATCAGTTTTTTTGCTGGATCCGACATGAACTTTTGAACCTGGAAAAAGAAGTTTTGCAGCCAGAAAATGCAGGTTTGCATGTCCGGAGAAGGTGGAAAATGATGTAGTAGTAGTAGTAGTAGTAGTAGTAGTAGTAGTAGTGGTAGTAGTAGTAGTAGTAGTAGTCCTTGATTTCCAGAATCCGGATCAGTCTTTTGACGGATTGCACAAGAGACTGGTCCGGTTCCATAGACTTCTATTATTTCCGGCCGCCTGATGCGCCGATTCAGGCACTATCAGGCGGGTCCGGAAAAAAAGAAAAAACGTTGCAGTGACCGTTTTGTCCGGCCGCTGGAATGTACATTTCTGCCAGATCCGGCCAAAAACTGATGCAACGCAATTACATCAGGCGCGATCCGGTGCTAATGAAAGTCAATGCCAAAAAAACGCATCCGGTACCGGATCCGTTTTTTTAAAAACACGCCGGATCGCGCCTGACGTAAAAAAAACTGATGTGTGAAAGCAGCCTTAGAATACATGCCGTGCACCGTTCACAGAAGCTGTCATAATCCCCTGTCAAATAAATTAGGTTAATTAAATAGTATTATATAATAATAAGGTGACAGAGAAATGTATAGTAACTGCAAAGCACAGCAACATATTTCAAGGACAGATGGGAAAAGATAACACATTAGGCAATAAGTATGTACAGTGGGTACAGAAAGTATTCAGACCCTTTAAATTTTTCATTCTTTGTTTCATTGCAGCCATTTGTTAAATTCAAAAAAGTTCATTTTTTTCTCATTAATGTACACTCTGCACCCCATCTTGACTGAAAAAAACAGAAATGTAGAAATTTTTGCAACCTTATTAAAAAGAAATACTGAAATATCACATGGTTATAAGTATTCAGACTCTTTGCTCAGACACTCATATTTAAGTCACATGCTGTCCATTTCCTTGTGATCCTCCTTGAGATGGTTCTACTCCTTCATTGGAGTCCAGCTGTGTTTAATTAACTGATAGGACTTGATTTGTAAAGGCACACATCTGTCTATATAAGACCTCACAGCTCACAGTGCATGTCAGACCAAATGAGAATCATGAGGTCAAAGGAACTGGCCAAGGAGCTCAGAGACAGAATTGTGGCAAGACACAGATCTGGCCAAGGTTACAAAAGAATTTCTAATGAAATACTCAAGGTTCGTAAAAGCACAGTGGCCTTTATAATCCTTAAATGGAAGAAGTTTGGGACCACCAGAAGTCTTCCTAGACCTGGCCATCCAGCCAAACTGAGCAATCGTTGGAGAAGAGCTTTGGTGAGAGAGGTAAAGAAGAACCCCAAGATCACTGTGGCTGAGCTCCACAGATGCAGTAGGAAGATGGGAGAAAGTTCCACAAAGTCAACTATCACTGCAGCCCTCCACCAGTCTGACCTTTATTGCAGAGTGGCCCGACGGAAGCCTCTCCTCAGTGCCAAACATATGAAAACCCGCATAGAGTTTGCTAAAAAAACACATGAAGGACTCCCAGACTATGAGAAATAAGATTCTCTGGTCTGATGAGATAAAGATTGAACTTTTTGGTAATAATTCTAAGCGATATGTGTGGAGAAAACAAGGCACTACTCATCAGCTGCCCAATACAATCCCAACAGTGAAACATGGTGGCAGCATCATGCTATGGGGGTGTTTTTCAGATGCATGGACAGGATGACTGGTTGCAATTAAAGGAAATATGAATGCTGCCAAGTACAGAAATATCCTGGGTGAAAACCTCTTCCAGAGTGCTCTGGACCTCAGACTTGGCTGAAGGTTCACCTTCCAACAAGACAATGACCCTAAGCACACAGCTAAAATAGCAAAGGAGTGGCTTCACAACAACTCTATGACCATTCTTGACTGGCCCAGCCAGAGGCCTGACCTAAACCCAATTGAGCATCTCTGGAGAGACCTGAAAATGGCTGTCCATCAACGTTCACCATCCAACTTGACGGAACTGGAGAGGATCTGCAAGGAAGAATGGCAGAGGATCCCCAAATCCAGGTATGAAAAACTTGTGGCATCATTCCCAAGAAGACTCATGGCTGTACTAGCTCAAAAGGGTGCTTCTACTCTATACTGAGCAAAGGGTCTGAATACTTATGACCATGTGACATTTCACTTTTTCTTTTTTAATAAATTTGCTAAAATTTCTACATTTCTGTTTTTTTCCAATCAATCAGTGCAGAATGTACATTAATGAGAAAAAAATGAACTTTGAATTTACCAAATGGCTACAATGAAACAAAGAGTAAAAAATGTAAAGGGGTCTGAATACTTTCTGTACACACTGTAAGGGGGGAATTTGGCCTACATCTATTTCCACGCCCATAAACACCTTACATACATAGTGATCCCTGAGTGTGTGCATGCTGTTGTGATTTGGTTTCGGACACCTTCAGGTTTAGTTCTAGCACAATTTGTATGGCACCGGACCCTTTAACATCAAGATAAAGAAAGCAGTCATGTTTACTGAGGTTGAAACACATATACAAGGGGTAGCAGGAACAATGCCTGACTTTCTCTTCTGCATTACATGACAGAGGTTTGTGCATAACGGTTGTGGGGAACCTTACAAATGCTTAACATTTTATGCTGGGTGGCTCCTTTGACATACGGGTCAATATGTTACGCTCTACCTTAAAAGCACTATAGATAGGGCTGGAATGGGCACAGCTATGGAGCCTGGACATGGCAGGAGTTTGAAAGTAGGAGGTATGGAAGGGGATAACTGTTAGTTTTTGCATGTAGGCATGTAAAGGTGAAAAAAGGGGGAGTGGGTTAAAACATAGGTCACACAGGGGGCATGTGGGTTTGATTAGTTAAGAAAGTTATATGGTGAGAAGTAGTGTAGGGTACCTTTATAAGAAGAGGAGGATTCTTTCCAGGACCAGTGAAATCTCTCCCACCTGTCCCTAATTTTGGTTAGCTGTCATTGACCAATTTGGTGTTGTAGTGTCGGATTCCTTTGTTATGTTTGTCTTCTCATTACAGCTAGAGGTGAAGAGGTCAGGGATGGTCTTGGATAAAAGGGGTTTGGGCACATCAGAGGAATGATGACCCTTCATCAATCGGTGTGGTTAGTTCCTGCTGGCATGGTTTCTGGGGAACAGAGAAATGGTTGTGTGGGCAGTACTATAACAGTTTATCAACAACGAGTTGGAGCGGTGTGACTGGGGAGTGTTTGAGTTTGCACTGCCCATTGTGTTTCTGGTTGGCCATCCAGGATCTCCTCATAAAAAAGTGCGATTTAAGTTTTTGTTATAGTTATATTTATATTGTAAATAATAAATGCTGCTGTAGCCATTACTCTCCATCATCACTCAGCGTCATGTCATTTATTTAATTAATGCCGTATACAATTTTCAATACCCTAGTCATGGGAATGGTGTTAGGGAGCTCATAGTAGCTACCACAGTACTGATGTGCCCCATCCTGGCTGATCCTATGTCATTTCACTGTGGATCTCCTGGTCTGGCTAACATTAAGACTTGCTTTGAAGTGTTCTACCTGCTGTGAGGATAACTATCTCCACTGTAGATTGCTTGCTGAATAGCGCGCTCCGTTGCCTGTCTGTTACTTCCACAAACACACACAGTGATGACAGAACTCTCTGAGGGTGTCTTTTCTTCCTCTCCAGCTCTCTCTCAAATTTCAAATCACTTCTCAAACCAGGAACTCACACACTGGTCCCCATTACTGCTCCCCAAGTATGGGCCAGCCCTACAGTTAACCCTGTCACCCTTAACTAACAGTTTTCAGGATTATGAAAAGTCCAATAAAATACAAAGTACACAATTAAACAACAGAGATCTTCAGAGGGGGTGTTAGCCATCTTCTCCACTTTTACCCACACCATCTCTTTAATGATTGCCGTCCACAACAATCCAGGACCTATAACAAAGAGGTTAATTCAAGATATAAAATACATTCTGGACTGAAATCTTGCTGTCTCAGGACGTCATCTTTACAGCTGCCAGAATCCCCACAGCGCCTGGTCCTTCTTAGTCAACAACCAGAGAAGAACAGATAACCCACTCCCACACAATGTTCACTGTCCTTAAAAGACCACTGGATATAGTCCCTATAGGTAAGAACCCTGGAACAACATAAGAGTCCATAAAAATCAGTTCCTTTTAAAGAGGGGATCAGACTCTCACAAGTGCACCAGCACCTGAAGTCCAGAAAAAAAAGGTCCAACAGAAATCAAAATAAAAGTCCAGCCTATTTGGCTATATCAGACCCATCTTTGGACATGAGAGTATGAAACAGCCCTTCCAGCTATTTCTTTTAACACACAGGCCATGGGGGTTTTCAGCAACAGTCCCTCTGAACAAAAGCGCTTCGTCAGGAAACCTGCCATCAGGATTGTGCACAGTAACCTACAGACAGTGTCAGGTTGGTGCCATTGAGCCGCCCGCCAGGGCCGTGGGGTACTCGGCACCGAACCCGTAGACTTCTATGGGGGATGTCACGGACAGCCACGGCTCGGTTCGTGGCCCTGGGCACTCACTAAAAATGGGGGATTTCAGGGGATAAGTGTTTGTATGATGATTCGTGACGCCACCTGTAGTACCTGGTCAGGGTGACCAGCGCTGCTATGCAGGTCCTCTGGAAGGGATGATGTTGTGCAGCTAGTTGTTAAGTCTCCCACAAGTGAGACGGGGTCCTTCCAGGGCAGATAGATGAAAGGTGTAGCAATGGTGCACAGGGATGTAGCAGAGTGGAGTGTGCGTCGCTGGAATAATCATGGAAACAGTTCTGTTGCAGTTTCAGTGGTCCAGCAACCCTCAGGTAAGTTAGTCGCACTTCCAAAGACTCCCCTTTCAGTATGTTCCTTTCCGGCTTCTTCTCTAGGTGCTACTCTCCTAATCTTCCATGCACCCCGCCACCACAGAGCCCTCGGACGAGGGAGTATTGGGCCCTTTCAGTTACCAAACCAGACCAGACCAGTGGTTTACCAGACCAATCCAGTACGAAGGCTCTGGACGTACTTGACCCCTAAGCTTCCTCCCGGTGAGATTATGGTGGCTAGTGGCCCAGTGAAGTGACCACTGTTGTCGGTGTTACTAGTGGAGCTGAACTTTCCCACTAGTCTAGGGACCGGTCCCCGATATTCGCCTGGTCCTTCCTTCTTCAGAATGGGGGCACAGCTCGACTGCTGTCTCGCCCTGGACCCTTTCATTCTCACAGCAAGGCTCCCTGAGGTGGACTCAGCAGAGCAGCAGGACAGTCCAGTACCCACACACTGACTGCCTGTCTCAGAACTCACTGTTCTAACACGCTGCTGCAGCAGCTTCTTCCTGAGGAAGACTGATCTCTATCCTCACACGCAGCCTAAGTGCTGCCTAAGCTCCACCCACCAACTAACTACACCCTTTCCTAGCCAGCCCATCAGACCATCCTCCCGAAGGGTCCGCCTGTGCTCAGCCAGCCTAGTGTATGTTGGATGCAGGTGGTGGGAGTCAATGGGGTGTTTCCTCCTTACCTGAGAGTTAGGTGTCACACCTCTGGATGAGATGCTACATCTCTGTGGCGACTGGACCCTCAGGGCGCCACACCATCATACTGATTAAAGTGATACCTGGGTTGATGAAATCCGTCTTGTGGTTGTTTAATCTTTATTTTCAGTTTTGAGTTAATTATATGCTTGTGCTCATGGGCTGGGCTGTGGGGGATTCCTATTCCATTTCAATGGTGTTTCTATCCATTTCAATGATTTTTCGCGCCCCCCCCCAGACATAGTGGTAGTGTCCAATTCCATTTTCCATTGACTCCCATTATGTGCGTTACTCGAAACAAGCACCCGAGCATTACGATTTTCTCGATTTAAGTAACGAGCACCCTGAGCATTTTAGTGCTCTCCCATCACTAGTTATATGGCATTTGATGAAACATGGCATGATTACTGTGGGATCCGGACCCTGCCAGGTGCTACTGAGCCCAACTTAATGCATCAAACAAAAGTGGTTTTAGGTGCTATTAGTTCAGTTCCAGTAGAAACAAGTCTGATCTTTAAACTATAGTGAATAAATGGAAGATTCACTCATTTCTATTCCCCAAATTAGGTTTAGAACTAGTGTTGAGCATTCCGATACCGCAAGTATCGGGTATCGGCCGATATTCGCGGTATCGGAATTCGATACTGAGTTCCGATACTTTTGCTATATCGTATACCGGAATCGGAAGTTCCCATAAAGCTATGAGAGGCAGTGTGATTTTATTCAGCCAATGAGGAATCCTAAGAAGTGTGGGCTCATCCTGTAATGCTGCGGTCATGTTAACTAATGGCATGGCTGTGATTGGCTGCTGAAATGATGTCAGAATGCACTATAAAAGGCGCCGCCGCCATTTTGGTTTCACTCTGCTGTGAATTCAGTTAGGGACAGAACGCTGCTCTTCTGACTCTGAGGGACAGTTAGAGATTGCGTTTTGGTGAATTGTTCTGTAGGCAGAATATTTTACAAACCGCTGTGTAAAGCTTCCTTTTCCTTGCAGTGCTGTTTTCACAGCTCTCTGCAAGGTCTCTTTGTGAGTGCAGGTGACGCTGCAGTTTGGTCTGCATCCACCGCTGTTTGTAGTCAGCTGCACGTGTCACTCACTGCCTCATCCTTTTTTTTTTTTGTAATTGGTGCTGCTCCATTCAATTTCAATTAACTCTCATCTATTAGTGTGATGCGCTTCCATCCGTATCCAATACATTGGTTGCAAACACTATAGAAGTACATAGCGGAGCCTTTCAGAGCTAGTGAATAGTTGTGTGCAGTGTTCACGGCTGTCTGGGAGGTCTCTTTGTGAGTGCAGATCACGCTGAAGTTAGTTCTTCATCCACTGCTGGTTGTAGTCTGCTAAGCGTGTGTCACTGCTTCATCCTTTTATTTTTTTTGTAATTGGTGCTGCTCCATTCAATTTCAATTACCGGTAACTCTCATCTATTAGTGTGACGCGCTTCCATCCGTATCCAATACATTGGTTACAAACACTATAGAAATACATAGCTGAGCCTTTCGGCTGGTTTGCGGCCTGCAGGACCAGACAGATTAGTATTACCCTATTTTTTGTAGCCTTATCTATTGCATTCTAGTTTCCTGCATTGTAATAGCTACAAAAATTTTGTGAGTGATACTATCGATTGTACATCTTTTGTCTCAATCCCAACCTTTGTTTTTTTGGTGAAAAACACCAAAAAGTTAATAAAGTTCACCAAACAGTACACTTGACACTTGCTAGGCCACATTAGCTGATGTTAAAGTGTAGTCCACACTTAATAAACTTAGTGTTTCTTATACCTGTTAGGAGCTTTTCAGGAATAAGCACACTAAGGCCTTAGTACTTTTCTGCCTATCTTTATCAATCTACCAAGATGAAGAAGGCAGGGAGTAAGGCAGTGGTCGTGGGCGTGGAGTTTCAGCAGGGAGAGAACGTGGGGATTCTGTGCCTGCTGCGGCCACCAGTGACACAGCATCCACCAGTTTTCCCCGTGAGCGGTCCTTTATGTGCAATTTTGTAGAAGCTCGGCATACCCCCTGCTGCGGAAGAACAAATTGAAGCAGTTGTCGATGGATGGCAGCTAACGCATCAACTTCAATTGCTTCCACCTCCTCTCAGGACCAGAGCACTGAAGAGCAACCATCTGTCTCTTCACCACCTGCCAAATTGCCCAGGCAGTCAGAGAGCTCTGTGTTATGATTTGGTAGCTGAGGAGAGCAGGCAAAAAAGGCAATACACCAGAGAGGTTGGAATCTATTGGATTGCAGTACCCTGACTAACCACCACAACTAAAGGCAGCCGTGGAGCGTACCTACGTTGGTCCTAGACGCCTCGTCACAGCCTGAGAAGCTAACTTCACCTAAAGATAGAAAGAGGAAAACTATCTGCCCCGGAGCAGATCCCCAAAGAACATAGGAAGCCCCCAAACATGTAATGGCGGTTAGACAAGAGGAAATACAGACACAGACAGAAAATAGTATGAGCAAACGTTGGGGCCCAATCTTCCTAGGCAGAAAAGGATAGGAAGGTCACTTACTGAATCCAAAAAACCCTAAAAAATACCAACACACTAATTGCAAAAACACCTGAGATCACACGACCTCTACCACCTAAATTAGTTCTCTGGTGTAACAAAACTAAGCCGCAGCCACAGAAAAAAATGGAAAAGGCAAATGAACAAACAACTGGCTGAACTAAACTGAGAGGAGCACAAGCCCCGGAGGGGACCTGGCAGACCCCCACAGAAGTGCAGGACAAAATGCAAAAAGCAAGCACAAAAAACTAAAAGAAGAAAATGTCTTATCTGTTAGCAGAAGATGCAGGCACGAAACAGCAAGCTTCAAAGTGAACCAGGAACAAAAGTTGAGACCAGAACAATTGATCACCGGCAACCCTGATGGGAGGGAACCTCCCTTATATAAGACCAGTCAGTAACACCTGATCGCCAATCTTCACAATCTTCATTGAATAGTTCAGTACTGTTTGTAACCACCAGAGGGAGCTTCTGCTCAGAATTCATTTCTAGCACATTCACAACAGTACCCTTGAGGAGGGGTCACCGAACCCTCATTTGGGCAACCAGGTCGGTCAGGATGAGCTCTGTGATACACACGGATGAGTCTTCTAGCATGGATGTCCGAAGCAAACACCTGTGAATTGTCCTCCTGACCATAACCTCTCCACTTAACCAAATACTGGAGTTTTCGTCTAGAAAAACGAGAATCCAATATTTTCTCAACCACATACTCCAGATTGCCCTCAACCAAAACAGGGTCAGGAGGCACAGCCATAGAAACCACTGGCTCGACAAACCTCTTCAATAAGGACTTGTGGAACACGTTATGGATCTTAAATATCCCTGGAAGAAGTAAACGAAAGGAAACAGGATTAAGAATCTCCATGATCTTATAAGGTCCAATGAACCTAGGCTTAAACTTAGGAGATGCAACTCTCATAGGGATATTTCTGGAGGACAACCAGACCAAGTCCCCCACTTCAAACCGAGGACCATCAGTCCTATGCCGGTTGGCAAACCGCTGGGCCCTCTCCTGAGAGAGGGACAACCTCTCCACTACCTGGTCCCAAATCTGCTGCATACGCTCCACAACAGAGTCAACACCTGGACAGACAGAAGCCTCCGTCTGTCCTGAAGAAAATCGAGGGTGAAACCCAAAATTGCAGAAAAATGGACACATCAAGGTTGCAGAGCTAGCCCTATTATTAAGGGCAAACTCAGCCAAAGGCAAAAAAGAGACCCAGTCATCCTGATCAGCAGACACAAAGCATCTCAGATAAGTCTCCAATGTCTGGTTTGTTCTCTCAGTTTGTCCATTGGTCTGAGGATGAAAAGCTGAGGAGAAAGACAATTGAACACCAAGTATAGAACAAAAAGTCCTCCAAAATCTGGAAACAAACTGGACTCCTCTGTCAGACACAATGTTCTCAGGAATACCGTGTAACCGAACCACGTGCTGAAGGAACAAAGGCACCAATTCGGAGGAGGAAGGCAACTTAGGTAATGGCACAAGATGTATCATTTTGGAAAACCTATCACAAATCACTCAGATAACGGTCATTCTCTGAGAAACAGGGAGGTCGGAAATGAAATCCATAGAGATATGGGTCCATGGTCTCTTGGGCACAGGCAATGGCATCAACAAACCACTAGGGCGAGAGCAAGGCTGGGAGCGAGATCAAGTCCCGCAGGACTGCACAAATTCCCTGACGTCACGAGACAAAGTAGGCCACCAAAAGGACCGACTAACCAAGTCTCTGGTACCAAAAATTCCGGGATGACCGGCCAATGCGGAACAATGAATCTCAGACATCACACTCTTTTTCCACCGGTCTGGGACAAACAATTTCCCAATAGGGCAGAGTTCGGGTTTATCCTCCTGACACCCTTCCAGAGCCAGTCTCAAATTGGGCGAGATGGCGGAAAGAACTACACCCTCTTTCAAAATAACAGTAGGATCAGATAACTCGGGAGAGTCCGCAAGGAAACTCCTCGAGAGGGCATCCGCCTTAACATTCTTAGTGCCAGGAAGAAAGGAAACCACAAAATTAAAACGTGTGAAAAACAAGGCCCACCTGGCCTGTCTAGGATTAAGTCGCTTGGCTGATTCCAGATAAACCAGATTCTTATGGTCCGTGAGGACCACCACCTGATGTTTGGCTCCCTCCAGCCAATGTCTCCACTCTTCAAAAGCCCACTTCATGGCCAATAATTCCCGATTACCCACGTCATAATTACGTTCAATTGGAGAAAATTTTCGAGAGAAAAAGGCACAAGGGTTACTTTTAGAGGTCTCTGGATCTCTTTGGGACAAAACGGCACCTGCCCCAATTTCAGAGGCATCAACCTCCACCTGAAATGGCAGAGAAACATCAGGCTGCCGTAGAACAGGAGCAGAAGTGAATCTCTGCTTAAGTTCCTGAAACGCAGAGACTGCCTCAGGAGGCCAATTCACCACATCAGAACCCTTTTTGGTCAAATCAGTCAATGGTTTAACAATAACAGAGAAATTACCAATAAATTTACGATAAAAATTGGCAAAACCCAAGAATCTCTGAAGAGCTTTTAATGAAGTAGGTTGGACCCAATCACAGATGGCCTGAACCTTGACCAGGTCCATTTCAATAACAGATGGGGACAAAATGAATCCCAGAAAGGAGATCCTCTGTACACCAAAAAGACACTTTGATCCCTTCACATACAGAGCATTCTCTCTCAAAATCTGTAACACAGTCCGAACATGTTTCACATGAGAGTCCCAGTCATTGGAAAAAATCAAGATATCATCCAAATAAACAATCAGAAATTTATCCACAAAATCCCTGAAAATGTCATTCATGAAGGACTGGAAGATGGAAGGAGCATTAGTGAGCCCAAAGGGCATCACTAGGTACTCAAAATGCCCCTCTGGGGTATTAAATGCCATCTTCCATTCATCCCCGTGCTTAATGCGAATAAGGTTATACGCCCCCCTGAGGTCAAGCTTGGTAAACCAAGTAGCACTTTTCACCCTGGAAAACAGGTCAGAAATCAAAGGTAACGGATATTGATATTTCACAGTGATGTTGTTCAAGAGACGATAATCAATACACGGCCTTAATGAACCATCCTTTTTGGCCACAAAGAAAAAACCGGCACCCAAGGGTGAAGAGGATGGTCTGATATGACCCTTCTCCAATGACTCCTTGATATAAGACCGCATAGCGTCATGTTCAGGTACAGACAAGTTAAAAAGGCGACCTTTAGGGAATTTACTACCAGGCACTAATTCAATAGCGCAGTCATAGCTCCTATGGGGGAGCAAGGATGCAGATTTACTTTCGCTAAACACATCAGAAAAATCAGCCAAAAAGTCAGGAACATCCTGAGCCTGGGGAGAGGCAAAAAAAAACAGGAGTGTTGGCATTAACACATTGGCAGCCCCAACTGGTTACAGACACAGATTTCAAATCCAAAACAGGATTATGAGACTGTAACCAAGGGAAACCTAGTACAACAATGTCATGCAGATTATACAGCACCAAAAATTTGCAACTCTCCTGATGATCAGGTTCAACCCTCATTATCACCTGAGTAGAGAACTGGGGTTTATTCTCAGCCAAAGGGGTAGAATCAATCCCCAGTAGGGGAATAGACTTTCGTAGGGGTATCAAGGGAAACCCACAACGTTTAGCAAAATCAAAATCCATCAGGTTAATAGCTGCTCCCGAATCAACAAAAGCCTGAGCAGAAAATGTGGACAGGGAGCAAATCAGGGTAACAGTCAACATAAATTTAGTCTGAACACTACCCAAGACAACTGAGCGTGCAAAACGTCTTCCCGCTTAGGGCAGACTGAAATAGCATGAGAGGCGCCACCACAGTAGAAACATAACCCATTGCATTTTCGAAACTCATGACGCTGTGCCCCAGAAGCCACTCTATCACACTGCATGGGTTCAGAAGCTGGTTCACAAGGCAACACTATTCCACGCATACCTCTACACTCACGCAAACGTCTGTCAATTTGAATCGCTAATGACATAGAATCATTGAGACCAGAAGGAGCAGGGAAACCCACCATAACATCTTTTACATTCTCTGACAGACCCTTCCAAAAAAGGGCTGCCAAAGCATCATCATTCCATTTGGTCAGGACTGCCCACTTTCGGAATTTCTGACAGTATAACTCAGCGTCCTCAAGCCCCTGATTTAATGCCAACAAGGTTTTTTCAGCTTGATCAGTGACATTAGGTTCATCGTACAATAACCCCAGAGCCAGAAAGAATGTATCAACATTACTCAAAACAGGGTCCCCAGGTGTCAGGGAAAAAGCCCAATCCTGAGGATCGCTGCGCAGGAGAGAGATGACAATTTGAACCTGCTGTGCTGCGTTCCCTGAGGACTTAGGTTTTAAGGCAAAAAACAACTTACAGTTATTTTTGAAATTCAGAAATTTAGCTCAATCCCCTAAAAACAAATCTGGCATGAGGATCCTAGGTTCCACAACCGGCAACCCTGCAAGATGGGTAGCAATACTCCGAACTTCAGTGGCAAGCTGATCCACACGGCCAGACAACTGTGCAAACTCCATTGAGAGAAAAAAAAAATCCTCAGCACCCAGAGAAAAAGAGGGAAAAAAAATGCAAAAAACAGAAAAAAAAAAAAATAATCTCTGACAACTTTTTTTTTTTTTTCCACACTATTTTTCCCTTCTGTGAGTACCATATAATTTTCAGTTTTGGCCGGTGATACTGTTATGATATGATAGCTGAGGAGAGCAGGCAAAAACGGCAATACACCAGAGAGGTTGGAATCTACTGGATTGCAGTACCCTGACTAACCACCACAACTAAAGGCAGCCGTGGAGCGTTCCTAAGTTGGTCCAAGACGCCTCGTCACAGCCTGAGAGGTTAACTACACCTAAAGATAGAAAGAGGAAAGCTATCTGCCCCGGAGCAGATCCCCAAAGAACATAGGAAGCCCCCAAACATGTAATGGCGGTT
>JARQOD010000002.1:93933576-94069115 GCA_033576555.1 Oophaga sylvatica | reverse complement strand
GTGTGGGAAGCAGTGAATATTAATTTCTCTTTAGCAGCTGGGACAGGGGCTCCTGCCTCCTGTCACCCGCTGCTGCTCCGCTGGCACGGGGCCCCAATGGCATCTGCGTGGTGTGCCGCTATTAGCGACACGCCACCGGCTGGGGGCCCCTGGAGCAGCGGGGGCCCTAGGCAACTGGCCCCTATATGCCAGCAGGTGCCAGGGCCCCCCAGATGCCAGGGCCCACCGGAGAATCCGATAGTCCGACCCTGCATAAGCATCATATCTGGACCATGGAGCTATGGAAAAAAGTCTGTTACTTGGAAACTAGGAGATGGCCCCAGGATTCACTATGGGAAAAATTCCAGCAGTTAGAGTTAGTGTCATACGCTGGGCATGTTGCACAGGGGAAAGATTAAAACCTCATACCGTCCATTGCACTCAGTGATAGGGGGCGTGGCTAAGCTAAAAATGCCGCAGCGCGTGGGAAATAGGTCAGTCTTGGCGGGAACTCGCAGCCCGCAGTAGGACAGTGTCAACGCTCCGACCTCTGAGCATTGGGACGGAGCAGGCGTAAGTCTTAGGGGCCTCAGATCCTCAACCAGAGACTGCCGACAGAGACTGGCAAAGTGCCCGCTGACACCGGTGACCGTGAGTGAGAAAGTCTTCTGTCAGAACATAAACGCGCGCGTGCCGAGACAGGGAAGCTGGGTGACCTGCTGTGAACTGTATCCGGATACATCCGTGTGCAACTGCCGAGTAACGTTAGACTCTGGCAGTGTAAAGGACTCTAACCATTCCTTACTTCACCTTCTGGACCCAGGACCTCCTGCCAGGACAGCGAGGATCCACCGTCATCGCCAGGATGCGGGACGCCATTTCCTTCAGGACCATGTCGGACCCCTTACGCGCCACGGCCTTGGTGCCATCGCTTGTATCCAGGATCCGGATCTCTGACGTCGTCGGACTGATAAGTCTAACATTACTGAACTTTCCTCTCAACCTTCCCGCACCTGTTTGTCCCAGTTTGCAAAACTCCCCTCAAATCAGTTTTCCCTACTCTCTCCCTGAGTGGCGTATCTTCTGTTTAAATAAACTCCACGTTAACACTTGGTCTGCCTCCTTCAGTTACTGCATCTTGCAACTTGCTCACACTTGGTGTAGTTGGCAGGATGCAGTCCACCAGCACGGAGGTGGCAGATCAAGAGGCTGGGGAGGGCCCTAGGTCCAGCATTTCCTGGCGGCCATGTTAAACAACCTCCCAAAATTTAAAGGGAATAATACTATGCTGTGGAGCTAGACAGAGCGTATTAGGGGAATGATGAGGATGCACCCCATGGTTTCTGCCCTACAGGTGGAGGTTGCCATGATGGCTTTGGACAGAGAGGTGAGAGCCTCAGTTATGCTACGACCCCCCCGACTGCGGGATACATTTGACAAAGTATTGCGTATACTGGAGGAGACGCATGGGGACCCCACAGACGTAGGGGATTTGCGCATGCGGATATTTAGCCGGGTTCAAAGAGAGGGGGAGATAGTGACTCAGTACATGAACGTGCTAGAGGAGATCCACACTGCCATATTCATAAAAGACGGCGTGGGCATAGGGTCGACTGACATAGTGTTACGGGTCAGTTAGTGACCAGATTGAGAGACGCACTGCTGAAACAAGCCCTGAGAGAGTGCTTGCGAGTGAACCCATGCATGACCTTTGCAGAAGTCAGAAGTGAGGCATGCACGCGCGAGCAAGAGCAGGGGGTGACAGTTCCAGCGGCAAAGGTCCGGAGCGCAGAGGTATCTGTGAATCTGATCACTGAACCAGGATAGGTAGAAGATTAGCGGAAGGAGATTAAAGTTATGCGGGAAGACCTGACGGAAACCAAAAAGAAGGTGACCTCATTAAGCTCACCCGGGGGCAGAACTATCCCAGAACCGCAACGGGGCGGGAGAACATTTCGTAGGGAGAAACTTCCTACATGCTATATCTGCGGAGATCTAGGACATGTGGCCTGGGGTTGTCCACACCGAGGACGGCCTTTCAGCATCGCCCATTAAACTAGGAGGCTCTGAGGCTGGGGGACGCCGCCCGGAGCCAGAACAGCCAAAAAGGAGAATCAAAAGTCCCACCAATTTAGTTCTGTGTGTCCTCTAGTCTTGGCCGAAATGGATGGTTGGGCCATCCGCTGCCTGGTAGATACCGGCCCACAAGTGACTACGATGCCCGAGACATACTTTAAAAGACATTTCCCTGAAGCAATGAGGCCCGAATGGGGCCCGGTGATAAAGTTGACGGCCGCCAATCAGTTACCCATCCCGGTCACAGGGGTGGCATGTATGCAAATCAAGGTCTGTGGCAAAGATCTGAGCCGCAACGGTGTGGTGTTAACTGCAGGAGACATGGAACGTGGACATGCTGTCACTCTGGGGATGAATGTGCTCAGGGAGTTCGGAAGTCTTCTCATCAATGAGTCCCCAGACATGTTCTTGAAACAATGGAGTCCGCAAACGCAACAAAGGAAAGTGTTCCAACAGCTGATCCGGACTGCTCAAGCGCAAGAGGCCTCCTGTGATGGAAAGATGCTGGGAAAAGTGATTATTCCGGCTGCAAACAAGCTTGCAATACCACCGGGGCAATCCGTGCTCTCCTTACCTGTCTGGGCTTGCACTCCTCTGGAGGGGGGGGTTGAAAAAAAAATAGAACCGGCTGTCATAGAACACTTACCCCCAGGGCTCCTAGTTGCCCAAACACTGGCTACCATACAAGATGGAATGGTACCTGTGAGGTAAATGAACTTGAGAGAGGTCAATCTGACACTTCCCTCCAGAAGCGAAGTAGAGCAAATTGTAGGCATGCGGGAGGAGCTGATACCACCCCAGGCCGTACAGTTGACGGCGAAAAAAGAAGACCCATAGACCGTATCTGTAGTGACATCCTCAGCGCAGGAACCTCAACACCAGCAGAAACTGTGTAGAATTTTGGAACAAATGCGGGCTGACTTAGGCCTCTTTCACACATCCGGTGGGCGCCTAAACGGCGCCCCCGGCATTTTACCGCAGCGCCGCATGTGAAAAGCTTTCACACTTCCGGCGCCCAAAATGCGTTTTTTTGCCGGATGGTTTCTGATGCTTGGAGAGATAAGAAACCATCCGGCAAAAAAAAAAACCGTTACATGCAGCGTTTTTTCCGGACGCCGCAATGTACATTTGCGCCGCATCCGGACAAAACCGCATGCAACGCATTGACATGCGGCGCCATGCGGCGCTAATGCATGTCAATGCGAAAAAAGCCGCATGCGGCGCATCAGATTTTCAGATGCGGCGCTACGGGAAAATGCCGGGGGCGCCGCAAGGGGAAAAACGGATGTGTGAAACTAGCCTTAACGGAACTCACGCCGCAACAGATATAGCACGTGGAAGCCTTGCTTGGACGTTACCAAGACGTATTCGAACGTCATGAGGACGTTTTCGGCTGCACTACTGCAATCACGCACAGATCCCAACCGGTAATGCTGCACCATCAGAGAACGCTATCGTCAAATCCATCCGCAAATGTATCAGGAGGTGAAAGGGGTGCCATCTGGAGCCAAAGACAGGACAATTCAGTGGGGAAAGCATCAGGAGAAAGCATTCCAAGCCTTGAAAGTGGCTTGGCAGAAGCGCCAGTCTTAAGGCACTGTCACACTTAGCGATCGCACTAGCGATCACGACAACGACACAACCTGGCGAGATCGCTAGGGCGATCGCTATGTGGTCGCTAGTTAGCTTCCAAACACAAAGATCTCATCAGAGATCAGCGATCAGCGATTCGTTGGGAAAACCTAGTCCCACCTGCGACGCTGGTAAAGTCGTTCATAAAGGGTGTCACACTCAGCGATTCAGGCTCACCAGCGGTACACCAACGACCAAAAAACGGCTCAGAACGTTCATAAGCGATCAACGACATCTCAGCATGGGCCACATCGCTGCTACATGTCACACACAGCTGCGTCGCTAACGAGATCGCTACTGCGTCATAAAATCGGTGACTCTTTAGCGATCTCGTTAGCGATCTCGCTTAGTGTGACAGTACCTTTAGCCTACGCTGACTTCTTTCAACCCTTCATTCTCCATACTGACGGGAGCTTGCATGTACTCAGAGCTGTATTGTCTCAGATTCAAGACGGAAAAGAGCGGATGATTGCCTATGCCAGTTGTTCCCTCCATGACTCTGAATGCAACCCCGACAATTACAGTTCATTCAAGTTGGAACTGTTAGCATTAGTGTGGGCCATGACAAAGAAATTTGCGGATACTTGTCTGAGTCTGAAGTCTTGGTACGCACTGATAACAACCCGCTGGCCCACTTGGAGAACGCAAAGTTGGGGTCACTGAAGCAGTGCTGGTTGGCTCGATTGGCTAAATACCGGTATAGAATTGCCTACAGAAGGGGAGCCGAAAACACCCATGCAGATGCACTATCTAGGGTGACACACGAGAAGCCTGGTTCCAACCGAGATGAGGAGCTAATGGCTGAAGAAGTTCCTGAGTTCCGAGATTCTGCCAGAACATTGGCAGGTACAAGCAGTGCCCCAGGAATATGTGTTAGGGCAGCCCTGTGAAGAGTGGGTCCTGGTTCAACAGGAAGACGGAGAACTTGCACAAATATGACAGTGAGTGGCCCTTAAACAACTATCCCACCAGAGTGAGAGGGAGGTCCTATCTCCCGGGGCACTACAAATCCTTCGGCAATGGGAGAGACTCAAACTGAGGAGCGAACTGTTTTATCTGAAGATACAGTTACGACAGGCCCTGTCCGTCACTTGGCAAGTGGTGGTCCCTGAAGCGATGTTGCATAAAGTGGCCACAGAGGCACTTGAGAGAGGAGCTCACTTTGGCCAGGAGAAGACCTTTCAGTGGCTACAAAAACTGGTTTACCACCCCTTGCTGAAGTAAGTAGTGGAGGAAGTGTGCCGGCTCTGTAGGAGCTGCAAGCTGGCTGTTACGCTGCCCGGTTTTGGGGCATCGGGACATGGCATAGCTTACCTAGCTAGCCTATGCTCTCACGCAGCCAGACCACAATGACGTGGGGCATGCATCCCAGATGGTAAGGGAATGTGGACCCACTTGACCACAGAGGGGAACCTGGGCCTACCCGGACTAGGGGAGGGCAGCGACCGGGGGTCTGTGGCAGCTGAGCATGTGGACAAGGTGGCGACCTGCAAGACTAGATGACACCGCACAACTTCAGGTATGAAGAAGCATAAAGTTTACTTAAAGACAGTAAATAAACAGAACAAACAAAGCCAGGCTCCCAATTCTGCACATCTAAGAAGGGTACACGTCTCAGGTTAACAGACGATGGCAGAGGTCATCACGGGTGGATGTAGTCTAGGGTCATCTGGCACGGGCATACTAGGACGGCCTCTCTCTCAGGCCTCAGGCATAGCACAGGCTCAGCAGGGAACATCAGACACCGACCTCAGCAGACTTTAGATGATGACAGGGGTCATCACGGGTTGATGCAGACCAGGGTCATCTGTCACAGGTATACTAGGACGGCCTCTCTCTCAGGTCTCAGGCGTAGCACAGGCTCAGCAAGAGAACATAAGACACTGACTAAGGACAAACGTCATCACAGGGTGGACCCCGGGGAACCCGGCGGAACATCGGGACACAGGCAGAACATGAGGACTCAGATAGGACATCGGGACATCGGACACAGGCAGGACATCAGGACACAGGCAGGACATCAGGATATGTGGACACAGGCAGGACATCAGGATATCTGGACACAGGCTGGAAATCAGGACACAGGCTGGACATCAGGACATCTGGACACAGACTGGACATCAGGACATCTGGACACAAGCGGGACATGGATGGCACAGGACCAGGAACAACAGCGTGGCAGCTCAGATCATTGACAGAGACAATGACAGCGCAGGTCCAGGAACATCGGCGTGGCAACTCAGGACATCAGCTGAGACACGTATTGCACAGGACCAGAAACACTGGCATAGCAGCTCGGGTCATCGGCTGAGACACGGACTGCACAGGACCAGGCAGAGGTGATCGGGCTCCGGGTACTAGACAGCAGTCCCCAGACTCCGGACATAGGACACGAACTCCAGGCCCCAGGCAGCAGTCATCAGGTTCCGAACTACGGTCATCAGGCTCCGCGCATCGGACCTAGGAAGGAACTCAAGCGACTGGGGCCAGATGGAGTTTGCACTGCATAGCAGTCTGAGCACAGCATAGTAAATGCTCAGCAAAAACACCGGACTCCATCTTTAAAAGACAAACCCAGGTAGATCAGTCACTGGGTAGAGGGTTCCAGACACAGAGGGACTTCAGGAACATAACACAGAGGACACAGTTCAGACAGAGTCAGGTACAGGAACAGATACAGACTCAAGGGTTCAAGCCTGAGAATGCAACCCTCAGGGAGGCAGGAAACAAAACACAACAGAAGCGGGCCAGGATATGCAGCCTCCAAGAAAGGCGGATCTGGGTACTCAGCCCCCCAGAGCAGGCGGAAAAACAGGACACAAACAGAAACAGATCTGGGTACTCAGCCCCCAGAGCAGGCGGAAAAACAAGACAGGACAAAAGGCATCAGCATTCCCAGAACTGGCAAAGTTCAGGAACTTAATACAAAGCTCTGGCAATGCCCAACAGGAAAGAGGAACTTTATATAGGAGCTACTCCTCAGCAGTAGGCTGGGGAGAGCAATTAAGCACACACACTGCCCTAATAAAATCAGGGAAGGTGTGGCCACGCGCACCCTAAGCACAGACAGAAACTATTCCAGCACAGTCAGCCCAGGAACTGCGGCTTAAGGCACCTGGCAGCGGTTGCAAGCCTGGACACACGTGGAAAGTCATGCACCAACTGCAGACGACAGCGCAACCCACCGATAGCTTCCCCAGTGGCAGCCAGGGACCACAAATGCGGATGGTCATGCAGTGGAGCTGAGACATCACAACACATGTACGGCTACGCAGCAGAGCTGGGAACTGAGCAGCATCCATACAGGTTACAAACAACAGTATCCCAGTTGGTTAGGGGGAAAGGAGCAAAGGGTTAAAGCAGAGACATGCAGAGTAATGCCGGGAAACAAGGTACAAATGTACCGGCGTTACACTGGCTAAACCTCCAGAGCAGAGAGCCCCCACACAAACTATCGTAACCTCGGCACCTTTAGAAGTGATAATGATCGATTATTTGACAATAGGTCCAGCCCATCAAGGGTATAAACATTGCTTGGTAATGACAGATCATTTCACCAAATTTGCCATCGTGACTCTGACTTGGGACCAAACAGCAGAATCCGCAGCACATGCCATCTGTAAGAACTTAATGCAAGTATACAGATGTCCAAAGAGAATTCACTCAGACCAAGGTGCCTGTTTTCTGGGATGAGTAATGGAGAAACTGCATTGCTTATATCAAATCGGGAAATCCCAGACGACACGCTACCATCATCAAGGCAATGGAGTGTAGCTAGCAGATCAATCAGACTCTCATCCAGATGTTGAGAACACTAGAGGAGGACCGCAAGGTGCAGTGGCCAGAATTCGTAACAGAATTGGTGTGGGTGTATAGCAACTGAGTATATCGCACCACAGGGTACACTCCCTACACATTACTCTTTGGCAGGCCAGGAAAAGAGATTACAGAGCTGGAACTGGACCCAGAGGAGGACTACCCATGGACGGGGGGTGTCCACTTGGGTACCAGAACATCGCCATCGGCTACAGATGCTACACCGCCTGGTGCAGACCAGGTTTCAAGAGTTGGAACATCCAGAGACAACTCCCCTGCGAGGGACAGTTCTGAGATTGAGTGTTAGTACGAGATAAACGACCTTGAGACAAGCTAGAGTACCGATGGGAAAAAACACCGTATCGTGTGAAGCGGCAAGTCAACCCTGAGGGACCCATCTATGAAGTCCAACCTGAAGGAGAAGAAAATGCCCCTACTCATGTTGTGCCCTGAACAAGATAAAGAAGAAAAAAACAATATTTCTGAGAACCTTCCTCCCGTTACTTTCGATTATGAAGAAAAAGAATGTCCTGAACTGCCACAAGTAGGCCCAGAAGAAGAGCAGATACCAGGCCCCTTAGGGCTCCTGAGATTCCTGAAATGGCTGTTTCACCAGAACTGGGCATATCCCCGCCCCCCATCAGGCCAACCTGACTCAGCTACCCAACTTGATTCAACAGCTACTTCTAGTTTACGACGTTTGAAGCATTCAACAGCAGGAAAGCCTCCTAACCAATATGATCAAGATCATTTTGTTTGTCAACGCATTTTACAAAAATTCTCGCCCGTGGAATGGCGAGCACAAAGAGAGGGGGAATGTAAGGAGAAGGACAGGACCAGGCGTACCTTTTCCGTTTCGGATGTGGATCCAGAACTATCGGGGCTGTCACCCATGTTGCTCGGGAGAAAGCTTAAAACCCCGGACCGTCAGTGATAGGGGGCACGGTTAAGATAAAAAAGTCGCAGCAAGCGGGAAACAGGTCAGTCTTGGGGGAAACTCGCAGCTATGTAACCTTGGGTCCTGGCACATACCATCTACCAATTGCTATCCAGCTGCCTTACTGAACGTGCTGCCTCAGGGAGAAAATAAGCTTTATTCCTCCAGGAAGCCAGCAGCTTTTAGTCATAAAAGGGTGGTTGGAGCAGCTACTGATCAGCGCACAGTGAGCGGCCGCTGTAAGTGTAAGGAGAAGGAGCTGACCAGTCGTACCTTTTCCGTTGTTGATCCAGAACTGTCGGGGCTGTCACCCATATTGCCCAGGGAAAGCTTAAAACCCCGTACCGTCCTTTGCACTTAGTGATAGGGGGCGTGGCTGAGCTAAAACAAAGCCGCAGCGCGTGGAAAACAGGTCAGTCTTGGCGGGAATGCACAGCCCGCAGGAGGACAATGTCAAAGCTCCAACCTCTGAGCAACGGGACGGAGCAGGCCCAAGTCTTAGGGGCCTCAGATCCTCAACCAGAGACTGCTGACAGAGACTGGCAAAGTGGCCACTGGCACCGGTGACCGTGAGTGAGAAAGTCTTCTGTCAGGACATAAACACACGTGTGCCGAGACAGGGAAGCCGGGTGACCCGCTGTGAACTGTATCCGGATACACCCATGTGCAACTGCCGAGTAACGTTAGACTCTGGCAGTGTAAAGGACTCTAACCGTTCCTTACTTCACCTTCTGGACCCAGGACCTCCTGTCAGGACAGTGAGGATCCGGGACGCCATTTCCTTCAGGACCACGTCGGACCCCTTATGCGCCATGGCCTTGGTGTCATCGCTTGTATCCAGGATCCGGATCTCTGACATCGTCAGACTGATAAGTCTAACATTACTGAACTTCCCGCACCTGTTTGTCCCAGTTTGCAAATCTCCACTCAAATAAGTTTAGAATCCTCTGTTTAAATAAACCCCACATTAACCCTTGCTCTGCCTCCTTCCGTTACTGCATCTTGCAACCTGCTCACAAAGCACGCATCAGCAGTCTGATTGACAGCTCAGTGTGCATAGCTGTGCTACAGAGATGGCAGCCAATGAAACTGCCGGTGCGTGCTTACAGCTGCCTCTCACCATGCACTGAGTGGTACCCGCTCTGGATACACCTTTATGACTAAAACCTGTCAGCTCCTTGGAGGAATAAAGTTTGCTGCGCTTTGAGTACCTGAAGGTTAACCCTATATCTGCAGGCTAATAGCAGTTGGAGACAGGACAGGATCCATTTTATCTAATTAAGCATCTGTGGATGTGCTAGAAAATCAAGCCTGATCTATGGAGACCGCACGCAAAAATTTACAGGACCCATGGATTCTGCTGCTGATGCCTTTGTGCCAGATATAAGAAGAAACCATGAAAGATTTTATGGACTCCATTCTCCAGTCTATCAAAATTTATGGTGGCACACGGGGAACTTTTATAATAACAGACTAATTGATTTATCCCCTTCACGACCGTTGATGTACATGTACGTCATCAGCTGCTTGTCTGCCTTTGATGCGAGCTCACTTGCTGAGCCCACAGGTTTCTCCACACTTACTGGCTGATTTAATCATCCATTAATTGCCTCTAACAGCCCCGGGCAGGTCGGAGATCCACTAATGGCTGTAAACCAGTTAAATGCCGCTATCAGTCACTGACAGCAGCATTTAACACGGCAGGAAGGAATCACATCATTGATCCCGCCCATCGGCATGCCTGTCATGTGATCGCGGGCACCGATGGGTTGTCACAAGAGCCCAGGGTCTGCAGAAGACCCCAGTGACTGTCATTGTGAATCTCTTGTGAACGCCGGCCTGTGGCCAGTAGATTGTGATTTCTGCTATGCATAGCAGTGCTGAATCCTGCTATGTATAGCACAGGCGATCGGACGAACGCAGCTTCAAGTTTCCTATGGGGACTATTAAATACAGTAAAAAGTAGAAAAAAATATTTAAAAAATTTAAAAAACAGAAAAGTTCAAATCGCCCCCCTTTTTGCCCCATTAAAAATAAAACAGTTAAACAGATAAAAAATGCACATATTTGGTATCGCTGCATTTGGAAATGTCCGACCTATTAAAATATAAAGCAAATTAATCCAATCGGTAAACGGTGTAATGAGAAAAAAAATCAAAGCTCCAGAATTACATTTTTTTTCTCGCTGCAACATTACAATAAAATGCAGTAAGAGGCGATCAAAACATCATGTTTATCCCAAAATGGTATCAGTAAAAATTTCAGGTCAGGGTTCAAAAAATAAGGCGTCACCCAGTCCCAGATCACGAAAAATGGAGATACTACAGGTCTCAGAAAATGGCAACAAAAGTAAATTATTTTTTTTACAGATTTCTGATTTTTTTTCACCACTTAAATAAAGAAGAAACTATACGTTTGGTTTCTGTAGTTATACGGCTGGGAAAATAAAAAATAATAATGCCTCTTGGAAAAAGGGGAGGAAAGATGAAAATGGAAAATAGCCTGGGGGTTAAGGGTTAAAGACACCACAATACTTTGGCTATAAGGAAATAAAATGGGGCTGAGATGGAGCATGAGGCCCATCACATTCAAAGTCAATGACACATGATGGAAATCTGATATTTCATGTACATCCATGTACTGTACTGTATACAAGCAAAGTGCCTAAATTGTAAAGATTGGTATCTGCTCTAGACAATATACATTTTCACCAAATTATTTGTCAATGATAAGACAAAAATACAAAAGAGCAAAATCGCGTAATAATCAAAAAATTGTACAAATTTTATTAAACAATTCAAGATAAATAACAACAGTTTTTATAAAAAATGCATGATAAAAGAGACAGACAAAATATCTCCTATAAGTAAATATGGCTGCAAGCAAAAGAAACCAAGGTATCCCAATCAATGCAATAGTATTTGTAAAATACATAAAGAGAAGGAATCTATGAGACCTCTAACATATTTTTTAAATATCAGAAAAATTAAATTCATTACTGACTGATGACAATTCCTGTAGAACAGTAATAGAGTGACAATCTGGTCATAGATATAGCCAGTAAAATTATACTATCCCTATCAGGAGTCTATAATCAAGCAATGGATGTAACCTATAATTAAATAGGAAGAGGTACACATGTGTGTGCTGAAAAAAGTGCAGACCACTAATACATTACATCAGAATAGCCTGACCTTCAGTCATAGCCTACATCACAAAGCAATGTGGAGCACACTGTTCAGCAAACACACACACGCCATTAATAAGTAATTCACAATCTAATGGGACCCTCAGGGTCATTTACCTGGATCCTAGCAGCATGAAAATTAGAAAGGAGATGCCGTCCCTCTGCCCCGACGCGCACGTTTCGCCCAGCTTCTTCGGGGGGCGTGTCTGGAGCAGAGGGTGTGCGTGTTTAAGTATATCACTCCAACCAATCCGGGAGGCTACATAATTAGTCTTAGCAATTGCTGACAAAAATGCCTATTACCACGGCGCATGCGCCATTTACATGCTGATAATAATGAAACTAAATAACAAAAAAAACCTAAACCATCGCTAGACAGAACACACCTCTGTGGCGCATGCACAGATGGGGCACCACTCGCATATAAATAACAACAGAGTGCGGTCACGGTGACGTCCCACAATCCATCACGATGGTCATGTGATCGGACTGGAGGTACGTCAGCGATATAGTCCGCACCCATATTGTTTGAGCGTGCCGCCACCTAGCGCATGCGCGCCTGTGTAAAATGTCAGTGAGGGTGAGTATAGAGACTTAACTCTTGAGGGGCTACTGGACAACACTGATGTGAATATAATCCTATTAAATAAATAGTGCTAAATGTAAATATGCCATAAAGGCAGAATGGCGTAATAAAGATTATAAAGGTGAATATAATAGAAATAATATAGACAAGTGAAGTATAAATATGAAATATTAAACAAATATAAAGTGCATGTGAACTTATTATTATGTTAAACAAAAATAAACATTGCTTAAGTGTCAAAAGATATATCCGTGACATAAATTTCTTTGCTCCATTTATTGTGTTAACTCTCTTCTTCTTCAGCAATATAATAATTCATGGAAAGACTTCAAGTCGTCAAATCGCATACTCATTGCCGCTTCAGTAGCCAAAAAACCGGACTTAAGGAAAAACATACAAACAGACAAATTAATAACAAATAAAAAAACATTAAAAAATCACCCTATGCTCATAAATGTCAAGAGGCCATAAATTTATCATGCATTTTTTATAAAAACTGTTGTTATTTATCTTGAATTGTTTAATAAAATTTGTACAATTTTTTGATTATTACGCGATTTTGCTCTTTTGTATTTTTGTCTTATCATTGACAAATAATTTGGTGAACATGTACTGTACTGTGTAGTCTTATGGTGTGGTATAACATAGTGACTACTTCTATCCCTGCCATCATTGCAGATACGTCTTGTCAAGGAAGATGTGGAGGAAGATTTAACAAGAGAGATCCCTGTCATTGTAACAGAAAATGTGAAAAGTATGAAAATTGCTGCGATGACTACAATAAAGTGTGTGGTGGAGGCGCCAGTAACAAAATTGGAGGAGGCAAGAGTGAGAGCAAGCACCATACAGGTGGGATCCTTCAGAGTATGGGGTGGTCCGATGTAGAATTAATTAGCTCATATTCATATGTACATTAATAAGCTCATTGTCACTGCTCAATTTAATGGGTCTTTTTCAGATGCAGGTAGAAAGATTTGTCATATACCTGATACAGGTGTAATAAAGCTGACCTACAGAAAAGAGATAGATAGATAGAAAGATAATATGAGATTGATTAATAGATATTAGATAGATGATAGATATGAGATAGATAGATAGACAGATGATAGATATTAGATAGATAGGTAATAGATTGATAGATATTAGATAGATATTAGATAGATACCATGGATAGATAATAGATATGAGATAGATAAATAATAGATAGATATTAGATAGATACTGGTAGATAGATACAGTAGATAGATAGATAGATAACAAATATGAGATAGATAAAAGATAGATAGATAGAAATAGAGAGATAGATAGAGATAGATGATAGATAGATAGATAGATAGATAGATATAGATAGATAGATAGATAGAATAGATAGCTGTGGTGTTTCAGAGAAAGCATAATTTGAAAACCAGGAACCAAAAGGAGAGACCTGACTAGTGTGATGCAGCGTCGGCTTCTTCCTGCACCAGTCCCTTTGCTCGACAAGCCTGTCCTATGTCTGTACATAGGGTGAGACCTGTGCCACTATGGTCTGATTCCTGCTGTTCGTGAATATAAAGACAGGTTCCCTGTTCTCTTACAATGCATGTGGCTGATCATGCAATTCATTTATCATAAAAAAAACAATGTTCAATTCAAGTTAAATTATCTTTTTTAATTTTGCAGGAATGCACTGTGTACAAAATACAAAATCCGCCTTACTCCAGTGCGGCCTCTCTGCTGCTGCTGCTGCTGCTTCGGTGTTTGTTTACATGGCTGCAGTGGTGACATCACAGCTAGAGTAGTGACCGCTGCAGCCAAACTCTAGGCTCAACTTTCTCATTCCACCGACATGACTGCTGAGCAGGGTCGGCTCCAGGTTTTCGTGGGCCCTGGGCGATAGAGTCTCAGTGGGCCCCTTTAAAACATACCACAATTCATGATGCACAGATATGGCAGAGAAATATAGGTGTAGTGCAATCACAAATATTTCACTTACTTCATACATTACATAAGTAATATCAATTATAAATTCTACAATAATTCGTAAACCAGACAGTATTGTACTCAATACAGTAATATGGGCACCATATAGTGCTCCATACAGAATAATGAGCCCAATATAATGCTCCATACAGTATAATGGACCCCATATAATGCTCCATACAGAACACTGAGCCCCATATATTGCTCCATACAGTATTATGGGCACCACATAGTTCTCCAAACAGAATAATGAGCCCCATATACAGTTAGGTCCATAAATATTTGGACAGAGACAACATTTATCTAATTTTGGTTCTAGACATTACCACAATGAATTTGAAACAAAACAAATCAGATGCAGTTGAAGTTCAGACTTTCAGCTTTCATTTGAGGGTATCCACATTAAAATTGGATGAAGGGTTTAGGAGTTTCAGCTCCTTAACATGTGCCATCCTGTTTTTAAAGGGACCAAAAGTAATTGGACAGATTAAATAATTGTAAATAAAATGTTCATTTCTAGTACTTGGTTGAAAACCCTTTGTTAGCAATGACTGCCTGAAGTCTTGAACTCATGGACATCACCAGACACTGTGTTTCCTTCTTTTTGATGCTCTGCCAGGCCTTCACCGCGGTGGTTTTCAGTTGTTGTTTGTTTGTGGGCCTTTCTGTCTGAAGTTTAGTCTTTAACAAGTGAAATGCATGTTCAATTGGGTTGAGATCAGGTGACTGACTTGGCCATTCAAGAATATTCCACTTCTTTGCTTTAATAAACTCCTGGGTTGCTTTGGCTTTATGTTTTGGGTCATTGTCCATCTGTAGTATGAAACGACGACCAATCAGTTTGGCTGCATTTGGCTGGATCTGAGCACACAGTATGGCTCTGAATACCTCAGAATTCATTCGGCTGTTTCTGTCCTGTGTCACATCATCAATAAACACTAGTGACCCAGTGCCACTGGCAGCCATGCATGCCCAAGCCATCACACTGCTTCCGCCATGTTTTACAGATGATGTGGTATGCTTTGGATCATGAGCTGTACCACGCCTTCGCCATACTTTTCTCTTTCCATCATTCTAGTAGAGGTTGATCTTGGTTTCATCTGTCCAAAGAATGTTCTTCCAGAACTGTGCTGGCTTTTTTAGATGTTTTTTAGCAAAGTCCAGCCTAGCCTTTTTATTCTTGATTCTTATGAGTGGCTTGCACCGTGCAGTGAACCCTCTGTATTTAATTTCATGCAGTCTTCTCTTTATGGTAGATTTGGATATTGATACGCCTACCTCCTGGAGAGTGTTGTTCACTTGGTTGGCTGTTGTGAAGGGGTTTCTCTTCACCATGGAGAGTATTCTGCGATCATCCACCACTGTTGTCTTCCGTGGGCGCCCAGGTCTTTTTGCATTGATGAGTTCACCAGTGCTTTCTTTCTTTCTCAGAATGTACCAAACTGTAGATTTTGCCACTCCTAAAGTTGTAGCAATTTCTCGGATGGGTTTTTTCTGTTTTTTGCAGCTTAAGGATAGCTTGTTTCACCTGCATGGAGAGCTCCTTTGACCGCATGTTTCCTTCACAGCTAAACCTTCCAAATGCAAACACCACACCTCAAATCAACACCAGCCCTTTTATCTGCTTAATTGAGAATGATATAATGAAGGGATTGCCCACACCTGTCCATGAAATAGCCTTGGAGTCAATTGTCCAATTACTTTTGGTCCCTTTAAAAACAGGGTGGCACATGTTAAGGAGCTGAAACTCCTAAACCCTTCATCCAATTTTAATGTGGATACCCTCAAATGAAAGCTGAAAGTCTGAACTTCAACTGCATCTGATTTGTTTTGTTTCAAATTCATTGTGGTAATGTCTAGAACCAAAATTAGATAAATGTTGTCTCTGTCCAAATATTTATGGACCTAACTGTATTTCTCCATACAGTATTATGGGCACCACATAGTGCTCCATACAGAATAATGAGCCCCAGATATTGCTCCATACAGTATAATGGACCCCATATAATGTTCCATACAGTATAATGAGCCCCATATATTTCCCCATACATTACAATGAGCCCCAGATATTGCTCCATACAGTATAATGGGCCCCAGATAATGCTCCATAAAGAATAATGAGTTCCATATATTGCTCCATACAGTATGTAATAGGCCCCATATATTGCTTCATACAGTATAATGAGCCCCATATAATGATCCAAACAGTATAATGAGCCCCATATAATGCTATAAACAGTATAATGAGCCCCATATATGTTCCCATATATGATGGGCCCCATATAATTCTCCATATATAATGGGCCCCATATAATCTTCCAGTATATGATGGGCCCCAAATATTGCTCCAAACAGAATGGGTCCCATGTAATTCTCTATATATAGTGGACCCTATATAATGCTCCATATATAATGGGTCCCATATGATGCTCCATATATAAATGGGCCCCATATGATGCTCCACATATAATGGGCCACATATGATGCTCCAGTATATGATGGGCCCCATATATGATGCTCCATTGTATGATGAGCTCCATATAATGCTCCATATATAATGGGCCCCATATATAAAGGGCAGCACGGTGGCTCAGTGGATAGCACTACAGCCTTGCAGCGCTGGAGTCCTGGGTTCGAATCCCACCTAGGACAACATCTGCAAGGAGTTTGTATGTTCTCCCCGTGTTTGCGTGGGTTTCCTCCGGGTACTCTGGTTTCCTCCCACACTCCAAAAACATACTGATAGGGAATCTAGATTGTGAGCTCCATCGGGGACAGCGACGATAATGTGTGCAAACTGTAAAGCGCTGCGGAATATGTTAGCGCTATATAAAAATAAAGATTATTATTATTATGATGCTCCAGTGTATCATGGGCCCCATGTAATACTCCATATATAATGTGCCCCAGGCTCTCATATTGCGCCGGTGTCCCCAATGGTGAGTAGGCCCCCCTGCCTGCTCAGGGCTCTGGCGGTGTGCCAGGTGCTGACTCCGGCCCTGCTGCTGAGCCATGTGAGTGGCCGTATGTGCAGCAGTCTTAACACCTCTGCCGACGCTAAGTAAAAAAAGACTAGGATCAGGAATGCAGAGGCTGACATACTCCTCACACTGCAGGAAGGTAGGGGACAGAAGGACCAGACTGCACATCTCTTATATCATTGTGGCCATGGCATAGTGCAATTCTGCCAGAACTACCAGGGCCTGAGGAATCATGGCTTCTATCAGTTTGCACTGAGGCTTTTTTGCTCTTGATGGAAATAATGATGTTTCAAGAAGCACAATTCTTACCTAAAAATCTGAGTTTGTGATGAAGTCTCTCTTTAATGAGAACATATTTGTTTCGAGAAATCTTTGAGCCTCTATGTCGTGAAGTGGCAAATCAAGAAATTTACTAGTATAATCATGATACAGATACTTTTAATTTGTTATTTTCTCTTTCTAGGAAACGATATCAGCAAAGATGAGATAAAGGCTGTTTCTGAGATCCTGTATAAGTCAGACGTGAACAAAGCTGCAGAATCGGATATTACGTTAAATAGACAAGAAATGTCACAAAATACCAAACACAAAGAAGATCTGTGTGATAAGCCGTAAGTCCTATCATCATCGGGGGAGACGGGGGTAGTTATCAAGAAACTATGTAAATACAACCCTTGTAAGCCATGAAGGTTTAACACAAACCATAGAAAATGCACAAAAGAATTACCAGTATCCCAACTCTTCTTAATCTTAATCTCCTCCTTTTCTATGATCCTACTTTGTCTCCTATTAGAATTAAAGCTGAGAGATCTGTAAAGAAATCTTATTTATGTATCTCAGGCTCTCAGTCATGTCCTCCTTCTCCTTCTCACCTTCCTGTGTTTGACTGTAAGGCCGGGGTCAGACATGGAGAAACTCACACGAGTCTCGCGCCTCAATACCCGGCACTGCCACCAGCACTCGGACAGGAGCGTTCGGCTTCATGTATTTCTATGCAACTGAACGCTCCGGTCCGAGTGCCGGGTATTGAGGCGCGAGACTCGTGTGAGTTTCTCGCATGTCTGACCCCGGCCTAAGACAACTGACTGCAGCAGAAGTCTCCGTGATGTGTCCTGTCTGCACTAGGACAAAATATTACCAAGTCCCACCCCAATGACCAAGTGTGACTTCACCTGCCCACCAGCCAAAGATGAGACTGTTCATCAAGAAACTATCCCCTGCGCTCTCTGCAGGACATCTATGAGATTGACTGTTTCAGGATCACGCAGAAAATACTGCAGACTGACAAACAGTGAGGACAGCTCTAGACGCAGCTACGTTTATCATGACTCATAAACTAGAAGGTTAACTGGGCTGTCGACTACTGGACAACCCATTATTAATGGACACAAGCAGGTGAAAGCACTTTTAAAAAAAGTACTCGCCACCCGAGCCGTTCATTCACACCTAGTGATGCATCTAGAAATGAGCAGATCAAGCAGAATTTTGTGGTGTAAACTGCTGCCAGATGCCTCGCGGGAAAGCTTGTCTAACCTAACAAAAAAAGATTTGAGTGTTGAAATTCTGCATGCCTGATCCTTCTTTTGCCCAACATCATCTGTTAGGGAAGACTCAGTAAAGACAAGATAATTGGCTTTTGCTACCAAAATTAGAGAATTGGGCACATTTTGATTTAATGTCTATGGGCACCTTAAAGAGTTCCAATCTTCATTAATGGGAAAGTACATGTAAAAAACACAGGCACTTTTGTACTCAACTGTTTGTCAAAACTCCACTCCATTTCCTTGATAATTACAGTAATATTTTTTATTGTATACAGCTTGATTCCTTCGTAACCTGACACTTTTGCTGTCCAGCGCTGGCGTCCAAACTTGCACATTGCTTACAAGTTCTTTCCTATAGAGCTTGTAAACACTACACTGACACTGGCCAAGATCGCTGCAGTGCACTGGTAGCTCCCGATCCTAACCAGCTTCATTGCCATTGCATATTCAATGCTGCAAAGTCAAAGCTGCCTCATATAACAACATTGGGAGAGCGCAATTCGGGCCTAGCGTTCCCATAATGACAGTCAAGCGGGAGCGTCGTCCCCCAGCTGTTAGGAAGTAGGCAGCCTGGGGGGCTGTACACTCTTGAACAGAAAACATGGGACCAAACCTTTAAAGTGTAACGATTGTTTTAATTTCTATTTCATAAATATATAATACATGTGAAAATAAGAAAATGTATAATATATTTTATCAGAGAAATCTGCTTATTTCTCCTCCTGGAAGATCATTCATTTTAAAAATTCTCAACTTACAGGTAAAATCTGTATTCAGTGAGGACAGATTGTTACATTACTGAGAAAGGAGATGGCAACTGGGACTGATAAGTTTCTATGTAGACGGGAGAAGGAGGAGGAACTCTGTCACTAGCTCTTCCATCCTCCCTTCTACATGAAATCTTATCAGTAGTAGCTGCCATCTCCTATCTCAAGGTAGAGAAAAGCGGTGGTTGGCGCTTACCACGCTTGTAAGATTAGAGTTCATGGGAGACAAAACCAGTCTGTGCCATATCTCCAGTTGGTGCTGGAGACATGTCACCCACCATCCATCTACTATCTCAGTAATGTAACAATCTGTCTTCACTGAATACAGATTTTACCTGTAAATTGAGAATTTTGAAATGAAAGATCAGTCCAGAAGGAGAAAGAAACAGATTTGTCTAAAAGATATATTACAAAGTTGCTTATTTTTACATGTAATATTGATCTATTAAATAAAAGTTAAAACGATGGTTACACTTTAACCCCTTCATGACCGTTGACATATCCAAACATCATGGTCGGGTAGGGGTTCCCGACTTTTGACATATGGGTATCTCATGGCGATTGTGCCTGGCACAGGAGCTGTGCCCACGCAATCGCCACTGGGAGCTCGGCTTATGTGATAGCCGAACTCCAGCTGTCATATCCTGGAGCAATACCTGCACTGCCCCCGCTGTTTAACCCTCTAAATGCCACTATGGATGTAGATCTCAGCATTTGGAAGGCTAGAAGAGGGAGGTGTCATCACAAGGGTCAGATGGCAACCCAAGGTCGACACGACGACCTCTGTGTTAACCAACTAGGCAAGTCTGTTAGACCATACCTGGAGCATGGTCTAAGAGGCTTCTGTCAGTGCAGTACTTATTGTATAATACATTGCAATGCAGGGTAACAGCAATTAGACTAATAGCAGTTCAAGTCCCATAGGGGAGCTAACTAAACAAGTTGAAAAAAAAAAGGTAAAAAAATGTAAAAATATTTTTGAAAAATATCACAAAATAAATAAATAAAATAATGAAAATAATATTATACCAATAAATAGCTATATTTGTGTAAAAACAAAAATAAACAAAAAAGTAAACATATTTGGTATCACTGTGTTAGGAACGACCAAACCTATAAAATGATCACACTAGTTAACTCCTTCAGTAAACACTGTAAAAAAATAAATAGAAAACCTCATAAAAACTATGCTTTTTCATCATAGTACCAAATAAAAAGTGTAATAAAACGTGATCAAAATGTCAAATGGAAATAAATAGTATAACTGAAAACGTCATCTAGTACCGTAAAAAAAATAAGAAACCATACAGCTCTATTAGTGGAGAAATAAAAAAAAAAAAGCTATAACACTCAGAATACAGCAACACAATAACAATTCTGCTTTCTATAAAATAGTTTTTATCGTGTAAATGTGGCAAAACATCAAAAACATTATATAAATGTGGTATTGCTGTAATCATTATTATTATTATTATTATTTATTTATATATATAGCACCATTGATTCCATGGTGCTGTACATGAGAAGGGGTTACATACAAATTACAGATATCACTTACAGTAAACAAACTAACAATCACAGACTGGTACAGAGGGGAGAGGACCCTGCCCTTTCGGGCTTACATTCTACAGGATTGTGAGGCAGGAGACAGTAGGTCGGGGGGTTGCAGCAGTTCCGGTGTTGGCTGAGGCGATATCTCCGGTAGTGGTGAGGAGGTAGCAGGGTCATTGCAGGCTGTAAGCTTTCCTGAAGAGATGGGTTTTCAGGTTACGTTTGAAGGATCCGAGAGTGGTTGATAGTCGGACGTGTTGGGGCAAAGAATTCCAGAGGATGGGGGATATTGGGGAGAAGTCTTGGAGGCGGTTGGGTGAGGAGCGAATAAGTGTGGAGGAGAGAAGGAGGTCTTGGGAGGACCGGAGATTACGTGAGGGAAGGTATCGGGAGATTAGTTCAGAGATATATGGGGAGACAGATTATAGATGGCCTTGTAGGTCAGTATTAGTAATTTGAATTGGATTCGCTGAGGGAATGGGAGCCAGTGAAGAGATTTGCAGAGGGGAGATGCGGAGGAGTAGCGAGGAGAGAGATGAATTAGTCGGGCAGCAGAGTTAAGGATGGACTGGAGAGGTGCGAGTGTGTTAGCAGGGAGGCCAGAGAAAAGGATGTTGCAGTAGTCGAGGCGGGAGATGCATTTTAGTAAAGTGAGGGTTGAGGAAGGGACGGATTCTGGAAATATTTTTGAGCTAGCTGGAGGCGACAGGAGGTAGAAAGGGCTTGGATGTGTGGTTTGAAGGACAGGGCAGAGTCAAGGGTTACTCCGAGGCAGCGGACCTCCGGTACGGGGGAAAGCGTGGTGTTGTCAATTGTTATAGATAGGTCAGGTAAGGAAGATCTGTGAGATGGGGGAAAGATGATGAGTTCAGATTTGTCCACATTGAGTTTGAGGAAGCGGGAGGAGAAGAAGGAGGATATGGCTGATAGACACTCAGGGATTCTGGACAGCAGAGAGGTGATGTCTGGGCCAGAGAGGTAGATCTGAGTGTCATCAGCATAAAGGTGGTACTGGAATCTGTGGGACTTTATGAGTTGCCACAGGCCAAGTGTATAGATTGAGAAGAGTAGGGGTCCTAGAACAGAGCCTTGGGGGACTCCAACAGAGAGAGGGTGGGACAAGGAGGTAGTGTGGGAGTGGGAGATGCTGAATGTGCGGTTGGAAAGGTATGAGGAGATCCAGGATAGGGCGAGGTCCTTGATGCCAAAGGAGGAGAGAATCTGTAGTAGAAGGCAGTGGTCAACTGTGTCAAAAGCAGAGGACAGGTCAAGAAGGAGGAGTATAGAGTATTGTCCATTAGCTTTGGCTGTAAGTAGGTCGTCAGTAATTTTGGTCAAGGCTGTTTCAGTGGAATGATGGGGGCGGAAACCAGATTGTAGATTGTCAAAGAGCAAGTTAGATGAGAGATGGGAGGAAAGTTCAGCGTGGACGTGCTGTTCCAGGAGTTTGGAAGCGAGTGGGAGCAGCGATATTGGGCGATAGCTGGACATAGCAGTTGGGTCGAGGGTTGGCTTTTTGAGGATAGGTGTGATTGTGGCATGTTTGAAAGCAGAAGGGAAGGTGCCAGAAGTTAGTGATAGATTGTAATCGTACTGACCCGAAGAATAAATATGCCTTATCACTTTTACCATATGGTGAACAGCATAAAAAAGAACAAAAAAATAATTCCTGAACTGCTGGTTTTTGTTCATTCTGCATCCCAAAAATCGAAATAGAAAGTGATCAAAAAATGTTATGTGCCTGAAAATGGTACCAGTAAAAACATCAACTCATCCTGCAAAAAGCAAACCTTAGTAAGATTTTGTTGGCATATAGAAAAATTATAGCTCTCAAAATATGACAATGCAAAAACAAAAAAAAAATGGTATTTTCACTTATCCCTGTAAATTTTCACTTGTTAGTCTGATTTGTGTATTCTTCTACACTACAACTCCTCAATTCCCTGGGTGGGGGAGGGGACAGATAAAGGCTGATTTAGGAGCTCAGCAAGGCATGTGGCCCTGGCATCTTCACCATTAGAAGTAATCTGAGGAGCAGGGATAGCTAGGGCACTTCTAGCTTTAGGGATAGGAAAGGAGCCCCTAACTCTGGAATATATGGCAACAGTACCGTGACTGGTATAGTGAAAACAGACCAAAGAAAACTAACAAAATTGATCCTATAAGTTTGTATAGTTTTGTGTCCAGTGGTGTCATTTCAGAGTCTCTCAACTAGTGTGCACAAAATGCCATACACAATGAATACATGTGAACCAAGCCTGGCTGGATTGCCCACCTATCATGTGCCATTGATGGTAGGTGGGCTATTGGATTCCATGAGTTATCAGATACAACTGCTATCACTGTAGAGCCCTTGCTGGTGATGGTGGATATGCCACTGATAGTCCATATTTTATAGTTACTTCTAAGGCTGTATTTTGTTAATAACTACTGACAAGAAAAAAGACAAATCTGCTTCTCCTGTGGTGGTTGATGATGATGTTTCATAACACAGAGTCTTTGATTTTATCAGATTGTACCAGTTTGTCAATGAAAATATTTTTAAAAGACCAACATACAAAGCATTTATCGCCCTGCTGAACAATTATGACAGAAAGACTGGAACTGATGAAACATTTACACAGGAAGAAATTGAGGAGCAGGATATATTCTTCCAAGAGATTCTGAAAACAAAAGTTATGAAGGAATTGTTTAAGTTTTTCCACAAAAAAGGTAAATTCTAAAGTTCAAAATCATTAACAAGATTAATATATTTATATTGGAAAATATGTATGCAGAAAAAGCTCTAACAACTAGAATGAAAATGAAATAAACTGTTGATACCTATAGGGAATCATAATTGGTGCCTAATGCAATAGCCAAGTGTTCCTCATTTATCAACACATAAGAGTTTCCATCAGGGGTTAGCGATCTAATCTAAAGCTCTCAGTGTACCATGCAACATGAAAGTCAGAAAACACAAATTGTGAGGGTACATTCGTAAGGGTTGGATCTTCTGGAGTGAAAATCTACTGTATGCTATGGTGCCAAGCAGGGCTGCCACTAGGAATTTCGGTGCCCCATACAGGCAAAATTTTCGGGGCCCCTTGAAACTCCGCCCAGGCTCCACCATAGCCACGCCTCCACCACTTGAACCTTCCACAGTCTCACCACCCTCTCTTGGAATAACTCCACTTCTGCACCATGTCCTCACCAATCACACATTAACATTTCCCATCTAACACTAGATCACATACATAGCCAGCAGCTTTTTTTGGGGCCAAAAGATTTTTTAATCTGCCACCACAACAAGGTAGACTCTTTTGGCCGGCCTCCACTCTACTGTAACTTATTAAATATTTGTTAAAATATCCAATACAATTTTAGGTATATTTTTATTTATCTTTCAATTTTTCAAAATGACCAATAATATCACATACAAGGGACAAATACCACAGCACCATGAACAAATCACATATTACCACCACATAGTGACCAAATACTACAATACTGATCGTTAGTAAAAAAAAAAACACAATACTAAAGCCATTATACACAGAAGATCTGTACTTAGTATACAGTGTCCGTGTATAGGTATCACCGGTGACATTATACACAGGAGCTCTGTATATTTTGTCAGTGTACAGGTTATACAGTGATCACCAATGAAATTATGCACAGGAGCTCTGTATATAGTGTATAGTGTACATGTAATACCGTGATCACTAGTGACATTATCTACAGGAGCTCTGTATATAGTGTAAGGTGAACAGGTAATAGAGTGTATAGTGTCAGTGTACAGGTAACACATTGACTCACCAGTGATGACTCTAGATGAAGTTCATCTTTGCTTTTCTTTTTCATGCAGCGCAGACTGCCATCACTTCTCCAGCCAGGACTCATCTCTGCATAAAATATCATATACTTACGTAGAGCCCTGCTTCCAGAGCAAATTCCCCACTTTTTCCCTTTCTTCTACACTACACATCTTAATACAGACGTGCACCCACCATTAATATAAAATTAGTTATTATGCAATCCACCATTCCAAATGTAAATTATAATACACCACTGTGCCCCCACCAACTATAAGTAGCCATTTTCCCACCTAATAAATATATACATTAATTAGCCCTGTAATCTTTCCCCAATTCATTACCAGTCACCCTCAACGCCCCCCACTATGTGCCTCCTGCTCCCCTGATTCATTATATTTACATGCCCCTTCTGCCCCAGTTCATTGTCATGACTTTTCTCTCCCACACCCACCCTCTATTCATTATCATCTGTTCTCCCCCCACATTCAGTACATCATTTACTCTCACCACCCTCAAAATTCATCATTATTTGCTCTCCCCCAGGTTCTCATTTGCTCTCCCCATCCTCCACCTTCAATTAAATTGTTGTCCCCATCCCTCACTTCATCAATTGCTATCCCCCACCCCCCTCATTTAATCATTTCCAGTCCCTCTTCCCCCCTCACTTCATCAATCGCAGTCCCCTCCCCCTCACTTTATCATTTGCAGTCCCCCATTCTCCCCCCACTTCATCATGTGCAGTCCCCTTCTGTTCATGTGCAGTCTCCCTCCCCTCACTTCATAATGTGCAGTCCCTTTCCGTTCATGTGCAGTCCCCAATCACCTCCCTCACATCATTTGCAGCCCCCCTCCACCATTTGCAGAACCCCTCCATCATTTGCAGCCCCCACTATATCATAATTTGCAAATTGCAGCCCCCTCTATCATTTGCAGCCTCCCTCCATCATCATTGGCAGCCCCCCTCCATCATCATTGACAGCCCCCTTCATCATGTGAAGACCCCCCTTCATCATGTACAGACCCCACTTCATCATTGGCAGCCCCCCTTCATCATGTGCAGACCCCCCTCCATCATTGGCAGCCCCCTTCATCATGTGCAGGCCCCCCTCCATCATTGGCAGCCCCCCTTCATCATGTGCAGACCACCCTCCATCATTGGCAGCCCCCTTCATCATGTGCAGACCCCCTCAATCAGCAGACTCCCTTCATCATGTGCAGACCCCCTTTATCATGTGCAGACCCCCTCCATCAGAAGCCCCCCTTCATCATGTGCAGACCACCCTCCATCATTGTCAGCCCCCTTCATCATGTGCAGACCCCCTTCATCAGCAGCCCCCCTTCATCATGTGCAGACCCTCCTTCATCATGTGCAGACCCCCCTCCATCACCACCTATTGCGTGGGTTAGTTTATGCCAATATTTATGCCAACATTTTGCACCTGAATCAAGGTTAGACGACCGTGCACAGCTCCGAGAAAGCTTCTGGGCCCTGGTGCCGACGTGTGTGCCGCTGGCCCACAGAGCACAGCACATTAGTGAACAATGGGGCCAGATGACAGAAGCACAAGAGGCCCCCTGTGTGCCACTGGTCATAGGGCCCCATACAGCAGTAAGGGCAGTAATACCCTGATGGCGGCCCTGTTCCCAGTTGTCAGAGAAAAGAGTAGGTCGTAGGTGACTCTTTAGTTCCCTGGGGATTTTGTTCTGTTGATGGTATTCTGCAAGGATGTTACAGTGTAGATCATACGAGACGAGTTTGCATCTTTCCTTCTCATAATCTCTGGTACGGAAGTCGTTTGTTGGAGTCTTGGGGAAATCGCTGGAGGTTTTGACAAATGACAAATTGCTGTTATTGGTTGTAGTGTCATAGGCAAAGGTATCTGATGCCATTGGGTCACTGGTGCAACAGCCAAGAAGGCTATACATGTAAAGGAAATTGGCATGCACACAGAGCACAGGGGCACTGAACTTGGGCAGATCCAGCCAGCTTCATAGCAGCACTTACAAGCTCTGTAGACAATAGTGTAAATGTTGCACTTGTTGCATAGGAAATCAGCCACCACTAAGGCCTCTTTCACATTTCCGGCGGGCGCCTGGCGGCGCCCCGGCATTTTGCCGCAGCGCCGCATGTGAAAACCTTTCACACTTCCGGCGGCCAAAATGCGTTTTTTTGCCGGATGGTTTCTGATGCTTGGAGAGATAAGAAACCATCCGGCAAAAACAAAAAACGTTACATGCAGCGTTTTTTCCGGACGCCACAATGTACATTTGTGCCGCATCCGGACAAAACCGCATGCAACGCATTGACATGCGGCGCCATCCGGCGCTAATGCATGTCAATGCGAAAAAAGCCGCATGCGGCGCATCAGATTTTCAGATGCGGCGCTGCGGCAAAATGCCGGGGGCGCCGCCAGGCGCCCGCCGGAAATGTGAAAGAGGCCTAAGAGAGTACGTGGCCCTTAACCTACGCAATGAGCAGAAAACTATTACATTTAAAATACCTCTGTTCTTCAAAACAGAGAGTATTTTTAATGACAAGTAAATTGTAAAGTGTTACTCATTTAAGATGATGAGAAATCTCTTTTAAAGCCAGACCTGGTGATATAGTGCAAAGAAAAAATGAATACCTGTACCCGTTCTGCGCAGAGGAAGGGTCATTGTCCATTTTCCTGGTGACGTAGGTCAGTGTAAGTCTTCAAACCTTGGATCAATGCACAAGAAAAACTGGTGTGAATAAACGTAAATGATATAAATCTACGTGTGCACTTAATATATGGTGAAATTTAATAATAATAAAATTATACACCTGTGAATAGCTAACAAAATAGTACCAGTAATTCAAGAGAAGAAGGATGGTAGACCATCCGAAAAGTAAAAAACTCTATATAATAGATGTGGATGCAGACCAGCAGACACCAAGTGGACCAAATTGATAACGGTGCATATGCTAAAAAATAAAGTAATATAGCAATTGCCAATGTCGTACACAAGAAGAATACAAAATATCACAATAAAATATATAATCTTTATTTAGGCAATGTAGTACACAAAACAATAATTAATAAAAAAACATATAGGAAATAAATAATCAAATATAAAGGCTGCCAGCAGATGTAATAACCCAATTAATATAAACAGGCCCAAAATTAGGTGCCAGGGATTATAAAATAAATAAATCCTAACCAAATTGTGAAAAAGCACATTAATAAGTGCACAAAATATATAAGGTCTCAATGCACTAAAAAAAAGTCACTAAAACATGTGAATACATCAGTGGTGCAAAATAAATCTAAACCCACACTTTAAGTGAACTTAATACACTAATGCATTACCACCGCAAAAACGTGTTGAGTGCAACGGCATGATTCCACCAGCCAAGGACCACAAGAATTATATGACCGCTACCTGGGAGCCTGAATGGGGTGCTGACAGCCAGTGAAGAATGCGCCCCGACGCGCGTTTCGGTATTGATAACCTTCGTCAGTTGGATCCCCCTGACGAAGGTTATCAATACCGAAACGCGCGTCGGGGCGCGTTCTTCACTGGCTGTCAGCACCCCATTCAGGCTCCCAGGTAGCGGTCATATAATTCTTGTGGTCCTTGGCTGGTGGAATCATGCCGTTGCACTCAACACGTTTTTGCGGTGGTAATGCATTAGTGTATTAAGTTCACTTAAAGTGTGGGTTTAGATTTATTTTGCACCACTGATGTATTCACATGTTTTAGTGACTTTTATTTAGTGCATTGAGACCTTATATATTTTGTGCACTTATTAATGTGCTTTTTCACAATTTGGTTAGGATTTATTTATTTTATAATCCCTGGCACCTAATTTTGGGCCTGTTTATATTAATTGGGTTATTACATCTGCTGGCAGCCTTTATATTTGATTATTTATTTCCTATATGTTTTTTTATTAATTATTGTTTTGTGTACTACATTGCCTAAATAAAGATTATATATTTTATTGTGATATTTTGTATTCTTCTTGTGTACGACATTGGCAATTGCTATATTACTTTATTTTTTAGCATATGCACCGTTATCAATTTGGTCCACTTGGTGTCTGCTGGTCTGCATCCACATCTATTATATAGAGTTTTTTAAACCTTGGATCAAGTAGGTTACTTACCCCTCCAGTTTCCAGCGTTATTTTGGCTTTTACATGAGTCTGATTTTTCAGCATCCTTTTCTCTCTATGCACTGATCATAGTGATGGGCATGTGGAGGAGATGGAGAGGACAGTGCTGCTGGAACTGTACAGTCACACAGTTCTTTTCTTTGTGGTGACTGGTGCTCTGGGAAAACATTGGCGTAATTCAGGTCTTCTCTTCTGGTAGCCGGTATTCTGCCTATAGTGCAAAAAATCTAAAAGACAAAAAAGCAGCAGTCCATACTGTAAACGTTTTGGGAAATGGAGTGACTTTGAGAGTAAGGCCGGCGTCACACTGCCGAGTTTGATGCAAGTTAGTTACACGAGTCTCTCGCATCAACACCCGGCACAGCCGCCCGCTCTCGGACCCGAGTGTGCGGCTGCATAGAAATACATGCAGCCGCACACTCGGGTCCGAGAGCAGGCGGCCGTGCCGGGTTTTGATGCGAGAAAGTCGTGCGACTAACTCACATCAAACTCGGCAGTGTGACCCGGCCTAAGAGGAACTGCTCAACTTGGCGAGATGTGCTTACAACAGGCACAACGCTATCTGAGAATTTGTAAAGACTGGACCAGCTGCTGCTTCTCCTTTTGCCAGTTATGAACAATGACAATAGCAATAATTAATGCACAATGTAGAAGAATAACAAGGAACCATCAGACCCTGCTACAAAAAAGACGGTTCATGGGTAGAGGTTCCGTCACGTTATTGAGACCCTCTCTATCGTACTTCTACCCATGAGACAGTCTTTTTCTAGCAGGATCTGATGGTTCCCTGTTTTTCTTCAACACCCTGCAATGCAAAAAAGACAGATTGACATTAGAGATCAGAGATGCCCCCAGTTTAAACCCAATTTCTTACAACCCCATTCACTATGTATGAGGCTGCTTAGATCGCAGTCTGTACTCAGAAGAATGAGGGTGTGTGAAATCGGCTTAATAATTGCAGTGAATAAAAATGATTCACATTTTGGAGAATCAATGGAGACGAAATTCATTTTAAGATCCGCCAATAGTTCCACTGTATTAACAAGTATTTTATTGCATATACTGTACATTACCAATATGTAAGTGCCTATATATATTGTAATATCTGTAGGACTGTACAGTAAGGAGCAGGAGTTTGTTGATGACCTGAAGAAGATGTGGTTTGGGCTTTACTCTAGATCTTCAGGGGAGCAAGACTCCAGTGGCTTTGAACACGTGTTTGTAGGTATGTATGGTCTGGTCTATGTTCAAGAAAAGGAATAAATATATATATAAATATATGATGCAGAGAAGGAAGAAGAAGACATTGAGTTCTAGGGTGAAATTGTTTACAAATGAACAGAAAATAATGTTGCTGTCCAAGAAGGAAATAATATTTTTTTCGATGACCACATAGAATATTTTTAAGTGGTATGTCTTTAATTATCACTCACCATGACTGCGCTTATATTATACCCTTATTTACAGATCATATATGTCAGACTAGACAGCATGTGCCACATTTATCACAATCGCTCATGCTGGATGATAAATTAGGGCATCTTTTCACTCTTTATTCCACCTATTGAGTGGGTTAGTTTATGCCAATATTTGCACCTGAATTGTGGAGCATTTTTGCTTCAAGTTGTTACATTTAACCATTACCCCTTTTTAAATTCCCACTCACACCTTAAGGCTAAGTGCACACGTTCAAGATTATTTGCGTTTTTTTGTGTTTTTTCGCGGGAAAAAACGCGTCAAAAATGCATGAATTAAGCATCCTATCATTTAGAATGAATTCCGCAATTTTTGTGCACATGGTGCGTTTTGTTCCGCGAAAAAAACGCATCGCGGAAAATCTAGCAACATGTTCATTAATTTCGCGGAATTCTAGCGTTTTTCCCGCTATATTATTGACCTGAAAGTTCAGGGAAAAATTGTGGTAAAAACGCGTCAAATGCGTGCAAAAACGCGCAAAATCTGCGCAAAAACCGCGCGTTTTTTACCGTGAAAAAAGTCAGTTTTTGCTCAGGAATATTCTGCAAACATTCCTGAACGTGTGCACTTAGCCTCAGAGTACTTGACCCTTGTCTATGTGTTGTGTCTATAAAATTTCAATTACAGTGGCATGTAAACATTTGGTCACCCCAGGTCAAAATTACTGTTATTGTGGCAAGTTGAAGATGACATGATCTCTAAAAGGGCTAAAGTTAAAGATGACCCATTCCTTTGTATTTTAGGCAAACAAAATTACATATATATTGTAAGACAGAGCTTACTGCATGTGTTGGGGGACACTCGCTTAGCAACGGGATGAAGGCACACGGGCACGTTTTTCTCCACAAAACAGTCTATTGGGGTTTATTTTACTCAGCATAAACCGCCATGTTACACATCACACATAGTCCATAGTACTTCCTATTTTACGGCTTAATACGCAGTCCCTAAACACGCCAGACTTCCGTTGTCCAGTTACCGTGGGCGACCGCACGCCGAACAGTTCTTTAATGTCCATGGAACACAACAGGCACCAACAGACAACATTAAGTTGCAGTCTCTAAACATGCTGGACCTTTCTCCGTCCTGTTACCATGGGTGACTGCACAGTTCATTGACTGATCCCAGTCAGTGCATGCAGTCCCCATACTCTGGGTTACCTTCCAGGAGGGAGATCCTCTCCACATGCTGACTCCTCATCAGACCTATGTTCCCAGAGAAGGTGCCTCACTGGGATCACCGTCCTTGCTCACCAGGCCACCTGACAGTCCAGACCCTCAGAAGGACGGTAGCTCCCCTCAAGTGGGCAGTGTATGTGTGTTTAGTCAGTCCCGCCCAGCTCTCCGACTAACCCTGTAAACCCCCCTTACAAAATAAACAAAACTACACAAACACTTGTGGAACTACAAGTCCCAGCACAACCACATTATGGGCTTACAGCGCAGACTTCCTCTGTGACACATACCGGACATTTACAATGATGCCAGTCATTGTCTCACCATCACAGTCACACCTCCATGTATATCCTGAAGAGCACATACAGCGCCCCTAGCTGTAACAGGGGTCACTGCCTCACATAATATAATATATATATATATATATATATATACAGTACAGAGCAAAAGTTTGGACACACCTCATTCAAAGATTTTTCTGTATTTTCATGACTATGAAAATTGTAGAATCACACTGAAGGCATCAAAACTATGAAATAACACATGTGGAATTATACATTACACTTTACAAAACAGTGTGAAACAACTGAAAATATGTCTTATATTCTAGGTTCTTCAAAGTAGCCACCTTTTGCTTTGATTACTGCTTTGCACGCAGAAAAGGTGAACGGATGGATCTACATGCCTGGTTCCCACGTGAAGCATGGAGGAGGAGATGTGATGGTGTGGGGGTGCTTTGCTGGTGACACTTTGTGGATTTATTCAAAATTGAAGGCATACTGAACCAGCATGGCTACCACAGCATCTTGCAGCGGCATGCTATTCCATCCGGTTTGCGTTTAGTTGGACCATCATTTATTTTTCAACAGGACAATGACCCCAAACACACCTCCAGGCTGTGTAAGGGCTATTTGACCAAGAAGGAGAGTGTTGGGGTGCTACGCCAGATGACCTGGCCTCCACAGTCACCAGACCTGAACCCAATCGAGATGGTTTGGGGTGAGCTGGACCGCTCATCGCTTCAATTTTGAATAAATCCCCAACAGTGTCACCAGCAAAGCACCCCCACACCATCACACCTCCTCCTCCATGCTTCACGGTGGGAACCAGGCATGTAGAGTCCATCCGTTCACCTTTTCTGCGTGCAAAGCAGTAATCAAAGCAAAAGGTGGCTACTTTGAAGAACCTAGAATATGAGACATATTTTCAGTTGTTTCACACTTTTTTGTAAGGTGTAATGTATAATTCCACATGTGTTAATTCATAGTTTTGTTGCCTTCAGTGTGATTCTACAATTTTCATAGTCATGAAAATATAGAAAAATCTTTGAATGAGAAGGTGTGTCCAAACTTTTGGTCTGTACTGTATATATATATATATCAACTCTAATTGCTTTCCTGTAGGTGTGCTGTACATACTTCAACCCAGAAACTATTTCCTTGTTCACCTTAAAGGTAATTTTCACCTTGTAGCTCGAGCCCTCCTTTATACAAATGTAACGTCCTTAAGTGCCGCTATGTTGCCTGTTAAGTCCATAGTGATGGGTCCTGGGGCGTCATCGCACATCAAAGCCATCTGCGTTACCTGCACGTTGGGGGCATTGGGGTCCACTGTGGCCGGCAGATCAGCTCCTGGATCTCCTGCAGGATTATCTTCTCCGGGGCTTTGTAGTTCAGGTCGGTTTCGTCGTCTTGATCGTCTTCAACAGGTTTAACGCCATCTTTATCGGCCATGATGTCTGGGAACTACAAAGCCCCGGAGAAGAAATCCCTGCAGGAGATCCAGGAGCTGGACAAGGATGACGAGAGTCTGATCAAGTACAAGCGGGCCCTGCTGGGCAACCTGCCGGCCACAGTGGACCCCAATGCCCCCAACGTGCAGGTAACGCAGATGGCTTTGATGTGCGATGACGCCCCAGGACCCATCACTATGGACTTAACAGGCAACATAGCGGCACTTAAGGACGTTACTATTGTATGTATATATATATATATATATATATATATTTATATATATATACAGTATATACACTGCTCAAAAAAATAAAGGGAACACTTAAACAGCAGAATATAACTCCAAGTAAATCAAACTTCTGTGATATCAAACTGTCCACTTAGGAAGCAACACTGATTGACAATTAATTTCACATGCTGTTGAGCAAATGGAATAGACATCAGATGGAAATTATTGGCAATTATCAAGACACACTCAATAAAGGAGTGGTTCTGCAGGTGGGGACCACAAACCACATCTCAGTACCAATGCTTTCCTGGCTGTTGTTTTGGTCACTGTTGAAAGTTGGTTGTGCTTTCACACTCGTGGTAGCATGAGACGGACTCTACAACCCACACAAGTGGCTGTGGTAGTGCAGCTCATCCAGGATGGCACATCAATGCGAGCTGTGGCAAGAAGGTTTGCTGTGTCTGTCAGCGTAGTGTCCAGAGGCTGGAGGCGCTACAAGGGGACAGGCCAGTACACCAGGAGATGTGGAGGGGGCCGTAGGAGGGCAACAACCCAGCAGCAGAACCACAACCTCCGCCTTTGTGCAAGGAGGAACAGGAGGAGCACTGCCAGAACCCTGTAAAATGAACTCCAGCAGGCCACAAATGTGCATGTGTCTGCACAAACGGTTAGAAACCTGACTCCCTGAGGATGGTCTGAGTACCCGACGTCCACAGATGAGGGTTGTGCTCACAGCCCAACACCGTGCAGGATTCTTGGCATTTGCCACAGAACACCAGGATTGGCTAATTCGCCACTGGCGCCCTGTGCTCTTCACAGATGTAAGCAGGTTCACACTGAGCACATGTGACAGAGTCTGGAGATGCCGTGGAGAGCGATCTGCTGCCTGCAACATCCTTCAGCATGACTGGTTTGGCAGTGGGTCAGTAATGGTCTGGGGTGGAATTTCTTTGGAGGGCCACACAGCCCTCCATGTGCTTGCCAGAGGTAGCCTGACTGCCATTAGTTACCAAGATGAGATCCTCAGACCCCTTGTGAGACCATATGCTGGTTGCCCCTGGGTTCCTCCTAATGCAGGACAATGCCGGACCTCATGTGGCTGGAGTGTGTCAGCTGTTCCTGCAAGATAAAGGCATTGAAGCTATGGACTGGCCCGCGCATTCCCCAGACCTGAATCCAATTGAGCACATCTGGGACATCATGTCTCGCTCTATCCACCAAGTTCACATTGCACCACAGACTGTCCAGGAGTTGGCAGATGCTTTAGTCCTGGTCCGGGAGGAGATCCCTCAGGAGACCATCCGCCGCCTCATCAGGAGCATGCGTTCTAGGGTGGTCATACAGGCACAGGGAGGTCATACAGGCACGTGGAGGCCACACACACTACTGAGCATCATTTTGACTTGTTTTAAGGACATTACATTCCACTTTAATTTTGTGGGTGACTCCAAATCCAGGCTCCATTGGTTAATAAATTTGATTTCCATTGATGATTTTTGTGTGATTTTGTTGTCAGCACATTCAACTTTGTACAGAACAAAGTATTCAATGAGAATATTCCATTCATTCAGATCTAGGATGTGTTATTTGAGTGTTCCCTTTATTATTTTGAGCAGTGTATACAGTATATGTATATATATGTATACACTCGTAGATATCTATATGTATGTGTGTATATATATATATATACAGTATATCTATATATAGAAATATATAGATATAGATATTTGCCTAAATACAATGGAAATGCGTAGTATTTAACTTTTAGAGATAATTTTATCCTAACTTGCTTAACTGTTCACAAAACCAGTAATTTTGACCGGGGGTGCCCAAACCTTTACATGTCACTGTAATTGTGAATGATGTGTACTGCCAGATGAGGGTCATTCACAAGACTGGCAATGTCAGTGGCCTGCCTCTTACTTTATTGCAATAAATCTTTAGGTTAGCTTTGTTACAAAAATGGAGATTTTATTGCACACATCTAATATTTTCTTAAATTAAACCAATCCTTCTTGTCTAGGTGAAGTGAAGAAAGGCAAAGTTTCTGGTTTCCACAGTTGGATCCGGTTCTACCTCTTAGAAAAGAAAGGAATGATCGATTATCACAGCCATAATTATGATGGTCCGGTGAGTTCTATAATTAATCATACATGTGATCCAGCAAAGTGAACGCAAGAGATACAGGATGAACATAAGAGATACAGATCTGTAATCCATGGAGGGGATGTAATGGGCATTTGGACTGACATTGTAAAGGAAAGGCTAGTGACATCCATTATCTTATCAAGAATCTGTTCAGTTTGCCTCTACAATTATGCTCGATCTCACCCTGTGCATCCAGTCCTCCTTGGCGATCAGTTATTCAGATGACGGTTGTATCCTCCTCATGGGTCACGCAGAGAACCTGCAGCCTTTTCTACTTTACATAATGACATTAACTATTTCAAATTCCTTTCACTACAATCTATTCTTATATCCACAAAAATGGCAGCATAGCAAACAGGACAATTGAATTTAGACCCAAACTGTGGAGACACAATCTAATTATGAACCACCAGCATCTTGCCTTGTTGACACTTCCGATATGGTCATTTGGAAGGACAAATTAGGTTACGTAGACTGTGTTCATTGTCACAGGAAAACATGCCTGGCCAGCTGCAGGGGGGCTGAACTGGGGTCATCAAAGAAATGCTCCCCATGCCCTCAATACTCACCCACCAGCCTTTTATACTTTATCTATTTAATCATTTATCGAAGAAGGGAAGAGTATGATTGATTGGCTTCTGTTAGAGATAATAATCAAATCTGCAGAGATTTGAAGTCAGCAAATCACACTTTTTTTTATCTCCCCAGACTCCAGAGCATAATAAACATAGGATGTAAAAAAAAAATAATAATATTCACCTCAACGCTCTCCACCCTCACAAGCTGCTGTCTGGTTCCCCGCACCTCTTCCTTTCACCTTCCACCATAGCGTAAATCTTCTTCGGCCTGCTTCATTCTGAGCCACGGCTTCCCGTGTGACTAGGCCTCTGACTTCTCTGTGCATCATGCCATCATGGTGCACATTGTGACGTCATGGCTTTACGACGAGCCTTGCCAGAGGCCTAGTCAACACACTGAGGGATGCATGGCGCCACAGCATGGCACACAGGCACGCTTAGAGAACTAGTGGAGCCGGTAGCCACTGCCCAGTGTGAAGCAGGCCGAAAAAGATGTGCATGATGGAAAAATATGAAAAGATAATAGTGGCGAAGAACTAGCCACTATTTTGCTAAATTTACAAGAAATGAATAGAGAGAACACAGATTTTTGTAAATCACAGATAATTCAATTTGAATTCAATTCTCAAATAAATTTGCACATCTCCAACCTCCACCATTTCTAATAAAGTTCTAGCAACAAGTTCTAGGAAGATAGTCTCAATGAACAGTAATACAACATGAAGCATAATGAAGCGTTCATTGTTATTATTATTTTCATCTTGACAGTGGACTAATTACCCGGATGTGTTGGGGAAGCAGTTTAATTGGGAAGGTTTCCATAAAGAAGTTGGCACCCATATAATTGGCTCAAGTCCTGAGTTTGACTTTGCACTTTATAGCCTGTGCTTCATCAGTTGTCCTGGTAAAAAGTAAGTAAATGTTTCAATTAAATTTACATTACATCAAGCTTACTGCGAAATTATAGCACTGTCCAACCATTGAGGTATGCAGAGCAAAGATAAAAGCTTCATAGCCAAATGCATACTAAATCAGTTAGAAACTTGTGGAGCGCTCAGTCACATGCTGTATTGTGCAGCAAGTCACCCCTAGATGCATTGCTTCCATGGGAGTAACTTTACAATTCATGCAGTGCAGCGCACTATGTGACAACACCTCGATTACAGAGGTCTCTGTCGCACACAGCCATATGTACAATATCTGTTGATATACAGCCACAGATGGGTAGCCTTTGTGATATTAGCGTTCACTGTAAATTTCCTAATGGAATTCGGTAAGGTCTCCCAAGCCTCCCAAATCTTAACCATTAAAGGGGCTGTCCGGTCCAAATAATAAGTCTGCAGTCACTCTGAGTGACCGCAGACATATAAATCCCCCCAGTGCACGCATTTTGTGATGCGGAGATTCACTGGTTTCCGACTTGGGACATAGAGTGACTGCAGACTTATTGGCTTGGACAAGGGCAACCCTTTTAAGCTTTAGCACCTTATTCCTGCTGCTAAATCTTTGTCTTTGTGCCACATTAACTAATATATTGTTGATCATCATATGCAAATTAATTAGGACTAGTCCAGGTGATCGTTGCCTCTTCCAGACTAGTCTGGCTTCAGATGCAGAAATCGCTGCCCCTGGGCATGATTGCCACTCTCTCACTTGCTATGCCATTTCTAGAGCAGAGTCACCATGCCTTCCTGAGCATGCACAGTGAAATTGGGTGTACTCTCCCTCACTTCATCAGTGCTCTGAGCAATTTATGAATGTGACGTCATTTTAGAGATGATGTGGACAGTGGAAAAGACATCAATTACAGCATCAGAAGTGATGATAGTCTCAATGTATTGAATCTCACGAACACTTGTTGTAGCTAATTAGCATATTGTGATCCTCACTGTATGGACGCAGTCCATATTCCTCATGCGAGGATCGCATCACAATCCTCCACTGGCACGACACCTCTCCTGACCTGAGAGTGACAGCTGCATAGAAATGCATCAAGCTGTTACGCTCAGGTCAGGAGAGGTGTCGAGCCAGTCCATGCACTGCAATGCGATCCTCGCATGAAATGTACGGCCGTCTTTCTGTGCTCTATTAGTTATTATGGCATTGATATGAAGATTTGTCTGGGATATCAAGGCTATTTGAACGCAGGAAAAAGGCTCTCAATCTTATGGTGGCGGTTTGAAAGATTTGTCCCACCTGTCTGGTTCCCTTTAATAGAGAGACTGGTGTGGCCCTGATTTCCATTTTCACACTGTGTGTTTTAAAGAGGAGTGGGGGTGACGATGGAAATGGGTTTAACTGGTCCAACTCTCTAATACCCAATTCATGGCCTAATTCTAGCATTCTGTGGCTATTAATCAACACCAGTCTTGGTAAAGAAAACAAAAGCAATGTAAGAAGATCTTACATGCAGATATACATTATTACCAAGGAAGTATTTTTACTATTTTTTAAATTCTAAATACCTCTGAAAAGGATATATATGAGATAAAATACTTCTCGGTATGGAATCAGAGACGTGCAGAGGTACAGTAGGGCCTAAAGTAAGTCTGTGGATACCATATTACAGCTCTACAAATTGGTTGTATGGAATATAATATCCTAGTAATTAAAATCATACAATATCACACACTATAAAATGGTCTAAAAAATCAACTAACTTCTCTTACTCTCCTTTGCAGATGCACTATCAGCATGGGAGGACATGAAATAGCCATACAAACGTACGAATGGACCAAGTCCTCCTATGACAATGGCAAGAAGTACATCGCTACAGCCTATGCTACATTTTAGAATAGTCTACAAACATGTCCAAAGACATATTATTAATCATAAAGTAACCTTCACCATGATAGTGATTTCCAAAATGCAATCATACACAGGGTGTGCTGAGAATGAATAACCTAAATGTTGGATAACCAGTATACAAGCACACCATTAACGCAAAAAATATAATAAAAATAAACTTTATTAGAGAATATATATCACAACAAATCTATGCAAAATTACACACAAATGTAGACAGAGTAAGAGGAAAAGGAGATATACTTTATACTATCACACGTGGTAGGGTGGAAATACGGGCTATGGGTCAGTATAATTATACATGACTTGGTAGAATACAATGGTAAATACATACATAAAATACACACGGTAGTCCTAAAGTACCATTAGTGCCAATAATACCAGGTCGCATGCGCAAATGCCTGATTGACTCAGTGTGGATATATAAGCATGATGAGGTAGGACGCTACACTTTACTTTACTTTTATAAAGCAATCCGCGAAACGCGCGTCGGGGTGTCTGTGGTACCGTGGACAGGCACTTCACTTCTCATGGGTATGTTCTAGAGCTTTATTGGCAACATTTGACCTGGTATTATTGGCACTAATGGCACTTTAGAACTATGTATTTTATGTATGTATTTACCATTGTATTCTACCAAGTCATGTATAATTATACTGATCCATAGCCCGTATTTCCACCCTACTATCTGTGATTTACTTGAGTATATCTTCTTTTCCTCTTACTCTATCTACATTTGTGTGTAATTTTACGTAGATTTGTTGTGATATAAAGTTTATTTTTATTATATTTTTTGCGTTAGTGGTGTGCTTGGATACTGGTTATCCAACATTAAGGTTATTTTAGAATGGTTGTACAAACCATTTTACAAATAATATTCTTATAATTAAAAATTCTCTATTAGACAAGAAAGCATAAAACATCCACCAATACCTGAAAATAACGCTTCTAGTAAAACTGGTGTAATCAATTATGTCAAGAGGAAGATATGTATGACACAAGGATCCTATAAAAATGTATTGAAGTGTCCAACCATATTTCGGAATAAAAACTACATCAATATTTTCCTCCAGTACCCAGGCCTCAGGCTCTCCCATTTTGATTGCTAGACTCCTGGGATTTTTGAACATACACTTTAGGTTTCCATTTATTTTCCCACATTTACCTTCAGAGATGCTATTTCCTAAAATTTTGCGAGCACCCTTGTCTTGACTTTTTATAACACATGTATCTCCCTATCCACTGACCTAATCCTCCATTCACTGTGTTATGTTACGGTAGCTGAGGAGTGCAGGTAAAAAAGGAAATACACCAGAGCAGTTGGAATCTATGAGATTGCAGTACCCTGACTAACCACCGCAACTAGAGGCAGCCGTGGAGCGTTCCTACGTTGGTCCTAGACGCCTCGTCACAGCCTGAGAAACTAACTACACCTAAAGATAGAAATAGGAAAGCTATCTGCCCCGGAGCAGAACCCCAAAGATAATAGAAAGCCCCAAGCATGTAATGGCGGTTAGACAAGAGGAAATACTGACACAGAAAGAAAATAGTATGAGCAAACGCTGGGGCCCAAACTATCTAAATAGAAAAGGATAGGAAGGGTACTTACTGCAATCCCAGAAAACCCTGAAAAAACACCAACTCTACTAATTTCAAAATCACCTGAGATCACACGACCTCTACCACCTAAATTAGTTCTCTGGTGTAAAAAAAAATCAAAACAGCAGCCACTGAAAAAAAAACTGGAAAAAGCAAAAGTACAAACATCAGTGGCTGGACTAAACTGAGAGGGCAAAAGCCCCCGGAGGGGACCCAGAAGGCCCCCACAGAAGTGCAGGACAAAATGCAAAAATATAGCAAAAACACAAAATAAGAAATTGTCTTATCAGATAGCAGGAGATGCAGACACGACACAGCAGGCTACAAGGGAAACTGGAAAGAAGGATTCAGACCAGAACAATTGATCACCGGCAACCCTGATGGGAAAATGACTCCCTTATATAAGACCAATCAGTAACACCTGATTCCCAGTCCTCACAATCCTCACTAGTACCGCTTGTAACCACCAGAGGGAGCCTCTGCTCAGAACTCATCTCAAACCCATTCACAACAGTACCCCCCCCTTGAGGAGGGGTCACCGAACCCTCATTTGAGCAACCAGGTCGGTCAGGATGAGTTCTATGATACGCACGGATAAGTCTCCTAGCATGGATGTCCGAAGCAAACACCCAAGAATTGTCTTCCTGACCATAACCTCTCCATTTAACCAAATACTGGAGTCTTCGTCTAGAAAAACGAGAATCCAATATTTTCTCAACCACATACTCCAGATTGCCCTCAACCAAAACAGGGTCAGAAGGCACAGCAGCAGGAACCACTGGCTCAACAAACCTCTTCAACAAGGACTTGTGGAACACGTTATGGATTTTAAATGTCCCTGGAAGAAGCAAACGAAAAGAAACAGGATTAATAATCTCCATGATCTTATAAGGTCCAATGAACCTAGGCTTAAATTTAGGAGATGCTACTCTCATAGGAATATTCTTTGAGGACAACCAGACCAAGTCCCCCACTTTAAACCGAGGACCATCAGTCCTATGCCGGTTAGCAAACCGCTGGGCCTTCTCCTGAGAGAGGGACAACCTCTCCACTACCTGGTCCCAAATCTGCTGCATACGCTCAACAACAGAGTCAACACCTGGACAGACAGAAGCCTCCGTCTGTCCTGAAGAAAATCGAGGGTGAAACCCAGAATTACAGAAAAACGGAGACATCAAAGTGGCAGAGCTAGCCCTATTATTAAGAGCAAACTCAGCCAAAGGCAAAAAAGAGACCCAGTCATCCTGATCAGCAGACACAAAGCATCTTAGATAAGTCTCCAATGTCTGGTTTGTTCTCTCAGTTTGACCATTGGTCTGAGGATGAAATGCCGAGGAGAAAGACAATTGAACACCCAGTTTAGAACAAAAAGTCCTCCAAAATCTGGAAACAAACTGGACTCCTCTGTCAGACACAATGTTCTCAGGAATGCCGTGTAAACGAACCACGTGCTGAAGGAACAACGGCACCAATTCAGAGGAGGAAGGCAACTTAGGTAATGGCACAAGATGTATCATTTTGGAAAACCTATCACAAATTACCCAGATGGTGGTCATTCTCTGAGAAACAGGAAGATCGGAAATGAAATCCATAGAGATATGGGTCCATGGTCTCTTGGGCACAGGCAATGGCATCAACAAACCACTAGAGCGAGAGCAAGGCTTGGAGCGAGAGCAAGTCCCGCAGGACTGCACAAATTCCCTGACATCGCGAGACAAGGTAGACCACCAAAAGGACCGACTAACCAAGTCTCTGGTACCAAAAATTCCGGGATGCCCAGCCAATGCGGAACAATGAATCTCAGACATCACACTCTTTTTCCATTGGTCCGGGACAAACAATTTTCCAACAGGGCAGCGCTCGGGCCTATCCTCCTGACACCCCTCCAGAGCAAGTCTCAAATTGGGCGAGATGGCGGAAAGAACTACACCCTCCTTCAAAATAACAGAGGGATCAGATAGCTCAGGAGAGTCCGCAAGGAAACTCCTCGAGAGGGCATCCGCCTTAACATTCTTAGTGCCAGGAAGAAAGGAAACCACAAAATTAAAACGTGTGAAAAACAAGGCCCACCTGGCCTGTCTAGGATTGAGTCGCTTGGCAGATTCCAGATAGACCAGATTCTTATGGTCCGTAAGGACCACCACCTGATGTTTGGCTCCCTCCAGCCAATGTCTCCACTCTTCAAAAGCCCACTTCATGGCCAATAACTCCCGATTACCCACGTCATAATTACGTTCAGTAGGAGAAAATTTTCGAGAGAAAAAGGCACAAGGGTTACTTTTAGAGGTCTCTGGATCTTTTTGGGACAAAACGGCACCTGCCCCAATTTCAGAGGCATCAACCTCCACCTGAAATGCCAGAGAAACATCAGGCTGCCGTAGAACAGGAGCAGAAGTGAATCTCTGCTTAAGTTCCTGAAACGCAGAGACTGCCTCAGGAGGCCAATTCACCACATCAGAACCCTTTCTGGTCAAATCAGTTAATGGTTTAACAATAACCGAGAAATTACCAATAAATTTACGATAAAAATTGGCAAAACCCCAAAATCTCTGAAGAGCCTTTAATGAAGTAGGTTGGACCCAATCACAGATGGCCTGAACCTTGACCGGGTCCATTTCAATAACAGATGGGGACAAAATGAATCCCAGAAATGAGATCTTCTGTACGCCAAAAAGACACTTTGATCCCTTCACATACAGAGCATTCTCTCTCAAAATCTGGAATACAGTTCGAACATGTTTCACATGAGAGTCCCAGTCATTAGAAAAAAATCAAGATATCATCCAAATAAACAATCAGAAACTTGTCCACAAAATCCCTGAAAATGTCATTCATGAAGGACTGGAAGACGGAAGGAGCATTAGTGAGCCCAAAGGGCATCACAAGGTACTCAAAATGCCCTTCAGGGGTGTTAAATGCCGTCTTCCATTCATCCCCGTGCTTAATGCGAATAAGGTTATACGCCCCCCTGAGGTCAAGCTTGGTAAACCAAGTAGCGTTTTTCACCCTGGAAAACAGGTCAGAAATCAAGGGTAACGGGTATTGATATTTCACAGTAATATTGTTCAAGAGACGATAATCAATACACGGCCTTAATGAACCATCTTTTTTGGCCACAAAGAAAAAACCGGCACCTAAGGGTGAAGAGGATGGTCTGATATGACCCTTCTCCAATGATTCCTTGATATAAGACCGCATAGCGTCATGTTCAGGTACAGACAAGTTAAAAAGGCGACCTTTAGGGAATTTACTACCTGGCACTAATTCAATAGCGCAGTCATAGCTCCTATGGGGAGGTAAGGATGCAGATTTACTTTCGCTAAACACATCAGAAAAATCAAACAAAAAGTCAGGAACATCCTCAGCCTGGGGGAGGCAGAAAAAACAGGAGTGTTGGTATTAACACATTGGCAGCCCCAACTGGTTACAGACACAGATTTCCAATCCAAAACAGGATTATGAGACTGTAACCAAGGGAAACCCAGCACTATAATGTCATGCAGATTATATAGAACCAAAAATTTGCAGCACTCCTGGTGATCAGGTTCAACCCTCATTATCACCTGAGTAGAAAACTGGGGTTTATTCTCAGCCAAAGGGGTAGAATCGATCCCCAGTAAAGGAATAGACTTCTGTAGGGGTATCAAGGGAAACCCACAACGTTTAGCAAAATCATAATCCATCAGGTTAATAGCTGCTCCAGAATCAACGAAAGCCTGAGCAGAAAATGAGGACAGAGAGCATATCAGAGTGACAGTTAATAAAAACTTAGTCTGAACACTACCCAAGACAACTGAGCGTGCAAAACGTCTTCCCCGCTTAGGGCAGACTGAAATAGCATGAGAGGCATCACCACAGTAGAAACATAACCCATTGCGCTTTCGAAAATCATGACGCTGTGCCCCAGACACCACTCCATCACACTGCATGGGCTCAGCAGCTGGCTCACAAGGCAACACCACTCCACGCATACTTCTCCGCTCACGCAAACGTCTGTCAATTTGAATCGCTAATGACATAGAATCATTGAGACCAGAGGGGACAGGGAATCCCACCATAACATCCTTTACATTATCCGACAGACCCTTCCGGAAAAGGGCCGCCAAAGCGTCGTCATTCCATTTGGTCAGGACTGCCCACCTACGGAATCTCTGACAGTATAACTCAGCGTCATCAAGCCCCTGATTTAATGCCAACAAGGCTTTTTCAGCTTGATCAGTGACATTAGGCTCATCGTACAATAACCCCAAAGCCTGAAAAATGCATCAACACCACTCAAAACAGGATCCCCAGGTATCAGGGAAAAAGCCCAATCCTGAGGATCGCCGCGCAGGAGAGAGATGATAATTTGAACCTGCTGCGCTGCGTTTCCTGAGGACTTAGATTTTAAGGCAAGAAACAATTTACAATTATTTTTGAAATTCTGAAACTTAGCTCGATCCCCTAAAAACAAATCTGGCATGGGGATCCTAGGTTCCACAACAGGCAACCTAGCAAGATATGCAGCAATACTCTGAACCTCAGTGGCAAGCTGATCCACACGGCCAGACAACTGTGCAAACTCCATTGGGAGAAAAGATCCTCCCCAGCACCCAGAGATACAGAGGGAAAAAATGCAACAAACAGAAAAATATCTCTGACAACTTTTCTTCCTTCAAAATATTTTTTCCCTTCTGTGAGTACCATACAATTTTTATGGCCGGTGATACTGTTATGTTACTGTAGCTGAGGAGTGCAGGTAAAAAAGGAAATACACCAGAGCAGTTGGAATCTATGAGATTGCAGTACCCTGACTAACCACCGCAACTAGAGGCAGCCGTGGAGCGTTCCTACGTTGGTCCTAGACGCCTCGTCACAGCCTGAGAAACTAACTACACCTAAAGATAGAAATAGGAAAGCTATCTGCCCCGGAGCAGAACCCCAAAGATAATAGAAAGCCCCCAAACATGTAATGGCGGTTAGACAAGAGGAAATACTGACACAGAAAGAAAATAGTATGAGCAAACGCTGGGGCCCAAACTATCTAAATAGAAAAGGATAGGAAGGGTACTTACTGCAATCCCAGAAAACCCTGAAAAAACACCAACTCTACTAATTTCAAAATCACCTGAGATCACACGACCTCTACCACCTAAATTAGTTCTCTGGTGTAAAAAAAAATCAAAACAGCAGCCACTGAAAAAAAAACTGGAAAAAGCAAAAGTACAAACATCAGTGACTGGACTAAACTGAGAGGGCAAAAGCCCCCGGAGGGGACCCAGAAGGCCCCCACAGAAGTGCAGGACAAAATGCAAAAATATAGCAAAAACACAAAATAAGAAATTGTCTTATCTGATAGCAGGAGATGCAGACACGACACAGCAGGCTACAAGGGAAACTGGAAAGAAGGATTCAGACCAGAACAATTGATCACCGGCAACCCTGATGGGAAAATGACTCCCTTATATAAGACCAATCAGTAACACCTGATTCCCAGTCCTCACAATCCTCACTAGTACCACTTGTAACCACCAGAGGGAGCCTCTGCTCAGAACTCATCTCAAACCCATTCACAACACACTGTCCACGTCTTCATCCTCCAATATAGCTGGACCCCTGTGTCGACCCGCCACCACAATTGTGGGTTACCAGGGCAATGGGGTACTCAGAGCCGAGCCCATGGAAGTCTATGGGGTTTGTCACAGGTAGCGGTGGCTCGGTCTGTGGCCCTAGCGGTCTGGCGTATGTTGGGGAATATTTACAGGGGATAGATATATTTACAGTTCGTGACGCCACCTGTAGTCTCTGGTAACTTGTACCAGCGCTGCTGTAGATCTCTGAGGGGATGGTGATGCAGCTAGATGTCGGGTCCCCTACAGGTGGGACTCTTCCCTCAGGTCGATGGTTAAGGCAGGGTTGTGCAGGCATGCAAGTAAATAACTCAGTCTCACCACGGTCAGCGTCTTTCCATACCTTTACTTGTAAGATGGTAAGGCAGGTCCCAGGGAGGCTGATGGGGTTGATGGAGGATGAGCTTTGAGGCAACGGTTAAGCAAATTAGGGGCCTCCTTTACTGTCCAATAATGATGAGTCCAACCAGCCTGCAGCGTAGTTCCCTCTATAATTCCAGCTATTCCAAAGCTGTACTGCCCAGTCAGATTTGTGGTCGGAGCCTTCCTGTGAGAGAGTTGAATTCCTATCTTGCTGATCAGGCTCAAAGTCTTCACTCCCCCTGACCCCAGTTACGTACTGACTATTTGGGGCTGTTTGCCGCGACCTAAGGTCCGGTAAATCTCTGGTTTTCTTACCACTATGCTTGAAGCTAATAGTGATCCTTCGGTCCCCAGTGACCGGTAGCAATGTGCAGGACTTCTCCAAGCCAAAAGCACTTTTTAAATATTCCTTCCACTTTGCCCTTCGATTTGCTCGACTCTTAATAGATATCTCCGTCTGTCTTCCAGTGGGGCACAGCTCTGACTAGGCTGAGGTGAACTAGACCACCTGTACTAGCCTCCACTTTCTGAACTGCTAACAGGCTCAGACTGGACACGTCTACTCTGTCCAAGGACAGGAAACTGACTGACTAAATCACTCCCTTCCACACCCCTGCTGGGTGTGTCAGAAGTGTACGTGATGTTATGAAGAGCCCTTAACTGTTACCTCGCCACTCATCCTCCTGGTATTATGTACCAGGGCTACACATTCCCCCATGGTAAACGACAGCACTCCCGGGCTGTAAAATATAAAGAGACATTTTTGTTTATGCATTTAACATTAAACATTAATTCGTCCCATCCGGGAGGTAAGGATGTCTTAAACGTTGCGAACAATAACATTATAGAGAAATACAAATATTAAATAAACATGTTCATAAAAATAGACAATATACTTGTGAAGGACCCGCACCAAACCTTCAACGTAGGTCCTGGGTGGGCTGCAGGACATCCAAATGCAGACCTCACTCAGTGCCACACCACACGGGTTTTCTGTTCAGAGGTAAGTCAAGGCTTCATGTGAAACCATTAAAAGGCACCTTAGTGCAACTATTTACAGGATACAGTTTTTGGGCTGGCTCAGTCCTCAGCCTCTGAGTCCATTATAAGACATAATAGGGAAAAACACATATATATATATAGACTTTTTACAGTATTCACATTAATTCGTTATAATCACTGCTGATATCTAATGGGTAACTTCCCTTTGGTGGTTCGCTCTGATCTACGTGGTGTAGCCTCAGGTATATCAAGTTGCGATCTGTCTGCACTGCGTAACGGCAAACTATAGAACTGCCTCAATCTTTCTATGGATCTGGCAAGCGTACTGATGGCTGGGCGGTGTGAGTCAGCTTCACCAGGGGATCCCATAGTATGGGGCGCTGCTTCAGATGATCCTTCTTGAGATTCCACAGGTTGAGGTGTTGCTGGAATGGGTAACTCCTGAACGGGCTCAACTGGCACCACGGGCACAACTGGAGGTAAAACTTCCTCTTGTGGCTGGTAAAACTGCAACACCGGAACTATTACAGCATCTCCCAGTCGGGGCCAATCCGCAGGAAAATCTCCCAGATCTGTGTGTATGACCTCTTCCTTTCTTTCTCCTTGATTGATGACAGGGTTCTTTTCACAACGCTTTAAGGGTTCTGGACACAATTTCAAATGGTCTCTGGACACAGTGGTTGTTGTTCTTCCTCCGTCCTTACTGACGACACAAACTTTTCTGTTGTCATATTTAGAATCTTGTATGACGTAGGGTTCTTGCTCCCACTGATTATCCAATTTGTGCATCTTCCTTTTCCTTTTTAATACTACCTCTCCAGGCATCAAAGGCTTGGCAGGAGCATTTCGGTTGTAAACATCTTCCTGTTTCTCCCGTGCCTTGTTGAGACTTTCCTCTACACAGATTTGTACTCTTCTGTATTGCTCTTGCCGATTGATGTCCCAGTTTTCAACGGCGTCGTCTGCCTCCGGTTCTACCACTCCAAGTTCTAGATCCATTGGTAGTCTTCCGGGCCTTGCTCTCATAAGATAGGCTGGAGTGCAGTTAGTGGAACTGACAGGTATATGGTTATACAAATCAACCAAATCAGGTAGTAAGTCCGGCCATCGATTCCTGTCTTCCAACGGTATGGATCTCAACAAGTCAAGGACAATATGGTTCATTTTTTCGCAAAGACCGTTGGTTTGAGGGTGGTATGGCGTTGTTCTAATTTTCTTACACCCGTACATGTGACAGAATTCCTTGAATAAATCAGCTTCGAAAGCAGGTCCTTGATCGGTTAATACTTGCTCCGGATACCCATGCGGTCTGCAGAAGCTTGCTTGAAAGGTTTTCGCGGCCGTCACTGCGGTCTGGTCCTTAACTGGAACAACCACCAGAAATCTGGAGTAATGGTCCACCATGGTCAAGGCGTATGAGTATCCAGATCTACTTGGCGACAATTTGACGTGGTCCAGGGCCACAATCTCCAGAGGACGAGTCGTCCGGATAGGTTGCAGGGGTGCCTTCTGACTACCGTAGTCCTTTCTTCTGAGACCACAGGGTCCACAGTTCCGACACCACCTCTCGATGGAGCTGCGCATCCCTACCCAGTAGAACCGGCATCTCAACAGGGTCTCCAGCTTTCTCCAGCCAAAGTGTCCTGCTTGATCGTGGTATGCTTCCAACACCATTGGGACGTCTGCCTTGGGGACCACTATTTGCCAGACCATCTCATGGGTTCTGGGGTTGACGTATCTCCTGCACAACTTCTCACGGTATAGGAACAACCTGCTTTTCTCGTTCCACAGGAGCTTGGCTGACATAGGTGCTTCCTTTTCCAAAGAGGAGCCTTCCTGTCTTAACAACTCCTTGATGCGGCTGACCACTGGATCACTGTCCTGAGTCTCTTTCCAGCTGTGATGGGGTAAAGGATTTAATGTTGCACCATACTGCTTTCTGTGGACTCGATGCTCGTGGACTACCCCATTTCGATGGAACGCAGGTAGCTCAATTTCTTCCAGGTCGTCCGATTCTTCTTCCGTATCAGAGTCATGCGGCATCCGGGACAATGCGTCAGCATTAGCATTCTTTCGACCTGCCCGGTACTTGATAGTAAACTGGTAATTGGACAACCGAGCCATCCAACGCTGCTCCATGGCGCCCAGCTTGGCGGTTTCCAGGTGCGTTAACGGGTTGTTGTCTGTGTACGCCGTGAACTTATTGGAGGCCAGATAGTGCTTAAATCTTTCAGTAATGGCCCAGACCAGCGCCAGAAACTCCAGCTTGAAGCTGCTATAATTTTCCGGATTCCTTTCAGTTGGCCTGAGTTTTCTGCTGGCATATGCGATGACTTTTTCTTGGCCATTCTGCTTCTGACTGAGAACTGCTCCCAAACCTTCATTACTGGCGTCGGTGTACAACAGGAACGGTTGGCTGTAATCAGGATAGGTTAAGATCTCATCACCTGTAAGGATCTCTTTCATCTTTTGGAATGCTTCAGCCTGTCCTTTACCCCAATTAAAGGGGGGGTTTCTGCTCTTTAAGGATTGTCCTACCAGGAGGTCCTGTAAAGGAGCTGCCTTCTTCGTGTAATCTTTCACGAACCTTCTGTAGTAACCCGTTAATCCCAGGAACTGTCGCACTTCCTTAAGGTTCTTCGGCTCCGGCCACTTCTGGATGGCAGTGACTTTCTCTGGGTCCGGCGCTACTCCTTCCGAACTGACGATGTGCCCCAAGTATTGTACCTTCTGTTTGAGTAGATGGCATTTTGAGGGTTTCAACTTCATCCCGTACCTGGACAGGGACTCAAATACTTCTGCCAGGTGCTTCAGATGGTCCTCATAAGTCTTGGAATACACGATAACGTCGTCTAGGTATAGCAGCACGGTTTCAAAATTGAGATGTCCCAGGCAATTCTCCATCACTCTCTGAAATGTTCCTGGGGCACTGCTGAGCCCAAACGGCATTCTGTCGAACTCACAGAGCCCCATTGGGGTGGTGAAAGCCGTTTTCTCACGATCCTCCTCAGCCACAGCCACTTGCCAGTAACCACTAGTCAGATCGAGGGTAGAAAAGTAGTTAGCCGTTTTCAGAGCAGCTAATGATTCCTCTATACGTGGTAACGGGTATGCATCCTTGTGTGTTATGCGGTTCACCTGCCTGTAATCCACACACATTCTCATACTACCATCTTTCTTTTTAACCAGAACTAGAGGGGCTGCCCAGGGGCTACAACTATCCCTTATCACCCCGGCTTTCTTCATATCATGCAACATTTCTTTAGCCTTCTGATAATGAGCTGGAGGTATGGGCCTATACCGCTCTTTGATGGGAGGATGACTGCCTGTAGGGATATGATGTTGTACTCCCTTAATTATCCCAAAATCAAGTGGATTTTTGCTAAACACTTGGGCGTACTCTTGCACCACCCGTAATACCCCTTGCTTCTGGTGAGCGGGAGTGGTGTCCGTCCCAACATGGAGTTGCTGACACCATTCCGCCACCTGAGTTGCTGGGTCATTGTCCTCCACTATTTGACAGGAGTCTAAGGACTCAGCCGGGAGAATAGAATTATTATCAACAGCATGTAGTTTAGCAATGGTTGCATAACGGGGTAAGTTTACTTCATCATCTCCCCAATTGAGAAGCCGTACCGGTACTCTTCCATTCACCACTTCTACCACTCCTCTAGCAGTCATAAGTGTAGGTCTATGTTCTGAATGGTGGGGTTCTACTACAGCTTGGTAATTCCGTCCTCTCAGACCTATGGCCGCCCTGCACCAAATGATCATTTCACTCATTGGGGGTATCACAATAGGATCCGAGTCAGTGACCCGTACATTACCAATTTCGCCGTCTGTAAGCTTCGCTTGCTGCTGACACACCAGGGCCCGGATCTCTCTTTGGATTACTCCTTTCTGCCTTGGTCGGGCAATCTCAGCGAGCTGTTGGAGCAAGAACACAACTTCTCCCAAACAATTACCGATAATGTTAGTACCCAAAATTATATTTAAACCGTTCTCCTCATTTACAGTCTTTACTACCAGAAGCCCCTGGTCTTTCAACTCCTCTCTGCCCACCTTTATATCTACACATTTTGTTCCGAGTACTTCTACAGGAAGACCATTAGAAGCATACACAGTAAAGTCAAGGCTCGGAGGTTTAAGACTGTCCATTGACCAGTACTTGGTATATAGGGCATCAGGTATTAGGGTCACCTGCGACCCAGTGTCTAACAATGCTGGAACAGCAATACCATCTAGAATAATAGACAGGTAGGGTCGCCCACCCACATACCTGCGGTTCCAGTCTAGGGGGCCTGACGGGTATTCTCCTGGGTGTTGGCCCTTGGACCCAGGTTCTGCCCGTTTAAAGGACACTGTGGAGACATATGACCTTTCCGGTTGCATCGATAACAGATGATCTCTCGACGAGGGGGGTGTTGATCAGAGGTCGCTCCTGGGGGTGGCGTTGTCCTCCTCCGGGGGGGCGACGTCTTCTTTCTTCTCCGGTGCATCCACGGGACGTCTTCTGGGCAGTCAGCTAACAAGATCTTTCCTTCCTCCTCTTTCCGCAGCTGCAGGGCACTCATTACAGCAGCCAGATTTTTAGTCAGCTGGCACCTCTGAGCGCAGACAGTCCAATTCACTAGGAGGTGTCACCTGCGCTTTGGCTTCAGCCACTAGCGGGGAAAAGGGGGTTACTGCCGGTTCCAGAGTGACTTCAGCCTGATGATGTTGGGTTGCCACCTCGGGTTTGCCCAGGGGCCGCAGCCCTTTTATTGCCATGTCCTTTAGGGCATCAAAGGTAGCATCCGGATGGTCTAAGGACCACCAGTTTACAGTTCTGCGTTCCTCTTGGGATCTCAATCCCTGTATAAATTGTTCTTTCAGCATTTTATTCTCGTCGATAGCATTTAAATTGTTAATTTGCTTGAGGGCTCTCAGGGCTCCCTGTAGTCGGCAAGCGTAGTCCCGGATGCTGTCACCTGGCTGTTGTGAACAGTGATAGAAGGCCATCCGGAGATCCGTTTCTGTGCGGTCTTCAAATATGGCATGTAGCTTAAGGAAGATCGCAGGTACCGACTCCTGATCAACGGTATCCCAAGTCTCCACTTCCCTCTCAGCAGCGCCAGTTAGCTGCCCTATTAGCACAGCAGCTTTTTGTCTCTCAGGCATGGAGTACATTTCTAGGATGCTGCATAACTTCCGCTTGAAGCCTGCTAATGTGCCTGGCTCACCGCTGTACTGGGGAAGCCATTTCGCCCCAGGCATATATGGGAGCGTTAGTGGCATGATCGGGACTACCGGACTGGGTGCAGGGCCTGCGCCCCCATCTGGCGCTACAATACCAAGCGGTGCGGGATTGGGACCTCCGGCCGGGGCCGCACTGTCAGCCGGTTGTTGTGACATCTTAGCGCCCCCTTGGTTAAACGGAGCCTACCGGTTTCAGACGCTGCTATTTCACAGGCACCGCAGTGGGAACAGGACCTTCGTCGCAGGCGCTCTGATGTCAGAGCGTTCACTTCCTGTTGCAGGACCTGCCGCTGACTCAGAGCCGGGGGCGTGTCCAAGACTTTGCGCGCTCTTTCAGGTACGCCCACCTTCTTCTCCAGCGCCTTAGGGCGCGAATCTGGCGGCAAAATGGCGGTATTTGGCGCCAAACAACAGCAACAGTCTTTTTCGCCAAAACACTCCACAGGCACACAGGGCTCGCAATGCTGCAAGTTTCGTATCCTGTTCGTGACGCCAAAGTTTTGTGTCGACCCGCCACCACAATTGTGGGTTACCAGGGCAATGGGGTACTCAGAGCCGAGCCCATGGAAGTCTATGGGGTTTGTCACAGGTAGCGGTGGCTCGGTCTGTGGCCCTAGCGGTCTGGCGTATGTTGGGGGAATATTTACAGGGATAGATATATTTACAGTTCGTGACGCCACCTGTAGTCTCTGGTAACTTGTACCAGCGCTGCTGTAGATCTCTGAGGGGATGGTGATGCAGCTAGATGTCGGGTCCCCTACAGGTGGGACTCTTCCCTCAGGTCGATGGTTAAGGCAGGGTTGTGCAGGCATGCAAGTAAATAACTCAGTCTCACACGGTCAGCGTCTTTCCATACCTTTACTTGTAAGATGGTAAGGCAGGTCCCAGGGAGGCTGATGGGGTTGATGGAGGATGAGCTTTGAGGCAACGGTTAAGCAAATTAGGGGCCTCCTTTACTGTCCAATAATGATGAGTCCAACCAGCCTGCAGCGTAGTTCCCTCTATAATTCCAGCTATTCCAAAGCTGTACTGCCCAGTCAGATTTGTGGTCGGAGCCTTCCTGTGAGAGAGTTGAATTCCTATCTTGCTGATCAGGCTCAAAGTCTTCACTCCCCCTGACCCCAGTTACGTACTGACTATTTGGGGCTGTTTGCCGCGACCTAAGGTCCGGTAAATCTCTGGTTTTCTTACCACTATGCTTGAAGCTAATAGTGATCCTTCGGTCCCCAGTGACCGGTAGCAATGTGCAGGACTTCTCCAAGCCAAAAGCACTTTTTAAATATTCCTTCCACTTTGCCCTTCGATTTGCTCGACTCTTAATAGATATCTCCGTCTGTCTTCCAGTGGGGCACAGCTCTGACTAGGCTGAGGTGAACTAGACCACCTGTACTAGCCTCCACTTTCTGAACTGCTAACAGGCTCAGACTGGACACGTCTACTCTGTCCAAGGACAGGAAACTGACTGACTAAATCACTCCCTTCCACACCCCTGCTGGGTGTGTCAGAAGTGTACGTGATGTTATGAAGAGCCCTTAACTGTTACCTCGCCACTCATCCTCCTGGTATTATGTACCAGGGCTACACACCCCCTGAAATGGAAAGAATCCTTGACCCCGATTCATCAAAACATTTACGCCAGAATTCTTGCGCAACCTAAAATGGGGAAACTGAGGCAGAATAAGTGTACTGCGGTGTTGTGACACCAAAGATCATCTAATTGATGAAGAGCTGTGACATTCCTTACTCCAGAAAACTTACTTTAGTCCCTGGACTAGAGTAAGATTTGTGGCAAGGTGCACAGAGGCCAGCACAGAGGATACAGCACATTCCATCATCAAGATCGGCATGAAAATCTCTGGTCGTGATGAATGAGGGCCTTTATTTTTTTTTTTTTGGCTGTAAAACAGCAGCATAGAATTGTTGGCGGTTGGTCTTAGACTAAGTTTGGACCTGAGCAGAAATGAAAATTGTGGCTCCATATGCTAGAGTATTGCATCACACAGAAACATTAAGGATGCATCTAAAAGAGATGATCTCAGACCATTAAACAGGTGCTGATCGACTATATTCCAGTCATTCAGTGCTTGCTTCATGGCCTTTTTTATACAAGCTGATGAACAATGACGCAGAAGACGATCACTAATGTATTATTCTATCCCCACACATATCATGTTATCAGCAGCATATCCCCTACACCAAGCAACGTGTCAACAGGACTGATGATATTTGTTCCTGCATAAAAGATCCAATCACCCGACCAATGAGCATTTTGAACATTGCTGACAAGTTTACCCTCTCACTACCCCATAGCACTGGCCCTGAATGGTGGAGTGGGGAACTAAAGCTCCTCATTCTACTCTTCTATTTAACTGTATCTGAACCCTAAAAATGCATATACAATTAAAAGTGGGACATAACGTCGACTATCCTGGAAATCGGGACCTTTCCACAAACTCAGGACGGTCCCACTGAATCCAGGAAGGTTGGGGGCAAGGTATACAACCGATGTATCCTGAGGCCTGCATAAACTCTTATTGCAACATACGCTATCAAATACTATATTGATGAAGCACTGATTCTATGGGAGAATATGTCCATATTATGGTGCTGTTCAGTGCATCATGTGGCAGCACATATGATGCCGCACCTCTTCTGTGTGTTGAGAGCACTCATGCAGGACATTCGTTAACTCAACCCTGGACATTATTGATCTGCTAAGTTTTGTAGTAATAGACTACTTAAGAACATGGAGGTGTACAATATTTTCTAAGTAAAGTGATATTAAACAGTACTCTTCTATGGTTGGCTCAGTATGATTCTCTGTGAGTTAATCGTCTAAGGGATGTGAAGTTTAGGAAATCAGCTTTTTTATTGTAATTTGTGTGCAGACTGAAAATAAACCTATGATAAAATCCAAAAAATATTTTCCCTGCTGGAAGAGAGGGAAGGAGACTCCTTCTTTCTGGTGTAGATGACACTTGACTGCTGCACCATTGATAGGCCTTAGTGGTCATCTCACGATCCTTGTCACTAGGGGAAGAGAGAAGACTCATGGGGTACAAGGCCATGCTGATGAGTGTTGTGATTACTACCCCGTGCCTGTGAATAGCAGTCATTTACTGCTATTCACAGTCGACAGCGACGTCGGGGAACGTGGACTATATGTGAGTTTCGTGGCAATATTTTGGGTAATAAATTGGTGAACTGTCTGTTGTTTTTATTTCTGTCTTTTTCTGTTTTTCAACAGCAGCAGAACGGGAGACATCTACCAGGATGGGGAACATACATACCAGGATGGGATATATATATACCAAGATAAGGGACATATATACCAGAATGGGACCCAGGATAAGGGACATATATACCAGGATGGGACCCAGTATAAGGGTCATATATACCAGGATGGGATCCAGGATAAGGGACATATATTCCAGGATGGGACCCAGGATAAGGGACATATATACCAGGATGGGACCCAGTATAAGGGTCATATATACCAGAATGGGATCCAGGATAAGGGACATATATACCAGGATGGGATCCAGGAACCCAAGATGGGGTATATTACTAGATAATGGAGCAGGGGATGCAACTCGTATATCCTTATATGATTTATAACGTTTCAAGGGCCCATACATTTGACCAACATGTAACCAAAAATCATTGGTTAAAAAAATCTGAACCAGACTGAATACATTTTTTGTACTCCAGATTGAAAAAAAAATCTTTAAGCAAATTTGCACTATTGACTGCTTGCTGACATTCACACTACTCTGATTTTCACCTTTTCAATTAGTATGTCTAAAAATTATAAATGAAAATAGATAGATAGATAGATAGATTTTTGTTATACTCTGTTGTTACCAATAGATGTCAGACACACCACATACACAAACGTTCAATTGGAAAGCTCGAGTCACAAAACAACTTAGTCCTCAAGCAGTACAGCATCGAATCTCAATTGTACAACTGATGTTAGGTAAATGATTGCCAACGTTCAACAGACTTTTCTACTCTCATAGTGAAATAGTTTCTGATCTTCATCATAAGTATACCGGTAGTCTATGACCTTATGCTGCTGCAACTAACCGCAATTTAGACAGAAACTGAGATTTGATTATACAGGAAATTGACAATGTTTCTGACTCAGAAAGGAATAACAAAGTGCAGGGCGTTTGAACTTATTGGGACTATTTGGGTTCTTTTCAGAACTGACAAGTTTGCAAAAAAAACAAATCCGATTTATCAAGGTTTCATCTAAGAATAAAATAACCAAAATAAACCTTTAAGGAACTAAAGACCTCAGTGTTGTAACATGGATCTGATGAAATACATGCAACAAGCAACAGACTTGGAGGAATTACATTGTGCTGTCAGTAGATGGCGATGTTGTATCTTTTGACATTCAAAGATGTATTATCCTGGATAGAAAGGAGGTAATAATCAGAGCAGAAGTGACTGAGCTTTTGTATCATCTCAACACAGTGAAGGACCAGATGAAACTATGTACACATGGACATAATGACTGTATACACATGTGCCATAGGCATTTAGGCCACAGGAATCCAGAAAGTATAAAGGAAATGCTAAACCGAAATCTGAAAAAGGATCTAATAATACCTGCTTGCCCGATCACCATGAGATGTGAATGTTGCATCAAATCCAAAGCTACAATGGCAACTCTTTCTAAGGAAAATCAGACAAGAGCCACACGACCACTTGACCTAGTACTTACTGATATACAGTATGTGGCCCTATGAAAGTGCATACACCCAGAGGTAACAGTTATATGGTGACGTTCATAGATGACTATTCATGATACACAGTCACCTATTAGGGATAAGTGAGCATGCTCTGTGATACTCGGAGATCACTTGAGTATCTGGGTACACAGATGTGCTTGGGGGTCAACGACCATTGTCTGGGGCTTGGATTTGAGGCTTGAATCCGCTCCCTGCATGTTTGGTGCCTGTAACACAGCCAATAAGCATGCAGAGATTGCCTGACAGATTCTGTAATGCTATAGCCATCTTGGTTGTGGCATTACTGTGATTGGCTGGCTGCATTCTCAACAGAGGTTATAAAAGGACTGGTGCCGCCCCGCTCGGCTCAGTGACCCCATTGCACGGTTCAGGAACAGTTCTGAGTGGAGAGAGAGAGCAGTTATCCAGGCCTGTATGTGCACAGTTTAGCTAATCAGAGTCCTCTAGAATTGAAACTGGTGCTGATGCTGAACCATGATACTAACAGCCCTTCTAAGGGCTAATCTTGTGGTTTTCTGTTTGTATCAGATACATTCTGCATTTAGCCTAGGTAAGGTTTGCAGGAGTAGTGTGAGTGGCAGAATACAGCTTCTAGACAGGGCTTAGAGCTTTGCAGTCTGTAGTTAAATAAATAACTCCTGGTTTTGACCACATTCTTTTTTTGGGGAGGTGAAAAAATTGACTATATTATCATCCATAGAGTATTACGTGTCACAGACGTGGTTTGTGGGACCACTGTGCCACAGCCCGCGAGAGCCTGGGGGGCGTGACTAAGCAAGCACCAGACTGTTCACTATAGCCTCTGATGGTGAGGTAAGACTTGGCTCCTGATGCACGCCAGGTGCCACTCCAGGACAGACCAACGAACGTGCAGCAGCTGGACCCAGTAGGACAGACTGGATGGTGTTGCAGGCAGAGTTTGTATCAGAGTGCAGCAGGCAGAGTTCATAGCAGAGTGCAGTAGACAGGATCTGCAATAGAGTATTTTTGGTTTTACTGTGCGTTTTTGTGTTTTCAGTCTTCTGGTGGTGTGAACAGTGTCTCTACAGGCCTGTTCACTGTGTGCAGGTCTCATGTGTTTTTGATTTAACCAGAGTGCAGCAGGCAGGACCTGCACCAGAGTGCAGCAGGCAGGATCTGCACCAGAGTGCAGCAGGCAGGATCTGCACCAGAGTGCAGCAAGCAGGATCTGCACCAGAGTGCAGCAGGGACTGGTACGCAACCTTATGCAGCTTAGACTGCAGAACAGGAAGGTTGCTTAGGCACTTCCCCAGTGGGGAGGAAGCAATATATATATAATGCCCCACAGCCATTGGTTGGGGAGGAAATTGCAAGTGCACACGCTGGCCCTTTAAGAGGGCAGTAGCATGCGCGTGCGTGCCCTAAGGACATGGGTAGAGGCCCAGCTGGAAGCTCTGCTAGAAGCATGGAGAGCATGGGAAGGGAAGAACCGACCGCCACACGGGTGAGTGAAATGACATGATGGAGACCCTGCCTGTCAGAGCAGGGATCCGGCGTGGTGCTAACAGTACCCCCCTTTACACCCCCTCCTCTTTGGGCCATCAACAAAGGAGGCGAATTGGAGCGTGAATGTTCTCCTTAGGCTCCCAGGATCTCTCTTCGGGACCAAATCCCTTCCAGTTGACGAGGAAGTAGGTCTTGCCTCTCACCTTCTTCATGGCCAAGATGCTCACCTCAAAAACATCATCCTAGGCAGTTGGCATGGGCGTGGTACTGGGATCCTTGAAGAAGTGGCTCAGGATAACCGGCTTCAGCAGAGACACATGGAAAGAATTTGGAATCCGTAATGAAGGAGGCAATTTCAGTTTATAAGAGACCTTGATCTGCTTCAGAACTTCGAAAGGCTCGATAAAACGAGGGCCAAACTTGTAAGAATTAACTTTCAGCCGGATGTAGCTGGACGAGAACCATACCTTGTCGCCAGGGCAGAAGCACGGAGGGTCCAGGCGCCTTTTGTCTGCATGTCTCTTCATACGGGCGGAGGATGCTTCTAAAGTGGCTTTGGTCTCCTCCCACAACTCTACAAAATCCTTGGAGAGGACATCTGTTGCAGGGACATCAGAAGGAACCGTCATCAGGAGGGGAACCTTGGGTTGCCGACCGAACACAATGTGGAAGGAAGACTCTCGAGGCTTCACCAATGTGATTGTTGTACGAGAACTCAGTCCAGGGAAATAATATCACCCAATCATTATGCTGGGCATTGACGAAGTATCGCAGGTAGTTGCCCAGGACCTGGTTGACACGCTCCACTTGCCCATTGGACTGAGGGTGATAGGCCGAGGAGAAATCCACGACGATATTCAGATGTTTACAGAGAGCTCGCCAGAATCTGGAAGTGAACTGTGAGCCTCGATCGGACACAATGTGACAAAAAAATCTGTGCAGGCGGAAAATATGTTTGATGAAGCTCTCAGCCAGTTCAGGAGCTGACAGAAGAGCAGACAATGGGGTTAAATGCACCATTTTGGAGAAGCGATCCGTGACTACTCAAATGATGGTGCAACCCTCGGATACTGGCAAATCTGTAATGAAGTCCATTGATAAGTGCTGTCATGGACAAGATGGCATAGGCAATGGCAGGAGAGAACCGATAGGAAGTCATCTGGGGACTTTATTGTGGGCACAAATCAGACAGGCAGCCATGTAAGCATAGATCTCCCTCCTCATGGATGGCCACCAGTAGTGGCGAGAAATCAATTGTAGTGTTTTCCTTTGTTCCGTGTGACCAGCCACCTTGGACAAATAGCCGCATGACAAAACTCCCTCCTCAGATTCCGCCACAAGGGTTTTTCCTGGGGGAATTCGTGACAGGCTGACTGGAGCGACAGTAACCATCTTGGATGTTTCGATGATAAATTGAGGATCCTCCTCTTGGTCCTCGGACAGAAATGAGCGAGAGTGCATCAGCTTTGACATTCTTGTCACCGGACCTGAAATATAATAAAATGTTAAAGCAGGCAAAAAACAAAGACCATCTTGCTTGGCGTGGATTAAGTCTCTGGGCGGACTGGAGGTACGCCAGGTTCTTATGGTCTGTGTAGATGACCACTGTATAGACTGCGCCCTCCAGCAGGTATTGCGACTCCTCCAAAGCCATCTTAATGGCGAGTAATTCCCGGTCACCAATGGAGTAGTTAGGCTTTGGAGCAGAGAAGGGCTTAGAGAAGAAACCGCAGGACACGCGGCGACCCGAGGAAGATTTCTCAGTGAGCACAACTTCAGCCCCTAATGAGGATGCATCCACCTCTAAAAACAACTGTTTGTTCAAATCCGGATTATGCAGAATGGGAGCAGTAGAGAAGGACTGTTTAAGAGAGCAGAAGGCCTCCTCAGCCTTGGAGGACCAGTTCTTTGGATCGGCTCCTTTTCGGTTCATAGCAGAGATGGGAGCGGTCAGAGTAGAGAAGTAACGGATGAATTGTCGATAATAGTTAGCAATGCCAAGGAATCTCTGTATTGCCTTGACTCTAACGGGCAGCAGCCCTTTAAGGATGGAAGAGACTTTCTCAGGATCCATCCTGAGTCCGGTATCTGAGATAATGTAACCCAAGATGGGAAAGCCGGACTGTTCAAAAACGCATTTCTCATACTTGGCATAGAGTTGATTCTTCCTAAGACGCTGAAGAACTTACTGATTTGCTCATCTGTGGGAGGCCAGAAAATACCAAAATATCATCCAGATACACGACAACACAGGAATAAAGCAGGTCCCGGAAGATATCATTGACGAACTCTTGAAAAACTGCCGGTGCCTTACTGAGACACAAGGGCATCACTCAGTATTCATAATGTCCGTCCCTGGTGTTGAAAGCCATCTTCCATTCGTCTCCCCGGCGAATGTGGATTAGATTGTAGATGCCTCTTAAATATAATTTGGTGAAGATCCTGGCACCTCTTAATCGGTCAAACAACTCAAGTATCAGTGGGATAGGGTATTTATTTTTCACTGTGATCTGATTGAGACCCCGATAGTCTATACAGGGTCAGAGAAAAACCCGGCGCCAGCAGGAGAGGAGGACTTCTTAATGAACCCCCTGGCCAAATTCTCCTGATTGTAGTCCGATATAGCTTGAGTCTCAGCTGGAGACAGAGGGTAAATTCGGCCTCTAAGGGTGTAGATCTGGGAAACAAGTCGATAGGGCAGTCATACGGAGTGAGGGGCGGCAAAGTCTCTGCTTCCTTTTTGTCAAATACATCAGCAAAGGACCAATAGGCACACGGCAAACTGGGCAGCGATGCTGGAGAAGATGGGGCTCAACTGGACGTACTAGAGCCAGACGCTTCTCATGATAGGAATGTCCCCAGCAGAGCACCTCTCCAGTTTTCCAGTCATGTGGGAAAGAACATAGAAGACTATCTTCTCAGTAAGAAGCATCCCAATACGGACCACAAGCGGCTCAGTAGCCAGATGAACCATCTCCCGAAGAGTTCTCCCATCGACAGATGTTATTGCCAGAGGGTTTTGGAGCGGATGAACTGGGATTTGGAACCGATCCACTACAGCCTGGAGGATAAAATTTCCTGCTGTTCCCCAGAATTCAAATACGCTGACTCAATAAACTGGGATTCACCGGTTGTCACGGCCAGAGTAAGAGTCAGGGGTAGAGAGATGTCTTTTCCATCTAGCGAGGCCTCTCCTACCGACCCTAGATGCTGGAGTTTCTCCGACTTCACCGGACAGGCAAAAAAATTTACATAATAAAAATATTGAAGGAAGAGAAACCAATCACAAACTAAAGTGTTTCTATACGAATGCACAAAGCATGGGCAGCAAACAAGGAGAACTGGAGCTACTAACGCAGGAGAAGAAATATGATGTCATTGGAATCACTGAGACTTGGTGGGACGATACACATGATTGGAATACAAGGCTAGAAGGATACAACTTATTTGCAAGAAACAGACTTGATAAACGAGGAGGAGGTGTTGCATTGTATGTTAGAAAAGCGTATATCTGCACAGAGATTGACGCTTCAGAGACTGGGAGTTCTGTGGAAACTGTTTGGGTAAGAATACAAGGACAGAACAATGGAAAGGACACCATTGTAGGCATTTACTACAGGCCGCCTGTGCAAGCTGAAGATATGGATGAACTCTTTATGCATCAAATGGCCAAGTTCTCCAAAAAATATGACATAGTGGTCATGGGAGATTTCAACTATCCAGACATTTGTTGGGAATCTCTCTCAGGCAAAACTAACAGGTCCAGGAAATTCTTATCCTCTCTTGCTGACAACTTTATCTTCCAAAAGGTAATGGAGAAAACAAGGGGATCTGCTACCTTGGATCTAATCCTCATAAACAGGGAGGAAATGGTGGAGGAGGTAAGAGTGGCTGGGACTCTAGGAGGTAGTGACCATGCTATTTTAGAATTTTGGATAACAAGAGGAGGAAGACCTGTGAAGACTCAGACATCAAGGTTAGATTTCAGAAAGGCAGATTTTAAAGAACTCAGAAAGAGAATTGGAGGGATCCAATGGCTGGATATCCTTAAGGACAAAAATGTCCAGGAAGGATGGAAAATCTTGAAAAATGAGATTCTCAAAGCACAATCGTTAACAATTCCGAAAAGAGGGAAGAATGGGAAGCATTTAAGGAAACCAGGATGGATGAACATAGAACTTAAACACATGCTAAAAAGGAAGAAAGAAATGTTTATCAAATGGAAAGAGGGAGGCATATCTAAAGAAGAATATAATGCCGTCTGCAGAACCTGCAGGGCACAAATCAGATTATCTAAAGCTGACAATGAATTAAGGCTTGCAAGTGACGTCAAAAGCAACAAAAAAGGATTTTGGGGATATATCAAAAGTAAAAGAAAAGTCAAAGATGCTATAGGATTTTTACAGGATGAAAATGATGAAATGGTAAGTCAGGATGTTGAGAAGGCTGAACTTTTAAATTCCTATTTTGCATCTGTTTTCTCTCAGAAAGGAAATGTAACATCAACTGATCTTCACTGTCCTATTAAAGGAATAGAAGAATCCAGGATATCTATAAACAGAAAGACAGTGAGGAAACACTTAGCTAACATAAATGAATTCAAGTCTCCAGGTCCAGATGAATTACACCCCAGGGTACTGAAGGAGATAGCAGAAGAAATTCTTGAACCACTGTCCATAATCTTTGAAAATTCTTGGAGAACAGGAGAAGTCCCAGAAGACTGGAGAAGAGCAAATGTTGTTCCTATCTTCAAAAAGGGGAAGAAGGTGGACCCAGGGAACTACAGGCCGGTGAGTCTGACTTCTATACCAGGAAAGATCTTTGAACAAATTATTAAAGAACATGTATGCAAGTACCTGGATAAGAATGAAGTGATTAAACAGAGTCAGCATGGGTTTGTAACTAATAAGTCATGTCAGGCTAACTTAATTTCCTTCTATGACAGAATCACTGACTGGGTGGATCAGGGAAATGCTGTAGATATAGTATATCTTGACTTCAGCAAAGCATTTGACAAAGTATCTCACACAATCCTTATTGAAAAAATGACTAAGTATGGAATGGACAAGGCAACTGTTAGGTGGATTCATAACTGGCTTAGTGATCAGACCCAAAGAGTGGTTGTAAATGGCTGCACATCCAGTTGGAAGAATGTCTCAAGTGGGGTACCACAAGGCTCTGTTTTGGGCCCTGTATTGTTCAACATCTTTATCAATGATTTAGATGAAGGAATTGAGGGTAAACTGATCAAATTTGCTGATGACACAAAGCTAGGAGGGGTAGCTAATACTAGAGAAGAGAGAGAGAGGATTCAAAAAGATATACATAAACTGGAGCAGTGGGCAGCAACTAACAGAATGGATTTTAACAGGGAAAAATGCAAAGTACTACATCTGGGCAATAAAAATGAAAAAAGCATATACAAAATGGGAGGAATAGGGCTAAGTAACAGCACATGTGAAAAAGACTTGGGTATACTAATTGATCACAGACTTAACATGAGTCAACAGTGTGATGCAGCAGCAAAAAAGGCAAATGCAATTCTAGGATGTATCAACAGAAGCATACAGTCTAGATCACGTGAGGTCATTATTGCCCTCTACTCCTCTTTGGTCAGACCTCATCTGGAATACTGTGTCCAGTTTTGGGCACCACATTTTAAAAAAGACATCAACAAACTGGAGCAAGTTCAGAGAAGAGCCACCAGAATGGTGACCGGTCTGCAAACCATGTCCTATGAGGAACGGTTGCAGAATTTGGGAATGTTTAGCTTGCAAAAAAGAAGACTGAGAGGAGACTTAATAGCTGTCTACAAATATCTCAAGGGCTGTCACATTGTAGAAGGATCATCTTTATTCTCATTTGCACAAGGAAAGACTAGAAGCAATGAGATGAAACTGAATGGGAGGAGACACAGATTAGATATTAGAAAAAACTTTTTGACAGTTAGGGTGATCAATGAGTGGAACAGGCTGCCACAAGAGGTGGTGAGTTCTCCTTCAATGGAAGTCTTCAAACAGAGGCTGGATAACCATCTGTCTAGGATGATTTAGAGAATCCTGCTTTGAGCAGGGGGTTGGACCAGAAGGCCCAGGAGGTCCCTTCCAACTCTACCATTCTATGATTCTATGATTCTATGATTCTATGAATGGAGTGGCCCATGTCTCCACAATACAGGCACTGGCCTTTAGCGCAGCGATCCCTCTGTCACTGACTGGCAAGGGCAAAGCGGTCGACCTGCATGGGCTCAGATCAGACCTCGACAGGAGAGGTCGAAGGAACAAGCGGCCTTTGAAAAGACGGAGCCAGGTGCCGCGGTCCTCTTTTACGTGCCACCTCACAGGCATGCTCTCGGAAACAAAGGTCTATACGGATGGCGAGAGAGATCAGGTCGTGGAAGGTAGTTGGTTGGTCTTGACTGACTAGCTTATCTTTAATGTCTCTGGAAAGCCCCTCCCAGAATATTGCCACCAAAGCTTTGTTATTCCATCCAAGTTCGGACGCCAGAGTGCGGAACCATACCACATATTGTCCCACAGATGAATTGGACTGACGTAAATGAAGAAGAGGGAAAGCTGAAGAGGTGGTTCGCACGGATTCATCAAATACTTTGCGAAAAGCCTCCAAAAATGCAGGTAAAATGGAGATGATCAGGTCCTCTCTCTCTCATAATGGGTTCAACCATGCCAGGGCCTCGCCTCCAAGGTGCGACATAAGGAATGCCACCTTTGCTCAGTCCAACGGAAAGTGGTGAGTAAGAAGTTCAAATTGATTGATGAACCTATGGCAGAGCTTTGGATTTCTGTCAAAGAATGATGGAGCTGCGAGTCGGGGGCCTGGATCTCGAACTAAGCAGACAGTGTGAGAAGTTTCCAGAGAGGTCATGGCTGCTTAAACATGCAGGAACTCTGGAGAGATGTTTAAGGCCTCCAACTTGGTAGTCAAGGACTGCAACTGCATAGACAGCTCCTCCTGAGCGTTTTTCTGTCGGCAGAGCTCTTGGTACATGGTCCAAACAGGCAGGATCCGGGGGTCAGAGGGGTCCATGGCCTGAGCAAACTGTCACGGACGTGGTTTGTGGAACCACTGTGCCATGGCCTGTGGAGAGCCTGGAGGGGCATAACTAAGTGAGCATTGGACTGTTCACTAGAGCCTCTGATGGTGAGGTTAGACTTGGCTCCCAATGCACGACAGGTGCCACTCCAGGACAGACCAATGGATGTGTAGCAGCTGGACCCAGTAGAACAGACTGGATGGTGCAGCAGGTAGAGTTTGTATCAGAGTTCAGCAGGCAGAGTTCATAGCAGAGTGCAGTAGACAGGATCTGCAATAGAGAGCAGCAGGCAGGTCCTGCACCAGAGTGCAGCAGGCAGGATCTGCACCAGAGTGCAGCAGGCAGGATCTGCACCAGAGTGCAGCAAGCAGGATCTGCACCAGAGTGCAGCAAGCAGGATCTGCACCAGAGTGCAGCAGGGACTGGTACACAACCTTACGCAACTTAGACTGCAGAACAGGAAGGTTGCTCAGGCACTTCCCCAGTGGGGAGGAAGCAATATATACATAGTGCCCCACAGCTTTTGGTTGGGGAGGAAATTGCAAGTGCACGCGCTGGCCCTTAAAGAGGGCAGTAGCATGCGCGTGCATGCCCTAAGGACATGGGCAGAGATCTGCACCAGAGTGCAGCAAGCAGGATCTGCACCAGAGTGCAGCAGGGACTGGTACGCAACCTTACACAACTTAGACTTCAGAACAGGAAGGTTGCTCAGGCACTTCCCCAGTGGGGAGGAAGCAATATATACATAGTGCCCCACAGCCATTGGCTGGGGAGGAAATAGCAAGTGCACGAGCTGGCCCTTTAAGAAGGTGGGAGCGTGCGCACGTGTCCCCTAAGGACATGGCCAGAGGCCCGGCTGGAAGCATGCAGAGCATGGGGAAGGAAGAACCGACCACAGCGCGGGTGAGTGAAGAGACATGCCGGAGACCCTACCTGTCAGAGCTGGGATCCGGTGTGGTGCTAGCCTTACATGTTTTGTTTTACATTTTGGCAGTAGACAACACTCCAAAAAATCGTTCAAAAATTTTTCTGGATTCAGTTAGTCATCCATAGAGTAATACATACTATGTTTTATATTTTGGTGGTATACAACACTCGGTTCAAATATTTTTATGGATTCCATTAGTCATCCATAGAGTATTACATGCTTTGGTTTCCCTTTTGGTGGAATATAACATTCCAAAAAAGTGTTGAAATTTTTTCTGGATTCATTTAGTCATTAATAGAGCATTACGTTCTTTGTTTTTAAATTTCAGTAGTATATAACACTCCAAAAAAGCGTTCCATTTTTTATCTGGATTCAATTTGACATCCATAGAGTATTATGTGCTTTGTTTTTACATTTCAGTGGTACATAACACTTCAAAAAAGCATTCAAAAAAGTTTCTGGATTTAATTAGTCATCCATAAAGTATTACGTGCTTTGTTTTTATTTTTCAGTGGTATTTAACACTCCAAAAAGCGTTAAAAATGTTTCTGGATTAAATTAGTAATCCATACAGTGTAATGTTCTTAGTGGGAGACAAGGTACCAAAGATGGCCCAGGCCACAGCCTTCACTGCTGGGGTTCTTGTGGACTTACAGACAGAAGAGCCAGGAATTGCAACTGGTGAGTGGACTGTGGGGCCTGAGCTGGTCGCAAAAGAGAAACGGAGATGAACCAGGACCAAGGCTGCAGACATGCTAGCAGGCACGCTAGCCGCTAGGTACTGAGAGTTGGCTTCCTGTGGAGGTCGTTATGGATGACCATCAGGGGAGATGATGGTCCACAGAAGAGTCTGGGAGCCGTTATCAAGGCCCGTCAACCATCGGGCAGTAGAACAGAACACTTGCCACAAGGTAAAGCTGATGCTGGAACAGTGTCATGTTCCTTAAGTGAAGGGAATATCACTGTGTAACACTGGTGCTTCTGCACCCGTCCCTGGCACATCCCTCTCCTTTTCTTCTTCCGCTATGGCTTTTGTCTCTGCACCCTGCCTCCTTCCACAAAGACTCCGACATACTCACTGTCGTGGTCTTGCGCTCGTCTTTTTCCTTCGGCTCCCCGGTTCTGCGCTTCCAAGCAGCAGGGACTGTCTTAGGGTGCGTGCAGTCCTAAAATCTTAAAGGATCAATACATACCATCCTAAAGCTCCAGCCAATGGCTGAGAATACTTATATTTAAGCACCTCACCCGTGGGAGAGCCTGTGCAACATTTAGAGTTATGTTCATAATAACTCTTGTTCTCAGTCCTAGTGCTCATGTCCAAGTACACCTGCCTGTCTTGCTCACCAGCCTGCCTATCCCGATGCCTGCAGCTACCTGCCATCCAGCCTCCCTGCCTATCAGCTGTGCTGCACTGCCAATCTATGCCATATCGCCTGGCTTGCTAAGTCTACCATCTCTCTCTTACTGATTCCAGTCCTTGGGATCAGGCCATCTACTTGAAGTCAGTCCTGGATAGCAACATGGCCGCCCCCTTATTTCTCCTCGACACGGCATCATCAGCGACATGCATTCGAGTCTGACTGTGAGGTACTAGTCACATCCCGAGGTTCCTCGAATCATGGGACAATGGTTCAACCACCCAGTCTGTACAGCTGGTATGGGTGGTTTGATCCCAAAAGGAGGAGCAGATGACCCTTGCAAAATGAACTAGCCTGGGAGAGGAACTCAAGCGGTGAGACATACACCACCCTGAGAGCATCAACTGTCTTTGGTTCCACTTCCTACTGGAACCAGACGATGGTGCAGTGACATAGGGCTGTCACCATTTTTACATGTCTGGCTCGAGATTACCTGAAGCCGTGAGTCACTTACAGCCCAGGCACCTTGGAATCTGGCTCAGAAGCGATGCAGTAGTTCCCCCCAGACTCCGAGGAAGGAGAAGATTTTCATAACAATACCTAGATACCCTGAGTAGGAAAAAAGGATCTAAGCCAATATTAAAAGTATTACAAATAAAAGTGCAGAGCTGATTCACTCACCAGACTTAGGTTGAAGAAACAACGTAGTGGCCCTGGGGGAGAATCCCAACCAAGGTCCTAGTTACTCGGTCTGCTGCACATCTCCTGGTCTATGAGGCGATCCTCAATCGTCCGCAGATGAAAATGGTGCCTGTGTTTTACCTTGTATTCTCAGAATAAAAAACTTTTTTAATAAACCAATATAGCACAGGATATAATTTTCGGGAGTGCCGGCACCAGACTGGTTTTCTGCATCTTTTCAAGGAAGGAGAAGAAGTGGACATCTGAAGATGATTGCTATATTATCCTTCTTATAATTTTTTCCTGGCTTTGCACTTCATGCAAAGGCTTTATGAGTGTAAGAGTACATCAATTGCACTTTCAAATTATTTACATTAAAAATGTTCTGGTTGGTGACCAGTTACTTCTACACTCATAAAAGGCTCTGCACACAGTGCAAAGCTGCCAATAATTTCAAGCAGGATCATCCATACACCCTTCAAGCACTAACTGGAGTTTCTCATAGAAAATTAAGAAAGTGTAGTTGTGACACTTCTGCACTCATGTAGCAACAATGTGGTTGTTCAAAAATTGACCATTGTCACATATACTGTAGAACCTGCTTTGCGTGAAGTTTCGTTGTTTTGAAATAAAAAACAAAATTGGCCTATTACAGTTGTACAATTTTGGTTATTCAAAAATTGATCAGTGTCATATATACTGTAGTGCTTGGTTTATGTGAAATTTCATTGGCTTAAAATATAAATCAAAATTGGCCTGCTACAGGTGTACGAATGTTGTTGCTAAAAAATTGACTATTGTCATATATGCTGTTGAACTTGATTTGTGTGAAATTTTGTTGGTTTGAAATAGAAACTAAAATTGGTCTGCTACAGGTGTACAAATTTGGTCCCTCGGTACTCGGTCCGCAGCCGACACTATTTCTTCCAGTGTGGCGTCCTCGCCTTGTACTGTATCGACCCGCCACCACAATTGTGGATTACCAGGGCAATGGGGTACTCAGAGCCGAGCCCATGGAAGTCTATGGGATTTGTCACAGGTAGCGGTGGCTCGGTCTGTGGCCCTGGTGGTCTGGCTTATGTTGGGGGAATATATTTACAGGGGATAGATTTATATACAGTTCGTGACGCCACCTGTAGTCTTCTGGTAATTTGTACCAGCGCTGCTGTAGAGCTCTGAGGGGATGGTGAGGCAGCTAGATGTCGGGTCCCCTACAGGTGGGACTCTTCCCTCAGGTCGATAGTTATGATGGGGTAGTGCAGGGACGCAATCAAATAACACAGTCTCACACATCAGCGTCTTTCCATACCTTTTTACTTGCAAGATGGTTAGGCAGGTCCCAGGGAGGCTGATCCAATGGAGAATGTGTTTTGAGTTAGCAGCTGGACAAGTTAGGGGCCTCCTTTTCATTCAAAATGGTGAGTCCAACCAGCATAAAGCGTAGTTCCCTCTATAAACTCCAGCTTCTCTAAGCTGTACTGCCCGGTCAGTGTTGTGGTCGGAGCCTTCCTGTGAGAGAGCTGAGTTCCTATTCTTGCTGATCAGGCTCAAGGTTCTCACTCCCCCTGACCCCAGTTACGTACCGACACTCCAGGGGCTGCTTGCTGTTACCTAAGGTCCAGTAAGCCTCTGGTCTTTCTACCACTATGCGTGAAGCTATAGTGATGCTTCGGTCTCCAGTGACCGGTGACAATGTGCAGGACTTCTCCAATCCTATAGCACTCAGAATTCCTACCACTGTGCCTTTCGCCTTGTCCGCGCTTGTAGCATAAGCATTTCTCACTTCAAAGGTTATAAAAGTCAGTCCCTTTCTTAACTTCTTTCTTTCAGCTTGTTGCCAGAAACTCAGTAATCTTCTAGGCAGGAGCACGTCTCTGAACCTTCACCGTCCTTGGGACAGGAGACTGAAGTATATCTGCAACTCACTTCCCTCTTCTTAATAGAATGTCTCAGTCTGTCTATCAGTGGGGCACAGCTCTGACCAGGCTGAGGTGAACTTGCTCACCTGTACTGGCCTCCACTTTCTGAACTGCACACAAATTGCACTCAGCTCTGCTGCTGACTGACTAGACCTCTGAATGACTGCACTGAATAACTGCACTGAAAGACTGAACTCAATCTCAGACTACTCAACACTGACTAAAGAACACTCCCTGTGACTAGACTATATACCTGTGGGCGTGTCTAAGTGTGTGTTGAAATGAATGTTCATTGAGCATTAAACTGCTATCTCTCCACACATTCTCCAGGGTACTGCGTGTGCCTTCACACCAGGGCTACACATTCCCCCATGGTAAAAGACAGCACTCCCGGGCTGTAAAATACAAAGAGACAGAAATTTTGTTTATGCATTAAACATTAACATTAACTCGTCCCATCCGGGAGGTAAGGATTTCTTGAACGTTGCAAACAAAACATTAAACATAGAAAAATACAAAATATTAAATATACATTTTCATATAAATAAACGACAATATTCTTGTGAAGGACCCGCACCAAACCTTCAACGTGGGTCCTGGGTGGGCTGCAGGACATCTGGATGCAGACCTCACTCAGTGCCACACCACACGGGTTTTATTATTCAGAGGTAGTTGTGATGGTTTTATGTAAAACCAAGATAATGCACAAGGTGCAACTATTTACAAAATCAGTTCTTGGGCTGGCTCAGTCCTCAGCCTCAGAGTCCATTGTAAAACACGATAAGAAAAAGACACAGATATAAATACATTTCTAATATGCATTAAATTTTTAACTTTTTACTTTGGTACCCAGCCGGGCATTCTACTCAATATAGAAAAACATAGAAATTATCTCTAGCAATAAAGTGCAAAATTGGCAAAAATTCTCAAACTTTTTACAACATTACATATGGTAGACCCCTGTCTGGATCTTACCGGTTTTTCTTTTACTGTTTAATTATTTCAACTACATTTTCCACCCCGGGGGCTGGAACAATGCGATGGTCCCTAGATCCCATGACTAACAAGTCGTGACCTGCTATTAGGGTTTGAGTTGCCACAGTTCTCGTGCGAACCTCTAGGGGCGCAACGGGTGCTTTCACTTTATGAGACGCTGTCTGCGTTACGGTTATGGCCACTTGCTCTTGCGATGCAGAAATAGTTGCTGTGCGCGTCGTCGTGTAAACTGCTTGAGATTTGGAATGAATCGCAGGTTGCGATGTAGTAGGATAACAAGTTAGTGAAGAGTATACAGGTGTTGCCTCCATTTGCGAGGAGCTTGCAGGGGGCGATGCTGGGGCACGGCCTGGTGCTGTTTGAGCTGGAGACGGGGACGCTGCGGTAGTGGTGACGTTACCTGCGTCGGGGACGGGGTCACGGACGATTGTGACATTAAGGGCATACCATCCCTTCATACCCCAGTGCCGTGTATAGGTGACAATGTCTCCATTACTTAGGTCCCTCCCGGGATGGCCTTGCGGTAGGTGGGATTCTACATCACGTCTGCTGACAAAGACCCCTGGGTAGAGGCCCGGTTCTCGGATGAAGCCCCAGCCCTTCCGGAGCTGGAACTCTGTCACACACCCCTGCCGCCGCGGTTCCCTCAGAGTACCTTTTTCTCGACGGACACTCTCCTTGTCCGCGATCAGCTCTGCATGCTGCCGCTGTCGGTTCCGCTGCGCTTCCCGCTCTTTCTCCTGCTGGCGTTGCTGCTTCTCCTCGCGACGCTGCCACTCACGTTCCCACTGGGCGGTGTAGGCGACGTCATCCAGGCGCGCCATCTCGTCCCAGTCCACGTCTGGTAATGACGGACAGGACCCCTCCGGTGTCCCTGCCGGGGATCGATCATCTGCTGCGGCCTCCTGGCCGGGCGGGCGTTCCGGAACTGGCGGTACCTCCTCAACCTCCTTCGCCTCCACCGCTTCACCGGTGGGATCAGGATCGGTACTTTCGGGGGCAGCCTCCGGTTGCTCCTTTGCCTTGGGCAGCAGAAGTTTTGGTAACTCGAATCGTGGGGGATCGTCGAGGGGAGAGGACACCGTGTTCCACAGTCGCCACTGCATCAGGTTACGTCGGCGTCTCTCGATCTCTTCAAATCCAGATTGGTGCTGGACCATCTTTTTCAGGCGTGCATTCTCCTCTTTAATTTCCAGCAATGCTTGCTGCAGGTGCAGGACCACGGATGGTTCCGGTGCTGGTGGCAGCTTGGCTGGGGCACGGGGCCTGCCTTCCTCCGCTTCCCTGCTCGGCTGCACACGTCCTGCTTCCATGATGTTCCAGAGCGTTCTCACATCTTCCTCCAGAGACGTCCGGTCTCTTCCGTGGAGGCGGGGTTTGCGTCTCCTCCTCTTTGCAGGAAAGGTGAAGAGGAGGCGGACCTCCTTTGCTGTAGGGCAGGATCGCATATTGTAATAGCACTTTGAGAGGGCAGGCATTTTCTTCGCGCCACAGGGGGGTACACGCCCACGAAGGTACGCCCACCTTCTTCTCCAGCGCCTGAGGGCGCGAATATGGCGACAAAGATGGCGATTTTTGGCGCCAAAAGTGCAAACAGTCCTTTTTCACAAAAACAATTCCATAGGCACACAGGGCTCGCAATTTTGCGAGTTTCGCATCCTGTTCGTGACGCCAAAGTTGTATCGACCCGCCACCACAATTGTGGATTACCAGGGCAATGGGGTACTCAGAGCCGAGCCCATGGAAGTCTATGGGATTTGTCACAGGTAGCGGTGGCTCGGTCTGTGGCCCTGGCGGTCTGGCGTATGTTGGGGAATATATTTACAGGGGATAGATTTATATACAGTTCGTGACGCCACCTGTAGTCTTCTGGTAATTTGTACCAGCGCTGCTGTAGAGCTCTGAGGGGATGGTGAGGCAGCTAGATGTCGGGTCCCCTACAGGTGGGACTCTTCCCTCAGGTCGATAGTTATGATGGGGTAGTGCAGGGACGCAATCAAATAACACAGTCTCACACATCAGCGTCTTTCCATACCTTTTTACTTGCAAGATGGTTAGGCAGGTCCCAGGGAGGCTGATCCAATGGAGAATGTGTTTTGAGTTAGCAGCTGGACAAGTTAGGGGCCTCCTTTTCATTCAAAATGGTGAGTCCAACCAGCATAAAGCGTAGTTCCCTCTATAAACTCCAGCTTCTCTAAGCTGTACTGCCCGGTCAGTGTTGTGGTCGGAGCCTTCCTGTGAAAGAGCTGAGTTCCTATTCTTGCTGATCAGGCTCAAGGTTCTCACTCCCCCTGACCCCAGTTACGTACCGACACTCCAGGGGCTGCTTGCTGTTACCTAAGGTCCAGTAAGCCTCTGGTCTTTCTACCACTATGCGTGAAGCTATAGTGATGCTTCGGTCTCCAGTCACCGGTGACAATGTGCAGGACTTCTCCAATCCTATAGCACTCAGAATTCCTACCACTGTGCCTTTCGCCTTGTCCGCGCTTGTAGCATAAGCATTTCTCACTTCAAAGGTTATAAAAGTCAGTCCCTTTCTTAACTTCTTTCTTTCAGCTTGTTGCCAGAAACTCAGTAATCTTCTAGGCAGGAGCACGTCTCTGAACCTTCACCGTCCTTGGGACAGGAGACTGAAGTATATCTGCAACTCACTTCCCTCTTCTTAATAGAATGTCTCAGTCTGTCTATCAGTGGGGCACAGCTCTGACCAGGCTGAGGTGAACTTGCTCACCTGTACTGGCCTCCACTTTCTGAACTGCACACAAATTGCACTCAGCTCTGCTGCTGACTGACTAGACCTCTGAATGACTGCACTGAATAACTGCACTGAAAGACTGAACTCAATCTCAGACTACTCAACACTGACTAAAGAACACTCCCTGTGACTAGACTATATACCTGTGGGCGTGTCTAAGTGTGTGTTGAAATGAATGTTCATTGAGCATTAAACTGCTATCTCTCCACACATTCTCCAGGGTACTGTGTGTGCCTTCACACCAGGGCTACACAGTACCAGCATAATTTCAGGAAAATCACCCGTACCCTTACCAACGTGGTTACAGGGATTGTCCACTTAATGACCAACACATGGACAAGCGCTTGAGGCCAGGGACGCTACATTTTCCTGATGGCACACTGGGTGAACATTGTGGAGGCCGGGACTGTGTCCCACCATAGTGCGGCACATGTGCTACTGACGCCGAGGATTGCTGGCCCTACTTCTATCAGGGTTTCCTCCACCTATTTCACTACTTTCTGCATCCCCTCCTGCTCCTCCTCATTCTCCTTCTCCAATGTGCTATCTCAGATCACATCAGTTGGAAGCTGGAAGCTCTGTAGCACTGCCTCTGCAAGGGGGCAACAGGCTCTGCTGAAGCTAATTTATCTAGGAGACAAACTGCACAGCATGGCAGTGTTATTGAAAGGAATAACAGACCAGACAGGTCTATGGATCTCACAGCTGAACCTACAATCAGGCATGATCGTGTGTGGTAATGGCCGTAACCTGGTGGCGACTGTGAAGCTTGGAAAGCTCACACGCATACCATGCTTGGCCCACATGCTTAACTTGATAGTTCAGCTGTTTCTGAAATCCAACCCAGATTTGCCAGAGCTTCTGGTTAAGGTACGCCACTTCAGTGCCCATTTCTGCAAGTCAGCTATGGCTGTAGCTGCTCTGACAGTGCTGCAGCAGCGCATGCAAGTCTCAGGTCACTGACTAGTTGAGGCCCTTCTTTATAATAATAATAATTTTATTTATATAGCATCAACATATTCCACAGCACTTTACATTTTAGAGTGGACTTGTACAGACAATAAAAGACATTACAGAATAACAATAAGCACATAAATCAACAGATGCAAAGGGGAGTGAGGGCCCTGCTCGCAATCTTACAATGTATAAGGAAATCAGTGAGACATGAAAGGTAACAATTGCTTGTATTGTACAGTCCAGCCATCAATGTAATAAGTAGGGTGGTCATGTAATGCTGCATGAAACAATCACCAACTGGTATGTGTATGCACACAGAGGGCTATTAACCCCTTAGTGACATAGCCCATTTGTTACTTAATGACCAAGCCAATTTTTACAATTCTGACCAATTTATGAAGTTATAGTTCTGGAATGCTTCAACGGATCCCACTGATTCTGAGAATGTTTTTTGTGACATATTGTACTTCATGTTAGTGGTAACATTTCTTCGATATGACTATATGTGTTTATTTATGAAAAAAACAGCAATTTGGCACAAATTTTGATAATTTTGCAATTTTCAAATTTTTAGTTTTCGTGCCCTTAAATCAGAGAGTGGTGTCACACAAAATAGTTAATAAATGACATTTTTCACATGTCTATTTTACATCACCACAATTTTGTAAACATAATTTTTTTTGTTAGGACGTTATAAGGGTTAAAAGTTGACCAATGATTTCTCATTTTTCCAACAAAATTTACAAAACCATTTTTGAAGTGAGTTTGGGGGGGTCAATATGACAGAAAGTACACAAAAGTGGCATCATTCTAAAATCTGCAGCCCTCAATGTGCGCAAAACCATATTCAAGAAGTTCATTAACCCTTCAGGTGCTTCATGAGCATTGTGGAAGGAAAAAAATGAACATTTTACTTTTTTCACAAAAAATCTACTTTGGAACCAAACTTTTTAATTTTCGCAAGGGTATCTGGAGAAAATGGACCACAAAATTTTCTGTGCAAATCTCCTGAGTACGTCGATACCCCGTATGTGAGGGAAAGACACTGGGCGCATGGCAGGGCGTAGAAGGGAGGGAGCACCATCTGACTTTTTGAACACAAAATTGGCTGGAATCAATGGCGGGTGCCATATCGTGTTTGGAGACCCCCGATGTACCTAAATAGTGGAAACCCCCCAATTCTAATTCCAAGCCTAACACAGCCCTAACCCCAACCCTAACCCCAACACACCCCTAACCCTAATCTCAACCCTAACCACAACCCTAACCCAGCACCACCCTAACCCCAACACCACAACCCTAGCCCCAACATAACCCTAATCCTAGCTATAACCCCAACTACAACCCCAACCATAACCCTAACCCCAGCCCAAACCTAACCCTAGCTATAACCCCAACCATAACCCTAACCCTAATGGAAAAATGGAAATAAATGCATTTTTTTAAAATTATTTTTACCTAACTAAGGGGGTGATAAAGGGGGTTTGATTTAGTATTTTTTTTATTTTGATTACTGCAATAGGGTCTGTCACAGTGGTCAAAATGAACCAATAGGAAACCATTCCCAATGTTGCTGGGTGCCGGACGGCAAATCTCGGTGAGTGCACTGCGCATGCGCCCGCCATTTTCTTCCCGGAAGTAAAGGTCATCGGCCAGGGTGGATGCAGGAGGGTCCAGGGACACCAGAGGTACCAGGGGAATTGGGGACCCCATTTGTCTCTCCTCTGATGTGATTAAATTAAATAGGAAATTGGACTTTTTTTTTGCTGTCGCTGTTATTCTGTGAATCACAACACTGAATCGATAAAAACCAACCCGAATCATGTTCTCTGGGGTCTTAGCTACCCCCTGGGAAGCACTATACTCTTATTTCTCATTGTCCTTAAAAAAGTGGTGCTGAGGAATAAGTACCCTTAACTTCCATTGTTAAAAGGTGTATCGGCGGACGTTAAGGGGTCAAGTGCACGTACTGTGCATGAACAGATGATACGAGGGTCCTGTGTAATGTACTGCTGCAGTGCAGTACAGTGCAACCTCCACCAGGTGGTGCTGATAAAGGAAGAGAGGTTACACACACACAGCGAAATAACACAGAGCAGCAGCACAGGTGTCACAGGTAATGAAAGAGTGGTCAGAAAAGCAGAAGTCAGAAACTGTCAGGAGCAGAAGTACCAAGGGAAACAGCAAGTGCGTAGTCAGGGACAAGCAAGAAGTCAGGGCCTACCGGGAACGTGGTACCCAAAACATAAGATGTAAGACATAGTCGGGGTACAAGCCAGAAGTTAGAGTTTACCGGGAACGTGGTATCAGAAACGGAAAACCAGAAGCAGAGTCCAGAGATCAAGCCGAGTCATACACCAGTACAGGTAGTCAGGGGCAGAAAGATCACTAAGGAATACAAGGCAGAGGCACTAGCTTGGAAGCTTGAAGTATAGCTGACACTGGCCAGCAGTCTGAGAGGACTGAAATAGCTCCAAAACGAGGCAGAGAGGATTAACCCCCCCATGACCAGTCCAGAGTGAAGACCGCTGAAAACAAACTTTGGACTGCATCATGACAGTACCCCCCTCTCAATGGCGGGCTACCAGACCCCTAGACTTCCCTGGATAACGAGCATGAAAGGCCCGGACCAACAGATCCGCATGGACCGAATGCGCTGGCACCCATGACCGGTCCTCAGAACCGTAACCTTTCCAATGGACCAAGTACTGTAGTGAACGGTGGAGCATACGAGAATCCACCACCCCTTCCACCTCATACTCGGTCTGACCATCCACAACAGGCAGCGGGTGGGAAGGAGACTCACCTGAGGAAGGCACTGATGGCTTCAGAAGCACCTTATGGAATACATTGGGGATCCGCAACGAAGGAGGCAAGCGCAAGCGAAAGGCCGCAGGATTAACCACCTCTAAAATTTCATAAGGGCCAATAAACTTGGGACCCAACTTAGCAGAGGGAATTCTCAATCTAATATTCTTGGTGGATAACCATACCTTATCCCCCACCTGGTAAGCCGGCCCCACAGAACATCATTTATCTACAAAAAATGTATACTTGCCCTGAGCTTCCCTAATGTTTCTCTGAACCTCTCTCCAGATCTCCCCCAACCACAGAAAGGCTGAATCAGCCCCTGGACACCCCGAATACAGCTGGGAAAACTCACCAAAGTGAGGGTGAAGCCCATAATTGCAGAAGAACGGGGAAGCACCAGTGGACTGATTGACACGATTATTGAAAGCAAATTCCGACATGGGTATTGCAGAGCATCAATCATCCTGTCTGGACATAGCAAGACATCGCAATATCTGCTCCAAAGACTGATTAGTCCTTTCAGTCTGACCATTGGTCTCGGGATGGTAGGCAGATGAAAAGGTAAGACTGATACCACAAGACGACTTCACTGCATTCAAACAAGCAACACTTGCATTCAAATCAGCTCTCACCTCTGCTAAACAGGCCTACTTTACATCCCTTGTATCTTCCTTATCCCACAACCTCAAACCGCCTCCAAGACTTCTCCCGAATAGCCCCCATCCTCTGGAATTCTTTGACCCTACATGTCCGACTATCAACCACACTCGGATCCTTCAGACGGAACCTGAAAACCCACCTCTTCAGGAAAGCTTACAGCCTGCAATGATCCCCGCTGCCTCCTCACCACTACTGGAGCTACTGCCTCACCAACATCAGAACTGCTGCAACCCCCCAACCTACTGTCTCCTTCCCCACCATCCTGTAGAATGTAAGCCCGCAAGGGCAGGGTCCTCTCTCCCCTCTATATCGGTCTGTCATTGTTAGTTTGTTTACCGTAAGTGATATCTGTAATCTGAAAGTAACCCCTTTTCATGTACAGCACCATGGAATCAAGGGCGCTATATAATTAAATAATAATAATAATACCCAGCCTCTTACAAAAGGCCCTCAAGAATTTTGCCACAAATTGCACTCCTCCATCAGACACCACACTGACAGGAACACCATGCAATCGGACCACATGCTCAATGAATAGTTTTGATAGAGTCTCAGCATTAGGGAGGCCTGCCAAAGGTACAAAATGTGCCTGTTTACTGAACCTATCAACAACTACCCAGATCACGGTTTTGACATTAGAGGGGGGAAGATCAGTGATAAAATCCATGGACAGATGAATCCACTGTCTATCTGAAATTGTCAGTAGTACCAATTCCCCAGCAGGCCGGTTATGGGAGGTTTTAGCGTGAGCACAAGTTTCACAGGAAGACACAAATCCAGTAACATCAGAAACCAACGAAGGCCACCAAAACAGCCTAGTGATGGCTTCACGCGTGGCTGAGATTCCAGGATGCCCACTCAGAGCCGAGTCATGAACTCCCGAAGCACCCTTAACCGATACTGAATAGGCACAAAGAGCTTATTATCAGATACAGATGGAGGAGCAAGAGATTGAGCCTCACAAATCTCTCTTCCAATGCCAAGGACACCGCAGCCACCACCACTCCGCTCTGAATAATGGATTAAGGAGGTTCAGGAGGTGAAACTGGATCTAGGCTATGAGATAAAGCATCAGCCTTCACATTCTTGGACCCCGGTCTGAAAGTAATAGAAATCTGAAATCAGGAAAAAAAAGTGACCACCTTGCCTGTCTCGGAGTCAAACATTTTGCGGACTCGATGTAAGACAGGTTCTTGTGATCTGTAATGACAGTGATACGATGGACAGTCCCCTCCAAAAAATGCCTCCACTCTTCAAACGCCAATTCAATGGCCAATAGCTCCCGGTTTCCCTCATCATAATTCCTCTCAGCAGAGGAAAATTTCCTCAAAAAGAAGGCACAGGGTCTTAAGTTAGTCAACGTGGTGGGCCCTTGGGACAACACAGCCCCCACTCCCACCTCCGAGGCATCTACCTCTACGATAAAGGGTTTAGACAAATCAGGTTGAACCAGTACAGGAGCAGTCATGAAACAGTTTTTCAAAGAAAAAAACGCCGCCAGAGCCGGAGCTGACCAGTTTTTGAGATCAGCCCCCTTACGAGTTAAATCTGTGAGGAGTTTGACCACCTGAGAAAACCCCTTAATGAATTTTCTATAATAATTGGCAAAACCCAGAAAACGCTGAAGACCCTTGAGATCTCTGGGTTGCACCCAATCCACAATAGCCTGAACCTTCCTAGGATCAATGTAAAACCCCTTGGCAGACAAAATGACCCCTAGCAAGGACAATTCTTGTGTAAAAAAATTAACATTTCTCCAGTTTAGCAAAGAGTGAGTTCTCCTTGAGCCTCTGGAGGACCGCACGGAGGTGACCCATGTGGCCCTGTTTATCAGAAGAATATATGAGGATATCATCTGGATAAACTACCATGAAGTGCCCAACAAAATCTGAGAAAACATGATTAATGAAATTCTGGAATACTGCTGGTGCGTTATTTAGGCCAAAGGGAATAACCAAATTCTCAAATAAACCCTCAGAGGTAAGAAATGCAGTTTTCCACTCATCTCCCTCCCGCATACGAATGAGATTATATTCCCCCTGAGGTCCAACTTATAGAACCACCTGGCCCCCGACAATTGATTGTACAAATCGGGTATAAGTGGGAGGGGATAAGTGTTTCTTATAGTGATTTTATTAAGTTCTCAAAATCGAGGCATAGGTGTAAACCACCATCCTTTTTCTTCACGAAAAAGAACCCCGCTGCCACGGGAGAGACAGATGGCCAAATGTGCCCTTACGGAGGCTCTCAGAGATATACTACTTCATAGCGGCCTTCTCAGGGGCGGAGAGATTGTAAAGACGGGCTTTGGGCAATTTGGCACCAGGAACAAGATCAACAGCACAATCGAATGGGCGATGTGGTGGTAGAACCTCAGCCTCTTTTTCGGAGAACACATCCACAAAGTCCTTCAGGTACTCCGGAATACCCTCCAGACTGACGGATGACACAGATACAGTAGTAAGACATATCATAGAACAATTGGGACCCCATTTAACAATTTCCTGAGATTCCCACTTTAACACAGGATTATGTAATTGCAACCAGAGGAACCCCAACACCAGTCCCGCAGGCAGATTGTCCATAACAAGACATGAAATACATTCCTGGTGCAAGGAACTCTGTTGTGAATATGCTGGAGGCGGCTTCTGAGCTGGGGCTCCCTCCGGTGGTTGCTGAGGGTAATGAACTGATTAATGAATGGCCTTCAGCTGGCGCTGAATGGTAGGATATAAGTGGCCTGAGTTCCCAGCAGCCTTGCCGGTTATCAATTGTTCCTTCTGGTCTTGCTTGAAGCACTGCTAGTTTCCTGCTCTCCTTCAGATAAGTGTTTGCTCTTTTTTTTTCCTGTTTGATTTTCTCTGCTGGTTTGCTGCCTGCAGTGGACTGCAGCCTGTCCCCTTTTGGGGGTCTGGCGCTGCAATTGTGCTCCGTTTGTGTCTGCACTTTTGCTTTGCTCTTGCTCTTTTGTTATTTTTTATTTGCTGAATTTGTTACACCAGAGATCTGATTTAGGTGGATGAGATCATGTGATCTCAGGTTTTTTGGCAATCAGAAGTGTTGGTATTTTTGTTAGGGTTTTGTTGGATTGCAGTCAGAATTCTTTCCTGTACTTTTCTTTCTAGACAGATTGGGACCCAGCGTGTGCTCATTCTATTTTCTGTCTGTGTCCGTGCTTTCTTCTTGTCTAACTGCCATTACATGTTTGGGGGCTTCCTATTTTCTTTGGGGATCTGCTCCGGGGCAGATAGCTTTCATCTTTCTGCCTTTAGGTGTAGTTATCTCTCAGGCTGTGACGAGGCATCTAGGATCACCGTAGGAATGCTCCACGGCTACCTCTAGTTGTGTGGTTAGTTCAGGTTACTGCAATCCAATAGGTTCCAGCCTCTCTGGTGTATTACCGCTTTTGCTATTTTTTGCTATTTCTCATCAGTTACCGAAACATAACAGTATTACCGGCCCAAAAACTGAAAATTGTATGGTACTCACAGAAGGGGAAAATAGTAATAAGGAAACTCTGTTTTTTGCATTTTTTTCCCTCTTTTCTCTGGGTGCTGAGGAGGAATTTTTTTTTTCTCTCAATGGAGTTTGCACAGTTGTCTGGCCGTGTGGATCAGCTTGCCACTGAGGTTCGGAGTATTGCTACCTATCTTACTGGGTTGCCGGTTGTGGAACCTAGGATTCCTATGCCAGATTTGTTTTTGGGGGATCGGGCTAAATTTCTGAATTTCAAAAATAACTGTAAGTTGTTTTTTGCCTTAAAGCCTAAGTCCTCAGGGAACGCGGCACAGCAGGTTCAAATTGTCATCTCCCTGCTGCGCGGCGACCCTCAGGATTGGGCTTTTTCCTTGACACCTGGGGATCCTGTTTTGAATGATATTGATGCATTTTTTCTGGCTCTGGGGTTATTGTGCGATGAACCTAATGTCACTGATCAAGCTGAAAAGATCTTGTTGGCAATAAATCAGGGTCTTGAAGACGCTGAGTTGTACTGTCAGAAATTTCGAAAGTGGGCAGTCCTGACCAAATGGAATGATGATGCTTTGCCAGCCCTTTTTCGAAAGGGTCTGTCAGAAAAAGTAAAGGACGTTATGGTGGGATTCCCTGTTCCCTCTGGTCTCAATGATTCTATGTCTATGGCTATTCAAATTGACAGACGTTTGCGTGAGCACAGAGGTATGCGTGAGATAGTTTTGCTTTGTGAGCCAGCTCCTGAGCCCATGCAGTGTGATGGAGTGACTTCTGGGGCTCAGCGTCATGAGTTTCGTAAGCGCAATGGGTTATGTTTCTACTGTGGTGACGCTTCCCATGCTATTTCTGTCTGCCCTAAGCGGAGAAGACGTTTTGCACGCTCAGTTGTCTTGGGTAGTGTTCAGACTAAATTTCTGTTGACTGTTACCCTGATTTTCTCCCTGTCCACATTTTCTACCCCTGCAGAAGTCTATTCCCCTACTGGGCATTGATTCTACCCCTTTGGCGGAGAATAAACCCCAGTTTTCTACTCAGGTGATAATGAGGCTTGAACCAGATCATCAGGAGAGTTGCAAATTTCTGGTGCTGCATAATCTGCATGACATTATTGTACTAGGTTTCCCTTGGTTACAGTCTTATAATCCTGTTTTGGATTGGAAATCTTTGTCTGTGACCAGTTGGGGCTGCCAATGTGTTAATACTGACACTCCTGTTTTTTCTGCCTCTCCCCAGTCTCAGGATGTCCCTGGCTTTTTGACTGATTTTTCTGATGTGTTTAGTGAAAGTAAATCTGCATCCTTGCCCCTCACAGGAGCTATGATTGCGCTATTGAAGTAGTGCCTGGTGGTAAGTTTCTTAAAGGTCGCATTTTTTAATTTATCTGTACCTGAACACGATGCTATGCGATCTTATATCAAGGAGTCATTGGAGAAGGGTCATATCAGACCATCCTCTTCACCCTTGGGCGCCGTTTTTTTTCTTTGTGGCCAAAAAGGATGGTTCATTGAGGCCGTGTATTGATTATCGCCTCCTGAATAAGATCACTGTGAAATATCAATATCCGTTACCTTTGATTTCTGACCTATTTTCCAGAGTGAAAAGTGCTAGTTGGTTTACCAAGCTTGACCTCAGGGGGGCGTATAACCTTATTCGCATTAAGCATGGGGATGAATGGAAGATAGCGTTTAATACCCCAGAGGGGCATTTTGAGTATCTAGTGATGCCTTTTGGGCTTACTAATGCTCCTTCCGTCTTCCAATCCTTCATGAATGATATTTTCAGTGATTTTGTGGATAAATTTCTGATTGTTTATTTGGATGATATCTTGATTTTTTTCCAATGACTGGGACTCTCATGTGAAACATGTTCGGACTGTGTTCCAGATTTTGAGAGAGAATGCTCTGTATGTGAAGGGATCGAAGTGTCTTTTTGGCGTACAGAAGATCTCATTTCTGGGATTCATTTTGTCTTCGTCTGTTATTGAAATGGACCCGGTCAAGGTTCAGGCCATCTGTGATTGGGTTCAACCTACTTCATTGAAGGCTCTTCAGAGATTTTTGGGTTTTGCCAATTTTTATCGTAAATTTATTGGTAATTTCTCTGGTATTGTTAAACCATTGACTGATTTGACCAAAAAGGGTTCCGATGTGGTGAATTGGCCTCCTGAGGCAGTTTCTGCATTTCAGGAACTTAAGCAGAGATTCATTTCTGCTCCTGTTCTACGGCAGCCCGTTGTTTCTCTGCCGTTTCAGGTGGAGGTTGATACCTCTGAGATTGGGGCTGGTGCTGTTTTGTCCCAAAGGGATCCAGAGACCTCTAAGAGTAACCCTTGTGCCTTTTTCTCTCGAAAATTTTCTCCAACTGAACGTAATTATGACGTGCCAGGTGGGCCTTGTTTTTCACACATTTTAATTTTCTGGTTTCTTTTCTTCCTGGCACTAAGAATGTCAAGGCGGATGCCCTCTTGAGGAGTTTCTTTGCAGATTCTCCTGAGTTATCTGATCCTGCTGTTATTTTGAAAGAGGGAGTGGTTCTTTCCGCCATTTCTCCCAATTTGAGACTGGCTCTGGTAGGGTGTCAGGAGGATAAACCTAAGTGCTGCCCTGTTGGGAAGTTGTTTGTTCCAGACCAGTGGAAAAAGAGTGTGATGTCTGAGATTCATTGTTCCACGTTGGCTGGTCATTTTTGGTACCAGAGACTTGGTGAGTCGCTCCTTTTGGTGGCCTACTTTGTCTCGTGACGTCAGGGACTTTGTGCAGTCCTGTGGGACTTGCTCTGGTTCCAAGCCTTGCTCTCGTTCTAGTGGTTTGTTAATGCCATTACCTGTACCCAAGAGGCCATGGACCCATATTTCTATGGATTTTATTTCTGACCTTCCTGTCTCTCAGAGAATGACCGTTATCTGGGTAATCTGTGATAGGTTTTCCAAGATGATACATCTTGTGCCATTACCTAAGTTACCTTCCTCCTCCGAGTTGGTGCCTTTGTTCCTTTTTACTCTCTTTTCCAAAGCAAGTTGTTTCATGTTGTGTCACTGATAAAACATCAAATCACTGCAATGATAATCAGAGGTTTAACGTTAAGCCATAATAAGACCTTCCAACTACCAGTGGCGTAACTTGAAACTCATCGGCCCCGATACGAAAGCTCCAATGGGGCCCCCAAATATTTTAAATCTTTAATAGCAATAGTCTTTTTCTATAGGCCAAAAGGACTTTTAGGGCCCCCTATTCTCCAGGGCCCAGGTGCGATTGCAACCCCTGCTACTGTTGTAGTTACACCCCTGCCAACTACCATGTATCTTACATAATACTATCATTTTCTTATATAGCAGACCTTTGAGGCTGTCAGATACAAGGGCCTGAGTGAACTGCTATAACTGCTCCTCTTTTAGCTTCACCCCTGCTGAAAGAAGAACTGTCCCAATGTCTTTAAGGCCTAATGCCATTTTAATGAGGAAAAACAGCTGAAAATGATCTTATGGAAGTCCTAGTGACTTTTATAAAGAAGTGTAATTTTTTCGACCGTACTTCACATCACATTTAAACTTTGTAAGCGAGCAACTCTAAAAGCACAAGTGTTTTTAAATGATCAGTGGTGGTCTCAGGACTAGAGATGAGCAAACTTGTTCAGAAAACATCCGCCAATCTCAAATTGGGCCATAACATAGCTCATTCGGATTCGTGTTCGGATTCCTGAGCATATTTCCTAAAAATCTGCAAAAGAAGACCAAAGTTTGGTAATCGACCAAGTTCACTAAGGACTCTTTCAGACGTCAGTGTTTCCAGTAGCAGCATAGGCCCCAAAATGTCCCGCACAGGTGCCCACTGATGAAACACAGATGAAATCCCTGTATCATCATTGTGACACGCATTACTGTTTGCGCTGTTCCCCGACGCCGGGTGCTGAAGTGAAGACAGCTCACATCACTGTCCCCTGCTCATGCTATCATCAACGCTAGTGTGAGCAGGTACCAAGATGCAATAACGGAAGTAGACAGAGCAAAAGTTAACGTAGAATTTACGTAGAATTTACTTTAACAGGGAATACTCTGTGCAGGGAGAGAATAAAGGTGTAACAGAAGTGTAACGAATATGCAGCCTGGGATATAACAGGAATAGGGGATTTAAAGGAGCGTTCAAAAACAACAAACTTATCAGTCCGACTACGTCAAGAGTGTGGAATCCTAGGTTCAAACGATGACGCCAAGGCCGTGACTAGAGTTGAGCGATACTTTCCGATATCCAAAAGTATCGGAATCGGAATGGTATCGCCGATACCCCAAAAATATCGGCGATACCCGATACCGATACTGGAAATCCAATGTAAGTCTATGGGAACAAAATATCGGAATTAAAAAAAGCCCATTCTTGCCTTGTTGGTTAATTGTACATGAAGGAAAACAACAAAGAGTAATGTAGAATGTATTGGGGGAGGTTGAGGAGACATTAAAGGCATAGATGTTTAACCCAATCAAATGGAATAGCATTAATATTTTTTTTTTTAAAGATGTTCGGATTGACGAAGAAATTGACAATGTTGTTAACGTTTTTTCTATTTTGGCAAATATGTATGTTTCACAACTTCCATGCTCTTCACCTTTTTAACTTTTGACACACTTTCTCCTTCATAATCTTCAGCAGCATCATCTTTTTCATCAAATTATTCTTCATCTTCACCTTCTTTATCTTCTTCTTAAACTTCTTGCTATTCATCTTTTTGTTAACATTACTCATATTGTTCTTATTCAACTATTATTCTTCTTCATCTTCTTCCTCTTCATCTTCATCTTCTTCATCATATTCTAATTTTGGACAGAGATTCCTGTACTTGTAATCTGTAAAAGTATGAATTTTTAATCCTTGCGTTCTTGCTGTCACAAAAGTTTTAAATTACAACAGTATTTGTCCGTGTTGAGTTTAGCCTGCAGCAGCAGTCATTTTCCAGGGGCATGTCTGGTTGCGCAAGGCTTTATCCGGCAACACTACCTTCCTTGTGTCACGGGTAGGGTAGCGTGTGTCTATTATATGACTCTCTCTAAAATGTGACGTTACGCAGCCTTATTCTGCCCTAGGGACGCCAAAAATACGACAGCAGTAATCATTTACTGTATAAAACTCCACCTATGAGCAACAAAACAAGCACGTTCCCTCTTCTGTTTCCTGCGCTGACATGTGAGGAGGGAGTTTGGAGATGCTCCTGAATTCCTCCCAGGTATCCAAGCATATCGGGCCCATAGGAGAGCAGTAAAACCACCCCCGGGAACACTGACACCTTTTACATTCGTGGGGACATAATATATGGAGCGCTACTTGCTACGGAGTTCACAACAGACCCCGAACGGTTTACCTATCCAACTGAAGCAGAAGGACAAGATGGCGCATGGAGGAGACAAAGAGGAAAGAGGCGCGATGCTGAGCGCTGCCATAGACATGCAGCAAGAGCTATTATCAGAAGCACCATGTGACCTGAGAGTTCCTCAGGAATTTGATTCGCAGAAAATGGCTGAAGAGAGGTCAAAGCCCTTCTCTTACCAGACATTCAGAAGCTGCTGGAGTCGGCATTGCAATCATCATTGTCTTCCATACAAAAGTCTGTACACCTGAATACCATTGCAATTACCAAGCTGCAACAGGATGTGGCGCTGCTACAACAGGAGAAGCAACTTGGCCAAGACAGAGAACAGAACCTTCAGCAGAAGTTACAAAATTTGAGAGACAAAACAGAGGACTTGGAAAATCGCTCGAGACAAAGCAATTTACGTCTCGTCGGACTGTCTGAATCGTTTAAATCAGCAGACTTACAATACATCTGTGAGAATGATCTACCGAAAATATTGTGACTTAACTACTACTGTCGTGTGTAACGTGCACATCGTGTGGGACCACCGCAAAACAACAACAGGCGAGGGGAGGCATCGAAACCAACGATGTACAGACCACGGCAAGTAATAATTAAGCTGTTACATTATAACGACAAAGTTTCATTGTTACGGCCATTCAGAGAAGTGAGGCGCCCAGTGCTACTCCATGGCTATGAGATTCTGCTCTTTGATGACTTCTCAGTATCGGTGTCCAAGAAGAGGAGGGCGTTCAGTTTAATTTGCACAACGTTGTTTGAGCGAGATGTTCGCTTTCAACTACTGTTCCCAGCCCGTTAGCGGTTCCAAAGATCTGACGGGACATATGTCATTAATGACACACCAGAACAAGCCGAAGCAGCCTTGGAACGAAATCAACAAAGTTATAGGGAAGTACAGTGACGCAGTTGCAGGTTCTCCCCACGCAGACGACGACAAGATGGCAGTTCATGAAGGAGATCAGGAAAGATGAAAGAGATTCTCTCCACGTTAAATGACATATGAGATATATTTGCTGTTTGAGCCGTTTCTATTGGAGTTCCTTCATACCTATGCTAAAGCATGATAGTTTTGCTGCAATTTTAGATGGTTAAATTAGTTAATTGATATTAGATGTTGAAGATCTCTCATGAGAGTGGGGGTCTTGATAAACGTGGGACAAATGAGTTAAACATTATATATGGAGGGACAATAAGTGAAGCAGGCTATTGGGGTTTCATGCTTTGTACACATGGGGGGTACACTGAATAGCCTGGGAGGATGGGGGTAATCTCCTCACAGGTTAGAAAAAAGGAAGTCACATAAACACAGGTAGTGGTGGAGAGACTACGACCGCTTACAGCGGTTTATTGGTAAACAAGAGTTACTAGAAAAGGGTAGCAAGGGACCTCTCTCCAATAATTAATCCTGGAATTGTCAATATATCTTGATTAGGTATTTGATATTGTGGTGCTGCTTCCTCCTTTCCTCGCAGGTTGGTGCCAACGACGGCCATAAGAGGGTACACCGTCTCCTCCAGCACACTCTTAATTTTTCTGTCGCCCATTCAACATGAAGATCATCTCCTGGAATATCAAAGGCTTGCGTGCGCCGGAGAAGCGCACAAAGATTCTGAGGTACCTCCGCCGGTGGAAGCCGTACATAGCACCTTTTTTTTTGGAAAATCTAAATAAAAAGGAACTTTAAAAAAAAAAAAAAAACCCTCTTCAACAATCTACAAGACAAACAAGCATGATGGGTGACGCTGCCTTTATTGAGTTACAGTATTAGATCGACATTGTCCATGAGTAACTATGCACTGTGATAGCTATATAGCATTATTAATTTAAATCTGTTATGGTTGTTTCAACAGCACTTGCAGGTCTAACTACCTATTGTTTGTATGCATGATGCACTTTCTTGGTGTAATTATTTATTATTGCGCATTATTACCAGGTTTACATGATGGCCATTTCATATATGGTGTGTGAAGTTACAGTTGTCCTCACTCTGTGTTGATTTTTATTATGTCTGTCATTAATAAAACTCGTGAGGATGATGATGATGATGTTTATGATTCGTACATCCATTGACTGCATTATCTTACAGGTACAGATAACGTTCCTTAAGAACCATTAATTGATAATTATGAAATGTAGTTTTATCCATTAATTTAAAAAAGTAAACACTATGTTTTAGTTTTTGTTACCATTTCTACTAGCCATGTGCAGATATGCGCTGTGATGACAAATTAATATTTGTCCATATTTCTTATAAAAAATTTTCATTTTAGCCCTTGAAAACTTAAATCTTTCCTGTTTTAAGCATAACAATCAGGGTGACGGCTCATCCCTATTTGGAGCATGTTCGACATGGGTTTTTCTGTGCATGTGTAGGGAACAGGAGACTTCTTGCCGCTGTGGTACACCAAAGGGGATCTTGCTGGATGTGAGATATATTTCTTCTAGCAGACTGAAGTTTGCTCAGGATTTTCCATGATCACAAGGACCTGTGATAAGGTCATAGTAACGTGATCTGGTCATCTGATGTGTACCTCACCTGAGGATGTGGAGTAGGCCTATAAATCAAGGAGCGGTTGTAGTTGGTGTGTGGAAGGAAGGATTTTGGCTGGAGTCAGCCTGGAAGATTGTTTTGTTACTGTGTGCCAGTGTGCACCAGGAAGCGAGTACCAGACCACCCGGAATGGGACCTGGCGGTCTCTGCTGACCTGCAGCCGCTTAGTTAAGCCCGTCCCAAGCAAGGGTGAGTCTGGCACCAGTGGTTCTCCAAACTGTGGTGATTTATGTTCTGTTTTTATTTTGTTATCTGGACTTTTTCTTGAACTCATGATTAAAACCACTGAAATTTGAAGTAAAAGGCGGTGTGTTTGCCTCATTACTGCGGCCCAGCCCTGCCTACCAGAGCGGATCCCTACAATTGGTGGCTTCAATGCGGGCAACGCAGTGAGGTCAGGCTGTTTTTTCCTGCATGACAGTAAATGTCCTAGGTAAAGAAAGTGACGCAAAACCCGGTGGATAACTGTCCCAAGATGGAGAACACAGTAAAAATGCTGGAGGAGGCCATGCGGCAGCAACAGCAGGCTATGCAGCAGCAGCAGCAGCAGCAGGCTATACAGCAGCAGGCTATGGAGCAGCAGCAGGCTATACAGCAGCAGGCTATGGAGCAGCAGCAGGCTATACAGCAGCAGGCTATGGAGCAGCAGCAGATATTTAATCAACAGCAACAGGAAACCAATAGTCTAGTGATGCAGCACATCACAGCGCCGCAGACAGCAGGAGCTGCCCGGGGATGGCAGGATGTCCGGAAAGCGGTGCGTACAGCGATCCGAAAGATGGAGCAATCAGATGACGTCGAGGTGTACCTGGAGATGTTGGAAGGCGTGGCTAAAAGGGAGAGACTGCCCCGGTACCAGTGGGCCGAGATCGTGGCTCCGTTTTTTTAATTCAGGACCCGCAAAAGCCTCTAGGGACCTACCCCCCGAGCAACAGGAGGACTATGAGAGCGTCAAGGGTGAGATACTTGCACGTCTTGGGGTAAATGTTTTGGTCCGAGCACAGCGGGTATACCAGTGGAACTTTTCCCCTTCCGAGCCATCTCGGTCACAGCATTATGACTTGATACACCTGATAGAAAAGTGGTTGCAGCCGGAGGTGTTGTCACCCCGCGCTATGCTGGATCGTATAGTGACTGATAAATTCTTGAGAAATTTGCCACACACCCTTCAAACATGGCTTGGACAGGCAGCCCTACTGATGGTCTCCAAATGGTAGACCTCATTGAAAGATATGGGGCTACCAAGGAGATACAGGGAGAGACTACCCGGAAGGTACCAAGTAAATTCCACAAACCTTCACCCACAGCTTGGCGAGCAGAGACTCGGAGGGCCGCCCAGGACGGGTCGGGGAACGAAAGGTGCCCCATAATCTGTTGGCGGTGCCAACAACCAGGACATGTGAGAGCTGTTTGCCCCCACCTGACAGAGCCCATGGACAACAACTTTAAATACTATCAGTCTCACTATGCAGAACACATGTGTGCAGTGGTCAAAGCAGAGGGACCCAATATGAACCATTTGTGTAAAGTGCAGGTGGAGGGTAACCCTGCTGTGGCTCTAGTGGACTCAGGGAGTCTCGTGAGTGACCCTAATACGAGCCAGCCACGTCCAAATCAGCGAGTATACTGCTGGGAAAATGGGTGTGTTGTGTATACATGGTGACTTCAAACATTATCCTACCACCCTGGTGATGATAAACACGCCAGCGGGGAGGAGGTGACACGAGGTGGGGCTGGTGGTTAATTAACATTAATAATGGGGAGAGATTTTCCGTTATTTTATGTGCTTTGGCCTGTAATTACCCCTCCCACAGAACAGTCGTCGGCACCAGTGGCAAACAGGTTGCATTCTCCAGAAGTCGGGCATGAACCTGGTGGCCCAGAGGAAGATGTACTGGCGGTAGGAGTACCTTAGCCTTCGGTGGAGGAGGAAAACCCCTCTCCTATAGAAGTGTTAGGTGGGGAGATGGAAGATTTGCCACCGGGACCAGAATTGTCATACTTAAATGTGGCAGGTGACAATTTTGGTACGGCGCAACTACGGTACCCTACGTTGACTCGAGCCAGGGAAAATGTACTGGTTGTCAATGGGGAACCACAACACCCCAGGGCAGCTAAAGTATTTACCCGATTTGAGCTGAACCAAGATTTGCTGTATGGGGAAATTGTCGAGCAATTGCTGGTACCGCAGTCATATCGGAGGTTGGTAATGGACTTAGCACATGCGCATGTACTAGGGGGACATTTGGGACCAAAGAAAACCCTAGACAGAATTCTACAACGGTTTTACTGGCTATGGGTCTATGAATAAGTTAAACGGTATTGTTACTCTTGTCCCGTGTGCTAGGTAACCAGTCCGCAGCCTCATTTTCAGAGTCCCTTGGTGCCATTACAAATTATAGAGGTACCGTTTGAGAGAATAGCCAATGGATCTGGTGTGGACGGTTAATAAATCAGCAAGGGGTCATCAACACATCCTCGTAGTTCTAGATTACGCTACCAGGTATCCTGAGGCTATTCCCCTGCGACACACCTCGTCTAAACTGATCGCAAAATAACTCATGGGTATGTTCTCTCGGGTGGGAATCCCTCAAGAAATCTTAACAGATCAGGGGACCCCCTTTATGTCAAAAATCATGAAGGAACTCTGCCACGTGTTAAACAGTTGCGCACATCGGTCTATCATCCCCAAACAGACGGTTTAGTAGAAAGGTTCAATAAAACCCTGAAGAATATGTTGAAAAAAAAGTCTCTAAAGATGCTAAGGACTGGGATCTCTTGTTGCCATACCTGATGTTTGCAGTGCGGGAGGTGCCCCAGGCATCTACGGGGTTCTCGCCCTTTGAACTATTATATGGCAGACATCCCGTGGCTTACTCGATATAGCTAAAGAGGCCTGGGAAAACCATACAACTCCCCACAAAAGTGTGATAGAACATGTGGCCAAAATGCAAGAGAGAATGGAGACAGTCCTACCATTAGTCCGAGAACATATGGAATCAGCACAAAGGTCACAGAGGCAGGTCTATAACCGGGAGACACGGGTAAGGTCCTTTAACCCTGGGGATCGGGTGTTGGTACTTGTGCCTACAGTGGATAGTAAGTTCCTTTCAAGGTGGCAGGGACCCTACGACATTATAGAGAAGGTGGGACCAGTAAACTATAAAATACACCAACCAGGGCGGAGAAAGCCAGAACACGTATACCATGTGAATCTGCTCAAACCATGGAAAGACAGAGACCCGCTTGGTCAGGATTGTCCACGGCCTGCATTTCCAGTACAGATGGCTTCCTTGCCTCAGGAGAAGGCAAGAGAAGTCCTCTCCGCCGTCAAAATATCAGACACTTTGTCGCACAGACAAGTTCAGGAAGTCAGAGAGTTTGTTCGCCGAAATACAGATTTTTTTTGGAACTTCCTGGTCGTACCTCCCTAATACAACATGACATTGTCACTGAGCCGCAGGGCAAAGTACGATTAAAGCCATATCGGGTGCCTGAGGCCCGGCGACAAGCCATCTTGGAAGAGGTCAAGAAGATGCTGCAGTTAGGGGTCATTGAAGAGTCCCAGAGTGAGTGGGCCAGCCCAATAGTCCTAATCATAGAATCATAGAATGGTAGAGTTGGAAGGGACCTCCTGGGCCTTCTGGTCCAACCCCCTGCTCAAAGCAGGATTCTCTAAATCATCCCAGACAGATGTCTATCCAGCCTCTGTTTGAAGACTTCCATTGAAGGAGAACTCACCACCTCTTGTGGCAGCCTGTTCCACTCATTGATCACCCTAACTGTCAAAAAGTTTTTTCTAATATCTAATCTGTGTCTCCTCCCATTCAGTTTCATCCCATTGCTTCTAGTCTTTCCTTGTGCAAATGAGAATAAAGATGATCCTTCTACAATGTGACAGCCCTTGAGATATTTGTAGACAGCTATTAAGTCTCCTCTCAGTCTTCTTTTTTGCAAGCTAAACATTCCCAAATCCTGCAACCGTTCCTCATAGGACATGGTTTGCAGACCGGTCACCATTCTGGTGGCTCTTCTCTGAACTTGCTCCAGTTTGTTGATGTCTTTTTTAAAATGTGGTGCCCAAAACTGGACACAGTATTCCAGATGAGGTCTGACCAAAGAGGAGTAGAGGGCAATAATGACCTCACGTGATCTAGACTGTATGCTTCTGTTGATACATCCTAGAATTGCATTTGCCTTTTTTGCTGCTGCATCACACTGTTGACTCATGTTAAGTCTGTGAACAATTAGTATACCCAAGTCTTTTTCACATGTGCTGTTACTTAGCCCTATTCCTCCCATTTTGTATATGCTTTTTTCATTTTTATTGCCCAGATGTAGTACTTTGCATTTTTCCCTGTTAAAATCCATTCTGTTAGTTGCTGCCCACTGCTCCAGTTTATGTTATATCTTTTTGAATCCTCTCTCTCTCTTCTCTAGTATTAGCTACCCCTCCTAGCTTTGTGTCATCAGCAAATTTGATCAGTTTACCCTCAATTCCTTCATCTAAATCATTGATAAAGATGTTGAACAATACAGGGCCCAAAACAGAGCCTTGTGGTACCCCACTTGAGACATTCTTCCAACTGGATGTGCAGCCATTTACAACCACTCTTTGGGTCCGATCACTAAGCCAGTTATGAATCCACCTAACAGTTGCCTTGTCCATTCCATACTTAGTCATTTTTTCAATAAGGATTGTGTGAGATACTTTGTCAAATGCTTTGCTGAAGTCAAGATATACTATATCTACAGCATTTCCCTGATCCACCCAGTCAGTGATTCTGTCATAGAAGGAAATTAAGTTAGCCTGACATGACTTATTAGTTACAAACCCATGCTGACTCTGTTTAATCACTTCATTCTTATCCAGGTACTTGCATACATGTTCTTTAATAATTTGTTCAAAGATCTTTCCTGGTATAGAAGTCAGACTCACCGGCCTGTAGTTCCCTGGGTCCACCTTCTTCCCCTTTTTGAAGATAGGAACAACATTTGCTCTTCTCCAGTCTTCTGGGACTTCTCCTGTTCTCCAAGAATTTTCAAAGATTATGGACAGTGGTTCAAGAATTTCTTCTGCTATCTCCTTCAGTACCCTGGGGTGTAATTCATCTGGACCTGGAGACTTGAATTCATTTATGTTAGCTAAGTGTTTCCTCACTGTCTTTCTGTTTATAGATATCCTGGATTCTTCTATTCCTTTAATAGGACAGTGAAGATCAGTTGATGTTACATTTCCTTTCTGAGAGAAAACAGATGCAACATAGGAATTTAAAAGTTCAGCCTTCTCAACATCCTGACTTACCATTTCATCATTTTCATCCTGTAAAAATCCTATAGCATCTTTGACTTTTCTTTTACTTTTGACGTATCCCCAAATTCCTTTTTTGTTGCTTTTGATGTCACTTGCAAGCCTTAATTCATTGTCAGCTTTAGATAATCTGATTTGTGCCCTGCAGGTTCTGCAGACGGCATTATATTCTTCTTTAGATATGCCTCCCTCTTTCCATTTGATAAACATTTCTTTCTTCCTTTTTAGCATGTGTTTAAGTTCTATGTTCATCCATCCTGGTTTCCTTAAATGCTTCCCATTCTTCCCTCTTTTCGGAATTGTTAACGATTGTGCTTTGAGAATCTCATTTTTCAAGATTTTCCATCCTTCCTGGACATTTTTGTCCTTAAGGATATCCAGCCATTGGATCCCTCCAATTCTCTTTCTGAGTTCCTTAAAATCTGCCTTTCTGAAATCTAACCTTGACGTCTGAGTCTTCACAGGTCTTCCTCCTCTTGTTATCCAAAATTCTAAAATAATACTAATAAATTCTAAAATTCTAAACTAATACCAAAGCCAGATGGGACACTAAGGTTCTGTAATGACTTCAGAAAACTGAATGAAATTTCTAACTTTGACGCCTACCCCATGCCCCGGGTCGATGAGTTAATAGAGCGGTTTGGGCAGGCACGTTATTTTTCACTCATTGACCTCACAAAATGGTATTGGCAGGTGCCACTAACAAAAGCAGCGAGAGAGAAAATGGCTTTTTTAACACCCGAGAGACTGTTCCAGTATATAGTCCTACCCTTCGGGTTGCATGGCGCTCCAGCGACATTCCAGAGGTTAATGGACGTTGTTCTTCGTCCTCATCGCCGATATGCTGCGGCCAATCTGGACGATATTGTGGTGTACAGTACAGACTGGGAAAGTCACTTAGCCAAGGTACAGGCGGTGATAGATTCGCTGAGACAAGCAGAGCTAACTGCCAACCCAAAGAAGTGTTCCATAGGGTTGGAGGAAGATCGCTACCTGGGGTATGTGATTGTGAGAGGAGTTATCAAAGGCCAAATAAACAAAGTGGAGGCAATCCAAAACTGGCCCCGTCCACTCACCACTAAACAAGTGAAAGGGTTTTTGGGGTTAGTGTGATACTACCGGCGGTTTATTCACAATTTTGCAACACTGTCGGCGCCGTTAAATGACTGCCTAAAAGGCAGGAATTTAGTAATGGTGCCATGGAATGATCAGCTTGAAGAAGCGTTTGTAAAACTAAAAGGGGCACTGTGTGTGTGTCACCATTTTTGATCACACCCGACTTCAAAAGAGAATTCATTGTCCAGACTGATGCGTCAGAGGTAGGTGTGGGGGCCGTTTTGTCTCAGGAGGTTAACGGGGAGAAGCATCACATTACTTTCCAGAGTCGAAAGCTAACTCCAGCTGAAACCAGATACAGCATTGTAGAGAGAGAGAGTGCCTGTCGATCAAGTGGGCACTGGAGTCGTTGCGCTACTATCTGTTGGGGAGAACATTTTGGTTGTTAACTGATCATTCCCCTCAGACTGGCAGTGTTGTATCCCAGGGAGTAGATTCAGGTGGTAGATAGATGAACATAACAGGAGAAATTGATAACGTTGCCAACCAGTTATTTAATCTGAAAACGGACAGGCAAATTCTGGCGAGATCCATGCCTTGTTCATTTTCAGAAAAGTAAGCCGGTCTACATTATCGGAGGATAGTCGCATGCGACGGTCTGTTAGTACACCACCTGCTGCACTAAAGACGCGCTCCGATAATACACTGGCAGCAGGGCAAGCCAGCACCTCCAATGCATACTGGCTAAGCTCTGGCCATGTATCCAGCTTAGAGACCCAAAACTTGAAAGGGGAAGAGCCATCTGGGAGTACACTGAGAGGGCAAGACAAGTAGTCTGTCACCATCTTACGGAAACGTTGCCTCCTGGTGACTGGAGGCGTCTCGGATGGTGTAGACATTTGTGGCGCTGACACAAAACTTTGCCACATTTGGAACATACTGGTCTTGCCCCCCTGTGTAGAGGCGCTGCTTGTGCTCCCTCTTGTTGCAGAGCTGTCTCCATTGCCTCCACGCACAGAGCTGCTTTGTAAAGCAGTAGCAGCAGCGTTCTCGGCTGGAATGGAGAACATTATGGATTGCACCAGTGTGTCTTTGTACTCCCGCATTTTACGCTCCCGGTTCAATGGTGTGATGAGGCTTTGTAAGTTGTCCCGGTAGCGAGGGTCTAGGAGGGTGTACACCCAATAATCAGACGTGGTGAGAATGTGGGCGATGCGGCGGTCGTTTCTCAGGCACTGCAGCATGAAATCAACCATGTGCTGCAGACTCCCAACTGGCCAAGAAACGCTGTACTCTGTAAGAGGCGTCATCTGTACCTGCTCTGCATCACCCCACCCTCGCTCTACATACTGACTAGAGCGTTGTGTACCTCCCTCTGTAGCAATTTCTTCCTCCTCCATTGACTCCTCCTCATCTTCCTCACAAAGTGAGCCCTGCAAAGCCCTTTGGGAGGAACCACGTTGCGCTGACTGTCCAAAAGGTGATGGAATTTGTGTCTCCTCATCCTCCACCTCTTCCAAAACCTCATCCCTAAAGGTACTGCCACACTAAACAATCCCGCTAGCGATCACAATAACGACGCATACTAATGCGATCGCTAGCGGGATTGTTTCTATATCGCTAAGTGCGGCCACATTTAGCGATACAGTTAACGACGGTATCGCCGTTAGCGATCTTCTTAACGACTTTAGCGGTACAAAAGTACCGCTAAATCGCTAAGAAAAGGTGCCACACTAGCGATATATACTTACCCAGCGGGAGCGCCGACGAGAAAATAGGGTCCGGAGCGATTCCAGCGACGAGCGAGATCACAGCAGGAAGCTCGTCGCTGCCAGCTGCCGCACTGAACAACATCGCTAACGGGATCGCTAAATAGTGACGTTTTTTAGCGATCCCGTTAGCGATATTGTTCAGTGTGGCATACCCTTTAGTGCTTGCAGTGTTTTTTGAAGTAGGCAGATAAGGGGGACAGTCAGGCTGACTAGTGCATCATCTGCACTCGCCATCCACGTTGACTCATCAAACGCACGCAAAACGTGGCAGATGTCCTTCATAGAGGCCCACTCAGTAGTGGTGAAGTGTGAACGGCGCAAATTGCGTGTTGATTGCGCCTGTTGCAGCTGATACTCCATTACTGCTGTCTGCTGCTCACACAACCGCTCCAACATATGTAACGTGGAATTCCACCTGGTGGGTACGTCACATATGATGCGATGTTCAGGAAGGCGCAATCTGCGTTGCAGAGCTGCAATGCGCGATCTGGCCATGCTGGAACGTCGCAAGTGAGCGCACTCTAGGCGGACCATTTTGCAGCAGTGCATCAAGATCCGGATAGTCCCTCAAAAAACTCTGCACGACCAAGTTGAGCACATGTGCCAGACATGGTATGTGAGTGAGGTTGCCAAGGGCCAGAGCTGCCACCAGATTTCGGCCATTGTCACACACTACCAAGCCTGGCTGGAGATTCGCTGGCAAAAACCACACGTCGCTCTCCTGCTTGATGGCATTCCAGACCTCCTGCGCTGTGTGGCTTCGATTCCCCATGGAAATTAATTTCAGGACGGCCTGTTGACGTTTGGCCACGGCTGTGCTCATATCGGTCGCAACAGGTAAGCGTTCACGGGTCCATGTGGAGGTAGACCGTGACGGCTCCTGCAGCGATGATTCTGAGGAACTGGAGTAGGAGGAGGAGTCAATGTGTACAGACTGGATTCCAGCAATCCTTGGAGTTGGCAGAACACGTACAGCGCCACTCGCAACATCTGTACCGGCTCCACAACATTCACCCAATGGGCAGTGAGGGAAAGGTATCGTCCCTGGCCATGGGTACTGGTCCACGCATCAGTGGTCAGGTGGACCTTGCTACTGACGGCGTTTAGTAGCGCATGTTTAATTTTTCCCTCAACATGCTTTTGCAGAGCAGGGACGGCTTGCCTGCTGAAATAAAATCGGCTTGGCACATTGTATTGTGGGACTTGCAATGCCATTAAGTTCCGGAAACTGTCAGTCTCCACCAGCCTGAATGACAGCATTTCAAGGGACAGGAGTTTTGCAATGCCAGCATTCAGAGCCTGTGCTCGTGGATGGTTTGCCGAGTATGGCCGTCTTTTATCCCATGCCTGTGCTACCGATGGCTGTACAGTGGCCTGGGAGTGTGAGGATGACAGGGAACTTGCAGCTGTGGGTGGAATAACACTTTGTCTCTGGACAACAGTGACCGAGGTTCTTCCATGGCGATCGTGTGAGGAAGCCGAACCAGCTGTGTGTGAGCTGGAGGAAGAGGCTCCAATACGAGCTGAAGATGTAGGTGCTGCTGTAGGTTGGCCTACATCTCCAGTGTGTGTTTGTAACTCAACTATGTGCTTTGTCCGCACATGTTTCCACATATTAGTGGTATTGAGGTTACTGACACTTTCACATCTTTTTACTTTTTGCTTACACAGCTTGCATTTGACATAGCAAATATCATCTGCAAGTGTGTCAAAAAAGGACCACGCAGTGCAAGTCCTGGGAGCGCCCGTTTTGACTTTTGGAAGAGAACTGCTCCCAACAGGTGCCAAACTGGAGGCTACAGGCAACCGAGTCTGCAGCGTACCTCTCCCTCCTGTTTGTACCGTTGGGCCAATCTCTTCCTCAGAGCTGCTCCCACCACCTTCCTGTTCCTCACGCCATGTTGGGTCTTGGACCTCATCATCTCCACTACCCTCTTCCAACACCTGCTGCTGTTGGGTGGTCTGGACAGCACCATGCTCAACAGAAACTGGCAACTGAGTCTCATCATCATCAGATGTGTTCTGCGGTGTGCTGACCATCGGCACTGGCTCACCCGCCTCTTCAGATTCAGAGAGACACAGCTGTTGCGCATCACTGCATACTCCCTCTTCTTCAAATTCCAGAATGCTGCTTGGCTGGGCCCCTGTTTGCAAGCCAACAGATTCTGAGAACAGAAGCAGAGACTCAGCTGGCTCCAGTTCAGAACTCTCTGACTGCCTGGGCAATTTGACAGGCGGTGAACAGACAGATGGTTGCTCAACAGTGTTGTGGTCCTGAGAGGAGGTGGAAGCAATTGAAGTCGATGCATTGGCTGCCATCCAACCAACAACGGCTTCAATTTGTTCTTCCCGCAGCAGGGGGGTACGCCGAGCTCCTACAAAACTGCACATAAAGGAACGCTCACGGGGAAAACTGGTGGATGCTGTGTCACTGGGGACGGCAGCAGCCACAGAATCCCCACGTCCTCTCCCTGCTGAAACTCCACGGCCACGACCACGTGCCTTACTCCCTGCCTTCTTCATCTTGGTAGATTGATAAAGAAAGTCAGAAAAGTTATAAGGCCTAAGTGTGGTTATTACGCAGAGACTGCAGTGAACACTGCACACAACTGTTCACTATCTCTGAAAGGCTCCTTTCTGTAATTCTATAGTGTTTGCAACCAATGTATTGGATACGGATGGAAGCGCGTCACACTAATAGATTTGAGTTATTTGAAATGGTATGGAGCAGCACCAATTAGAGAAAAATGACAAGATGAGGCAGTGACACACGTTCAGCAGACTACAACCAGCAGTGGTTGAAGAACTAACTGGAGCGTGATCTGCACTCAAAAAAAAACAAACCTCACGGGACTAGAGTGAACACTGAACACAACTGTTCACTATCTCTGAAAGGCTCCTTTCTGTAATTCTATAGTGTTTGCAACCAATGTATTGCATAACATGGAACGCGTCACACTAATAGATTTGAGTTATTTGAAATGGTATGGAGCAGCACCAATTAGAGAAAAATGACAAGGATGAGGCAGTGACACACGTTCAGCAGACTACAACCAGCAGTGGTTGAAGAACTAACTGGAGCGTGATCTGCACTCAAAAACAAAAAACCTCACAGACTAGAGTGAACACTGAACACAAGTGTTCACTATCTCTGAAAGGCTCCTTTCTGTAATTCTATAGTGTTTGCAACCAATGTATTGCATACAGATGGAAGCGCGTCACACTAATAGATTTGAGTTATTTGAAATGGTATGGAGCAGCACCAATTAGAGAAAAATTAAAAGGATGAGGCAGTGACACACGTTCAGCAGACTACAACCAGCAGTGGTTGAAGAACTAACTGGAGCGTGATCTGCACTCAAAAAAAAAAAACCTCACAGAATAGAGTGAACACTGAACACAACTGTTCACTATCTCTGAAAGGCTCCTTTCTGTAATTCTATAGTGTTTGCAACCAATCTATTGGATACGATGGAAGCGCGTCACACTAATAGATTTGAGTTATTTGAAATGGTATGGAGCAGCATCAATTAGAGAAAAATTAAAAGGATGAGGCAGTGACACACGTTCAGCAGACTACAACCAGCAGTGGTTGAAGAACTAACTGGAGCGTGATCTGCACTCAAAAAAAAAAAACCTCACAGACATAGAGTGAACACTGAACACAACTGTTCACTATCTCTGAAAGGCTCCTTTCTGTAATTCTATAGTGTTTGCAACCAATCTATTGGATACGGATGGAAGCGCGTCACACTAATAGATTTGAGTTATTTGAAATGGTATGGAGCAGCATCAATTAGAGAAAAATTAAAGGATGAGGCAGTGACACAGTTCAGCAGACTACAACAGCAGTGATTGAAGAACTAACTGGAGCGTGATCTGCACTCAAAAAAAAAAACCCTCACAGACTAGAGTGAACACTGAACACAACTGTTCACTATCTCTGAAAGGCTCCTTTCTGTAATTCTATAGTGTTTGCAACCAATGTATTGGATACGGATGGAAGCGCGTCACACTATAATTTCAATTGAATGGAGAAGCAAGAATTACACTAAAGAAAAAAAAAGAGTCTGTGAGTGACACGTGCAGATGCCTACAAACAGCGTTGGATGCAGAGCAAACTGCAGCGTCACCTACACTCACACACACACCTTGCACAGAGCTGTTAAAACAACACTGGCAAAAGGAAGCTATACACAGCGGTTGGTAAACTAGCCTGCCTAGAGCACAGTACACAAAATCGCAATCTCTAACTGTCCCTCAGAGTCAGCAGAGCAGCGTTCTGTCCCTTACTGAATTCACAGCACAGTGACGCTAAAATGGCGGCGGCGCCTTTTATAGTACATTCTGACATCATTTCAGCATCCAATCACAGCCATGCCATTAGTTAACATGACCGCAGCAGTACAGGATGTGCCCACACTTCTTAGGATTCCTCATTGGCTGACTAAAATCACATTGCCTCTCAAAGAATTATGGGAACTTCCGATTCCGGTATACGATATATGAAAAATATCGGAACTAAGTATCGGAATTCCAATACAGCGAATATCGGCCGATACCCGATACTTGCGGTATCGGAATGCTCAACTCTAGCCGTGACGCAAGAGGGGTCCAGTGTGGTCCTAAAGGAGATGAGGATCCGGTTACCAATGGCGACGGTGAGTCATCAATGACTTGAAGGGAGTCCTGGGTCCAGGGATGGCAGTGCAGGAACATGAGCAGTCTTTACCACTGCCGGAGCTTAACATTGCTCGGCAGCTGTATACGGGTAGGTAGGGACACAGTTCACAGCAGGTCACCAGCTTTCTCTGCCTCGGCGCGCGCGTCAAACCTCTGCCTTGAGATTATGTCACTCCCGGTCAAGGGTGACAGTGGGTACTTTGCAAGTCTCTGTCGACAGTCTGTGCGGGAGAATACTGCATGGCATGGGCCTGCAGCGTCTCGCTGCTCAGAGGACTGAGCACCATTAAAGTCCCTCTGCGCACCACGTGTTCCCGCCAACTCTGCCCTATTTCCCACGCACTGCGACTTTTTAAGCTTAGCTGCGCCCCCCGTCTCTGGGTGCAAAGGACGGTCCGGGGTTTTATTCTTTCCCCAGTACAACATGGGTGACAGCCCCAACAGTTCCGGATCTGTCACGGAAGAGGTACGTCCGGTCCTTCTCCTTACATTCCACCTCTCTTTGTGCTCGCCATTCCACGGGCGAGAGTTCTTGTAATATGCGTTGACATTCTCCTATTCCTTGGACAATTTGTTGTCAAAGTGATCTTGATTATAACGATTAGGCGGTTTTCCGGCTGTCGAACGCTCATAACGTCGTAACTCAGAAGGGACTGTTGAATCAAGTTGAGTATTTAAGTCAGGTTGGACTGACTGTTTCGGGGACTCACCCAGTTCAGGTGAAACAGCCATTTCAGGAATCTCAGGAGCCCAAGGGGCTTCAGGTATTTGCTGTTCTTTTGGGCCTACCAGTGACTGGTTGGGGTATTCTTCTTCTTCAGAAACAGCAATGACTAACGGAGGGTTCTCAGGAGTACTAGGTTTCTCTTCTTCTCGTACAGGGTCTCCTGACATGCAGAGACGTAACATGTTTCGATGTGCAACACGAGTAGGGACATTTTCTTCTCCTTCAGGTTGAACTTCATAGACGGGTCCCTCAGAGTTGATTCATCACTTCACCCGATATGGTGTCTTCTCCCACCAACACTCTAGTTTATCTTGAGGATGCTTGTCCCTTACCAACACTCGATCTCTGGCCTGCAGAGCTGTCCCTCACAGTGGCATTGCCCCTCGATGCTCCAGTTCTTGGAACCTGGTCTGTACCAGACAATGTAGAGTCTGCAACTGATGAAAATGTTCTCGGACCCAGGTGGACATCCCCATCCGTGGGTAGTCCTCCTCTGGGTCCAGTTCCAGCTCTGTAGTCTTTTTCCTGGCCTGCTGAAGAGTAAGGAGTAGGGGTGTAACCTGTGGTGCGATGTACACGGTTGTTGTATACCCACATCAATTCTGCTACCAATTCTGGCCACCGAACCTTCCAGTCTTCCTCTAATGTCCTTAACATCTGGATGAGGGTACGATTGAACCTCTTGCAAGCTCCAATCCCTTGAGGGTGGTAGGGCGTCGTCCGACATTTCCCAATTTGGTACAAATGGTGCAGTTCCTCCATCACTCGCCACCAGACTTCTGCACAACACAACTGATGGTCCCAACCCCATTTATAAGGCCAGAAATCCCACTTATTAAACTTGACTACCTCTTGAAGCTCATCAAGAGAATGCCAAGAGTGTGCAGAGCAGTCATCAAAGCAAAAGGTGGCTACTTTGAAGAACCTAGACAATAAGACATATTTTCAGTTTTTTCACACTTTTTTGTTAAGTATATAATTCCACATGTGTTAATTCATAGTTTTGATGCCTTCAGTGTGAATGTACAATTTTCATAGTCATGAAAATACAGAAAAATCTTTAAATGAGAAGGTGTGTCCAAACTTTTGGTCTGTACTGTGAGTTACACTTTTTAGACTCTATATCATTAGTCAGAACTGAATGTTTTTGTACCATAGACATAACCATTGTCATTATCAATTGTAAAAATGATTCAGATCATTAAGATTTGTAGCAGATAAATGGTAGTGAAGGCCTGAATTATGTTTCTCTTATAGTAATAATGAGAGTTTTATTTAAAATTTAAAATGCAATTTTTTTTTTTAATTATTAGTCTAATATCTGGGTCCAGAAACGACCAACTCATTGGTTATTAAGAGTGATTCGTTTGTTCTGAAATCTGCTTTTATAAATCCGGTGAATTATACACATCACGGGGCAATGCAACCAGCACAGTCCCAAATATTCCATTTGTTATCCTGTTTCTCAAGCCTCATTGAAGCCCAGCACTTTAGTGAATAAGCCGGTTCCCTATAGAACTCCTCCTTTTACTATCTAATTCAAGTCTCTAGTGATGATCAGATCGTAAGCCAACAACCCCAGATCTCTTCTTTTGTTGGGAACACATAACTGGAAAGGTTAATGAGAAGAACATAGCAATTGAGAAGTGGGAGGCAGAAGAAGGAGGGAGGGAGCGTGGAGATGATGCAGGGACGGTTGAAAACCTAAAAGCTGACAGATGGGCCGCTTTCAATTTGCATTCCCCTGAGAAGCCTTCAGCAAAGCTATACCTTCTGATCAGACTAGGGGTAAGAGGCTGTGACAAAGCAACAAGGGCAGCGCACATGAGTTTCCACCAATACTAACGCTGATCCACCAAGCAACTACCTAACACAAAAATAGTCTGTAATTATATGGCTTTATATGCCTCTCGTCTCACCAGAAGTTTTCTCTATGTAGTTCACTTTTGCAATGTTCTCATTGTATTAATTGTAGGTGTATTATGGGGAAAATGGGGTAAAATGTATATTTGTATATATAGCAGTTCCATAACATACTACCATTATTGGTATAGCACTCTTTATGAGTACTGGACCCTGTGACGTGCAGAATGCCATTTTGGCAGCCTATATTCAGTCTATGGAGTGTCAGACCCGGGTTGCTTCACATAGAGGGGTATATTAAGGAATGTAATATATGTGATTACTTAATATATAAGTGTAGGTTCACTTCATAGTCAGTACATGATTAGAGGTTATATTGCATATATTGTTTATACCCCGATGATGCAGTGTATCTAACACTAATGTATGAATAGAAAGATTTTACTGATATCATTCATACACCAATACAACTGTCTTTCCACTTGACAGTTCTGCACACCATGTATATTTTTTATACCTGTTGTAAATATCGCTGATCTCCTGAATCTGGTATATTTTTGTTTCTGAACCTCTCTGTTCCTGAGATATGGCTCCCTTTTCCCTGTATGTAAATCTAGTCTTGTTATCCAAGTGGGCATGGTCCTAAATTCTTCTCTGTGGGCTTCTTCTGGAGAACTATGACCCTAAAGATAAAATTTGCATACACGGCACAAAAGGGTTAAGGGGGCTAAATGTCAGGCAAAGAAAAGGTGAAGTAACAAAAGATGAATAAATAAAATAACACCAGATTCAGAACATTGTCATTTAGATAAAGTAAAAATTACATATTTATGGAAAGTGATAGCCTTCTGCCCCCTCCCTGAAATGAAGCATCATAAATGACCTTCCTTTAAGAGGCTGGGATCTTCCCTTTGTGATGTACACAATGACAGTGCGCTCACTCCCAGGCTCAGATCAGCAGTAATGAGCAAGCAGCAGAGTGCGTTCTCAAAATACCCAGTGTGCAGAGACCAGTGACGTCACTTTGTCACTGGTCTCTGTATGCCAGGCATTCTGACAACATTCTGGTTACTGCTGATCTGAGATGGGAAGAGAGCGCACTGTCATTGTGCACATCGCACAGTGCACATTGCGCAGGAATGACCCCAGCCCCTGAAACAAGCATCACTGATGATGCTTCATTTCAGTAAGGGGGAAGAGGCTGCAGCAGTGAACGCAGTCTCTGCCCCCTGATGACGCTTTGTTTGAGTATCCAGCATGCTCTAGGATTCTAAAATGAAGCATCATCAAAAAAAAGTGGAAAAATGAAAAGCAGTTAGATACTGTTGTTAGGGAAGGAAAGGGAAATGTTTAATTCAAGTATATAAGAAAATAGGGATTTAGGATGAAAATTAATTTGGCCTTTGGACTACTCCTTTAAGGAATTCTCTTCTCCCATCTCTTTACAAATTTTCCTGTGTTACGAAAATTTGGAATGAGCAGTGGGACAATGTCTGTATTCTCTGTTCACTCGTAACTTCTATTATCAGAACAATAACACTTATGACAGATCCATTGACTTATAATGGGTTGATTAAGTAAATGTGATTTTGTAAGGGGTTGCAAAGATGGAATGATTCCCCCCCACTTGTCTCGGTAAACCGTTGGTTCATGTTGAACTGTGTATATAATGTTTTATGCCAAATTGATGTTAACACTAGAACTACTGAGGTAGTCATTTTGTCTACTTCGCACATAGTGAAAAGTAGTCAAAATGACTACCTCAGTAGTTCTAGTGTTTAAATGTATATTACTGGTATGCTGTAGATTAGGGAAAGTGCAGTACCTCAAAGTAGACACTAGATGGGGGCACAATAGTGTACATAGTTAACTTAGGAGGAGCCAACTGTGTATAAGATAGAGGAATTTCTTGTGTTCTGGTCAGTGAAGCCTGGAAGCCGAGAAAGGCTAGTCGGGCCTGTGAGCCCATTAGGGCCATATAGCCCATATGGGGCGGACAGCTCCATAACGTTGAAGCCAGGAACCCAGCCGTCCAGGGCCAGTGGGCCAGAAGTGCAGCGGAGGCAGCCAATAATGGTGACAGCAGTGGTGGAACAGAAGCTACAGCAGAGGTCACAACAGTACAGGGATGCAAGTCTCTCTGAATTGTGGCAGCTTACTGCATGCGCAGATGCCCTCATGTCTGGGGCGAAACAGAAGAGAGAACTCACGAGCGTAATGAGTCTGAACAGAGAGGATGCTACATTACCATATGAGACAGTATGACCCGGGAATGTACTGAAGGACCTAGGAAGGAGTGCAGGGAAAGAGAAGAATGTGAACTGTATGGAACCCTATGCTGATGTTGTATCTAGAAAGGATGTGCTGCGAAAACAAATAAGTAAAGTTCTACGTTTTATGTTGCAACTGGACTGTGTCTCTGTTTGTGCGCAAATGACCAGGGGGGTCTTAAGTTACATAGAGAAGACCCTGAAGATGCAGAACGCAAGAGCAGACAGTATCAGCCACAACTAAGTCCCTGTCCCTCCCTCTCACTTGGCGTAGTCGGCAGGATGCAGTCTATGGTCACAGAGGTGGCAGACCAAGCGGTCAGGGGTGCCCCAAGAGCCAGTATACTGCTGGGGGGCAATGTCGAGTAAACTCCCAAAATTTACAGAGAGCAACACTATGCTATAGAGCTGGACTGAGCGGATTAGGGGAATTATGAGGATTTACTCCATGACACCTGCATTGGCGGCAGAGGTTGCCATGATGAACCTCCCAAAATTTACAGAGAGCAACACTATGCTATAGAGCTGGACTGAGCGGATTAGGGGAATGATGAGGATTTACTCCATGACACCTGCATTGGCGGCGGAGGTTGCCATGATAGTTTTGGATGGATAGGCGAGGGATTCCATCATGCTATGACCCCCTCGAGAACGGGACAACACTGACCCCATGGACATTGGAGAATTGCGCATGCGCATGATTAAGCATGTCCAAAGAGAGGGGGAGTCCGTGGCCCAATACATGAACGCGCTGCAGGAGATCCACGCTGCGATTGCTAAGCGAGACGGCGTAGGTGTTGGCCCTCCTGATATTGTGCTATGAGACAAGTTAGTGACAAGCTTTAGAGATGAGCTGCTTAAGCAAGCCTTGCGTGAGCGCCTGTGAGTTAATCCGCGCAAGACTTTTGCAGAAATTGGGGCAGAGGCGCATAAAAGCGAGCAGGAGCAGGGGACCGTAGCCTTGACAGGGATGGTCCAGAGCCATGAAATACGTACGCCAAATGAGGAAGAGCCAGAGTGGACCAGTGAATTAATGCAGGGAATGCGGAAAATATGGGCAGAAATCAGGAGCCTGAAGGAAGCCCTTGCTGCTGTCGGAGTCCATAGCCACATGCCGAGGTAACTCACGGCAAAAAATGAACGAAGTTAGAGAAGAGGTGCGGAGCATGAAGAAAACTTCAGCAGTGGCTCCAGAATTTAACCCCATATCGTGGGTGAAGAGCGACTACGGAGGGGTTATGCCTCTCGGGGAGGACGACGATACAGACGGAAACACCCACCAGATAGGTGCAGAAGTGAGTGCTGGACATGTGGAAGAATGAGACACCTGTCCAGAAGTTGCCCTACAAGAGACAGCAGATGGCAAAGATGTGCTCACCTTTCCGAAAGTCATGCCCACTGGAGAGAACGCTGCCGCCCCAAGAAATGGTATGGCGAAAATAGGAGAACCTCATCCAGAATGAGACAAAGCCACGACGTTGAACGGCGAGAAGTAAGGGAGAAGATGTCGACTGTCTCCTGTGAGACATCTGCGCTGCTCAGTTGCGTGGAGGCGAAACGGGTGGAACGCCAGATTGGAACCAATGGTCCCGTCCGGGAGGTTCAACCTGAAGGGGAGAAAGTGCCAAATGTCCCTGAAAAACTCACCCCCATGGTTCCAGATTGTGAGGAGGAAGAGCCCCTTGCTTCATTCCCTGGAATGGATGGTTCACTGCCCACCAGCCCAAGAGATCCTGACCAAGTAGAAGAGATGCAAAGTGTACCTGAGACATCTCCTCCTGCAGCTATTAGACCAGAAGTGGAAGAATGTCTCGACCCACCACATGCTGACCCAGGAGAGGAACAGGCTCCTGAAAGTGGTGCGACTCTGTGATATGCACAAGACAATTTCTTTTGGCAGAATGTGGTGCAAGAGAGGCAGAAATGGATGCGAAAACTGTGGGCATCTGTCCCGCCTCAGTAGGACATAGAGAAACACGAAGAGTTCTCGCACATGGAATGGCGAGCTAAAGGAGAGGGGGAGTGTAAGGGGGATGACCGGACCGCAGGGGCCAGAACTGTCAAGGCTGCATCCACTGTTTCCTGGGGGAAGCATTAGAGAGCCGGACCTTTCTCCTGACCGAGGGGGACAGGGGATAAAAGCAGAAAGCAAGCGCAGCAGAGCAGTTTGGCGCCAACTCAGTGCAGCGCGCAGTCAGGAGAGCAGCGCGCTCCGCTTCCCCTCCCCACAGAGTACCGGTGCTGCGACAGGGCATCACCGTCTGCAGAGGGACCGCTGACAGGAGAGAAGCCGGCCGTGCTGCAGCAATCCAAAGAGAGAGGGACTGATGTGCTCAGGGAAGCCATGCGTTCAGCAGCAGCCAGGGAGAGAAGTGCTCAGTCTTGGGAGCACCAGCCTTGAGCAAATCAGCATCCGTCGTCTCCCGCCGCCAGCCGTGGGGACCAGAGAGAAGGAGATGTACAGTGTGAGCCCTGTTCAGCTAAGTGCCGCACGTCAGCCTAAAAGCCATGGCAGAGTTCACGACTGTTCGCTGCTGCCCTCGTCACCGGACCATAGTCTGCAGGACCTCGCTGGAGAAGCATCATGCCAGCTGTTGTCGGCGCTTCAGTCTTGGCGGGAACAGGTGTTGTGCAGCATAGAGAGAAGTGCAGCGCCCCCCATAGGGATTGAGGTGCAGTGTGCTGGTGACTACAGAGAACAAGGTGCCAAATACTTTGGGTCCATGAGTACAGTGCACGTGCCACATTAGAGGGACTGGGTACGGGACTGAAACTTGTGCCCTGAGTTTTGCCAGTTTATATTTGCTTAGCCACGCTGGGCTCGTACGGTACTGTGGCCCGCACCCTTTTCAGCCACTGCAGCATATGGACTAGACTCAGCGGAAGGTACCCGAGACTGACCGCTGCCGCCAGTGATGCCCACAGAACCTTCCTGAAAAAGACACCGCGCCAGCCATTGCCGGCACTATTGAGTTCCCAGCAGGAGTTACAGTTTAAGGAACTCCTGACACAAGTGCTTCACAGGAACTGCTGTTACCTTATCCTTTATTCTTTACCTCAGAATATCCTTTGCTAATTATACTGTTTATTCCCTGTTTAACCCATTGCCTCCCTGCGTGGAGTATTCCCCTCTTATTAAACTTGTTATCCCTTGCTCTGCCTCCTGTCCGTCACTGCATCCCGCAACCTGCTCACAACTTTTTACAACATGATAATTTGAATAGTTTGAAATGTTTTTTAGTTTTATCTGTTCCAGGTAAAGAAAAGCGATCACCAAAAAAATCCATCTTTTCAGCTATGGCAGAGCATGCCACCCAGGTTTGACCTAAAAAGCAAGTCTATGTGGACATGAGAGGAGAATGTATCCATACAGAAGGCAAATATGTCATTGAGGACTTTGGGAAAGCTGATTGACAAGTCTTAAAAGTATATAATATACATGAATATCACTTTCTACCGAGATCCCTGCGATTCTTCACTTGGGTCTTTTTTGTATCATAAATCAAAACAGGAGTGTTATCTATAAAGTGATTGAACATCATGGAGGAACTGTCCCGAATTGTAGCAGGACCAAAGAGATCTAGCGATGGATGGTAGTGGGAGTTCAGATGCAAATAGTGTCACATGCCTGCATTTAGAGTTAGGGGAAGTGGCAGATAAAAGACTTGTAAAGACTGGGCACTCAATTCAGAAATGTTGGTGCAGACACAGCCGTGGAACAGATGTGACTGCCTTAGGACAATAGGACGTAGATGAGAGGCACGAGCAGAAACACAGGCAAGTGAGACAAAGGGAAGACAGGCAGACTTGTTAGACAGAACGCACGACTAATAGCAGTTCCATATGTTCTCTTCCACACAGTTGGGTGAAAAAAGCCTCTGTCATAACACTGCAGGCTGTTTTCTTATAGACCCCACTTCTCCATAGCCACCTCCACTGCCCCATTGTTGTCATCATGTGAAGCTGGAAAAATTAACCTGTTGCAACCATCTGCTCAAAGTTTAAAGAAAAGAGGCAGATTTATAGAGCTAAACATGGTATTTGCAAATGCTTATTACATGGGGGAATGCTCAGTGGTTTCCTTTAATCACTTGTAATTTATACGGAATTTATGGCTATTTTCTGTCCAGGACTCGAAAACTAGCCGTGTTCATAAAATTATAAGCATATCCCAACAGTGACGATCTGGAACAATCAGATTATATCAAAGGAAACAGTGTAAAAAGAAAGATTATTTAAAGGGGTTGTCCAATGTTTTTTTAATAAAAGAAAGTCTACAAACAGGGAATGCAATAAAATAACAAAATAGTTTTAACTCAACTGATAAATTTTTGTGAACTGTCCAGCATGAGGATGTGATGACCATGTATTGGTCTCGTCACCTAGTCATCATTACTGAAGACAGTCATTGGCTGCAGCGGTCACATGCACGTGGTCAGCACATCTTCATGCAGAACAGATGACGGAGCCAAATGGGACCACAGAAGCAGAGGGGAATTTATCAGGAGTAATTTTGTTATTTTACCACATCCCCCACTTTAAAGGTGAGTTTTTAAACAAAATCTGGACAAACCCTTTAAGGTAACGTTCATAACAGGTTTGGAGATCAAGTAATTTGTTTCTTGTTTGTAATGAAAATTTCCAATATTTAACTGGTTATAACTTATATTGTAGCCAAGGAAGGTCCTGTTGAATAAATGAATGATACTTTTATATTTTAGTTATAAAAAAAGACTAAAAGACTAAAAGCACTGACTAAGGAACATGTACAGTAGACAATCTTTTCACAGGACATTTGCCTCCGCTTCAATTATTGTATTAGGGATTTGTATAAATAGTGAATTCTTGTGATCATAATGACATTATTGGAAATTAAAGCGAACGTGTATCTAACATTGGGCAGTAAGAAATAGCGACAGGCTACCTTATGGCAGAGCACAACACAAATAGGTAGAGACATGTAAATCAAGTATTTTACTGGGTATAAAGGAATAAGTCAGTGTTTCCCAATAACTATTTCTGAGCTCAATTAATCAAGCACAATATCCTTAAAATGACAGGATTAAGAAAAACAAAAAAGTTATTTTAATGTTTCTAAGAAAGTCAGTTCCACAACTAGTGTGTTAAATATCCGAGCAAGTAATATTCACTGGCAAGACAAAATAATCCTTACCTGATGAACCAATTAATTTTCTTATTGACGGCAATTAATTTTCTTATTGACGGCATTTTGCATTTTTCTTGTATCGTCTTAGAGCATCTCTTATCTGGGAGCTCATATAATAATATAAAGTGATGATGATTACTTAATCAGTGTCTGACAATTCTGCAAGGTGTAAGAATTGGGCGATATTGACATTTACAGTGACAGAATGGCCTTTCAAATGTTTCTCTCCGCGCAGATGGTATTAATAGTATTGGGGAGGAAAGCGTTAAGAGTTGTAGCAAAAAAAAAAGGGACAAGAAGACCACCAAAAACTGGAGCTCTGCCTCCTGAAAGGGGGCTGAGCTTAGCTAACAACCTTAGTAAAGTGAAAGGAGCTGTGGATCTGCAGAGGTCCCACACACTGGAGTGCAGCCGGTTAGCAGGGAGCTGTCCAGCTATTCCTGAGCCTGAACTCATGAGACAGCATCTTATAAGGAGGACTTGTGGAGGAACTGCACATCTGCAACTTTACTACATAAGGGTAAGGCAAAAAGAAAGGTCACTCCTTTCTTTATATTTTCTTTTTATATTATTATTATTATTAGACTGGATTTCCAGCTGGGTATCCTCTGTGTATATCAGAAAACACTTTACATATTGTACATTATAAAGGAATCAAAGATTGTTTAGATGCTGTTGCAGTTTAATTGTACCTAAAAAAATTATTTATGAAGATCTCTATTTTAGTAAGACTCCGTCTGAACTGCGTAGAGTTTCAAGCAGCTAGCTATGAACTTAGAGCGACATGTCATATGAAATAGTCACTTATCATGCTTTGCTTATATAGCGCCATCATATTCCGCATCACCATCGCTGTCCCCATTGGGGCTCACAATCTAAACTCCGTATCAGTATGTCTTACTGGGAGGAAAGTGGAGATCCCAGAGGAAACCCACACAAACACGGAGAGAACATACAAACTCCTTGCAGATGTTGCCCTTGGTGGGATTTGAACCCAGGACCCCAACACTACAAAGGATCCTGCTTCCTACCTTGTCAACAAGTTATGGTACACTATTTGCTTCAAAGAGAATTTTTAGAATTCAATTCAATTAGTTCCTCCGCATAGATATTGACAATTGCGTTAGATTTGGTAGACTTAAAGGGTTACTAATTATTTGGAAGGGATCTTGCTATTCTAATACTAGTCCATGAGTAGCAGACACAAAATAACTGGCAGAGACAGAACGTAGAAGAATATGTAAAGTTTTATAGGAATGGACTAGCAGAGAGAAGGAGCATCAGGAGAGGAGCTGGAAAGGGGGTAACAATAAGCCTCTCTGTGGTGTCTGGGGTATTTAAATACTAAATATTTGCCCCAAAGACTATTTGGGACTTTGCAAAACCTACTACGATACGATAGATAAATATTTGTTCCAAAGACTATTTGTGATTCCGCAAAACCTACTATCTAAGATAGATATGTTCACCATATTAAGATATAGATTCATTTTGAGTAAATCTACACCTAGATGTTTGGAAACTGTATAAATAGCAAATGTTTCATAGATTGTCAAGGTAAGAATTGCTCACTTTAGTTTTGGGAGCAGGCAGATTATTAAGAAATGAATCCCCTTGTTTGCTTACATGTCAGAAGGAAAGGAAATAGTGTAGAATTTTATTTTATTACAGCACAATATATTACGTTTTAAAAATGACCAGTTTTGCTAATAAGTTTTCATTATAGGAATGCAGTTTATATCATTTCTTATTAGCTGGTGTCACTTCAACAAAGTTAATATTTGCTTTAAGGGTTGAGAGCGCAGAGCGCTGATTAGATAAACTAGCGATTGATCGCAGTTACTGTACAACTTATCACCATTTCCAATGTTATATATGAATCATAATAGCAGCAATTAAAACAGTGATCTGAAGCTTCCCCAGCGGCTATTGGCCATTCAGTGATAAAGAGATCCAGAGAAAGCATCCAACATTACAACTATACAACAGAATGGATCACTACTTATATAACATTTGATGGCAGCTAATTGTGTAATATTTATAAAAACCCTCAGAGGAATAACGTTATAAAAAGTCACAATCTCAAAATGTCAATCAATCATTGTTCAATAAGAGCGTATTATCTTGTTACTTAATATCAAACTCTAGTCTGGTGCACCATACATCACTGCAATTCAATTTTTTCATTGGAAGCTAACGAATGTTGTGATTCTTCATAGTTTCTGTTTAAATTGATGCTGGATCTTTTGTGGTGCATGATGTACATTCTTTATAAGCTTTATATCGTATATGGTCATTATTGAAAGAATGCTTCTACTAATCTCTACTGTACAACCAACTTGCCCAAATTTAATCTGGGAAAAAGGGATAGAACATGCCGCAGTGCTGCGGTAGGACCCTATGTAGTGATGAGGCAGTGACCCAGCAAAGTTCAAAGCAAAACATCTCTTTAATGTTCAACTCAAAAAAACACAACATACGATATCCTCCATTTCACAGCCGGGAAACATATCCTCTGGATTACAGTGACTAAACATGCGAGTCCACTTCCATGACCTGTTGCCGTGGGCGACTGCACCGCCGTGTTAATGTTCTACTCATAGCATTACGCAGTACATGATATCCACCGGATCACAGCTGGGAACCATATCCTCCAGTTTACAGTGTCACTAAACATGCCAGTACTCCTATTGAGACCAGTTGCCGTGGGCAACTGCACCACCATGTTAATGTTCTACTCATAGCATTACACAGTACACAATATCCTCCGGATCACAGCCGGGAACCATATCCTCCAGTTTACAGTCACTAAACATGCCAGTCCACCTCCGTGCACAGGACAGTCTACTTCCGGTTCACTGCCAGGTACAAGACAGTCCACCTCCGAGAGCGGTTACCGTGGGCGATTGCACCACTGTGTATGCTGTGGGTGCCAGGTCTTCCAGCTGCCTTAGCTGTTTGGCTCTGCTTGCCTGTGTTGCCTCACACAGGTGAAAGCTCTGCAGAGACTCCTGCTCTGTACTCCTGCCCACACCAGATTGACACTGACTCTGAACCTGACACACCCAAACCCTTTACTGCAGGGTTTTTAACTAGAATCTGTGGCCTTCAGCCACATGGAAAACCTGGGCCGGGAATGAAATGGACTGCACCACTACCCTCTGTAGTCTGTTTCAAAACACAAAAAACCCAGAGCAAGTATTCCCTAAATCTGCCTTGGACAACTACCAAGACTTATACTCACTTTAGCCTGCATTGCAACCACAGCTACGCCTGTGACTGCAATGCCCTCTCATGGCCTCAATACGCCTCCATGAGCATCCTGGGGGAACATACAGTGACCATCACATGTAACACCAGTCACTGCCTCACATTGCACAGATTAAGGAGAGCAGAAACATAAGTGGTGTAACATTTGTGGATACACAGTTTACTAATGTATAAAATTCTTTTGGTTTGTTGTTTATTGCAGGAGTCACATTAGGCTGCTGAGATGTCTGAGATAGTCAGTGTTCATGGGTGGATGGAAGAGGCTCTAAGTTCTCAAGATGAGATGAAAGAAAGCAGTCAGCGACAATCTACATATGACATGCTATCAGGTCTCAGTCATGAAGAACATGGAAGCATCGATGGAGAAGAAGATGAAGAAGAAGAGGATGATGGAGAAAAGCCAAAGAAAAGAGGTCCAAAGAAAAAGAAGATGACCAAGGCAAGGCTTGAGAGATTCCGTGTACGGAGGGTAAAAGCAAATGCCAGGGAACGCACCAGAATGCATGGACTAAATGATGCATTGGATAACCTAAGGCGGGTCATGCCTTGCTATTCTAAAACACAAAAGTTGTCAAAAATTGAGACACTCAGACTGGCAAGAAATTATATTTGGGCGCTATCTGAGGTCCTGGAACGAGGTCAAACTGCAGAAGGGAAAGGGTTTCTGGAAATGCTCTGTAAAGGACTCTCACAGCCTACCAGCAATCTAGTAGCTGGCTGTCTACAATTAGGACCACAGCCAATGTTCCTGGAAAAACATGAAGATAAGTCAGGCATTTGTGACTCATCACTTGTTTCTCATGCTTACAGTTACCAGTCTCCTGGTCTTCCCAGTCCTCCTTATGGTAATATTGAAGCACATCACTTGCACTTGAAACCTCCAACTTTCAAAACTGTTGTGGACCCAATGGTAAATCATACCTTAAATTGTACCACACCCCCGTATGATGGTGCCCTTACTCCTCCACTGAGCATCAGTGGCAATTTTTCATTGAAACAAGATGGATCACCAGATTTGGACAAATCCTATGCATTCCGATCACATTATCCTTCCCTTGGGCTTAGCGGTTCTCATGGTCATGGCTCACACTTTCAAACTGCAGTTCCCAGATATGAAATACCCATTGACATGGCCTATGAAGCATATCCACATCATACCATTTTTACTGAGTAAATTATCTCAGTGTAATGCAACTTGTTACTTGACTTTATGTAAGTATGAAGACGCCAGAACTTTCATCTTCTACTTTTGGGCATAATAAGAAGCCACCATCACCTTAAACTGCCTCTGACTCTTTAGTATAATTTCCAGATATTTCTGTTGTATCTGTAAATTTGGATATCTGTTGCATATTGATTTTAACATATTTGCTATATCTGTATGACCTATTGCCAATGGAAAATGTATGACTTTGTATGGCTTGTGTAGGAGATATGATATTTACCCATTCCTATGCCATACAGTTGCACAAGAGTTAACATTCAGAGCACAGAAAGTGAATTCTCCTGTCCCTTTATATTCCTAGATCATGGAGAATATTTAAAATAGTACTAAATGAGGAACAGACAACATTGTAAAATTGCATTTAGTTTGTGATGAAATCACAAGACACAACACTTTGTCATTGCACAAAGTTAATGAACTGCACTTTGTTGTGTGAAGAATTCACCATTTATTTTAACGTGACATTTATTTCATTGATGCTGAATAATCATACCTACAAAAAAAATTATCTCAGCGTGTTTTACAAAGACCTCGGCGTGGGTCAAATCCTCGCAGGTGTATGAAGCTGGAGGAATAAAGTTGATTTCACAACTTTTTCAACTCGTAAAAAGTCAGATAAATCCACTTAAAATGATCTGCCATAACTCTCATGGTTTCAGAAAGAGCGAAAGTCATGATAGTAGTGTGAGTCGAGCAACATAATTTACTGAAATGGTGCATATTAACTTTGCTAAGTAGCAATTATGTAGTTATACATTAAAAAGCAAAAAAAACAACACACCGGTGGATCAACTGAATATAACATGAAAGTAAAGCACATTCTTATTTTATTATTTATTTTCTTGTAATGTATGTGAAATGATGTGTAAAATTCGAAGCGGAAGCCATTTATTGTTTTAAGTTATGTTTTATAAATGTTGTGTTTGTATTCTGTTATATTTTTATTTATTTATTTACTTTTATGTTTAATTTATATTATTTATTTTAATTTATTTTTTCGCACTTCGTGCTGTTTCCTTACGGCTCCTTGAACTGTTCATTGGATATGATCTAGAGGTTAAAATATTAAATGAAGGTTCCATAAGGGGAATAGTCCAATAAATATGCTTTTAGAGATGTGAAATACAAGTTAGGCTCAATATTGGAAGCCTAAGGCTGCGTTCCCATATTCCGACAATGAGCTTTTGGTGAGTTTTTGATGTTGCAGATATTCTGCACCATTTCTTCACCCAGTAAGTGAGATGGGTTTTTTGCACTTTTTCCAAAATATACAGTGTAAAAAACTCATCAAAAACGCATTGTGTGATCGTAGTCTTAATATTTCTTCATGTGTCAGAGAAGTGTCTCCTGTGACAGTTTCAGATGGCCATAATGGGACCAATTATTAGTATTTATGTATCTGTCTTAATCCCCAGATCTCTAACAGTTTGCTGAACCTAATGTAGATCTTTATGGAATCTTATGGTGATTTATATGCAATTTTGTAAAACTGGTGGAGGACCGGATATTACATAGAATCATAGAATCATAGAATCATAGAATGGTAGAGTTGAAAGGGACCTCCTGGGTCATCTGGTCCAACCCCTGCTCAAAGCAGGATTCTCTAAATCATCCCAGACAGATGTCTATCCAGCCTCTGTTTGAAGACTTCCATTGAAGGAGAACTCACCACCTCTTGTGGCAGCCTGTTCCACTCATTGATCACCCTAACTGTCAAAAAGTTTTTTCTAATATCTAATCTGTGTCTCCTCCCATTCAGTTTCATCCCATTGCTTCTAGTCTTTCCTTGCGCAAATGAGAATAAAGATGATCCTTCTACAATGTGACAGCCCTTGAGATATTTGTAGACAGCTATTAAGTCTCCTCTCAGTCTTCTTTTTTGCAAGCTAAACATTCCCAAATCCTGCAACCGTTCCTCATAGGACATGGTTTGCAGACCGGTCACCATTCTGGTGGCTCTTCTCTGAACTTGCTCCAGTTTGTTGATGTCTTTTTTAAAATGTGGTGCCCAAAACTGGACACAGTATTCCAGATGAGGTCTGACCAAAGAGGAGTAGAGGGCAATAATGACCTCACGTGATCTAGACTGTATGCTTCTGTTGATACATCCTAGAATTGCATTTGCCTTTTTTGCTGCTGCATCACACTGTTGACTCATGTTAAGTCTGTGATCAATTAGTATACCAAGTCTTTTTCACATGTGCTGTTACTTAGCCCTATTCCTCCCATTTTGTATATGCTTTTTTCATTTTTATTGCCCAGATGTAGTACTTTGCATTTTTCCCTGTTAAAATCCATTCTGTTAGTTGCTGCCCACTGCTCCAGTTTATTTATATCTTTTTGAATCCTCTCTCTCTCTTTCTTAGTATTAGCTACCCCTCCTAGCTTTGTGTCATCAGCAAATTTGATCAGTTTACCCTCAATTCCTTCATCTAAATCATTGATAAATATGTTGAACAATACAGGGCCCAAAACAGAGCCTTGTGGTACCCCACTTGAGACATTCTTCCAACTGGATGTGCAGCCATTTACAACCACTCTTTGGGTCCGATCACTAAGCCAGTTATGAATCCACCTAACAGTTGCCTTGTCCATTCCATACTTAGTCATTTTTTCAATAAGGATTGTGTGAGATACTTTGTCAAATGCTTTGCTGAAGTCAAGATATACTATATCTACAGCATTTCCCTGATCCACCCAGTCAGTGATTCTGTCATAGAAGGAAATTAAGTTAGTCTGACATGACTTATTAGTTACAAACCCATGCTGACTCTGTTTAATCACTTCATTTTTATCCAGGTACTTGCATACATGTTCTTTAATAATTTGTTCAAAGATCTTTCCTGGTATAGAAGTCAGACTCACCGGCCTGTAGTTCCCTGGGTCCACCTTCTTCCCCTTTTTGAAGATAGGAACAACATTTGCTCTTCTCCAGTCTTCTGGGACTTCTCCTGTTCTCCAAGAATTTTCAAAGATTATGGACAGTGGTTCAAGAATTTCTTCTGCTATCTCCTTCAGTACCCTGGGGTGTAATTCATCTGGACCTGGAGACTTGAATTCATTTAGGTTAGCTAAGTGTTTCCTCACTGTCTTTCTGTTTATAGATATCCTGGATTCTTCTATTCCTTTAATAGGACAGTGAAGATCAGTTGATGTTACATTTCCTTTCTGAGAGAAAACAGATGCAAAATAGGAATTTAAAAGTTCAGCCTTCTCAACATCCTGACTTACCATTTCATCATTTTCATCCTGTAAAAATCCTATAGCATCTTTGACTTTTCTTTTACTTTTGACGTATCCCCAAAATCCTTTTTTGTTGCTTTTGACGTCACTTGCAAGCCTTAATTCATTGTCAGCTTTAGATAATCTGATTTGTGCCCTGCAGGTTCTGCAGACGGCATTATATTCTTCTTTAGATATGCCTCCCTCTTTCCATTTGATAAACATTTCTTTCTTCCTTTTTAGCATGTGTTTAAGTTCTATGTTCATCCATCCTGGTTTCCTTAAATGCTTCCCATTCTTCCCTCTTTTCGGAATTGTTAACGATTGTGCTTTGAGAATCTCATTTTTCAAGATTTTCCATCCTTCCTGGACATTTTTGTCCTTAAGGATATCCAGCCATTGGATCCCTCCAATTCTCTTTCTGAGTTCCTTAAAATCTGCCTTTCTGAAATCTAACCTTGACGTCTGAGTCTTCACAGGTCTTCCTCCTCTTGTTATCCAAAATTCTAAGATAGCATGGTCACTACCTCCTAGGGTCCCAGCCACTCTTACCTCCTCCACCATTTCCTCCCTGTTTATGAGGATTAGATCCAAGGTAGCAGATCCCCTTGTTTTCTCCATTACCTTTTGGAAGATAAAGTTGTCAGCAAGAGAGGATAAGAATTTCCTGGACCTGTTAGTTTTGCCTGAGAGAGATTCCCAACAAATGTCTGGATAGTTGAAATCTCCCATGACCACTATGTCATATTTTTTGGAGAACTTGGCCATTTGATGCATAAAGAGTTCATCCATATCTTCAGCTTGCACAGGCGGCCTGTAGTAAATGCCTATCATATGGGTGCGAAAATGTGGCGACATTACAGCTCTCGGGAACTGTTCTTAGTCTGCGCTACACTAAGCCAATTCCAATCACGGTGTTGGCATTTACTAAGCAAACAAGTCACACAACAAAAAAATACTTCTACTAAAAAGCCTAAATTCTTAAAAAAAAAAGCAGTTTCAGTCGCCAAACAGAAAACAGGTACAGACATATTACAAACACTATGCAATTTGTATTATTGTGTCCATTGTTCCTTCTTCCTACAGAAATTACAACTTAATGTTCCTTCGTTTCTTGTCTTCTCTCTTTTCTTGCAACCTGTGCCATTTTCTATCCTTCTGCTCCTCCCCGATTAGAAGAATGCATTATATTTTGTGTAAATGACATTAGATATACATGGGGATATTCTTTTATTCTTAGGGATGAAACCAGTCCTATTGACAATCCCTGAGAACTCTGTTTTATACTGGAAATAGGAAAAGTTTTATTCTTTTGTAAAGAAGTTAAAAAAAAGCATTTTCGACACCAATAAATTTGTGAAACTTGTTCAATGTGGTTCTGTGCTATTTCCTAGAATGACGTCTGCTATGTGGGTTAGTGCAGTCAGTGCTGCTGTGTAGCTACCTTGGGTGTCTGCCAGGTGCCAGCTGATTGTCTCCCACACAGATCTGGCATCATGATATGCTTCTATCACAATTAAAATAACATCTTAAATCAGGATAATGCATCAAGCATTGGGCTGGGCTCAAATCCTCTGCAAAAATCCAAATACACCACGTAAAGAGCATGCCGGGGATGTGAAATTGTGCCACATGGTCTAAAATATGTGCAGATATTTCAGGAGTGATATTTTATTTTTTTATTATAATCCTATCCACTTGCATTATACAGTACTGTCGTGGATTTTGAGTGGGAAATTCCAACCCATAGCAAGTGTATCATATGTGAATGCGGCCTTGGTGGTCATTTACCGACTGCTAGGGTACCAGAGGTGTGTTGAATACATTAGGAGTGTGCACCTTCTAAGAGATTAGGTGCGCCATACATCAGTACACTTTAAAGAGACTGTCCACTACTTTAACATTGATAACCTCTCCTTAGTATGCCTATGTCTGATCGGTGGGGGTGCAACAACCACCTCCATCGCCGAGCAGCTGTTCTGGATGTCGGTGGCTGCCGGAACAGCCCAGTTGCGGAGTTGCACAACGCAGCTCCGTCTACTGTATAGTGACCACGGCCGGCCGAGTACTACACATCTGCCTCCTATTCAAATCAATAAGGGGCAGATGTGCAGTACTCGGCCATGGCCATGATTCCGTCGACGGAGTTGAGCTGTGCACCTCTGTAACTGAGCAGTCGCGGCCATCGCCACCAAAGGTGTGGACGACCTCTTTAAATTAGGACTGTCATGTGAAACACCAGTCTTAATAATTTACCACTATAGGGCTCATTAAAATAAGCATATTATGCAGACATATGCTTTCCGAGTAACAATCGGACAGCACACTGACCAATGTATTTCAAAATGGCTGCTTTTAATACGGAACCAAGTGTTCGTGTGAAAACAATCGCAACATACACTACTCTCTCCTGAGAATCAGACGAACATCGCCAATACAAGTCTACAGGTGCGCAAAAAATTATTAATATGAACTTCCATTCTATCTGTCTGCCTTAATTTTTGCATACAGACAGCACACACCGATTATACACTCGTCTGAATGAACCCTTACTAAAATGATAAGGCAGGTTGTATGTTCCAGCAGGTCCTTGTGTGATGGAGTCCCAATGGGCCCCTCTTCGATGTAGATTGATCCGTCTCACTTTTCAAGAGCTACAGTATAACTTTGGTATTTGCCCATTGACATGAGGACTTTTCTTTTTGTTGGGCGAGTTGTAGTTTAAGGGACACCATTCATTCATTTGGCCATATACTGTAATGTGCTTTTGTTGATTGTTTTAATGAAGTTCACTTTATGGTAAAATTGATGTACTAACTTTGACCTATTTGTCACTATGGTTATAATTATAGTAAATGTATGTACTTTTCATGTTTTACCACTTAGGGTACCTGTGTATGTTGTGTTTTTGATGCATTTTTTCTGTGAAAAAATGCAGCAAAGTGAATGAGATTTCTAAAGTCTCATGCACAATTTGCTTAATTTTTCCTTGCAGATTTGAAGCCGTTTCATATCTACAGCATATCAAATCATTCAGCATTTTTCACCCATTCTAACGAATGGGAAAAAAGGCATAAAAAATGCAGGCAAAAATAATCTTTTTTTACACAGCCTTTTTCCTGACAACACACCGTTATTTGTAGCAGACTCCTGCTGCAAATATTAGTTGTGTGCATATACTTTTACTGTATGGGATAAATATTGTGATATTTAATCAGTTTGGACAGTAATACACACAGGGATAACAAATATGCCAATTTAATTTTTTTTTTTTACATTTTATTTCCTTTTTGGTTGGTACGTTCTCCAAATGGGATATAGTCAGCAGTGGGACCGCAGGGATCTGTACTGGGAGCAGTGGGGACCGCAGGGATCTGTACTGGGAGCAGTGGGGACCGCAGGGATCTGTGCTAGGATCGATTGTTTTTAACTTCTTTGTTAATGACCTAGTGGATGGAATTGAGAGTAAAGTGTCGGTCTTTGCTGACGACACCCAACTAAGTAGGATATTAAAATCTGACCTTGACATTACAATATTGCAAAACGATCTGGATAAGATGACTGAATGGACAAACACTGGGCAAATGAGATTTAATGTAGATCTAGGAGCATTTACCAGAACTACTTCTAATTTCATATATGAATTGTCCCTATTGAAAAAGCTACCTCGAAATTCGCGTCGGGCTTGAGCCAGGTCATGTGGGACATCCACCTACACAACATGGGTAAGCACCCAAGCTAATGGTATATACTTTTTGTGTATTAAACCTGCTATACAGCTATGGTAGTAGAGATTATATCCTATGGCAGTAGAATTATTTCTAATCATACACATCACATATATTAAACATTACATTCATCGTTCATCATTTCTCCTTGTCACTAATTGGCGATTTGCTCTTATACCATTTTCTGTTAATTAAACATATGATGAATCTTGATTAGGATTAGGTTGGGATTATTTTCAGCTATTGTCCATTGTGACTACATACAGGTTGTTTTGCATACTCAAGTCCTTGGCTTTTATACCAGTTTTTTGTCCTTGTAATTACCGTATTTTCCGGCGTATAAGACGACTGGGCGTATAAGATGACCCCCCAACTTTTCCAGTCAAAATATAAAATCTTCTTAAAAGTGGGGGGGTCTTCTTATACGCCGGGTGTCATCTTATGTGCCGGGAGTTGTCCCGATGACGAAGGGAGGGGGCGTCTCAGAGGGAAGGTGTTGGATACCTGATCATATCAGCGCTGCTCTCTGCAGGTCTAGGCGCTGGGAGGCGGTGTTGGCTGCTCCTCTTTCAGCAGCCTGGGGGGCTCTGTGCTGGGGGATGGTGGCGGTGGCTCTTTGTGCAGAGTCTGGGCTCTGCCAGCTTTTCCTCAATCCCCGGAGGCCCCGGCAGCTCCATTGCTGCTGTGTGGACCCGCCACCACAATTGTGGTTTACCAGGGCAATGGGGTACTCAGAGCCGAGCCCATGGAAGTCTATGGGGATTTTGTCACAGGTAGCTGTGGCTCGGTCTGTGGCCCTGGCGGTCTGGCGTATGTTGGGGGAATATTTACAGGGGATAGATATATTTACAGTTCGTGACGCCACCTGTAGTCTTCTGGTAATTTGTACCAGCGCTGCTGTAGATCTCTGAGGGGATGGTGAGGCAGCTAGATGTCGGGTCCCCTACAGGTGGGACTGGTCCCTCAAAGTCTATGAAGTTAGTGAAGTCGGGTGCAGGTAAATAACACAGTCTCACACGGTCAGCGTCTTTCCATACCTTTACTTGTAAGATGTTCAGGCAGGTCCCAGGGAGGCTGATCCAAGGAGAGTGTATTTTGAGACAGCAGCTGGACAAGTTAGGGGCCTCCTTTACTTTCAACACAATGAGTACAACCAGCCTGAAGCGTAGTTCCCTCAATAACTCCAGCTAATCCATAGCTGTACCGCCCAGTCAGTTTTGTGGTAGGGGCCTTCCTGCGAGAGAGCTGAATTCCTATCTTGCTGATCAGGCTCAAAGTCTTCACTCCCCCTGACCCCAGTTACGTACTGACTATATGGGGCTGTTTGCCGCGACCTAAGGTCCGGTAAATCCCTGGTTTTCTTACCACTATGCTTGAAGCTAATAGTGATCCTTCGGTCCCCAGTGACCGGTTGCAATGTGCAGGACTTCTTCAATCCGTAAGCACTATTCCAATAAACTTTCCACTGTGCCTTTCGCCTTGTCCTCGCTGGTAGCATAAGCACTCACACTTGCATAAAGTCGGGTAGTCACTTCCTTCATTCACTTCCTTCAGAGCTAATTACAGATTCCCAGTTATCAATAGGCAGGAGCACGTCTCTGAACCTTTCACTGTCCTTTAGACAGGTGACTGAAGTCTTTCTGCACTAAGCTTCTTCTTTCTTTCAATGTATTCAGGTGAGGTACAGCTCTGACTAGGCTGAGGTGAATTAGAACACCTGTACTAGACTCCACTTTCCGAACTGATGATAGAGCAATCTGGACGGCTTCCTCCCTCCAGCTAGACTCCAGACGTCTGCTCCGTCCGAAGACAGGAAACACACTCCTTCAAAATCACTCAACAAACATACACCCTGACCACTCCCTCAATAGTAACTACACTACCCTAAGGGTGTGTCTAGTGTATGTTGAGTGAATGGGTATTTAGCATTAAACTGCTGTCTCGCCACACACTCTCCAGGGTACTGCGTGTGCCTAACACCAGGGCTACACATTCCCCCATGGTAAAAGACAGCACTCCCGGGCTGTAAAATACAAAGAGACATTTTGTTTATGCATGAAAACATTAAACAATAACATTAATTCGTCCCATCCGGGAGGTGAGGATATCTTGAACGTTGCGAACAATATTAAGAAATACAAATATTAAATAGCATTCAATAAATATACAGTATTCTTGTGAAGGACCCGCACCAAACCTTCAACGTGGGTCCTGGGTGGGCTGCAGGACATCCGAATGCAGACCTCACTCAGTGCCACACCACACGGGTTTTTGTATTCAGAGGTAGTTGTGCTGGTTTATGTAAAACCAAGATAAGGCACCGAAGCGCAACTATGTACAAATAAGTTCTGGGTTGGCACAGTCCTCAACCTCAAAGTCCATTGTAAAACAAAGACACAAATATAATATCACATTATAATACTAAAGTGCAAACTTTTTCTGGTTACCCAGCCGGGCATTCTACGGTTAGAAATATATATAAATGTATTATACTCTTCAACTTATGCAAAATTTTGTAAAACATTCTCAAACTTTCTACAATATTACTTATGGTAGACCCTATATGGATCTCACCGATTCTTCTTTACTATTTATTCATTTTCAAATACACTTTCCACCCCGGGGGCTGGAACAATGCAATGGGCCCTAGATCCCAGGACTAGCAAATCATGCGCTGCGATTAGGGTCTGAGTCGCCACAGTTCTCGTGCGAACCTCTAGGGGCGCAACGGGTACATTCTCCTCACGAGACACCGATTGCGTTTCAATCACAGTTAACGATATAGACCGTGTCATGGATTGCGATGGAAACTGGGTCGCATGTTGCGATGTAGATGTGGCTTTCCTTTGCGATGAACTTGCAGGGGGCGATGCTGGGGCACGGCCGGATACTGCTTGAGCTGGAGACGGGGACGCTGCGGTAGTGGTGACGTTACCTGCGTCTGGGACGGGGTCACGGACGATGGTGACGTTAAGGGCATACCATCCCTTCATTCCCCAGTGCCGTGTGTACGTGACAATGTCTCCATTTACTAAGTCCCTCCCGGGATGGCCTTGCGGTAGGTGGGATTCTACGTCCCTGCGACTAACAAAGACCCCTGGGTAGAGGCCCGGTTCACGGATGAAGCCCCAGCCCTTCCGGAGCTGGAACTCAGTCACACACCCCTGCCGCCGCGGTTCCCTCAGGGTACCTTTCTCTCTCCGGACACTCTCTTTGTCCGCGATCAGCTCTGCATGTTGTCGCTGACGGTTCCGCTGAGCTTCCCGCTCTTCCTCCTGCTGGCGTTTCTGCTTCTCCTCACGACGCTGCCACTCATGTTCCCACTGGGCGGTATAGGCGACGTCATCCAGGCGCGCCATCTCGTCCCAGTCGACGTCTGGTAACGACGGACAGGACCCCTCCGGTGTCCCTGTCATGGAACCGATCATCTGCTGCGGCCTCCTGGCCGGGCGGGCGTTCCGGAACTGGCGGTACCTCCTCAACCTCCTTCGCCTCCACCGCTTCACCGGTGGGATCAGGATCGGTACTTTCGGGGGCAGCCTCCGGTTGCTCCTTCGCCTTGGGCAGCAGAATCTTCGGTAACTCGAATCGTGGGGGGTCGTTGAGGGGAGAGATCACCGTGTCCCACAGCCTCCGCTGCTCCAGGGTACGCCGGCGTCTCTCGATCTCTTCAAATCCAGGTTGGTACTGGACCATCTTCTTCAGGCGTGCATTTTCTTCTTTTGTTTCTAGCAACGCCTGCTGCAGGTGCAGGAGCACGGATAACTCCGGTGCTGGTGGCAGCTTGGCTGGGGCACGGGGCCTGCCTTCCTCCGCTTCCCTGCTCGGCTGCACACGTCCTGCTTCCATGATGTTCCAGAAGATTCTTTCTTCTTCCTCCAGAGACATCCGGTCTCTTCCGTGGAGGCGGGGTTTGCGTCTCCTCCTCCTCGCAGGGAAGGTGAAGAGGAGGCGGACCTCCTTTGCTGTAGGGCAGGATCGCATGTTGTAATAGCACTTTGAGAGGGCAGGCATTTTCTTCGCGCCACAGGGGGGTAGACGCCCACGAAGGTACGCCCACCTTCTTCTCCAGCGCCTGAGGGCGCGAATATGGCGACAAAAATGGCGATTTTGGCGCCAAAAGTGCAAACAGTCCTGTTTCACAAAAACAATTCCTTAGGCACACAGGGCTCGCAATTCTGCGAGTTTCGCATCCTGTTCGTGACGCCAAGATGTGTGGACCCGCCACCACAATTGTGGTTTACCAGGGCAATGGGGTACTCAGAGCCGAGCCCATGGAAGTCTATGGGGATTTTGTCACAGGTAGCTGTGGCTCGGTCTGTGGCCCTGGCGGTCTGGCGTATGTTGGGGGAATATTTACAGGGGATAGATATATTTACAGTTCGTGACGCCACCTGTAGTCTTCTGGTAATTTGTACCAGCGCTGCTGTAGATCTCTGAGGGGATGGTGAGGCAGCTAGATGTCGGGTCCCCTACAGGTGGGACTGGTCCCTCAAAGTCTATGAAGTTAGTGAAGTCGGGTGCAGGTAAATAACACAGTCTCACACGGTCAGCGTCTTTCCATACCTTTACTTGTAAGATGTTCAGGCAGGTCCCAGGGAGGCTGATCCAAGGAGAGTGTATTTTGAGACAGCAGCTGGACAAGTTAGGGGCCTCCTTTACTTTCAACACAATGAGTACAACCAGCCTGAAGCGTAGTTCCCTCAATAACTCCAGCTAATCCATAGCTGTACCGCCCAGTCAGTTTTGTGGTAGGGGCCTTCCTGCGAGAGAGCTGAATTCCTATCTTGCTGATCAGGCTCAAAGTCTTCACTCCCCCTGACCCCAGTTACGTACTGACTATATGGGGCTGTTTGCCGCGACCTAAGGTCCGGTAAATCCCTGGTTTTCTTACCACTATGCTTGAAGCTAATAGTGATCCTTCGGTCCCCAGTGACCGGTTGCAATGTGCAGGACTTCTTCAATCCGTAAGCACTATTCCAATAAACTTTCCACTGTGCCTTTCGCCTTGTCCTCGCTGGTAGCATAAGCACTCACACTTGCATAAAGTCGGGTAGTCACTTCCTTCATTCACTTCCTTCAGAGCTAATTACAGATTCCCAGTTATCAATAGGCAGGAGCACGTCTCTGAACCTTTCACTGTCCTTTAGACAGGTGACTGAAGTCTTTCTGCACTAAGCTTCTTCTTTCTTTCAATGTATTCAGGTGAGGTACAGCTCTGACTAGGCTGAGGTGAATTAGAACACCTGTACTAGACTCCACTTTCTGAACTGATGATAGAGCAATCTGGACGGCTTCCTCCCTCCAGCTAGACTCCAGACGTCTGCTCCGTCCGAAGACAGGAAACACACTCCTTCAAAATCACTCAACAAACATACACCCTGACCACTCCCTCAATAGTAACTACACTACCCTAAGGGTGTGTCTAGTGTATGTTGAGTGAATGGGTATTTAGCATTAAACTGCTGTCTCGCCACACACTCTCCAGGGTACTGCGTGTGCCTAACACCAGGGCTACACACTGCGATGCGGTGGCCTCCGGGAAAATGGCCGCTGAGGGCGGTGCATGCTCAGTTTCAGATTTCGTCTCCCGAGATCTTGAGATGAGATCTGAATCTGAGCATGCAGCGGCCATTTCCTCGGAGGCCACCGCATCGCAGCAATGTAGCTGCCAGGGCCTCCGGGGATTGAGGAAAAGCTGGCAGAGCCCCGACTCTGCACAAAGAGCCACCGCCGCCGTCCCCCAGCACAGAGCCCCCCAGGCTGCTAAAAGATGAGCCGCTGACGCCGCCCCCCAGTGCCTAGACCCGCAGAGAGCAGCGCTGATACGATCAGGTATCCAACACCTTCCCTCTGAGACGCCCCCTCCCTTCGTCATCGGGACCACTCCCCCCACCGTATGCAGATTGGTCCGTACCCGGCGTATAAGACAACCCCCGACTTTTAAGAAGATTTTCAGGGGTTAAAAAGTTATCTTATACGCCGGAAAATACGATACTGAAATAATTCTCTTAAAATTTGTATTTAAAAAATATAATAACATTTTGATATTTTTATATATTGTGTAGTCTGCCATCCTTTCTGTGTTCAATGGTAGAAAGTAATAGAATTCACTGAGATAAAGATCTGAGAAATCAACTTAATTCCTCCAGAATTTTACATCTGTGAAGTTTTAGGAGCATGCTAGAGACAGAGCTCTGCGTAGAAAGAAAAATCTCAGGTATTTGTCACTGGAGGAAAAACATTTCATATATCTTCACCCCAGGGTACGCTGTCACTTTCTGTAATTGTTAGTTGTCTATAGTGAAGAGCAGCCCCGGGCAAAGTGTGGCCCGCAGGCCACATCCGGCCCTATGGCAAACAGTGGCCCACGGGCCGCACCGTGCCCTCCCATGCCCAGCCGCTCACTGTCTCCTAATGTGCTGACTTCATTGGTGGAGGATGGGCCTCTGGCGTAATTTCATCGCGTTAGCTGTGTACTGCAGAGAGTCAGAGCACCGGAGACAGAAACAGAAGCAAAGTGCCAGGTGAACGGGACCAAGGTGAGTATGTGGTGTTCTTTTTTCATGTCTATGGGATGTTTAGCTGGACATGGGGAGGCTATGGGGCCTCATCCTGGACATATGGGGGCTGTGGGGCTCTTATGCTGAACATGTCGAGGCTATGGGAGTCTCATGCTGGACATGGGGAGGCTATGGGGCCCTCATCTAGGACATGGGGAGGCTGAGTAAGGCTCATGCTGGACATGGAGAGGCTATGGGGCTCTCATGCTGGTCATGGGAAGGCTGTGTGGGGCTCATGATCTATATAGGAAGGCTGTGTGGGGCTCATGCAGTATATTGGGAGACTGTGTGGGGCTCATGCAGTGTGTAGGGAGGCTGTGTGGGACTCACAAACTATTTAGGGAGGCTGTTTGGGGCTCATACTGTGTATAGGAAGGCTTTGTGGGGCTCATGCAGTATATAGGGAGGCTGTGTGGGGCTCATGCAGTATATTGGGAGACTGTGTGCGGCTCATGCAGTGTATAGGGAGGCTGTGTGGGACTCACAAACTATTTAGGGAGGCTGTTTGGGGCTCATACTGTGTATAGGAAGGCTTTGTGGGGCTCATGCAGTATATAGGGAGGCTGCGTGGGGCTCATGCTGTATATGGGGAGGCTGTGTGGGGCTCATGCTGTATACAGGGAGGGTACGTGGGGCTCATGCTGTATATGGGGAGGCTGTCTGTGGCTCATGTTGTATATGGGGAGGCTGTGTGGGGCTCATGCTGTATATAGGGAGGCTGTGTGGAGCTCATACTGTATATAAAGAGGCTGTGTAGGGCTCATGCTGCATGTATAGAGGCTGTGTGGGGGCTCTTACAGTATATAAGGGGCTGTGGGGAGGCTCATACGATAGATGGAAGGGGCTGTATTGGGGTTCAAATGATATATAGGGGGATGTCAGCATACTTAATTAATCTCAATATTAAGTGATACAATTAATATACAGTATATACTCGTGTATAAGCCGAGATTTTCAGCACCTTTTTTCGTGCTGAAAATGCCCCCTCGGCTTATACACGAGTCATAGGGCAGAAACCAGCGGGGGAGGGGATGCAGCGGCAGGAGACGGTGGCTGGGACATCATACTCACCCCTCCCCGTGCCATCGCTGAGCGTCCCTGCAATCCTGCGTTCTCCCCGGCTTCCTGCAACTCTCCAGCGCTGAGCGGTGACGTAATACCCGCTCATTAAGGTCATGTAATATGGACGCGACGCCACTCCCATAGGCGTGGCGTCCATATTCATGACCTTAATGAGCGGTATTACGTCACCGCTCAGCGCTGGAGAGCTGCAGGAAGCCGGGGAGAACGCAGGATTGCAGGGACGTTCAGCGATGGCACGGGGAGGGGTGAGTATGATGGAGGAGAGGACAAGGAGCACGGAGCAGGATGGGGGGGGGGGAACGGTGGACGGGGGAAGCATGGAGGACAGGGGGGAGAACGGAGGACGGGGGAAGCATGGAGCCGGACGGGGAGAACGGTGGACGGGGAAGCATGGAGGAGGACGGGGGAAGCATGGAGGAGGACGGGGGGAGGACGGAGGACGGGGGAAGCATGGAGCAGGACGGGGGGGAGAACGGTGGACATGGGAAGCATGGAGGAGGACGGGGGGAGAACGGAGGACGGGGGAAGCATGGAGGAGGACAATGAGCACGGAGCAGGACGGGGGGAGGATGGAGGGCACAGAGGAGCACGGAGCAGGACAGGGGGGCACAGGAGGACGGAGAAGGAATGGGGGAGCACAGCGGAGGACGGAGCAGGAGGGGGGAGTACAGAGGAGAATGGGGGAGCACAGAGCTGGATGGGGGAGCAAGGAGCAGGACGGGGGCAGCACAGAGCAGGAGGGCAGTTTATACACCCGGCTTATACACGAGTCAATAAGTTTTCCCAGTTTTTTGTGGAAAAATTAGGGGGGTCGGCTTATACACGGGTCGGCTTATACACAAGTATATACGGTAATTATCAATAATGTAAAAATTATAATTAAGTTATTGATATTAATATTGAGAAGAATTAATTTCAGCCTATTGGTACAACCCTCCACAACAGTCAGGGTCTCTCATGTAGCCCTTCAGGAAAATTAATTGCCTACCCCTGGTCAAGAGGATTCCTCAGATTGGTGACCTTCATAAGCTATATAATATACAATAGTAGTGTGCTGCGGACATTTTTCTTAATGTATTTAGTCACAGGAGCACAATAGTCACCACAGCACTATAGTTACAGAAGCATTATAGTCACTGCAGCACTACAGTCACAGCAGCATTATAATCACCACAGCACAATAGTCACAGTAGCAATATAGTCACTGCAGCACTACAGTCACCACAGCACTATAGTTAAAGTAGCACTATATTTACAGCAGCACTGTAGTAACAGCAGCATTATAGTCACAGCAGCACTGTAGTAACAGCAGCATTATAGTCACAGCAGCACTGTAGTAACAGCAGCATTATAGTCACAGCAGCATTATACTCACAGCAGTAATATAGCAGCACTATAGTTACAGCAACATTGCTCTCAGTGTTACAGGCTGTGAGTAAATGTTTAACGACAAAATATCCCTTTCAGTGAACTGAAGTGCCACATTTTTTACATGTAAGCTTCTTATATTGTATAATCTCTTTCACCCATATGTACCAGGGCTGTGGCGTCAGTAAGCCAAACGTCTGATTTAGGGCTGAGATAAGGTATTTTGGTGCCCTAGGCAGATGAAGCTGATGGTGCCCCCCACGACACACACACTCTGATGAACCCTCAGGAATGAGTCAGAGATGAAGGTAAAAGGACCCCTAAAGTACCCCCCTTTTTCATAAAAAAAATACCGGCAAAAGAAGGAAAAGGGAGGCTCAACAGAGAGTGAGTTTCCAAAGTTAGATATGAAATCAGTCATTGTTTGAGAACCATTTACTCAACACAAGGGATAAATAGCGATATTCATCCCTGATGTGATGTCCTGTATTTTATATGTCAGACCCAAGGATGGTCATGTGGAAGCTAATATTACTTAACTATAGTGGGGGCTGTTTGGCTTCAATTAAAGTGTCCATAATTTGGCAGACGCACTAATGGAATCTAAACAGACCCCATTATAGATAAATGGATACGGATATGTATGATTGTTTTTAAAGTAGCACTTCCATCAAAATTTTTATCCTCTTATGGCCACGTTCACTCGTTCAGTATTTGGTCAGTATTTTACATCAGTATTTATAAGCCAAAACCAGGAGTGGGTGATAAATACAGAAGTGGTAACTTGTTTCTATTATACTTTTCCTTTAATGTTGCACTCCTGATTTCAGTTTACAATACTGATGCAAAATACTGACCAAATACTGAACGTGTGAACGTTGGGCCTAAAGGATATATCCGGGATATTCTGAAAAACAAAAAATGTGCCTAAGCACTGGTTGCTACTTACCTGCCTGTTGTCCCTGCCACCGTTTTTTCCCGCAACAGAGCAGCCACAGGCTGCCCCTGCTAGAGATTCAGTTGCATCTGCTGACTTACAAGTCAACAGAGCGGTGGCTTCTTTTCCGCCTCCACTATGTTAACAGGGCGGGACACTTAGCAGCCATAATCAAAATGACGTTAGAATCCCGCCCTCTTTACAGAGCAGAGTGGAAAAGAAACCATCTCTTTGTCGATGTCACGTCAGCAGAGGCAGCTGAATCGCCGGCAGGAGCGCTCTCTGACCGCTCTCTGACCGCTCTGTGCGGGGGAAGAATGGTGCCATGCACACAGGCTGGTAAGTAACAATTACCTGTTCGTTAGCGCTTAAGCACATTTTTTTGTTATTCAGAAAGTCCCGGATATGTTGTTTTTAAGGCATTGCAATCATGATATTATGTAGTGTAAGGAGGTGGCGGGGAACCTCTGTACCTTCTCATTACTAATACTGGGCACGTGTGTCACCTGTGGCACCCTGATGGTTCGCTATCGTTTTATACTGTTATGTCATGTATTATTGTGTAATGTGTAATGTGCTGTACATGTTCTCTTAATGTTATAATGTTGAAATGTGATTGCATTTGTACATAATTAGCTTAGTTGGAAAAGA
>JARQOD010000002.1:93829177-93933476 GCA_033576555.1 Oophaga sylvatica | reverse complement strand
CCACTGGTAAGTCCCCGTTTTTTGGGGCATATGGTTTTCACCCCCAGTTTTGTACTTTCAATGGGGGGGGCTCTTCTGGGGTTCCTGAGGAGGAACGATTTTCGTCGTCACTTGCTTCAGTGTGGAGAGGAGTGCTTAATAATCTGAGCACTATGGGGAACCGATACAAACGTATGGCTGATAGGAGGAGAGTGTCTGGTCCGGACCTAAGTGTGAACGATCTGGTATGGTTGTCTACCAAGAATATAAAACTTAAGGTTCCCTCCTGGAAACTCGGTCCCAGATTCATCGGGCCATACAGGATCAGTTCAATAGTTAATCCGGTGGCTCTCCGTCTTGACCTCCCTCCTACATTTAAAATCCACAATGTGTTCCACAAATCGTTGCTTAAGAGGTACGTGGCACCAGTTATACCGTCACCTCTACCTCCTCCTCCAGTGGTGGTCAATGGTAATTTGGAGTTTCAGGTATTGAAGATCATTGACTCACGTCGGAATCGCCGGTCCCTTCAGTACCTTGTTCATTGGAGGGGTATGGTCCTGAGGAGAGGATGTGGGTTTTCTGCGTCGGATATTAACACAGACCGTTTGGTTCGGGCCTTCCACACTACTCACCCAGATAGACCAGGCCCTGAGGGTCCAGAGGCCCCTCGTAGAAGGGGGGTACTGTCACGGGTGTGTCGCGGCGGAGATCGTCGCGATTGCACACCCTGACTTCGCACAGCTGAGTTTCTGGTGCTGGGTGTTTTTCGGCACTGAGGGAGTTAATTATTTCTGTCTCGGTGCTGGGCTGACCAGCCTCACCCAGCTGCGATTGATGTTTTGTTAATTAGCTTCCTTCATATACCTGCTGGTCTGCTAGGGAAGTTGCCGGTGAAAGCATTCATTCAGACCAGCAGAGCGGATCGTTTCTGAGAAGACAAGCTAAGAGTGCCTGTTGTGGTTTTTCCTCTCCTCGCTTATTGTTTATCTCCTTAACCTTTTGTGTTCCTCTGTAGTGGAAGTGTTGTATGCTAGGCTGTGTTTTCTTTACCCCTTGTCTGTCTCGTTTGTCTTAGACTGTGTGTAAGCTGTGACCTGCCCATTCCCTGTGGTGGTAATCAGGGTCCTTCTCAGGACTAGATTACAGTGGTCAGGGATCTACAGGAGACAGGGTTACGCTGGCGGCCTGGACCTCTGTACCATTAACAGTACCTCCAGGTAGAGGGACTAGTCAGGACCCCAGTTCAGGGTCAGCATAGACCCCGGTCCACCTCTATCCAGAGACAGCGTGACATGTACACAGTATTGACCCACAATACATAGGATATTATGTCAGGTAAGACATTGCTGGCAGATACTATGTATACATGTTGATATTGATTTTCTCTATTATATGAAATTTAGAATGATGTCACATTAGATATAGGTTGCTATCTTTGAATATATCTGTTATACGTCGTGACAGCCCGGGCATGAAAATAAAAAATCCCATTTTTTTCCCACAAAAATTATCTTTTAGTCACAAATTTTTTATTTTCCCATGGGTAACAGGAGAAATTGGACCCCAAAAGTTGTTGTCCAATTTGTTCTGAGTACGATGATACCCAATATGTAGGAGAAAACTACAGTATGGGCACACGTCGGGGCTCGGAAGGGAAGTAGTGACGTTTTGGATTGCAGACTTTGATGGAATGGTCTGGGGGCGTCATGTCGCATTTGGAGAGCCCCTGATGCGCCTAAACAGTGGAAACCCCCCACAAGTGACCCCATTTTGGAAAATAGACCCCACAAGGAACTTATCTAGATGTGTGATGAGCACTTTGAACACCGAAGTGCTTCACAGAAGTTTATAACTACAGCCGTAAAAATAAAAAATCCTTTTTTTTTTACAAAAATGATTTTTTTTCGCCCCCAATATTTTATTTTCACAAGGGTAACAGGAGAAATTGGACCCAAAAATTTGTTGTCCAATTTGTCCTGAGTATGCTGATACCCAATATGTGGGAGAAAACTACTGTATGGGCGCACGTCAGGGCTCGGAAGGGAAGTAGTGACGTTTTGGATTGCAGACTGTGATGGAATGGTCTGGGGGCGTCGTGTCGCATTTGGAGAGCTCCTGATGCGCCTAAACAGTGGAAACCCCCCACAAGTGACCCTATTTTGGAAAATAGACCCCACAAGGAACTTATCTAGATGTGTGGTGAGCGCTATGAAGCCCAAGTGCTTCACAGAAGCCGTACAGCCGTAAAAACAAAAAAAAAATCATATATATTTTTTTTTTTTTACAAAAATGATATTTTCGCCCCCAGTTTTTTATTTTAGGACAAATTGCACAATAACTCTTGGGGTCCAGAGTACGCTGATACCCCATATGTGGGGGTAAACTACTGTTTGGGCGCATGGCAGAGCTCAAAAGTGAAGGAGCACCGTTTGACTTTTTCAACGCAGAATTGGCTGGAATTGAGATCAGATGCCATGTCACATTTGGAGAGCCCCTGATGTGCCTAAACAGCGGAAACCCCCCAATTCTAACTCCAACCCTAACCCCAACACACCCTTAACCCTAGTCCCAACCCTAACCACAAACCTAACCCTAACACACCCCTAACCCTAATCACAACCCTAACCCTAATCCTAACTTTAGTGCCAACCCTAACCCTAACTTTAGCCGCAACCCTAACCCTAACAGGAAAATGGAAATAAATACATGTTTTAATTTTATTATTTTTCCCTAACTAAGGGGGTGATAAAGGTGGGTTTGATTTACTATTTATAACGGGTTTTTATGATTGGCAGCTGTCACGCTAAAAGACGCTTTTTATTGCAAAAAATAGTTTTTGCATCACCACATTTTGAGAGCTATAATTTTTGCATATTTTGGCCCACAGAGTCATGTGAGATCTTATTTTTTGCGGTACGAGTTGACGTTTTTACTGGTACCATGTTTGAGCACGTGACATTGTTTGCTCGCTTTTTATTTCGATTTTTGGGAGGTTAGAATGAACAAAAATCAGCAATTCATGAATTTCTTTTGGGGGAGGCGTTTATACTGTTCTGCGTGTGGTAAAATTGATAAAGCAGTTTTATTCTTCGGGTCAGTACGATTACGGCGATACCTCACTTATATCATTTTTTTATGTTTTGGTGCTTTTATAGAATAAAAACAATTTTATATAAAAAATTATTATTTTTGCATCGCTTTATTCTGCGAGCTATAACTTTTTCATTTTTTTGTTGATGATGCTGTATGGTGGCTTGTTTTTTGCGGGACAAGATGACGTTTTCAGCGGTACCATGTTTATTTATATAGATCTTTTTGATCGCATGTTATTCCACTTTTTGTTCGGTGGTATGCTGATAAAGCATTGATTTTTTGCTTTGTTTTTTTTTTTTAAGGAGTTTACTAAAGGGGTTAACTAGTGGGACAGTTTTATAGGGGGGTCGTTACGGACGCGGCGATACCAAATATGTGTACTTTTATTATTTTTTTTTTATTTACAGGAAAAAATTAATTTTTTGGGGAATATTTTTTTTTTTTTCTTTATTTTGGATTTTTTTTTAAAACATGTTTATTTTTATTTTTTTCTATTTTTTACTTTGTCCCAGGGTGGGACATCACTGTAAAATGTCAGATCGCTGGTGTGACAGTGTGCACAGCACTCTGTCACACCAGCGATCGCTCTGGCACTGCTGCAAGCTTCTCAGTGCCTGCTCTCAGCAGGCACTGAGGAAGCCGCCTCCCTGCAGGACCCGGCGGCCATCTTGGATCCGGGTCCTTGGAGGGAGGAAGGCCTTAGAACAGCGCGATCACATTGCGCTGTTCTGAGGGTCTCAGGGGAGCGTGCAGGGAGCCCCCTCCCTGTGCGATGCTCCCCTGTGCCCCTGGTACACCGTGATCATGTTTGTTCGCGGTGTGCCAGGGGTTAATGTCCCGGGAGCGGTCCGTGACCGCTCCTGACACACAGTCCCGGGTGTCAGCTGTGATAATTAGCTGACACCCGGCCGCGATCACTGATCGCCTATGATGTACTATCCCGTCCATGGTCAGATTGGCACGGGTTTCGTGGACGGGATAGTACGTCTGATGTCAGAGAGGGTTTAAAGGGAATCTGTCACCTCATTTTTGGGACATAAGCTGCCGCCAACGGCATTAAGGGCTTATCTACAGCATTCTATAATGCTGTAATGCGTCCTAACCTGGAAGTGGCGCAAAACTCTGGCTGGCAGAGAAAATGGCCCAGGCCTGAGATGCATCCCCTGGTGTGCGGTGCCATGGCGGGCGCGATGAAAGAGAAGGAAGCCTCACCCATTGCAGCAGATTCCAAAGAGATGGGCGGAGTTTGATGCTAAATGGGTGGAACAGCCGGAAGCAGCTCCACCCTGGAACGGGTGGGGTCCAGAAGAAGAAAACTCTGTGTGCAACTGCGCGGCGCCATTGTAATACATAGCACCGGCTCCGATGACCCACTCCTGCTTCTGTTGCTGCCGCGGTGTCGACCGCATAGAATGGAAGTGTCGGCAGATGGAGGAAAGGACCCGACCCAAAAGGCTGTGAAGAGTGTCCGACATCGACAGATTTCTGGTGCCTGCTAAGAGCAGTGTTGGAGGCTGACAGGACCGGAACGACATGAGCCAGGGGAGGTCTGTGATCCGGAAGGAGAGGCTGCCCTGGAGGAGCCAGAGATGGAAGAGGTGGAAGTGGAAGAGCCTGAGCCGGAGGGCGCAGCAGTTGTGCTGGGGGAGTTTGACGGTTGCAGAGCGATCGGGGCCGTGACAGCGGAGCAAGTGGTGAGTGAGCTGCGGTCCCAAACCCCGAGGTGCAGGTCCATGTTCGACAACGCCCGTCCCTCAGTCCGTTGCTCTGGTACCAAGAAGGAGAGGGACCCTTCACATTAACTGGGCAGGCCGCGTGGATTGCAGTGGTGATAGAAAGAAAAAAGAGGAGAGAGAAAGGAATTTGGGCAGAGCTGCACCGACCGGAGGGGGGCGCAATGGCCGGACGATGGACCAGTGTCCTGCTGGTACATACCAAACCATCCCACGGATTTGGCTTCATCCGTGAGGACCACTTGGACTATAAGGTATATGTCAATGCTAGTTCTGTGAAGTTTCAGAGGCCTCTGAGGGATGGGGACCGGATCACTTTTATTAAAGAAGAAGGACCCCGGGGTACTTTGCGGTGGCCCTATTGTGTCCGGAGGATGATCAGGAACTGCAGTCACCGGCTGGAGCATGGGCATGGAGCCCTGTGTAGGACAATGACTACGCCTTACGTCTTAGTTTTGCCAGTTACACCTACTAATTACTAATAAATATGAAACAGGACTGTTCTGCATCCCTGTGCGCAGAGGAGCCCTGTGGCACCGGAGTCGGGTGCCGTGTGGCCGGTATGGTCCACGTTTGAATGTTGAGTTTTGTTTTTCACCTTCCTAAGTTCTGTTGCGCTTGTTGCGCCTCCCCTGCTGGATTGCAGGATCCTAAGCCTGAGGGGTTATGTGCCCTTAGACTGAAAACGGACTGTACGTGGCTGCTGCAAAAGACTGTGTTTTAGTTTGCTTAACCTGAACTTTATCTCTAGGTAATAGCAGCACACGTGCATTAAAGGGCCATACTCTGTGCAAAGGAGGAAGGGGGATGAACTATGGACTGTGTCTCCTAGGATTGTGGTGAGTCCTAATGGGAACTGTGTGCATGCTCGGGTCCTGGAAACAAATGGGACTGGAGCTAATTACAGTTATAAAAAAAAAAAACGGACTATTCCATAGAGCCAATTGACTTTCTCCAGGATGTAAAAAGTTTTATAGAAGATAAATGTGTGTTTTAATATTACTGTATACACTTTGTCTTTGAACTGTGAATTCATCATTTAATCGTTTGAATACCTGCATGGAGTATTCCACTGTTAAATTAAAAGTTGCATTCTGCCAGCACTATATGGTCAGGGACGACCATGTTTTAAGGTGTGTTTTAAGGTGTGTAAGGGGTGTATGGAGGCTAATTTGTGCCCCCACCCACCTTACACATGTTCCTATATCCCTGTAAAGCTGATATACCTCGTATGCCTTATGATGTTGTCATAATGTGTATTGCAATGTACATATGTTTCTATGTTGTGAAGATATAGGGAAAGTGTTGGATTTAGACAGTAGGGGGAGCACAATAGAATAGGATTAGGTTAGCTAGGAGGGACTAAGGAAGAGTAGTCCTGGGGAGCTTCCTGAAGTTAGTCAGTCCTGAAAGAGAGTGTGAGGAGAGAAGGTGTGGTTCTGGTGTCAGGGCCGGGAGCAGAGACAGAGCAGTGGAGTCTGGAAATGTTTAAGTCAAGGAGCCCAGTAGTCAGGGACCTGGGCGCTGATAGTCACCTTTAGTAGAGGAATATCTTGGCAGCAGAAAAATGGTAGCAGCTAACTTCGTGGGAACTACCCTTAACATCTGAGGCCTATGACCTAGTAAGGAATTGATGGGCCATTCTTCGACTTCACCATTGGAGAGGGAAGCAGGCGGGGAACTCCTGAAGCATGTTAGTCTGTCCTCTCAGAAAGCTGTGGGATCGGCGGAACCGGTGGACATTCCAGGAAAAGAAAGGGACAGTGCAGGGAATGGAATGGTGATACTCTGCAAAGTACCTTGTGTTGCTTCTGTGACTAAACTGGACAAACTGAGTAAAATTGTTTTGTTGAAGATGAACTTGGACTCTGACAGTCATTGTGTGCTGCTAAAGAAAAAGGACTACCGGCCCTGTGAAGTTGATCATGACTTGCAAGTAAGTGGACCACCAGGTGCACAACAGAAGGGACAATATGCTTATGTGACGGAGTATCAGGGTGCGACAGAGCAGCCACTGTTAGCCATGACTACAGCACTGGCCCCCGTTTCAAGAGTGCCAATCAACATGCAGGGATTGTCTGCCACGCACCGTAATGCCGCAGCCATGTTGGTTGTGGCATTACAGTGATTGGTTGGCCGCACAGCGTCATCAGGTCAATATGAGATCTGGCACCGCCTTGCTCGGCACAGTCAGCTCTGGACTCAGGCAGTGTAGGGAGAGTTTCTGCTGAGATAGGGAGAAATTTAGAATATTATTAGTTAGTGCAGGTATGTAAGGAGGTGAACAGGAGCAGTGTTGTCGGTTCGAGATATGCCCTGGAACTATCGGGACCGTCATCACTGTTGCAGGGGGTGACTTGTCTGTGTGGGAAGAGCTTGAGCACCCGACAGAAAGGGGCGTAGGAGACATAAAAGGGGTGGAGCGCGTGAAAGAGAGAGACTTGGCTTAAAGGCGACTACAGAGCAGGACGAAGGTTGACTCCCTCTCCTCAACTCCGATTGCTAGCACCACTGACTCCAACCCTTTATAGACTGACCGACTCCTGCAGCCAATACCGGGTGTCCTTCCACGAACTCAGCCCATAGCGTACAGTACAGAAGACGTCCCGTCTTCTCCTGAACTTTGTGATCCCGTGCGAGGCCTAGTCACTCCTACGGCCTGCACGGCGTTGTGTTCCCGGTGTACTGCATCACTCCCGAGGAACCAGCAGAAGGAACTGTATTCATTCTTCAGCGGACCCAAGATCAACGGACCCAAGGCCAACAGAACTGGATACTTCGGAGACAGTGCATTTTGTTCCTACGCAGCAGAACCAGAGACTTTGTTCACAGATTGCGACACCGTCGGGAGCTATTCCAACCATTCCCCAACAAGGACTCCAATCGATAAGTCATTACTTTAATTTCCCCCTTCTCATGTTGTTTATTGCGTAGCTGTTGATGAGAGTTCAGTACTTTATTTGCTTAATCATCTCCCTGCGTGGAGGTTAACCCTGAATACTTATTCTGAAACTTATTCTGAGTAAATCCTTGTTAACCCCTTCTCTGCCTCCTGTTGTTTACTGCATCCGACGAACCTTTACATTTTGGCATAGTCGGCAGGATGCAGTCCAACAGCATGAAGTCTGCAAAACAGGCATCTGGGCCCAGGACCAGTATCTCCTTGGGGGCCATGTTAAGCAATTTGCCAAAATTTACGGGTCTAACACAATGTTGTGGAGCTGGACAGAGCGCATGAGGAGTATGTTGAGAATGCACCTGATGACTCCTGCGCTAGAGGCTGAGGTGGCCATTATGGCCCTGGACGGAGAGGCTAGAGACACCGTGATGTTATGTGCCCCCCGTGACCATGACACCTTAACCAAAGTACTCCAGATTTTGGAAGCGACCCATGGGGACCCCACTGACGTACAGGAACTTACTACTCGCCTGTTTAGCCGTATGCAAAGGGAGAGGGAGACGGTGACACAGTATATGAATGCCTTACAAGAGTTACACACCCCCATTGTTAGAAAGGACGGCATGGAAATAGGGTCAGCAGATGTAGTGCTACGTGACTTGTTGGTGACAGGGCTACGGGACGTCCTGACAAAACAGACCCTGAGGGAGCGGGTACGGGCTGACCCCTGCATCATTTTTCTGACATAGGAAGTGAGGCCCGCTTACGCGAACAAGAGCAGAGGGTGACGGTCCCAGTAGGGAAGATCCATAGTGGAGAAGCAGCAGTAAATACAGTCACTGACCCCCCCCCTGGGTTGAAGAGATGAGGAAAGAGCTGCTGAATATCAAAGGAGAATTGGCTCAGATGAAGGAAAAAGTTGAAACTGGCCCAAACGCAGCAGGTCTGTCACCTGCTTCAAATGCAGAGAGATAGGACATATAGCTCGGGAATTCCTGCGGCGGGGTGGACCTCGGCCACACCGGTCGTTAAACTAGAGGGCTTTGAGCCAGGGGGACGTCGCCCGGAGCCAGAATGGAATTGAAGGAGTGGTGAAAGTCCCACAAACCTGGTGTCCATGTGCCCACTAGTCTGGGCTGAATTTGATGGGCGGGCAGTGCATTGTCTGGTGGATACTGGGTCTCAGGTGACCACGATTCCCGAAGCATATTTGTCAGGAACACCGCACTGCACTTGCTCACGGAGCCAGTGCGCGTGTCCTGAGTAAAACAAACTGTGCCCAAAGATACATGTGGAGTAGGTGTCACGGGTGTGTCGCGGCGGAGATCGTCGCGATTGCACACCCTGACTTCGCACAGCTGAGTTTCTGGTGCTGGGTGTTTTTCGGCACTGAGGGAGTTAATTCTTTCTCTCTCGGTGCTGGACTGACCAGCCTCGCCCAGCTGCGTTTGATGTTTTGTTAATTAGCTTCCTTCATATACCTGCTGGTCTGCTGGGGAAGTTGCCGGTGAAAGCATTCATTCAGACCAGCAGAGCGGATCGTTTCTGAGAAGACTTAAGCTAAGAGTGCCTGTTGTGGTTTTTCCTCTCCTCGCTTATTGTTTATCTCCTTTACCTTTTGTGTTCCTCTGTAGTGGAAGTTTTGTATGCAAGACAGTGTTTTCTTTACCCCTTGTCTGTTTCGTTTGTCTAAGACTGTGTGTAAGCTGTGACCTGCCCATTTCCTGTGGTGGTAATCAGGGTCCTTCTCAGGACTAGATTACAGTGGTCAGGGATCTACAGGAGACAGGGTTACGCTGGTGGCCTGGACCTCTGTACCATTAACAGTACCTCCAGGTAGAGGGACTAGTCAGGACCCCAGTTCAGGGTCAGCTTAGACCCCGGTCCACCTCTATCCAGAGACAGCGTGACACGTACACAGTATAGACCCACAATTCATAGGATATTATGTCAGGTAAGACATTGCTGGCAGATACTATGTATACATGTTGATATTTTCTATTATATGTAATATAGAATGTTGTCACATTAGATATAGGTTACTATCATAGAATATATCTGTTATACGTCGTGACATTTTCACCGGCCACTCTAAAAGATTCTCCCCAGCTACCATGGATCCAGTAGCCCAGTTAGCTCAGCAGTTACAGAGGTTGTCCATGGAGCTGACGGACGTTAAGTCCAAGGTTTTGTACCCCCGGGAGCAAACCAGATCTGAACCTAAAGTAGCTCTCCCGGACAGGTTCACTGGTGGGCGGGACAAATTTTTTACCTTCCGGGAGGCATGTAAATTATATTTTCGGCTACGGCCTCAGTCTTCGGGGAGTGAAGATCAGAGGGTGGGAATTGTCATCTCGCTCTTACAAGGGGACCCTCAATCCTGGGCGTTCTCTCTTCCTCCGAACTCCCCGGCTCTCCAGTCAGTAGATCGATTTTTTACAGCCCTGGGTCTGGTATATGATGATCCGGATCGGGTCTCCCTTGCTGAAATGAAGTTACGCAAGATACAGCAGGGAGATCGTCCGGCGGAGGAATTTTCTTCTAAGTTCCGTAGATGGGCCACAGATACTCAGTGGAATGACCCAGCTCTTAGGAGCCAGTTTTGTCAAGGATTATCTGACAAATTAAAAGATGTGTTGGCTCAGTATGATTCTCCCCCGTCACTGGAGGCCGCTATGGCCCTTGCTATTCGCATTGATAGACGGCTTCGGGAGAGGTGCGAGGTAACTCCGCCTCCTGTGATGACTCCACCTCCTTCTAAAGTCCCTAATATTGAGGTTCCCCTGGTTTGTTCGAAGGAGCCTATGCAGTTAGGAGGGACATTGTTTCGAGGGAGGGGATCGGCGGTGCGCCGCAAGACAGGAAAGTGTTACTTCTGCGGGAGAAAGGGACATTTTGTTGGAGGGTGTCCATCCCGTACTTTGCTGAGCAAGGAGTCGCCGGAAAACTGTTGATCCCAGGTTGTGTGGTGGACGACAATCTGGGAGTATGTATTTCGTCCCCAAGTCCGTCTCAGTTTCTCGTACCAGCGGAGGTGGTGGTAGGTACGAGAACTGAGAGGATTTCTGTTCTTCTGGATAGTGGGGCCGCGGCTAATCTGGTGGACGCTCGGTTTGCCCAGGTCCAAGGTATGCAACTGAGTGTATTGGCCAAACCTATCCCTATATTCTCTATTGACGCCAGGCCTCTCGGTCAAGGTAGCTTTGTGCAAGCCGTGCATAACATAGACCTTCGAGTGGGGGCAATACATAAAGAACTATTGTCTTGTTATGTGTTGGAGGGCCTTCCCACTCCTATTGTGTTGGGACTTCCTTGGTTAACTAAACATAACCCAGTTATTAATTGGCAATCCAGGGAGATAAGCCAGTGGGGTGAATTTTGCAATAGTAACTGCATGAACACGGTCATCGGTGCGGTCGTGCCTAGAACCTTACCTCCTTTTCTGGAGGACTTTGAGGATGTGTTTTCAGAGGAAGGGTGTCAAGAATTACCTCCTCATCGCGCATATGACTGTGCTATAAAATTGCTTCCTGATGCTAAGTTACCAAAATCTAGGTTATATAACCTTTCTGGTCCTGAGAGGCAAGCTATGAAGGATTATATTTCGGAAAGTCTGGCCAAGGGGCATATTAGACCTTCATCTTCTCCAGTGGCCGCGGGGTTCTTCTTTGTGAAGAAAAAAGATGGAGGCCTACGCCCTTGCCTGGATTTCCGTGAGCTTAATCGGATTACGGTCCGGGATCCGTATCCGCTCCCACTTATTCCTGATCTCTTCAATCAGATTGTGGGCGCCAAATGGTTCTCTAAGTTGGATCTCAGGGGGGCGTATAATCTGATTAGGATAAAGGAGGGGGATGAGTGGAAGACGGCGTTTAACACTCCGGAGGGACATTATGAGTACCTTGTCATGCCTTTCGGTCTGACTACTGCCCCGGCGGTGTTTCAACATTTTGTTAATGACATCTTTCGCCACCTAGTGGGACCGTTTGTTGTCATTTATCTAGATGACATCTTAATTTACTCGCCGGATCTTGTGTCTCATCAGGAGCATGTGAGACAAGTGTTGCAGATCTTGCGAGACAATAAACTGTACGCCAAATGGGAGAAGTGTGTATTCGCCGTACAAGAACTTCAGTTTTTAGGATTCCTGGTGTCAGCTTCCGGTTTCCGTATGGACCCTGGGAAAGTGAAGGCTGTGCTTGAATGGGATCGGCCAGAGGATCTTAAAGCACTGCAGCGTTTCCTGGGGTTTGCTAACTACTACCGGAAATTTATTCGTAATTTCTCATCCGTTGTCAAACCTCTCACTGACATGACAAGAAAAGGGACGGATTTTTCTAGGTGGTCTGACAAAGCTTGTCAAGCATTTTCCTCCTTGAAAAAATGTTTTGCTTCAGCACCCATACTCATCCAACCTGATGCATCACAACCATTCATTGTGGAGGTAGACGCATCTGACGTAGGAGTGGGTGCGGTATTATCTCAAGGTCCGTCCCCTGGTAAATGGCATCCGTGCGCTTTCTTCTCTAAAAAATTGTCGTCCGCCGAGAGGAATTATGATGTCGGCAATAGGGAACTCTTGGCCATTAAGTTGGCTTTTGAAGAGTGGCGTCACTTTTTGGAGGGGGCAGTCCACCCGGTCACCGTCATTACTGATCACAAGAACTTGCTGTATTTAGAGTCTGCAAAACGTCTGAATTCCAGACAAGCTAGATGGTCGTTGTTTTTTACCAGGTTTAATTTTGTCATCACATATCGTCCTGGGTCAAAAAATGTAAAGGCTGATGCCTTATCTCGTAGTTTCCCGGGGGCCGGGAAGACGGATGACCCGGTTTCTATTCTTCAGGAGGGAGTTGTGGTGTCGGCTGTTTGCTCTGAGCTTGAGGAGGAGGTATTGGAGGCTCAGGGGGACGCCCCTGTAGGACCTCCAGGGAGACTGTTTGTTCCAGATCAATTAAGACAAAAGGTTATCGAGGCACATCATAATTCTGCTTTGGCAGGACACCCAGGGAGTAAAGCAACTGTAGATCTCGTTTCTCGCCGGTTTTGGTGGCCTAACTTAAATAAAGAGGTGGTAACTTTTGTCGCGTCCTGTGGGGTATGTGCGCGCTCTAAGACCCCACATACCCGTCCGTCTGGGGTCCTTTTACCGTTGAAAATCCCGGAGCGTCCATGGACCCATCTGTCTATGGACTTCATTACGGACCTCCCTCCGTCTTCAGGTAAAACTGTCATACTAGTTGTAGTTGACAGGTTCAGCAAAATGGCACATTTTATTGCTTTTCCTGCTCTTCCTAATGCTAAAACTCTGGCGCAGGTGTTCATTGGGGAGATTGTGAAACTTCACGGGTTGCCTTCCGATGTGGTGTCGGATCGGGGTTCTCAGTTTGTGTCCAAATTCTGGAAGGCATTTTGTTCTCGTCGGGGGATGCAGTTGTCATTTTCTTCGGCTTTTCATCCGCAGACCAATGGTCAGACAGAGCGTCTGAATCAGAGCTTAGAGACATATCTCCGGTGTTTTGTCTCAGAGAACCAAGAGGACTGGTCTTCTTTCTTGCCTCTGGCAGAGTTCGCTCTTAACAATAGGCGGAGCGAGTCCACTGGTAAGTCCCCGTTTTTTGGGGCATATGGTTTTCACCCCCAGTTTTGTACTTTCAATGGGGGGGGCTCTTCTGGGATTCCTGAGGAGGAACGATTTTCGTCGTCACTTGCTATAGTGTGTAGAGGAGTGCTTAATAATCTGAGCACTATGGGGAACCGATACAAACGTATGGCTGATAGGAGGAGAGTGTCTGGTCCGGACCTAAGTGTGAACGATCTGGTATGGTTGTCTACCAAGAATATAAAACTTAAGGTTCCCTCCTGGAAACTCGGTCCCAGATTCATCGGGCCATACAGGATCAGTTCAATAATTAATCCGGTGGCTTTCCGTCTTGACCTCCCTCCTACGTTTAAAATCCACAATGTGTTCCACAAATCATTGCTTAAGAGGTACGTGGCACCAGTTGTACCGTCTCCTCTACCTCCTCCTCCAGTGGTGGTCAATGGTAATTTGGAGTTTCAGGTATTGAAGATCATTGACTCACGTCGGAATCGCCGGTCCCTTCAGTACCTTGTTCATTGGAGGGGGTATGGTCCTGAGGAGAGGATGTGGGTTTCTGCGTCGGATATTAACGCAGACCGATTGGTTCGGGCCTTCCACACTACTCACCCAGATAGACCAGGCCCTGAGGGTCCAGAGGCCCCTCGTAGAAGGGGGGGGTACTGTCACGGGTGTGTCGCGGCGGAGATCGTCGCGATTGCACACCCTGACTTCGCACAGCTGAGTTTCTGGTGCTGGGTGTTTTTCGGCACTGAGGGAGTTAATTCTTTCTCTCTCGGTGCTGGACTGACCAGCCTCGCCCAGCTGCGTTTGATGTTTTGTTAATTAGCTTCCTTCATATACCTGCTGGTCTGCTGGGGAAGTTGCCGGTGAAAGCATTCATTCAGACCAGCAGAGCGGATCGTTTCTGAGAAGACTTAAGCTAAGAATGCCTGTTGTGGTTTTTCCTCTCCTCGCTTATTGTTTATCTCCTTTACCTTTTGTGTTCCTCTGTAGTGGAAGTTTTGTATGCAAGACAGTGTTTTCTTTACCCCTTGTCTGTTTCGTTTGTCTAAGACTGTGTGTAAGCTGTGACCTGCCCATTTCCTGTGGTGGTAATCAGGGTCCTTCTCAGGACTAGATTACAGTGGTCAGGGATCTACAGGAGACAGGGTTACGCTGGTGGCCTGGACCTCTGTACCATTAACAGTACCTCCAGGTAGAGGGACTAGTCAGGACCCCAGTTCAGGGTCAGCTTAGACCCGGTCCACCTCTATCCAGAGACAGCGTGACACGTACACAGTATAGCCCCAAAATTCATAGGATATTATGTCAGGTAAGACATTGCTGGCAGATACTATGTATACATGTTGATATTTTCTATTATATGTAATATAGAATGTTGTCACATTAGATATAGGTTACTATCACAGAATATATCTGTTATACGTCGTGACATTAGGGCAGCAGCGGTGAAGATGCGTGCTTCAGACAAACAGGAACTGAAGCACATGACTGCCAAGGGGCAGAGCCAGCCAAAGGTCTCTCAGAGGAAGCAGGAGCAGAGAGAGATTGCTTTAGGCCAGATAGGACCTGGAGCACCTGACTGCTGGGGCGTGGCCTAAGCTCTGGAGAGCTAGGAGCTGAAGGAAAACTCCTAGAAGGGTAATTATGAGATAAAGTTCCCAAGGGATTAGACAGCACGGATAGTCAGGACGTAGCCAAGGGGTCATACACAGAGAGGGCAGCGCAGTGCAAGAGAAGCAGGCAGTGGATAGTCAGGACGTAGCCAAGGGGTCATACACAGAGGGCAGCACAGTACAAAAGGGGCAGGCAAAAACTTGTAACAGGCACTTAGCCAAATCAGAACCAGACAGACGTAGCGTAGCACAGGCACAAAGCACTGGCACAGGCACAACAGGGTCTAACACACTCTGCCAAGGGTCAGAGTATAAGCCACAGGGAATGGCCACACAATGAGGCAGAAGCCTCCCAGAATGCCAGAGTGAGGCCATCCAGGTTAACCCTAAAACCACCTAATCCCAGAAACTCAGCAGACCATGACAATATATCCGTCAACACTTCCCGAGACTCTATGGCCCTAGTGGGGCCCAGTAGTGAAGCTGACAGCGGCAAACCACCAGTTTCTCTGTGCGGGCAAGACCTTGGATGGAAGGGTGTAGGGAAGAAGGGAGAAGAAGGGAGTCATACTGTCACCCTGGGGATGAACGTCCTGAAGGAATTCAAAAACCTGCTTCTGGATGAATCCACTCACTCGTCCCTGAAACAGTGGAGCACCCATACCCCCCAACGGCAAGTATTTCAGCGACTGCTTCATGCCGCACAAGCTCAGTAGTCATCCAGCCATGGAGAAATGTTGGGGAAGGTGACAGTGCCGAACTCCGCTAAACTCACCCTTCCACCGGGACAAACAGTGCCGACCCTGCCTGTTCGAACTCAGGCCCAGTTGAAGGAGGTGGAAGTACACCTAGAACCCTCTTTAACTGAATCACTCCCAGCCGGACTGTTGGTGGCACAAACTCTGGCGGTTGTACGAGATGGAACCGTGCTTGTACGCTGCTTTAACTTGACCGATCAAGAAGTAGTAATGCGACCAAGGAGTGAAGTAGCACGGATAGTGGGAATGCCTGAGGAAATCATTCTGGTCGTACAGTTGTCAGTTAGACAGGAAGACCCTTGGTCAGTGACAGTCACCATGTCTCTAACGCCAGAGCCCCAATACATCCACGAGGGGCACCGCATATTAGATTAGATGCGTGCTGAACTGTCCGTGCTCACACCTGCTCAAGTACAACAAGTGGAGGCAGTACTGGGACAATACAGGTCCGTGTTTGCAAGTCATGAGGACAATTTTGGCTATACTACGGGTATTACTCACGAAATACCAACGGGGAACACAGCGCCTATCAGAGAACGTTACCGGCAAATTCCCCCTCAGTTATACCAGGAAGTTCTAGAGATGCTCAGTCAGATGCTACAGGCAGGTGTCATCAGGGAGAGTCAAAGTCTGTTGACGGCCCCATCGTGCTAGTAAGGAAGAAGGATGGAACATTGAGGTTCTGTGTAGACTACCGTAATCTTAATGCCTGCACCGTGCGGGACTCATACCCTCTGCCTCGGATTGAAGAGTCCTTGTCTGCTTTGGGGAAAGCCAAATTCTTCTCGACGTTGGATCTTGCTAGCGGATACTGGCAAGTGCCCATGTCGGAGAAGGATCGGGCGAAGACGGCTTATATTCTACCCATGTGTCTCTTCGAATTCAACAGGATACCCTTTGGCCTGGCCAACGCCCCTGGTACGTTTAAATGATGGCGAGGTGCTTAGGTGACCTGAACTTTGAGGCCACGCTCATATACTTGGATATCATAGTGTATGCTTCCTCATTTGAAGATCACCTGCGGAGACTAGAGAAAGTGCTGGGCCACCTGCAGAAGTACGGACTGAAGGTGAAACTCCAGAAGTGCCACTTGTTCCGGACTCAGATTGAGTATCTAGGTCATGTCGTCTCAGAGGACGGAGTGGAACCGTCCCGGGAGAAGATTAAGGTGATTCAGGATTGGCCAACCCCTGAGACCGTGAAAGACATTTTGGCGTTCCTGGGATTGACAGGGTACTACCGTCGGTTTGTGAAGAGCTTTGTGTTACACCTGGTCCCGGTATCGTCGGGACTCCCGCTCTGTGTCGGCCTCACGCAGTCCTGCTGCAGCAGTTTCTGTTCCTGTGCTCCCCTCTGGTTCCTGGCGCTGTCAGCAGGTCCCAAAGGAGAGTGCTTAGGTCACGCGCACGCTACCGGTCTCTTAAAGAGACAGCGCGCATTTTTAAAAAAACCGTGTTTGACCAACGGGTGGTACTGATTACTATTTCTGGCCCTCTGCCATAGGGAGGGTGCTGGAGCAGCAAGTATCTACTGTTGCTAGTTTCTGGTTCCACTGTGATTGTGCCTGTGCTTTTGCAGTGTTATGCCTCCTGCTCTGCTTACACTGTTTGTCTCCGCAGACTATCAGTTACCTGTTACCCGGCTGTCCAGGACAACATCTGTACGGTCAATGCCAGTCCTGTTCTGTTCCGCCACTCAGCTATCCGATACTCTGGACAATGCCGGTACCAGCTTATACCCATGTTCCCAGAACTCGCCAGTTAGCTGCACCATATCTGTTAAACCTGTTTTCCCTTTAGTCCCGCTGGGACAGCTGCCACGTGTTCGGGGTTTAACTGGAGGTAGCACCTGTGTCCCCCAGACATTCCATTCTGACCCTGTTCGAGGGAACTTACTACGGGTGTCTGGGGCTCACTTAGTCGCTCCCTCTTCGGAGCCCCCGGACCGTGGTCCCGAGGTTCCACAAATACAATAAAAAACGAATGTGAACTTCACCACCTGTGCCTCCGCTTCCATTCATTAAAGATTGCTCGGCCATGGAACCTGCTGGATTCCAGGGACCCCCGACTGTGGAGCTATGTCAAGAGGTTACCTGTCTGAGGGATCAACAGGACAAAATCACGACCTATCTGCGCAATGTGTTCACATGCTTGGATTCGCTGATATCATCTGCGGCACCCGTCTCTGCTACTGGCATCCAGGTATCCAATTGCACGGCTAGTAAAGATCTGGTGTATTTACATTTATTAAAAAATGGGGAAAGTATTATAATTTGTACTCTAATGTATGCTTATGTATGTAATGTTATCCTTTCTGCTTTCTTCAATAAAAAGTATTTGATTTAAAAAAAATGGAGCGGGTCTCCTAGACTTGTAATGCCCATACACTAAGTGTATTGAGCTGGCAAACATTTCCCTTGTGGGGTACACCTCAACCTTTTCCATAACAAGTATTTTATGCCCATCAAAACCACCCACCCTTGCTCGGAATTCGACACTGGCGGTAGCAGCACGGAACACGTTAACGCTGGTGATCTAGTGGCAGGGGGATGATGAGACGTGGAGGAAGACGTGATTTAAAACTATGCCCAATTTAAAGAAGCGGGTCTCCTAGACTTGGATTGCCCATACACTTACTGTATGAGCTGTCAAACATTTTCCCCTGTGGGGTACACCTCAACCATTTTCAGAACAAGTATTTTACGCCCAGCATAATCACCCACCCTTGTTAAGCAATCGACACTGGCTGTAGCTGCATGCAACACGTAAACCCTTTTGATCTAGTGGCGGTGGTGAATGATGAGACGTGGAGGAAGGCCTGATTTAAAACTATGCCCAATGTAAAGGAAGGGGTCTCCTAGACTTGGAATGCCCATACACTAAGTGTATGGTCTGGCAAACATTTCCCCCTGGGGGTAGATATCAACACAGTGTGTGCATTTTTCTTTTAGGGGCATTATAAACACCTTGTAAAATTGTAATGTGGTTTCCTACACAGTTGCTGCTGGGAAGGTGCATGTATTTAGTAACAATATGGCAGACGAATCGTTGGATGAAGTGATCAGGAAATAGCCACCATAAATTACCAGAACCATGTTCGTGAGATGCTGAATTAGAAAAAGCAGATCAGTGTTGGAGGAAAACCAAACAAACTAATGGTTGCTCGTGAAAAACTACGTTTAAAGAGGAGTGCACAGTCAATAACTATAAGCACACCCATGGCACAAGCTTCTTCTTCTTCACCCATACATATTACCAATAATATCCTAATGTTCCAGTCTAAAATTAATTGTCCTAGTGTAACGAACACTGTTAAAGGAATGGCACAAAATGTACATAACCACGACCCTTGGAAACACCTGATTTCCTCTTTACAACATATGGACGATGATAGTATTGATGATGACTTAGAAATTTACCACATCCACATCAATAAGATGAAGATCACAGTTGCAAAAAATGTGTAAAAAAGCAGTGAATGTGAGGAAAATCATTTTCTCTAGGGCAAAGTTTACCTCTTGCTAAAGTGGTCCCGAATGAGGCATACACAGCTATCATGTCTACTCAGCGTGAGATGCTTGAAAGAAGAAGTATTCTGATTTGTCCATGTCCACTTTTTGAAAGCGAGCAGAAAAGAAGGATGATATAGCGGGAAGACGTGTGATTTTGGTCAGTAAGGAGGTGGTGTCAGGTACAGATAGGTAGATCTGCATGTCATCGGCATAGTGATGATATTGCAAACTGTGCCATTACATCAGCTGTCCCAGTCCTAAGGTGTAGATGGAGAAGAATAGGGGTCCTAGAACAGAGTCTTGGGGAACACCAAAAGACAGGTGTCAAGTTGAGGAGGTGGTGTGGGAGAGGGAGACAATGAATGTCCCCCTACCAGTCTTGTTGTTTTTTAAAGACTCTGCCGATAACCCCAAAATGGACATTTGCAACACTGGCCATGGCCGCATCAGCAGGGGTAGTAGCCAGCCTTACCACCACCAGCATGATCAGGCACATGGCAGGAAAGCACCCGACTTTGTTGGTTGAACACCAGGCTCCATGAACAGTGTCTGCGAATGATAACACTGCTTCTTCCGCTGTTGTGCGTGCAAGCCAATCCCCTGTCCACGGTGCTAAGATGCCTCCTGCCCTGCACCTGCCATTGACCACAGTCAAATAGCACCATCATCAAGCACGTCCACGTCCTTGTGCCAGTGCAGCCTTCAGTTGTCCATAATCCAGTCATTGGACCGTAAGCGGAAAGACGCAGCCAACGGCCCACAGGCCACAGTACTAAATTAACAAATTTCTCATCTGCTTGCACTAAAATGTTGCATTTTATTCTCGTGGGAGACGGACGCTTTCTGCAACCTGATGGCGGTGACAGTAACAAGGTACTCGGTCCCCACCCACCACTATTTCTCCGGGTATGCCATCATGACATTACACAAGCAAGCACGTGTCCCACAACATTACCCGGGCCATCAACAATGCTGTTACAGGGAAAGTGCACCTAACCACGGACGCGTGGACAAGTGCTTGTGGGCAGGGATGGTACATCTTGCTGACGGCACACTAGGTTTGCGTAGAAGAAGTCATGACCCAGTCGGACATTGGGAGACCATGTCACAGATGTATGGAGGAGACGGGTTGTGGAAGGCTTTGTATGTCTTATTTAGGGTTTTGAAATGTAGTCTATGGGCAATAGGAAGGCAGTGAAGGGGATGGCAGAGAGGAGAGGCTGGGGAATAACGGAGGAACAGTTGGATTACTCTGGCAGTAGAGTTTTGAATAGATTTGAGTGGTGCAAAAGTGCTAGAGGGGAGGCTAGAGAGTATAAGGTTGCAATAGTCGAGGCGGGAGATCATGAGGGCGTGCACAAACATTTTTGAATTTTCTTGAATTGTACTGATCCAGGAAATGTTTTTGAGTTGTAATGGGCAGGAGGAGACAAGGGCTTGGATCTTAGCTTGAAAGAAAGGGCAGAGTCGAGTATCACCCTGAGGGCATGAACATGTGGGAAAATTTGTCCTGGTTTGCCGCCCGGCATTACACAGGCACGTGTCCCACAACATTACCCAGGCCCTCCACAATGTTGTTACTTGGAAAGTCCACCTAACCACAAACACGTGGACAAGTGCTTGTGGTCACGGATGGTACATCTCACTGAGGGCACACTGGGTTAACATACTGGAAGCCGAGACCCACTCCGACCTTGGTATGGCGCACGTCCTCCCAAATCCCGAGTATTGCGGGCACTACGTCAATTTGGGTTGCCCCCACAGTCTACAGATCCTGCACCTCCTCCTACTTTGCCTATTCTTCAGCCTCTAGCTACAAAAAAGCAGGGATTGTCTGCCAGACAATGAAACGCCACAGCCATCTTTGTTGTGGTCTTGCAGTGATTGGCTGGCCGCACAGCAAAACCTGGGGCTATAAGAGACCGGACTCCGCCCTGCTCGGCGCATTCAGCTCCAGATTGAGATAGTGTAGGGAGAGCTGCTGCTGAGATAGGGTCAGAATTGGGGATTTATTAGTTAGTGTGGGGTCTACCATCCTAAACTACTCAAATCCAGCTAAACCAACAGTCCTTCTAAGGACTAATTCCAGAGTATATAGGTTCCAGTATTAGGTAGGCAGGGTAGTGTACGTCGCTCTATACACGTCGGTCCAAAGCCTACAGGCACTGTATGTGTATATAGATCATTGCATACATCAAGAGGGTCCATTACCTTCCTGTGTTCTTGTGCTGCTGCTACCTATATGATATATTGGCCGTATATAGGTAGCCCCAGGTGTAATTGGAATACAGGCCAAACATTTTTTGGTGTGGTATCTCCGTGCCAGCTTATATCTGTGCGTGCTCAAAGTTTGGCCAGTTTTTGGCAGTTTCCTTTCTTTGTCTTGAGTGTCACTGTACTTATATACAGCAGTATTTACCCCCCCCAAAAAAAAATGAAAAAACACACATTTGTCATTGTGGTGTCTCCATGCCAGCTCATATCTGTGCGTGCTCAAAGGTTGGCCAGTTTAGGCCGGTTTTCCTTTTTTTGTCCTGGGTGTGATATACAGCACTAGTTAGCCCAAAATAAAAAAAACAACATGGCACACATTTGTCGTAGTGGTATCTCCGTGCCAGCTTATAGTTTGGCCAGTTTAGGCTGATTTTCCTTTTTTTGTCCTGGGTGTCACAGAACTTATATACAGCAGTATTTAAAAAAAAAAATAAAATACAGGCCACACATTTTTTGGTGTGGTATATCCGTGCCAGCTCATATCTGCGTGTTCAAAGTTTGGCCACCTTACGGAAGTTTTCTTTTTTTGTCCTTGGTGTCACAGTACTTATATACAGCACTATGTTGCATTATTTTAAAAATCAGGCCACATTTTACAGTTGGGTCTATCTCTGACACGCCTCCTACATCCGTGTGCCAAAAATGGAGGCTTTTTAGGCCTAAGTTCCCTTTTTTGGGCAGTCTGTCACTCTCTTTATATCCAGCACTCTTTTGCATCCACAAAATTTTTTTTTCTACAGTGGGGTATGTCGGTAAAAAGATTTCTGTTTCAAGTTGTTATGCAGCTTCATGACTGTGTTAAACGCTCCAACTACTACCACCATCATCATCTTCAGCCTAGAGGCAGTCACTGCGCAGATAGAAAGTCTGAGTAGCAGGCGGTGAACGCTTAGGCGGTGTCGTACTCTGTCTCTGTATTACGAAGGCTAAATCTTCTTGGTGAAATCATGCCTGGAAGAGCCATAGCAAGATAACGTTGAAGATCACGGGGACAGGACTCGCAACTACTGAAGCCTGATGTTCCGGGGCAGGATTCTGACAAGTCCTCACATACTAATACTGAACTGGTTGGACGCTGACGTTTAAAAGGAGCCCATGCATGTTCTATAACTGAAGATAGAGATTTTGATATTTCGGATACATTTCCAGATACATTTCCAGGGGATTGGCTTGCACGCACAACAGCGGAACACACAGTGTTATCACCCGCAGACACTGTTCATGGAGCCTGATGTTCAACCAACAAAGTCGGGTGCATTGCTGCCATGTGCCTGATCATGCTGGTGGTGGTAAGGCTGGTAGTTTTGCTACCCCTGCTGATGCGGGCATGGCCGGTGGAGCAAACGGCCTTTTTGGGGTTATCGGCAGAGTCTTTAAAAAACAATAAGACTGTTATGGGGACATTCATCGTCTTCCTCTCCCACCACCTCATCATCTCGACACCTGTCTTTCAGTATTCCCCAGGGCTCTGTTCTAGGCCCCCTACTCTTCTCCATCTACACCTTCGGACTGGGACAGCTGATGTAATGGCACGGTTTGCAATATCTTCACTACACCGATGGCACGCAGATCTATCTATCTGTACCTGACATCACCTCCTTACTGATCAAAATCACACGTCTTCCCGCTATATCATCTTTCTTTTCTTTTCGCTTTCAAAAAGTGGACATTGACAAATCAGAATACATCATCTTTCAAGCATCTCAGGCTGAGAAAACAGGAGAGCTGTGAATGCATCATTCGGTACCACTTTAGTAAGAGGTAAACTTTGCCCAAGAGAAAATTATTTTCCAGACATTCATGGCCTTTTTTGTACATTTTTTGAAGCTGTGATCTTCATCTTCTTGGTGTGGATGTGGTCAATTTCAACGTCATCATCAATACCATCATCGTCCATATCTTGTAAAGAGGAAATTTGGTGTTTCCAAGGGTCGTGCTTATGTATGTCTAGTGGCATTCTTTTAACAGTGTTCGTTACACTATGACAAATAATTTTCAATTGGGACATTTGGATCTTATTGATAATATGTATGGGTGAAGATGAAGAAGCTTGTGCCATGGGGGTGTTTATAGTTACGGACGGTGCACTACTCTTTAAACTTAGTTTTTCACGACCATCCATCAGTTTGTTTGGTTTTCCTCCGAAATTGATATGCTTTCTGTAATTCAGCATCTCACAAACATGTTGCACTTTGGCCTTTATACAGACACGTATGTGTTTGACAACATATTTTGGATGGGCATTTCCTAGGCCGAGCCTCATACGCGCATCTGTTACACCGATCTCTTGACGGGCATGAAACCGATTCTGGTAATTGATGGTGGCTAAACGACGAATCATTGTAGGCTGTATCCTGGCTCTTATACCTCCCATAGCCACTGCTGTTATTAATCATGTACTTTCCCATTCCTGTCATCACCACGCCCCTTTTCCTGATCACTTTATCCAACAATTCGTCCGCCATATTTTTACTAAAAACCTGCACCTTCCTAGCAGCAACTGTGTAGGAAACCACATTACAGTTTTGCAAGATGTTTATGATGCCCCTAAAAAAAAATGTAGACACTATGTTGATATCTACCCCCAGGGGGAAATGTTTGCCAACCAGTGTATGGGCATTCCAAGTCTAGGAGACCCGCTCCTTTTAATTGGGCATAGTTTTTAATCAGGCCTTCCTCCACGGCTCATCATCCACCGCCACTACATTACCAGGGTTAACGTGTTCTGTGCTGCTACAGCCAGTGTCGAATTCCTAACAAAGGTGGGTGGTTATGCTGGGCGTAAAATACTTTTTATGGAAAAGTTTGAGGGGTACCCCACAGGGGAAAATGTTTGCCAGCCCATACACTTAGTGTATGGGCATTCCAAGTCTAGGAGACAAAGGCTTATTGGGGTGCATGTGACTTGGTAGCAGGGCAGGCCTTGCCGTCAATGCATAAGAAAACAGAATGGGAGTCCAAAATGAATAATGTGAAGTGGATTTTCCTGTGCCCATCCAGTATGTGGGTTCAAAGGTTTATTGGGGTGCATATGACTTGGCAGCAGGGCAGGCCTTGCCGTCAATGCATAAGAAAACAGAATGGGAATCCAAAATGAATAATGTGAAGTGTATTTTCCAGTGGCCACCCAGTGCGTGGCTTGAAAAGCTTATTGGGGTGAATGTAACTTTGGGGCAAGCCAGGGCCTTGCAATCAATGCAACAGTTTTTCTGGAAACTCTCCTGTACCTCTCGTGAAAGGGGTATTGTGGTGCGTCGTAATTCTTGGCAGCCCATCCACTCACTGCATAGGCAATAACAGTTTAGGAGACCCACTGTTTAATAATGACCCTTTAAGAAGATTAATGCCGCCTGATGCCCCGATAAAAATAGGCTCTCTGACTTTGAGTCCCTCATTCATAAATGAAACAAGATGTGTCTGCTTATGTGTCACACACCACATGGCCAGCTTGGTTTGTTAAATGTTACAATGATATTTCCAAGTAAATGCATTTGTATCAGTTGAATGCAATATTAAAGTTGAATAACACTTCAAAAACGCTGCGTCTTAACATAGCCCAAGTGGGGGAAGAACATTTTGGTCTGGGGTTAATTATTTTGCCTTATATACAAGTCATTAACCTGGAAAGGATGTACCTTTACATATTTCCCTGCAAAATCCGTTTTGGCTTCATTTTGGTATGTTTTTTGGATGCACCGGTAAAACTGGCATGAAACTCTGACAACATTGTTTAAAGCTGTGAACTAGGAGTCAGAAATGCTTCCAGGGGCGATCCCCATGATGTTCCCATGTCATTTGAGCAATGTTTCCATCATTTTCAGATATATTTAGACCTTAAAAGGACCCGCGGGGGGATCGCGATAAAAATGCTCGGCTTTCCCATAGACTTACATTGGGCTCGTTGTTCTGTCCAAGTACCCGAGTATTCCAATTTGCTCGACCCGAGCAACAAGCACCCGAGCATTTTAGTGCTCGCCCATCGCTAGTCACAATTCGTAGATGCTACATTATTGCTGCAGTACTGTCAATAAATAGCTTTAGCCGCCAATGGGTAACTACGGTAATCCTTTTTCTCTAAAAATTACCTACCCTAGGTCCATGTTTATTTTTTTCAACCCATAAGGTCAAATGTATTGAACTCTGTTTTGACTAACACTTTAGGGTGCTTATAAAATGTAAGAGTTCGTGCAGAAGACCATAAAAAGCAGATGAGTGCTATCTGTCATTTTGATGAATAGCACTGATCAACATGTTATTCCATGGGGCCATGCACATATCCGATTTTTTTTCCTTGCACCAAATTGTAGCATGCATGAGTTGCCTCCGATTGGATGGTACTTGGTCATTAATGTCTATAGGTCCATGGTAAACATCGGACTGCACTTGGATTACATCAATTTCAATGGACAGACTGAATAAAGAATGTTGAGAAACTTTTTTTTGTCCACTGCAAAAAAAAAATGGATCACACTCTGATCTCACCCTGATCACACTCTGATCTCACTCTGATCAAACTCTGATCAAACTCTGATCAGAGTGTGATTAGCATATGTGGCACCCCAGGAGTCAGGTTGCCACAGTGGCCTTGCCTCCCTCCGGGGGGGAGTGATGTCATGCCTGGAAGCAAAGAAGGATTCCCCTTACTAGGTAGTTCCAGCATACAACACAGTTTCTGCTCCAGGCCAGCGGGGGGAGCTTTAAACCCGACTTCAGGGGAGCTTCTCTTTCTGGTCAGGAGGAGGAAGTTAGAGGAGTTAGAGCCTGAACAGGTTTGAGAGAGGATGTGCGGAGAGGAGCTGGGGATAGGAGCTCCATCTGTGCTCACCCAAGGCTTCTGCACCAGTGACCGGGCACCAGAGCCCAAGGCTGTGTGTGTACTAAAGCCCCGGCAGCAGAATTCGGAGGGCAGAAGACCGCAGAGCCTCTGTCCCCAACTGATACTTGATGACACAGCAGCACATGTGAGCCAGAGACGCCAGAGAGGAGCGACCCCTGAAGCAGGCTCCAGCTGCCTGTCACGTGAGTGGAGTTCTCCCTAAGTATCAGGCAGAGAGACTTGAATACAGTTTTTACAGCAGTAAGTACCTCAGAGAATAGGGCTTGAAAGGAGGCCTCACAACCCACCTAAGGAAATTCCCAAATTGTTTCCAGGCTGACCGGCTCCAGAACCATCTGTAACCTGAGCCCTGGACTGTACCTGCACTGCTCAGTGAAAGGTAAAGGAAACTGCACCCTGCTGTGTCCTCTAAGTCATTCACGCGTCACCTGCTCTGCACCACACTCACCACCAACATCACCTTTAATATCCTAACTGCCCTGGGACACAGCTCTACCCATGGAGAGCTTAGCCATCTTTGCTGCCCTATCATCATCCCAGAGGATCTGCATTGCAGAGTCGGTCCCCTGACCGAATACCACGGGTGGCGTCACGAACACTTTATTACAAACTTTAGTATCCCTTTTTCACTATCCCTTTTATTGGACGCCCAGGGCCACGGACCGGGTAACTGCTGCTGTGCCACTTCCCCTTTAAGAAGTGGCCCGGTACCGAGTATCCCCACTGCCCTGGCGGGTGATCTATTTTGGAGTCACAAACAGGATCCATACCCGGTATTGCCGGGTACTGTGTGCCATAGACTTTGTTGGAACTGGGTTTATTGCCTCCATTACAGCGCGGCAAGCAGAAGAGGCATGGCGTCGTGAGCGTAGCCTGAGAGAGAGAGCGAAAAAAGAAGTGTTACGTGCGCTCAGACATCAGCTGGCAGAGAACAGGGAGCTGAGGCCTGGAATCCCAGTGTGCACAGTTCATCCCGCCAACAGAGCAACAGACTGGTAAGCCAGCGGAACCTCAGAGCCTGGCTAAGATTCCCTAGGGGGGGGAGAAAATGTCCAGCGCAGGTGGAGATCTAGTAGCGGACACAGCCGCAGCCCCCATAGTGCTGCAAGATTCAGTGGTAGGCGCAGCTGCACGGACCGGGTCACTGCTGCTGTGCCACTTCCCCTTTAAGAAGCAGCCCAATACCAAGTATCCTCACTGCCCTGGCAGGCACTGCACATATTTGGACCAATCTTCTTGGATGGAGAGAAAAATGGTCATGTGACCCAAGCCTGATGTAATTAGTGTACTGTATGACCACAGTCTACGGGGACTAGCATATGGCCTGACGACAGTCACTGCAGCCTGCAATTATACCACAATTAATACAGGATCAAAAATCTCCATAGAACCTTAGTGGCCCATTTATTCATGTAGAAAGTTCTTACATTGCAGTTTATATGTGTGCCTTTTTTTGTAAAGATTTTTCACAAGCCCTTATGAATAGATAACTCAATGTATTGGGCTGCATTCCTCATGAATGCTCACTTTATAAAGCACACACCGTGCCCCATCTATGGAAGCAGAACCAGATTAAAATAAACATTTCCACTAGAGAATGAACATTCCCTGTACGGTAGGCACATTTATTCATGTTAATGACATGAATATATAGCATACAAAGGTGTCTACATGGAATAGAGAAAAGCGGACATGTGTGTGGTTCACTAGGAGGGAAAAGCATTAAGAGGAGGGGTCAGGTGGGACCAAGCTGATTCTCTGCCATCTGTCTAGTTTTCTAAAACTCAGTGGAGAACTCTAGTCCTATGGCTCTGTTCACGAGGGGAGAGATTTAGACCTCTCAGGAAATATCCCAGTGTAGGCCACACCTGAGCACTGCTGTACACCCCCAAGAGAAACACGGTATTCTTTCCTTTATGCTAATTTGGGATGAGTGCCATCACTGCATCTGTGGGCAAACTGATGCTCGCTGTTCCACGTAACTATATCCTCGTTATAGGATCAGGAGTTAACTTAAGTCAGCAGCAAGTGTAAAACAGTCAAATAGAATCAAATATGAGCAAGAACAACATCTGCAAGGAGTTTGTATGTTCTACCCGTGTTTGTGTGGGTTTCCCCAGGGTTCTCCGGTTTTCTCCCACACTCCCTAAAGCCAATGAACTAAAAACAGTGATTTTTCTTTGCCTTTATCCTGAGGAGATTATGGTCAATTCAATGAATGCAAGACGCCCAGAGTTTGTGGCTGCAAAACAAGCCAAAATCATCACCCCTTCATCACCATACTTGATAGTTGGAATGGGACATTTGTGCCAATATGTTGTGTCTGGTTTTCACCAAACACATTAGTCCTATGATGGTATACACCTCTTTTCAGTATTTGAGTCACGTAAATCATAATGCTCTGAAGAAAAGGTGATATGTGGAAACAAGAGATGAGCGACTTTGCCTTTTTTCGGGTCGAGTCAGGTTTTCGTGAAACCCGACTTTCTCAAAAGTCGAGTCGAACGAAGTCGGCCGACTAACGGAAATGGTCGGGTCGGAGTCAAAAATCCGACCTCAATGCAAGTCAATGGGGAATAAAAGTCGGCAGGGAGTGGTGGACAGTAAACACACCTACAGTGCCCATTTCAATGACATCAATTCTTATTACTTAAGCTTGTCAACCTTAATTAACTTTATAATAATAGTAACGCATTGAAAACTGGGGGCTATTTGGCTAAAGTTGTGGGGGGGCAGTGCTCGCTCCGGGTTTTCGTGGGCCCCGGGCCAAAGAGTCTCAGTGGGCCCCTCTAACACATACCACAATTCATGATGCTCCGATACGGCAGAGAAATATAGGTATAGTACAATGCCAAATACTTCACTTATTACATTACATGACTGATATCTATTTTAAATTCTACAATAGCTCACAAACCGGATAGTATAGTCCTCCATACAGTATTATGGGCACCACATAGTGCACCATACAGAATAATGAGCCCCATATATTGCTCTACACAGAATAATGAGCCCCATATATTGCTCCATACAGAATGGACTCCATATAATGCTCCATACAGAATAGGCCCCATATGTGCTCCATATAATGCGCCATACCCTATATGATGCCCCATAAATAATGAACCCCATATGATGCTCTAGTATATGATGGGCCCCATATATGATGCTCCAGTGTATAATGCTCCCCATATATTGCTCTAACCATTAATAAAAATGAAATACCTCTCCTCACTGGGCACTGCTCTACTCTGGACTCCTCAGCATCGCCATCTTCCAGCTCTCTGCACTGTGACTGTTCAGGCAGAGGGCGCACAGACGTGACGTCATCGCGCTCTCTGACCTGAATGTCACTGTCAGGAAACGTGGAAGACGTCACAGCGGTGGAGCAGGGAGAGGTAAGTATTGCAAGTGCCGGGGCCCTGAGCTAGCAGGGGGGGCACACTTGTGGGTGGTGGGAGCTGGCACAGGGCCCCTCATATTACGCCGATGTCTCTGACGGCGAGTGGGCCCCTCACCTGCTCAGGGCACCGGCACTTACCGGGTGCGCCAGGTGCTGACCCGGCCCTGGGGGGGTACAACCCAGTTAGGGAGGTGGAAAAACTGGCATATGTTGAGGTGTAGGCTGGACGTTCAGCAGCTGCAAATGGAGGAATTGGAGAAGTCGGAGGAACAGGAGGACAAAGCGAGCCATTTTGCTGGCAACCTATGTGTCATCAGGGGAAGGTGGTACAAAATCCTTTGAAACCCAGGCATGGTTCATTTTAATGAAGGTGAGATCACCTACATTTTGGGTCGACAGCCAGGTTCTTCTTTCTGTCAGGATTGATCCAGCAGCACTGAAGACTCTTTCTGGTAGCACACTACCAGCAGGGCTCCTGTAAGACATATTGTGCCAATTCAGGCCAGGTGTCCAGTTTACAGGCCCAGTAGTCAAAGGGGAATGAACTGTGAGGGAGAACATCGATAGGGGAGTAGAGGTAATTTTGAACCATAGTTGACAACTGTTGTCTCCTGTCTGTTGCAATTGATTCAGTATTACCAGACGTTGTGAGCGGTACTCGAGAAATCAGTCCACAACATGGTCATGAAACCCCTGTCTTCAACGCCACTTTGGCTGTGTGCACCATGAACACTTCTTCCATTTGGCCCAGTACGGCTCGTGGTAGAACCTGCACCGCTGCTGTGTGCTGGGAATGCCTCTAACAAACGGTTTACCAGAGTTGCTTGTTTGTTCGTCAATATTAGCTCTAGGTTCTCCTGTGGCTTGATGTTCTGTAATTTGCCTTTATAGCGTGAATCGAGGATGCTGGCCAACCAATAGTCGTCATCCTTCATAATTCTGGCAATGCGGGGGTCCCTTTTTAGGATCCGCAAGACATAATCACACATGTGGGCCAATGTTCCAGGTGTCAATGATGCACTGCCAGTGGTGGGTGGAGGAGCACTTTCTGTCAAATCCACATCCCTCCATTCACGCACAAACCCTGTACCTGACCTTGGCAAAACAACATTTTCTCTTGACCCTGAGAAGCATCACCTTCCCCAAAATAATCATCCCACTTATCCCCATCCTCCTCCTCTTTCTCGTCTTCCTCCACCTTGTCCAGGACAGTTCTCTGAGCAGACAATGCCTGACTGTCATGAAGGCTTCCCTCCTCCTCCGCTGCAGACTCCTGATCCTTAATGTGCATCAAAGTTTGCATGAGCAGACGCATAAGTGGGATGCTCATGCTTATGATGGCGTCATCTGCGCTTACCAGCCGTGTGCATTCCTCAAAAAACACTGAAGGACTTTACAGAGGTCTTTCAGCTTTGACCACTGCACATCCGACAACTCCATGTCCGCCCTCAAACTGCCTTCCCGTGGATCCTCCCACAAATGCATTACAGCCTGCCTCTGTTCGCACAGCCTCTCAACCATGTGCATGGTGGCGTTCCACCTTGTTGCAATGTCTATGATTAGGCAGTGCTTGGGGAGGTGGAGTGATCGCTGCAGCCTCTGCAAACGACTGGAGTCTACGGGTGAGCGACGGATGTGCGAGCACAGTCTTCGCACCTTATGGAGCAGGGCTGGTAACTCCAGATAATTATTTATGAAGCACTGCACCACCAGGTTCAAGATGTGAGCCAGGCAAGGTATGTGTCTGAGTTTTGCCAGGCTATGGCTGCCTCAAAATTACAGCCGTTATCACTGACTACCTTGCCTGGCTCAAGATGTAGACTGCCCAGCCATGATTCAGTTTCTCGCTGCAAGTAGTCGACCAGTTACCTCCGCGGTGTGTCTGTTGTCGCCCAAAGACATCATCTTTAAAACAGCCTGCTGATGCTTACCACTAGCTGATCGATAGTGGGACACCTCGTGTGCAACACTGGCAGCTGAGGATGGAGTGCTCGTGCAACTGTCATATAGATATTGTAAATTATGTTATTCTATTCCTGTGAGCAGCACTGTAACCTAGAACAGCCCTGCTGCAGGTGCTGTAATAGTACTTGAAATCTTGAGCATGCGCGTGACTTGATTTCCACATAGGCCTGTGTACTAAACAAAGCGATGAGCAGAGATGTCTGGGAGCTATCATTATTGTTTTCACATCCTTGGACCCATTAATAAGGAGTTATGCAGTAGTGGATAAACCTTTTAATATAGAAAGTTGGTTTCCACAAAGCAGTGATCGTCCATGGGCCTGAGGATAACGCTAGTACAGCACAAGGGAGTGGATCCAGCAGTTTAGGAGAAATGGAAGGTAGGTGAGAGTCATGGTGCTTGAGAGGCCAGATAGGAGAACAAGTCGGAGAGAAACCTTAGTGCCACATTTATGGAGCAGTCTGTGTGAAGAGCAGACAATGCAACTAAGGTGGGTAGACAAAGAGCCACCTTCATTGACCAACATAGAATGAGAAAGCACCAATCTGCGATGCCTCCTGTGAGCAAAGGTTACCTTCTGTATTGTTGGAGTCTTCTGCCATTTCTTACTGCACTATTCCTTTACCATGAGACCCCTTACCATCTTAAAATTTCCCCTTTAATGTGACAAGAATTTTTCACCTTTCAATTTATGGATCTCGGTACCAGTGACGGGGAACAAACTCCCCAATCCTGGTTAATGTAACTGTAAAGTACAGAGTATTGAAACTATAACTTTAAATTCATAACATTAAAAATATTAACTTACTGACATATGCATAGAAAAATATTCTCATAGCTCTAATTAAAATCCCAGGTAGTTACATTCTTATCCTGGTACAGACTTTACCTTTGCATTGCAAATATGTCCCAATTGTTGAAACTGCATCTTCCATCGTAGGCAAATTAGGTGAAAGTCCCAAAAGGCATCCCTTTTGTGGTAACTAGTGTTGAGCATTCCGATACCGCAAGTATCGGGTATCGGCCGATATTCGCGTTATCGGAATTCCGATACTTAATTCCGATACTTTTTCAATACCGGAATCGGAAGTTCCCATAATTCTTTGAGAGGCAATGTGATGTTAGTCAGCCAATGATGAATCTTATGAAGTGTGGGCACATCCTGTAATGCTGCGGTCATCTTAACTAATGGCATGGCTGTGATTGGCTGCTGAAATGATGTCAGAATGCACTATAAAAGGCGCCGCAGCCATTTTAGCGTCACTGTGCTGTGAACTCAGTTAGGGACAGAACGCTACTCTGCTCACTCTGAGGGACAGTTAGATATTGCGATTTTGTGTACTACTGTGCTTGAGGCAGGCTAGTTTACCAACCGCTGTGTAAAGCTTCATTTTGCCAGTGTTGTTTTAACAGCTCTGTGCAAGGGGTGTGTGTGACAGTGCAGGTGACGCTGCAGTTTGCTCTGCATCCACCGCTGTTTGTAGGCATCTGCACGTGTCACTGACTCTTTTTTTTTTTTATTTTATTTTGTGGAATTGGTGCAGCTCCATTATATTAGAAAAAAATCAAATCTATTAGTGTGACGTGCTTCCATCCGTATACAATACATTGGTTGCAAACACTATAGAAGTACAGAAAGGAGCCTTTCACAGCTACTGAACAGTTGTCTGCAGGGTTTACTGTAGTCTGTGAGCTTTTCATTTTGTGAGTGCAGATTACGCTCCAGTTAGTTCTTCAACCACTGCCGGTTGTAGTCTGCTGAGCGAGTGTCACTGCCTCATCCTTCACATTTTTCGCTAATTGGTGCTGCTCCATTTTAGTGGAAAAAAATCTAATCTATTAGTGTGACGCGCTTCCATCCATATACAATACATTGGTTGCAAACACTATAGAAGTAGACAAAGGGGCCTTTAACAGCTACTGAACAGTTGTGTTTCAGTGTTCACTGTAGTCTGTGAGCTTTTCATTTTGTGAGTGCAGATTACGCTCCAGTTTGTTCTTCAACCACTGCCGGTTGTAGTCTGCTGAGCGTGTGTCACTGCCTCATCCTTCACATTTTTCTCTAATTGGTGCTGCTCCATTTTAGTGGAAAAAAATCTAATCTATTAGTGTGACGCGCTTCCATCCGTATACAATACATTGGTTGCAAACACTATAGAAGTAGACAAAGGGGCCTTTAACAGCTACTGAACAGTTGTGTTTCAGTGTTCACTGTAGTCTGTGAGCTTTTCATTTTTTGAGTGCAGATTACGCTCCAGTTTGTTCTTCAACCACTGCCGGTTGTAGTCTGCTGAGCGTGTGTCACTGCCTCATCCTTCACATTTTTCTCTAATTGGTGCTGCTCCATTTTAGTGGAAAAAAATCGAATCTATTAGTGTGACGCGCTTCCATCCGTATACAATACATTGGTTGCAAACACTATAGAAGTAGACAAAGGGGCCTTTAACAGCTACTGAACAGTTGTGTTTCAGTGTTCACTGTAGTCTGTGAGCTTTTCATTTTGTGAGTGCAGATTACGCTCCAGTTTGTTCTTCAACCACTGCCGGTTGTAGTCTGCTGAGCGTGTGTCACTGCCTCATCCTTCACATTTTTCTCTAATTGGTGCTGCTCCATTTTAGTGGAAAAAAATCTAATCTATTAGTGTGACGCGCTTCCATCCGTATACAATACATTGGTTGCAAACACTATAGAAGTAGACAAAGGGGCCTTTAACAGCTACTGAACAGTTGTGTTTCAGTGTTCACTGTAGTCTGTGAGCTTTTCATTTTTTGAGTGCAGATTACGCTCCAGTTTGTTCTTCAACCACTGCCGGTTGTAGTCTGCTGAGCGTGTGTCACTGCCTCATCCTTCACATTTTTCTCTAATTGGTGCTGCTCCATTTTAGTGGAAAAAAATCTAATCTATTAGTGTGACGCGCTTCCATCCGTATACAATACATTGGTTGCAAACACTATAGAAGTAGACAAAGGGGCCTTTAACAGCTACTGAACAGTTGTGTTTCAGTGTTCACTGTAGTCTGTGAGCTTTTCATTTTTTGAGTGCAGATTACGCTCCAGTTTGTTCTTCAACCACTGCCGGTTGTAGTCTGCTGAGCGTGTGTCACTGCCTCATCCTTCACATTTTTCTCTAATTGGTGCTGCTCCATTTTAGTGGAAAAAATCTAATCTATTAGTGTGACGCGCTTCCATCCGTATACAATACATTGGTTGCAAACACTATAGAAGTAGACAAAGGGGCCTTTAACAGCTACTGAACAGTTGTGTTTCAGTGTTCACTGTAGTCTGTGAGCTTTTCATTTTTTGAGTGCAGATTACGCTCCAGTTTGTTCTTCAACCACTGCCGGTTGTAGTCTGCTGAGCGTGTGTCACTGCCTCATCCTTCACATTTTTCTCTAATTGGTGCTGCTCCATTTTAGTGGAAAAAAATCTAATCTATTAGTGTGACGTGCTTCCATCCGTATACAATACATTGGTTGCAAACACTATAGAAGTACACAAAGGGGCCTTTCACAGATACTGAACAGTTGTCTGCAGGGTTCACTGTAGTCTGTGAGGAATAACCACACTTAGGCCTTATAACTTTTCTGACTTTCTTTATCAATCTACCAAGATGAAGAAGTCAGTGAGTAAGGCACGTGGTCGTGGTCGTGGCCGTGGATTTGCAGCAGGGAGAGGACGTGGGGATTCTGTGGCTGCTGCCGCACCCAGTGACACAGCATCCACCAGATTTCCCCGTGAGCGTTCCTTTATGCGCACTTTTGTAGGAGCTCAGCGTACCCCCCTGCTGCGTGAAGAACAAATTGAAGCCGTTGTTGGTTGGATGGCAGCCAATGCATCGACTTCAATAGCTTCCACCTCCTCTCAGGACCACAGCACTGTTGAACAACCATCAGTCTCTTCACCGCCTGCCAAATTGCCCAGGCAGTCAGAGAGCTCTGTACAGGAGCCAGCTGAGTCTCTGCTTCTGTTCTCAGAATCTGTTGGCTTGCAACAGGGGCCCAGCCAGCAGCATTCTGGAATGTGAAGAAGAGGCAGTATGCGTGATGCGCAACAGCTGTGTCTCTCTGATCTGAAGAGGCGGGTGTAGCCAGTGCCGATGGTCAGCACACCGCAGAACGCATCTGATGATGATGAGACTCAGTTGCCAGTTTCTGTTGAGCATGGTGCTGGCCAGACCACCCAACAACAGCAGGTGTTGGAAGAGGTAGTGGTGGAGATGATGAGGTCCAAGACCCAACATGGTGTGAGGAACAGGAAGGTGGTGGGAGCAGCTCTGAGGAAGAGATTGCCCCAACGGTCCAAACAGTAGGGAGAGGTAGGCTGCAGACTCGCTTGCCTGTAGCCTCCAGTTTGGCACCCGTTCGGAGCAGTTCTCTTCCAACAGCCAAACCGGGCGCTCCCAGGACTTGCTCTGCGTGGTCCTTTTTGATACAGTTGCAGATGATATTTGCTATGTCAAATGCAAGCTGTGTAATCAAAAATTAAAAGAGGTAAAAGTGTCAGTAACCTTAATACAACAATATGTGGAAACATGTGCGGTCAAAGCACTTGTTGAGTTACAAAGACACATGGAGATGTAGGCCAACCTACAGCAGCACCTACATCTTCAGCTCGTGTTGGAGCCTCTTCCTCCAGTTCACACACAGCTGGTTCGGCTTCCTCACAGGATCGCCATGGAAGAACCTCTGTCACTGTTGTCCAGAGACACAGTGTTATTCCACCCACAGCTGCAAGTTCCCTGTCATCCTCACACACCCAGGCCACAAAACAGCCATCGGTAGCACAGGCATGGGATAAAAGACGGCCATACTCGGCAAACCATCCACGAGCACAGGCTCTGAATGCTGGCATTGCAAAACTCCTGTCCCTTGAAATGCTGTCATTCAGGCTGGTGGAGACTGACAGTTTCCGTGAATTAATGGCATTGGCAGTCCCACAATACAATGTGCCCAGCCGATTTTATTTCAGCAGGCAAGCCGTCCCTGGTCTGCAAAAGCATGTTGAGGCAAAAATTAAACATGCGCTACTAAACGCCGTCAGTAGCAAGGTCCACCTGACCACCGATGCGTGGACCAGTACCCATGGCCAGGGACGATACCTTTCACTCACTGCCCATTGGGTGAATGTTGTGGAGCCGGGTACAGATCTTGCGAGTGGCGCTGTACGTGTTCTGCCAACTCCAAGGATTGCCGGAATCAAGTCTGTCCACATTGACTCCTCCTCCTACTCCAGTTCCTCAGAATCATCGCTGCAGGAGCGTCACGGTCTACCTCCACATGGACCGTGGACGCTTACCTGATGCGACCGATATGAGCACAGCCGTGGCCAAAAAGGCAACAGGCCGTTCTGAAATTAATTCCCATGGGGAATCGAAGCCACACAGCGCAGGAGGTCTGGAATGCCATCAAGCAGGAGAGCGACGTGTGGTTTTTGCCAGCGAATCTCCAGCCAGGCTTGGTAGTGTGTGACAATGGCCGAAATCTGGTGGCAGCTCTGGGCCTTGGCAAACTCACTCACATACCATGTCTGGTACATGTGCTCAACTTGGTCGTGCAGAGTTTTTTGAGGGACTATCCGGATCTTGATGCACTGCTGCACAAGGTCCGCCTAGAGTGCGCTCGCTTGCGACGTTCCAGCATGGCCAGATCGCGCATTGCAGCTCTGCAACGCAGATTGCGCCTTCCTGACATCGCATCATATGTGACGTATCCACCAGGTGGAATTCAACGTTACATATGTTGGAGCGGTTGTGTGAGCAGCAGCCAGCAGTTATGGAGTATCAGCTGCATCAGGCGCAATCAACACGCAATTTGCGCCGTCCACACTTCACCATTAATGAGTGGGCCAGTATGAAGGACATGTGCCACGTTTTGCGTGCGTTTGATGAGTCAACACGGATGGCGAGTGCAGATGATGCACTAGTCAGCCTGACTGTCCCCTTATCTGCCTGCTTCAAAAAACACTGCAAGCAATAAGGGATGAGGTTTTGGAAGAGGTAGAGGATGAGGAGTCACAAATTCCATCACCTTCTGGAAAGTCAGCGCAACGTGGTTCCTCACAAAGGGCTGGGCAGGGCTCACTTTGTGAGGAGGATGAGGAGGAGGAGTCAATGGAGGAGGAAGACATCGCTCCAGAGGGAGGTACACAACGCTCTAGTCAGTATGTAGAGCGAGGGTGGGGTGATGCAGAGCAGGCAGAGATGACGCCTCTTGCAGAGGACAGCGTTTCTTTGCCAGTTGGGAGTCTGCAGCACATGGTTGATTTCATGCTGCAGTGCCTAAGAAACGACCACCGCATCGCCACATTCTCACAACGTCAGATTATTGGGTGTACACCCTCCTAGACCCTCGCTACCGGGACAACGTCAAAAGCCTCATCACACCGTTGAACCTGGAGCGTAAAATGCGGGAGTACCAAGACACACTGGTGCAATCCCTAATGTTCTACCTTACTGCCGAGAGCACTGCTGCTGCTACTGCTTTACAAAGCAGCTCTGTGCGTCGAGGCAGTGTAGAGAGCTCTGCAACAAGAGGGAGCACACGCAGTGCCTCTGCACAGGGAAAGACCAGTATGTTAAAAATGTGGCAAAGTTTTGTGGCAGCGCCACAAATGTCTACACCATCCGAGAGGGCTCAGTCAAGCGGGAGGCAACGTATCCGTCAGATGGTGACAGACTACTTGGCTTTGCCTCTCAGTGTACTCCCAGATGGCTCTTCCCATTCAAGTTTTGGGTCTCTAAGCTGGATACATGGCCAGAGCTTAGCCAGTATGCATTGGAGGTGCTGGCTTGCCCTGCTGCCAGTGTATTATCGGAGCGCGTCTTTAGTGCTGCAGGTGGTGTACTAACAGACCGTCGCATGCGACTATCCTCTGATAATGTAGACCGGCTTACTTTTCTGAAAATGAACAAGGCATGGATCTCGCCAGAATTTGTCTGTCCGTTTTCAGATTAAATAACTGGTTCGCAACGTTATCCATGTCTCCTGTTATGATCATCTTTCTACCACCTGAACTCTACTCCCTGGGCTCCAACACTGCCAGTTGCTGCTCAGAAGTGTCGTGTCCACAGAACAAAACACAAGCTCTACTGTTAGTGGGGTTCAGTAACGCCAGCTGTTCCCCTGCTGTGTGAACGGCAGAAAGTCTCCTGTTCCCGACACATGGACAGAAAAACACATGACCAACATGCTCCAAATAGGGAAGAGCCGTCACCCTGCTTGTTATGCTGAAAACATGAAATTGTGAAGTTTTGCAGGCCTAGAATGATAAATTTTTATGACAAATATGGACAAATAATAATTTGTCATCACAGCGCATATCTGCACATGTCTATTAGAAATGGTAACAAAAAATAAAACATGTCTACTCTTCACATTTTGAAATTAATGCATAAAAGTACATTTCATACTTATGAATTAATGCTTTTTAAGGAACTTTATCTGTACCTGTAAGATAATGCAGTCAATGGATGTACGAATCATTAATCCTCATCATCATCATCACGAGTTTTATTTATGACAGACATTATAAAATACACATACTGATGCCAACTGTAACTTCAAACACCATATATGAAATGGCCAGCATGTAAACATGGTAATAATGTCCAATAATAAATTATTACATCTAGAAAGTGCATCATGCATACTGACAATAGGTAGTTATACCTGCAAGTGCTGTTGAAACAACCACAAGAGATATAAATTAATACTGGTATATAGGTATCACAGTGCATAGTTACTCATGGACAATGTTGATGTAATACTGTATCTCAATTAAGTCAGCGTCAACCATTAGGCTTGTTAGTCTTGTACATTGTTAAAGAGGGAACGTAATTTTTTTGTTTGTCATAGGTGGAGTATTACACATTAAATTATTACTGCTGTATTTTTTTTTGCGTCCCTAGTGCGCAATAACGCAGCCTAACCTCACATTTTATAGTCAGCTAATTGCCACACGCTACCCTACCCTACGCGTGACAGTAGGAAGGTAGTGTTGACGGATAAAGCTTTGCGCAACCAGACATTCTTTTACCCTCTTCAACACTCTACAAGCAAAAAATGCATGATTTCAGCCGCAGACTTTATTGACGTACAGTATAACATCGGCATTACCATCAGAGGCTGTCCACTGTCTGATACAGACATAGAATATACCTTTGCTAACCGTTAGCCTTGGTTTCACCTACACTTGCAGGCACACACTTAAATTGTGACAAACAATGCCTAAGGTTTTTTAAATGGTTATTTTTTATCGTACATTATTGTGTCATCAATCATCACATTGATGAGTCCATGCTGGACATGTCATACATGCTATAGAAAGTTACGATTTTATGAACTTAAATAATTGAAATGTCTGTGACTGTCACATAAAATTTGCGATGATGATGATGAGTGACTATTACAAATCCATTGTCTTCACTATGTTATGGTTTAACATAGCGTTCCTTAAGCATTATCATAAAAAAAAAAAATGGACTTTTATTCTTAAATTACAACACTATATTTTGTTACCAATTTTTTGGGTGTTGTGTTGTTCCATTTATTTTTGGCATGTGCAATATATGCGTTTATATTTGTATTTTCTTTATTTTTCCTTCTTGAAATTATAAAACATGTGTATCTTTGTACCGTGTTAGCAGTAGATAGAAAAATATTTAGACTTCAGAGTCAGCAGTGGTTGATACCTTTTAATGGATAACTGAAAGATGGAAACAAATTGCAAGCTTTCAAGGCTACTCACGTCTCTTCATCAGGCAAGACTAAATAAAAAAATTAAGCATCACATATTTCTATACAAACAGGACACAGGAATATGTGCAATAGGTAAGACAAGTAAGTGACGTGTATCAGAACTGTCATTATCTCACAGGGATGAACATAATATTGGAACAGTTCCTAGATAAGGATAGAAAGTTTGATTGCCCTCTCATTGGCGTCTTTTTTTGGGTTTTCATGACCCTGGAAGGGCATAGACGCAGATTCCTTAATTGATATAGAATGACATAAATCCATTGTGATCTATTCATTCCATCACTAACAGTGTCAAAGGTCATGATGAGCTTATATTCTGAAACCTTTGTACGTTTCTCATATTTGAAGTTATATTTTAATACCAGTAATTCCATATCCATCATGCTATGACGGGCATACAAAAGTCTTTTGCCACAGGTAAATTCATTAATTTATCTGTGATTGTGTGGCGCTGATAATTCATCCTTGTTCTCCTTTTTGTTGCGGTCTCCCTCACTTGTGTTTCCCTCGCTGTCTTAGCTATTCTGTGTCCTGTTGTGTGTAGAAATATGTGATTCTTCATTTTTGGCTTTACTCTTAGCCTGATGAAGACACCTGAGTTGTCTCGAATAGCTTTGAATTTGTTACCATATTTTCAGTTAGCCATTAAACGTTATCAACCACAGGACTGTCAAGTAAAATATTTTCTATTCTTGTAATTGAAATTCATCATTTTATTGTCGTAGTAAAACTTCATTTATTCTTGTTTGAATTTACATACATTTGCAATGGCCACGTAACAAGGCAATAACTCAATATTTTATGCCTACACCCTCCTTGACCCTGGGCTTCAACAGCGCCAGTTGCTGCTCAGAATTGTTAGATGCACAGATGAAAACAATCGCTGATGTGTTTCTGGGGTTCAGTAACACTGCTGTTCCCCTGCTGTGTGTACTGGCAAAAATTCTGCTGCCTCCACCCTGTTCTCTTCTCATCCCTGGGTTACAACACCGCCAGTTGTTTCTCGGAAGTGCTGTTAGCACAGTCTACACTTGCTCCTGTGTTACTGGGGTTCAGTAATGTCAGCTGTTCCCCTGCTGTGTGAACGGCAAACAGTCCTGCTGCCTCCACCCTGTTCTCTTCTCATCCCTGGGTTACAACACCGCCAGTTGTTTCTCGGAAGTGCTGTTAGCACAGTTAACACTTGCTCCCGTGTTACTGGGGTTCAGTAATGTCAGCTGTTCCCCTGCTGTGTGAACGGCAAAAAGTCCTGCTGCCTCCACCATGTTCTCTTCTCATCCCTGGGCTACAACACCGCCAGTTGTTTCTCGGAAGTGCTGTTAGCACAGTCTACACTTGCTCCTGTGTTACTGGGGTTCAGTAATGTCAGCTGTTCCCCTGCTGTGTGAACGGCAAACAGTCCTGCTGCCCCCACCCTGTTCTCTTCTTATCCCTGGGTTACAACACCGCCAGTTGTTTCTCGGAAGTGCTGTTAGCACAGTCTACACTTGCTCCTGTGTTACTGGGGTTCAGTAATGTCAGCTGTTCCCCTGCTGTGTGAACGGCAAAAAGTCCTGCTGCCTCCACCATGTTCTCTTCTCATCCCTGGGCTACACACCGCCAGTTGTTTCTCGGAAGTGCTGTTAGCACAGTCAACACTTGCTCCTGTGTTACTGGGTTCAGTAATGTCAGCTGTTCCCCTTGCTTGTGAACGGCAAAAAGTCCTGCTGCCTCCACCATGTTTCTCTTCTCATCCCTGGGCTACAACACCGCCAGTTGTTTTCTCGGAAGTGCTGTTAGCACAGTTAACACTTGCTCCCGTGTTACTGGGGTTCAGTAATGTCAGCTGTTCCCCTGCTGTGTGAACGGCAAAAAGTCCTGCTGCCTCCACCCTGTTCTCTTCTCATCCCTGGGTTACAACACCGCCAGTTGTTTCTCGGAAGTGCTGTTAGCACAGTCTACACTTGCTCTGTGTTACTGGGGTTCAGTAATGTCAGCTGTTCCCCTGCTGTGTGAACGGCAAACAGTCCTGCTGCCTCCACCTGTTCTCTTCTCATCCCTGGGTTACAACACGCCAGTTGTTTCTCGGAAGTGCTGTTAGCACAGTTAACACTTGCTCCCGTGTTACTGGGGTTCAGTAATGTCAGCTGTTCCCCTGCTGTGTGAACGGAAAAAGTCCTGCTGCCTCCACCATGTTCTCTTCTCATCCCTGGGCTACAACACGCAGTTGTTTCTCGAAGTGCTGTTAGCACAGTCAACACTTGCTCCTGTGTTACTGGGGTTCAGTAATGTCAGCTGTTCCCCTGCTGTGTGAACGGCAAAAAGTCCTGCTGCCTCCACCATGTTCTTCTCATCCCTGGGCTACAACACCGCCAGTTGTTTCTCGGAAGTGCTGTTAGCACAGTTAACATTGCTCCGTGTTACTGGGGTTCAGTAATGTCAGCTGTTCCCTGCTGTGTGAACGGCAAACAGTCCTGCTGCCTCACCCTGTTCTCTTCTCATCCCTGGGTTACAACACTGCCAGTTGTTTCTCGGAAGTGCTGTTAGCACAGTCTACACTTGTCCTGTGTTACTGGGGTTCAGTAATGTCAGCTGTTCCCTGCTGTGTGAACGGCAAACAGTCCTGCTGCCTCCACCCTGTTCTCTTCTCATCCCTGGGTTACAACACCGCCAGTTGTTTCTCGGAAGTGCTGTTAGCACAGTTAACACTTGCTCCCCGTGGTTACTGGGGTTCAGTAATGTCAGCTGTTCCCCTGCTGTATGAACGGCAAAAAGTCCTGCTGCCTCCACCATGTTCTCTTCTTCATCCCTGGGCTACAACACCCAGTTGTTTCTCGGGAAGTGCTGTTAGCACAGTCTACACTTGCTCCTGTGTTTCCTGGGGTTCAGTAATGTCAGCTGTTCCCCTGCTGTGTGAACGGCAAAAGTCCTGCTGCCTCCACCATGTTCTCTTCTCATCCCTGGGCTACAACACCGCCAGTTGTTTCTCGGAAGTGCTGTTAGAACAGTTAACACTTGCTCCGTGTTACTGGGGTTCAGTAATGTCAGCTGTTCCCCTGCTGTGTGAACGGCAAACAGTCCTGCTGCCTCCACCCTGTTCTCTTCTCATCCCTGGGTTCAACACCGCCAGTTGTTTCTCGGAAGTGCTGTTAGCACAGTTAACACTTGCTCCCGTGTTACTGGGGTTCAGTAATGTCAGCTGTTCCCTGCTGTGTGAACGGCAAAAAGTCCTGCTGCCTCCACCATGTTCTCTTCTCATCCCTGGGCTACAACACCGCCAGTTGTTTCTCGGAAGTGCTGTTAGCACAGTCTACACTTGCTCCTGTGTTCCTGGGGTTCAGTAATGTCAGCTGTTCCCCTGCTGTGTGAACGGCAAACAGTCCTGCTGCCTCCACCCTGTTCTCTTCTCATCCCTGGGTTACAACACCGCCAGTTGTTTCTCGGAAGTGCTGTTAGCACAGTTAACACTTGCTCCCGTGTTACTGGGTTCAGTAATGTCAGCTGTTCCCCTGCTGTGTGAACGGCAAAAAGTCCTGCTGCCTCCACCATGTTCTCTTCTCATCCTGGGCTACAACACCGCCAGTTGTTTCTCGGAAGTGCTGTTAGCACAGTCTACACTTGCTCCTGTGTTCCTGGGGTTCAGTAATGTCAGCTGTTCCCCTGCTGTTGTGAACGGCAAAAAGTCCTGCTGCCTCCACCATGTTCTCTTCTCATCCCTGGGCTACAACACCGCCAGTTGTTTCTCGGAAGTGCTGTTAGCACAGTCTACACTTGCTCCTGTGTTACTGGGGTTCAGTAATGTCAGCTGTTCCCCTGCTGTGTGAACGGCAAAAAGTCCTGCTGCCTCAACTTTAATTTCCATGGGTACCTTCTGCTACCCATCCGGGTTCCAGTACCGTCAGCTGGTTCTCCGCAGTGCCTTTGGCCTAGGTGCCTCCATGTCGGTATCCGAGTTCCAGCAACGTCTGCTGGTCCTTGGTAGTGCTTTGGAGCACAGGTACCTCCTGCTTAGTAACCGTGTCCCAGTAACGTCAGCTGGTCCTCGGTTGTGCCATTGGCTCTTTTCCTTCTGCTGACCCTCCGGGTTCCAGCACAGTCAGCTGGTCCTCGTTACTTTCATTGGCTCTTGTACCTTCTGCTACCCATCCGGGTTCCAGTACCGTCAGCTGGTTCTCCGCAGTGCCTTTGGCCTAGGTGCCTCCATGTCGGTATCCGAGTTCCAGCAACGTCTGCTGGTCCTTGGTAGTGCTTTGGAGCACAGGTACCTCCTGCTTAGTAACCGTGTCCCAGTAACGTCAGCTGGTCCTCGGTTGTGCCATTGGCTCTTTTCCTTCTGCTGACCTCCGGGTTCCAGCACAGTCAGCTGGTCCTCGTTACTTTCATTGGCTCTTGTACCTTCTGCTACCCATCCGGGTTCCAGTACCGTCAGCTGGTTCTCCGCAGTGCCTTTGGCCTAGGTGCCTCCATGTCGGTATCCGAGTTCCAGCAACGTCTGCTGGTCCTTGGTAGTGCTTTGGAGCACAGGTACCTCCTGCTTAGTAACCGTGTCCCAGTAACGTCAGCTGGTCCTCGGTTGTGCCATTGGCTCTTTTCCTTCTGCTGACCCTCCGGGTTCCAGCACAGTCAGCTGGTCCTCGTTACTTCCATTGGCTTTTGTACCATCACCAACAGGACAAAGAAGGTTAAGACAAACTACAAGATACAGAACAAGAGACAGAAGAACAATAAGCAGAAGATCAAAAAGCAGAAGAACATTAAGTATAAGACCAAAATGAAGAGCAAAATATATGCTCTAAATTCTAAGCAGAAGAAGACTAAGCAGTGTATGGGGGTGAGTCCGTTCCTCCTCGTGGTGCCCCTGGAAAATGCCTGATGCTGCTGCAGGCTAAACTGAACGCGGACAAATACTGTTGTAATTAAAAATCTTTCGTGACAGCAAGAACGGAAGGATGAAAATTCAGAGTTTTACAGATTACAAGTACAGGAATGTCTGTCACAAATAAGAATATGATGAAAAGGATGAATAGGAAGAAGATGAAGAAGTAGAATATGAAGAATAATAACTGTTTAATAAGAACAATATAAGTAATGTTAACAAAAAGATGAATAGCAAGAAGTTTTAGAAGATTAAGAAGGTGAAGATGAAGAATAATTTGATGAGAAAGATGATGCTGCTGTCACGCTGTATAGCAGATATATATATGTGATGACAGTAATCTATATCAAAAGGGCAACATACTATATAACATGCGCATAGATATATGATAACATAGATTTTACCTGACAGAATGTCCAGTGGGTCAAAACGGAATCCGTTATACGCTGTCTCCGGCTAGAGGGTGACCGGGGTCTAAGCTGACCCTAAACTGGGGTCCTAAAATAATCCCTCAACCTGGAGGTACTGTTAAAGGTACAGAGGTCCAGGCCACCAGCGTAAACCCTGTCTCCTATCAATCCCTGCCAACTGTATTCTAGTCCTAAGAAGGACCCTGAATACCACCAAAGGGAATGACCAGGTAACGGTTAATGAACAGAAAGACATACAAGAAAGATAAGAAATAAAGTAAATAAAGTCTTACATACAACACTCACACACAGTAGGAACACCTTAGGTCTCAGAGATAAACTATAAGCTATAAGAGTAAAACAACTAAGGAGCTCTTAGCTTAAGTATTCCAGAACCGATCCAGTCTGCTAAACTATATGAATGCTTTCACCGGCCTCAAACACCCAGACTGGCAGGAATATAAAGGAAACTAATTAGAACATAATCCAAAGCAGCCGGGCGAGGCTGGACCTAGTCTTAGCAAAGAGCTAGGTAAAATTAACTCTCTCATTACCAAACACAAAGAAACAGCAGCTCAGCTGTGAGAAGTCAGAATGTGCAATCGCGACGATCTTCGTGGCGATGCACCCATGACAGTACCCCCCCTTCTACGAGGGGCCTCCGGACCTCATGACCAGGTCTGTCCGGGTAAATTGTGTGAAAGGTCCGAACCAATCGATCTGCGTTATCATCAGACGCAGGGACCCACGTCCTCTCCTCAGGACCATACCCCCTCCAATGAACTTCCACGTTATCATTGACTACCACTGAAGGAGGAGGTAGAGGTGACGGTATGACTGGTGCCACATATTTTTTAAGTAATGACTTGTGAAACACATTATGAATTTTAAATGTAGGAGGGAGGTCCAGACGAAATGCCACAGGATTAATTATGGAACTGATCCTGTATGGCCCGATGAATCTGGGACCCAACCTCCAGGAGGGAACTTTAAGTTTTATATTCCTGGTAGACAACCACACCAGATCGTTCACCTCAGATCTAGACCAGAAACTCTCCTCCTATCAGCCATCCGTTTGTAAGGGTTCTCCGTAACCTTCAGTCTTAAGCGATCTGGAACTATCAGTCTCCCTGGAAGTCCCACAGGGGCGTCCCCCTGAGCCCCCAATACCTCCCCCTCAAGCTCAGAGCATACAGCTGACACTACAACTCCCTCCTGAGGAATAGGAACCGGATCATCCGTCTTCCCGGCCCCTGGGAAAGTACGAGATAAGGCATCAGGAAGCAACTTTATTGAGAAGTCATATGTGCGATGAGGAGGTAACTCTTTACACCCTCCTCTGAGAACTTCTCCCAAAAGTCCTCCAGAAAAGGAGGCAAAGTCCTAGGCACAACCGCACCGATGACCGTGCTCATGCAGTTATTCTTGCAAAATTCACCCCACTGGCTTATCTTTCTGGATTGCCAATCAATCACTGGGTTATGTTTAGCCAACCAAGGAAGTCCCAACACAATAGGAGCAGGCAGACCCTCCAACACATAACAAGACAATTGCTCTTTATGTATTGCCCCTACTCGAAGATCTATGTTATGAACAGCTTGTACCAAGCTACCTTGACCAAGAGGTCTAGAATCAATAGAGAGTATAGGGACCGGTTTGGCCAATACACTCAGTTGCATACCATGCACCTGGGCAAACCGAGTGTCCACCAAATTAGCCCCGGACCCACTATCAAGAAAAACAGAAATCCTCTCAGTTCTAGTACCAATCACCACCTCCGCAGGCACGAGAAACTGAGAGGGATTTGGGGACGAAATACACACTCCCAGGTTAACTCCTTGGTTCAAGAGGTCCGGGATGGACACCCCCCAACATAATGTCCCTCTCTCCCGCAAAAGAAACACCTTCTAGTCTTGCGGCGCACCGCTGATTCCCTCCTACAAAATGATGTCCCTCCCAACTGCATGGGTTCCTCAGAACAGACCAGGGGAACCTCAGTATAAGGGACTTTAGTAGTAGGTGGAGTCATCACGGGAGGCGGAGTTACCTCGCGTCTTCCCCGAAGACGTCTATCAATGCGAATAGCGAGGGCCATAGCAGCCTCCAGTGATGGAGGAGAATCATACTGAGCTAACACATCCTTTAATTTGTCAGACAACCCTTGACAAAACTGGCTCCTAAGAGCTGGGTCATTCCACTGAGTATCTGTTGCCCATCTACGGAACTCAGAAGAATATTCCTCCGCTGGACGATTTCCTTGCCGTATTTTACGTAACCTTGTTTCAGCAAGGGAGACTCGATCCGGATCATCATATACCAGACCCAGGGCAGTAAAAAATCGATCCACTGACTGGAGATCTGGGGAGCCTGGAGGAATAGAGAACGCCCAAGATTGAGGATCCCCTTGTAAGAGCGAGATAACAATTCCCACCCTCTGCTCTTCCATCCCAGATGACCGAGGCCGCAGCCGAAAGTACAATTTACATGCCTCCCGGAAAGTAAAAAATTTGTCCCGCCCACCAGTGAACCTGTCTGGGAGAGCAACCTTAGGTTCAGATCTGGTTTGCTCCGGGGGGGACAAAACCTTGGACTTAATGTCTGCCAACTCCATGGACAATCCCTGCAACTGCCGGGCCAGCTGGGCTACTGGATCCATGACAGCTGGGGAGAATCTTTAGTATGGCCGGTGAAAATGTCACGCTGTATAGCAGATATATATATGTGATGACAGTAATCTATATCAAAAGGGCAACATACTATATAACATGCGCATAGATATATGATAACATAGATTTTACCTGACAGAATGTCCAGTGGGTCAAAACGGAATCCGTTATACGCTGTCTCGGCTAGAGGGTGACCGGGGTCTAAGCTGACCCTAAACTGGGGTCCTAACTAATCCCTCAACCTGGAGGTACTGTTAAAGGTACAGAGGTCCAGGCCACCAGCGTAAACCCTGTCTCCTATCAATCCCTGCCAACTGTATTCTAGTCCTAAGAAGGACCCTGAATACCACCAAAGGGAATGACCAGGTAACGGTTAATGAACAGAAAGACATACAAGAAAGATAAGAAATAAAGTAAATAAAGTCTTACATACAACACTCACACACAGTAGGAACACCTTAGGTCTCAGAGATAAACTATAAGCTATAAGAGTAAAACAACTAAGGAGCTCTTAGCTTAAGTATTCCCAGAACCGATCCAGTCTGCTAAACTATATGAATGCTTTCACCGGCCTCAAACACCCAGACTGGCAGGAATATAAAGGAAACTAATTAGAACATAATCCAAAGCAGCCGGGCGAGGCTGGACCTAGTCTTAGCAAAGAGCTAGGTAAAATTAACTCTCTCATTACCAAACACAAAGAAACAGCAGCTCAGCTGTGAGAAGTCAGAATGTGCAATCGCGACGATCTTCGTGGCGATGCACCCATGACAGCTGCTGAAGATTATGAAGGAGAAAGTGTGTGAAAAGTTAAAAAGGTGAAGAGCATGGAAGTTGTGAAACAGACATATTTGACAAAATAGAAAAAAGGTTAACAACATTGTCAATTTCTTCGTCAATCCAAACGTATTTCAAAAAAAGAAATATTAATGCTATTCCATTGCATTGTGTTAAACATCTATGCCTTTAATGTCTCCTCAACCTCCCCAATAAATTCTACATTACTCTTTGTTGTTTTCCTTCATGTACAATTAACCAACAAGGCAAGAATGGGTTTTTTTTAATTCCGATATTTTGTTCCCATAGACTTACATTGTATTTCCGGTATCGGTTATCGCCGATATTTTTTGGGTATCGGCGATACCATTCCGATTCCGATACTTTTGGATATCGGAAAGTATCGCTCAACTCTAGTGGTAACCTTTCCCTTTTATGTCCTGTTATGTCCTTTTCTTCTGTAGTGCCACAAAATTATTTGAAGCGCTTGAACAGATGAAAGTCATGTTGGATTATACAGTCTCTGTAGACTTATGCTGTGGAGTTGATTTGTGTATGTCCCAAGCAAAATGGTTAATTCTTCAATGATGTCTGAGTTCCAATGATGCTTCTGAAAGACGAAATATGCAACAAGTCACTGTACATAATTTTGCAACCTTAGCTTGGTATAGTATTTTAAAGGAGATCATCAATCATCAGTACTGCTCATGGTCTGTAACTTGTGATGCCTAATGTTATTATTTAATGCACTTGCGTTTTAGTTATTTTTTTTCATTAGGGTATATACACACATTGTTTTTTCTTTTGGTTTTGTTTGCCTTTATGGCCAGTGTGAACATGCTTTTATATCATGTATGTCATTCAAGTCTACCTCAGTTCAGTTTTTGTTTTTCTCTAATGTTATATAGGTAGAATTGTTGGTTCTTGTCCAGATATTTCACAAGTTATAAACTGAATTTCAGTGTAGACATAGATGGCTAATATTAGAAGTTTGTACATCAAACATCTAACTATACTGGTGCAGAGGTAACAATTGTACCTGGCATCAGGTGGCAGAGGGAGCCCCAAGGCAGATACCAGCAATGTAAAAGGCACAGTATGCCTGAGGCGCCCTGTTATAATCTTTGCATTGGAGCACTGAAAACTCAAACTTTGCCTCTGCTGTACATCTGGTGACCAGCAGCTCCTAGTAAAAGGTTTATGTGAACACTGGATAAAATAATTTAGTCGACACGTGATTGTAAGTATTAAAATTGCATATGAGTGATGATGTGATGATGGTTGGAACTGGGAAGCAGAACCGAATCCTGAAAGTGAGCATATTTCATATTGTTAGGATTATGCATACTACAGTGCTTCATTTTATAGGGGTGGTCTAAGTTTGTGTGAAAATCTGCAGTCAATGTATGTGGCTGCAGACTTCTGAGTTCTCACAGCTTTCATACTGCACACTGTCAGAATTCTCTCATGCCTGCGGCAAGAGCAGTGGAGTCATGTGACTGCAAGCATTCGATTTGCATACTTCCAACCAAATTCCAGCTAAATGTATGCAGACTACCGCAATACAAATGAATTGAGTCAGGCAGTGCAAGTCTAGTCGGCAGATGACCGCATGTATGTAAATCGCATGCTTGCAGTTACATGACCTCCCGCTGGCACCGCTGGCACCAGAAAATCCAGACAGCATGCAGTGCACATGCTCTGAGAATTCAACAGTCTGCAGTCAAATGTAGTGACTGCAGACTTTCATCACAGACCTGTACAATCCCTTTAATGCTCATAATGTAAATGCAAATGTAGCATCCCTTAACTTGTCAGATAGCACAATATTTCATTAACATGGCTATGTATCATGTATTCTTACAAGTTATTGACTATTACAAGTGTACTGGATCAGAACAAATAACAGCACAAGAATACATCTCCAGAACCAACAGTACTGAAATACAGCATTGCAATCTCCATGAGAACAGAAATACACCACCAGAACCCCAAACAGTACAGAAACACATCATCAGAACCATCATCGGTACAAAAGAACAGCATAACAACCTCCATAAGTAGAGAAATACATCACCAGGACCACCATCAGTATATCAATATATCACCAGAACCACCATCAGTATATGAATACCTCATCAGAGCCACCATTGATATAGAAATACATCACCGGAACCACCATCAGTACATGAATAAATCACAAGAACCACCATCAGTAGATGAATAAATCACCAGGACCATAAATTACTACATGAGTAGTGTTGAGCGATACGATACCGCAAGTATCGGGTATCGGCCGATATTAGCTCTATCGGCCTTTCGATACTTAGTTCCGATATTTTCGTCTTATCGGATACCGGAATCGGGATTGTCACTGTCACTGTCAGTGTCCGTCGGTCGGGTCTGTCAGGAGTCAGCGGCACTTACCTGGCAGAAGATCTCCGGCGGTCACGGGCTGGACTGCTTCATGGCCGCCATCATCTTTCCCCGACGGTCACATGCAGTTTCTCGCGATAACTGCAGTGACTGCTGGGTAATCCCGGCCGTAAAGCAGTCAGTCCGATGATGTCACCGCCGGGGAAGCAGGTAATCAGCTGTGCTGCGTCGCGATGACAGGCTCTGCCTGTCATTGCGATGTAGCAGAGCTGGATCGTCGTGGGACTGTCGTTACTATGGACTGCGTCGGACAGGTGGTATACTGTTGGTTTGTTTTTTTTCTTTTTTACAGGAGATCGATGGCGTCGCAGGAATGAGTGTATAATAAAATTAATGAAAACTGTGTTGTCTCTTTTATTTCATTAAAAGACTTTTTTCTTGCTTTGTCTTTTTTTTATACATTTAATAACTTTGGGATTAATAATGGATCGGTGTCTTATTGACACCTCTCCATTATTAACCGGGCTTATTGTCACCGTGCAATCAACGGTGACATTAACCCCTTATTACCCCACTTGCCACCGCTACAGGGCAGTGGGAAGAGCCGGGTAAAGTGCCACAATTGGCACATCTTTTGATGCGCCAAATGTGGGGCTGCTGTAGCCTGGTATTATCAGGCTGTTGAGGGCCAAAATCCATGGGCCTTGACAGTCTTTTAATAACAGGCCGCAGCAGTCTGCATTTTACTTGGCTTGTTAACAAAAATAGGGGGACCCCAACGCCGTTTTTTTTTCGAGGGGATCCCCTATTTTTGTTAACCAGCCAAGCTAAGCAGACTGCTGTGGCCTGGTATTATCAGGCTTGCAAGGTCCATGGATATTGGATCCTTACCAGCCTGAAAAACCAGGTCTCAGCGGTCTGCTTCATCTGGCTGGTTAACAAAAATAGGGGGGACCCCACGCCAATTTTTTTCGAGGGGATCCCCTATTTTTGTTAATCAGCCAAGATATGCAGACTGCTGTGGCCTGGTATTATCAGGCTGGCAAGGTCCATGGATCTTGGCTCCTTAACAGCCTGAAAATCCAGGCCTCAGCGGTCTGCTTCATCTGGCTGGTTAACAAAATAGGGGGGACCCCACGCCAATTTTTTTCGAGGGGAACCCCTATTTTTGTTAACCAGCAAAGATAAGCAGACTGCTGTGGCCTGGTATTATCAGGCTGGCAAGCAGGGTCGGACTGAGCCACCGGTACACCGGAGAAACCTCCGGTGGGCCCCAGCTCCTGCGTGGTGGACCCTGATTTGAAAGGATAGGTCGCGGGGCAGAGGGGGCGGTGGCCCCGGGCCCCGCGCTCTGAGGGGGCCCACCCGGAGCTACGCTACAGTAACTGTATCGGCTTGCACAGCACGCCGATACAGTTACATTCTGCGGCAGAGCAGGGAGAATCGATCTTCCTGCTCTGCCGCCCAGAAGCTATGGGGCCTGAACAGGCGTTGGGGGGGCCCGGTGCCAGCAGTGGGCCCCCCAACCGTCATCGGAGGGTCAGCTGTATCAGCATGGGTACGGTTGGGGCGAGGATATGGGTGTGATTAGCTGTGAAATGGGTGTGGTCGGGGCGTGGCTTAAAATTTGCAGCGGCGCGCTATGCGCGCCGCAGCCTTTAACCCTCTTTCCTGTCTTCAAAATTTGGGAGGTATGCTGTATGACCTCCCTACAACTTCTGGGCATGCTCCTGATGAGCGCGACGGATGGTCTCCTGAGGGATCTCCTCCCACACCTGGACTAAAGCATCCACCAACTCCTGGACAGTCTGTGGTGCAACGTGGCATGGCCTAAAATTTGCTGCAGCAGGCACAGCGTGCCACAGCCTTTGTCCCTCTTTCCCTTCTTCAAAGGTTGGGAAGTATGATGGTGGGCCCCAAGAATATATTTTCTCTGGTGGGACCAAGGTACTCCAGTCCGACGCTGCTGGCAAGGTCCATGTATGTTGGCTCCTTAACAGCCTTAAATACCATGCCTCAGCAGCAGGGGCGTACATAGAAATCATGGGGCCCCATAGCAAAAGTCTGAATGGGCCCCCCCCAACAAAAAAAAACCCAGAGCCATTGTAAATGTAAAGTGCCAGCACAGTGAGGGGACACATTAAACAAAAAAATGTATTATGCCCCCATAGATTGTGCCCCCATAGGTGCTCCATAGTATAGGCCCTTATGCTGCCGCAGCTGCTGCAACCAAAAAAAAAAAAAAAGACATACTCACCTTTCGTCGCTGGGGGCCAGGTGCCGGTGTCCTGAGCAGGGGGTGACACCAGGTGCCGATGTCACCGCTCGCTCAGGGCCCCGGCACCTGAGATATTTACCTGTCCTCTCTCCACTGCTGAGTGCCGCTGTCTTCGGGGTCCTCCAGCAGTGAATGATGAGGCAGAGGGCGCGGCGCGCACTAACGACGTCATCGCGCCCTCTGACCTGAACATTGCAGCAAGATGACGCGAGCAACGGTGGAACGGGACAGGTAAATATCCCTTATACTCACCCTTCTGCCGGCGCGGTCTGTGCAGCCCCTGCTCTTCTCCCACGGTCTCCGCCGCCAGTGTTCAGCGGTCACGCGGGACAGCTCATTAAAGTCATGAATATGTGCGTATTCATGACTGTAATGAGCGGTACCACCTGACCGCTGAACACAGGCGTCGGAGACCGTGGGAGAAGAGCAGGGGCTGCAGAGACCACACCAGGAGGGGTGAGTATATAGAAGAGCTGCGCTCCCCCTCCCCCGCCGACCCCCTGGTAGTACTGTGTCAGCACAGCTACCCGACCGTCGAGGGCCCCCTCACCTGTCCGGGCCCCATAGCAGCTGCTTGGTCTGCTTCATTCACGGTACGCCACTGCTCAGCAGTCTACTTCATCAGGCTGGTTAACAAAAATAGGGGGGACCCGACGCCATTTTTTTATTCGAAGGGAACCCCTATTTTTGTTAATCAGTTCCCTCTGACGTCACTGATTGTGTCCCTGGCTGACCTGAAGTGAAAGTGGAAAGCAATCAATTAAGCTTTCCACTTCCTCTCCTGTCAGCCAGGAGAGGAACTCATTCATTTGGGGGTTTACTGTGAGGCTGCAGCATTAGCTGCGGTCCCTGCAGTAAACATTAACCCTTTCTGAAGGATTACACCGTGGGACCTGACTGTGCATGGGATAGGTAAGAATAATTTTGCTTTTTTATTTTATTTTTATTACAGGAAATGGTTTTTGCAGTCAAATAAAAGATGGTAAAAAACATGTGTCTTTATTTCATTAAAATGATTTTTAATTAAAGTGTGTGTGTTTTATTTTTATTTCATGCAATAGGATTAATAATTGATAGTTGTCTAATTGACAGCTCTCAATTATTAACCTGGCTTAAGGTCACCTTTCAATTGCAATGTGGCTTTAACCCCATATTAACCCATTCGCCACCGCTACAGGGCAATGGGAATAGACGGGCAAAGTGCCAGAAAGCGCGAATCTAATTATAGATTTGTCTTTTCTGGGGTGTCTGGGGGCAGATGTTAGTAGCCAGGGGGGGCCAAAAATAATGGTCCCTCTCTGGGCTATTATTATCTGCCCCCATTCGCTGGCTTTGTCTGTCTGGTTGCGAAAATAGGGCGGGAGCCCACACATTTTTTTTTAAACAATTTTACACCTTATATATATATATATATATATTATATATATAATGTCATTGAATTTGTGACACATATATATATATATTTATATTTATAGTTCATACACTTCTACATAGTATAATAGCCGCTAATTCAATTGACGGCTTTTGTGAAAATGCAGAACCCGACATGAAATGACACTTGGTGTACATAGGGTTAACCATGTCTTTTAATGTCCTTTGCTATCTGATTTGCACAAACAATTACATCAGTCTATGTGTGCAAAATTTCACACCTGTAGGGGTTAATTAAAGGTGTAAATTCGTAGCAAAAAAGTCCGTTTTTTTTACAACGAATTTACACCTTTAATTAACCCCTACAGGTGTGAAATTTTGCACACATAGACTGATGTAATTGTTTGTGCAAATCAGATTGCAAATGACATGAAAAGACATGGTTAACCCTATGTACACCAAGTGTCATTTCATGTCGGGTGCTTCTGTCTTTTCACAGAAGCCGGCTTTACCCGGCAATTGAATCAGAGGATATTTTACTATGTAGAAGTGTATAAACTATACATATATGTATATATATATGTCACAATGACATGTATTATATATATATATATATATATATATATATGTATTCTATGTGTGTATATTTAGTGTTTACAAGGAAATAAAGGTTTTTTTTAGTTGCGATATTTTGTTCCCATAGACTTACATGGGACTTCCGGTATCGGAATCGGATATCGCCGATATTTAGTGATATCGGCGATACCATTCCGATCCGATATTTTTAGATATCGAGCAGTATCGCTCAACACTATACATGAGTAAATCATCTGAACCACGATCAGTACATGAATACATCAACAGGACAACCATTCATACATGAATTTAGCACCAAAACCACTATCAGCACATGGTACATCAATTGTAGTAACCTTTAACTTGTCAGACAGCACAATATTTCATTAACATGGCCATGTACCATGTAATCTTACAAGTTATTGATTATTACACATTACAGGATCAGAACCAATAACATCACAGAAATACATCACTAGAACCCCATAAGATAAGATATAAAATCACCAGAGCCACCATCATTACATGAACAAATCACCAGAACCATCATCAGTACAGAAATACATCACCAGAACCACCAGCAATACAGAAATACAGAATCACTAATCCCATAAGTGCAGAAATGCATCACCAGAACCACCATCGGCACATGACTAAATCACCAAGCTTACTGCAGTGATCAATTTCAGGTCAGCCCCATATACAATTTGACACAGTGGACCATTCCCTATTACTACAGACCCTCTCATCTCTTGGTATCACAGACTTAGCCCTATCTTGGATTGTGTCATACCTAACAGACTGGACATTCAGCGTCTCCCACTCGCACACCACCTCCTCACCACACCCCCTATCCATCGGAGTCCCGCAAGGTTCAGTCCTAGGGCCCCTGCTCTTCTCCATTTACACCTTCGGCCTCGGACAGCTCATAGAATCACACGGCTTTGAATATCACCTCTATGCTGATGACACAAAGATCTACATCTCTGGACCAGATATCACCTCCCTACTAAACAGAATCCCTCAATGTCTGTCAGCTATTTCATCCTTCTTCTCCGCTAGATTCCTAAAACTTAATATGGACAAAACAGAATTCATCATCTTTCCCCCATCTCACACAACCCCTCCAATGGACCTATCAATTAATGTTAACAACTGCCCACTCTCTCCAGTCCCACAAGCTCGCTGCCTCGGGGTTATCCTTGACACTGATCTCTCTTTTAAACCACATGTCAAAGCCCTCTCCACCTCCTGCCGACTTCAACTCAAAAATATCTCACGGATCTGTACATTCCTCAACCAAGAATCTGCAAAAACACTAGTCCATGCCCTCATCATCTCCCGCCTTGACTACTGCAACCTCCTGCTCTGTGGCCTCCCCTCTAACACTCTCGTGAGCCGCACGTACCAGGGCTTTGGGGTACTCGGCACCGATCCCGTTGATGTCTATGGGGAATGTCACGGGTAGCACAGCTCGGTCCGTTGCCCTGGGCGCTCACTGAAATGGGGATATTTACAAGGGATTAAATGTTCGTGTAATTTGTCGTGATGCCACCTGTAGTACTTGGTCAGGGTGACCAGCGCTGCTGTGCAGGTTCTCTGGAAGGGATGGTGTTGTGCAGCTAGGTGATACGTCTTCTACAGGTAAGACGGTATCCTTCCAGGGCAGATAGATGTAAGGTAAAAGCAATGGTGCAGAGTGATGTAGCAGAGTGGAGTGTGCGACGGAGTAATAATGCAGGAAACAGTTCTTGTGCAGTTTCAAGGGTTTACTCACAGTCTGTTGTACATACAGATTCCAGCCGGGCACTGTGTCCTTCCAGTGAGTAGTCCAGTAACCCTCAGGTAAATTGGTCACACTTCCAAAGACTCCCTTTATGTTCCTTTCCAGCTTCTTGTGCTGTACTCCTTACTCCTCTCTGCACCTCCCTACCACAGAGCCCTCAGACGAGGTAGTATTGGATCCTTTCAGTTTACAGGTACGACCCGATGTCCCGGTGCACTGCTCTCCTCTTCACGGAGACCGGAACACCGTCGGATGCCTGGACGTACTTGATCCCTAGCTGCCTCCGGATGAGATTATGGTAGCTAGTGGCTCTTGAAGAGTCCCACTAGACGCGGTGTTACTAATGGCGATGAACTGACCCACTAGTCTGGGAACCGTCTCCCGATATGTGCCTGGTCCTTCCTTCTCTGAAGGATGGGGCACAGCTTCAATTGCTGTCTCAGCCCAGGACCCCTTCGCTCTCTCAGCAAGGCTCTCTGAGGTAAACTCAGAAGAGCTGCAGGCCAGGCAGTACCCACACACTGCCTGCCTGTCTCCAACTGAACTACTCTAATCTAACACGCTGCAGCCTAATGCTGCAACTGACTCCACCCACCCAACTCTACACCCTTTACTAACCAGCCTGAAGCTCAGCACTGGCATGATGTGTGTGGATGCGGTGATGGAGTCAATGGGGTGCTTCCTCCTTACCTGAGAGTCAGGTGTCACACCGCTGGGTGCGATGCAACATCTCTGTGGCGACTGGACCCTCAGGGCGCCACACTCGCACCCCTCCAATCTATTCTAAACTCTGCTGCCCGACTAATCCACCTGTCCCTCCACTATTCCCCGGCCTCTCCCCTTTGTCAATCCCTGCACTGGCTCCCCATTACACAAAGACTCCAGTTCAAAACCCTAATCATGACATACAAAGCCATCCACAACCTGTGTCCTCCATACATATGTGACCTCGTCCCCCGGTACTTACCTCCCCTCTTATCTCCTCTTCCCAGAATCGCATACAAGATTTCTCCCGTGCATTCCCACTACTCTGGAACTCTCTACCACAACATATCAGGCTCTCACCTACCATGGAAACCTTCAAAAAGAACCTGCAGTAACCACCGATCCACCAAACCGCTGCACGACCAGCTCTACCCTCGCCTACTGTATCCTCACACATCCCTTGTAGATTGTGAGTCCTCTCTCTCCTCCTGTACCAGTCGTAACTTGTATTGTCTAAGATTACTGTACTTGTATTTATTACGTATACCCCACCTCACATGTAAAGCGCCATGGAATAAATGGCGCTATAATAATAATAAACAATAATAATAGTATTGCATGATACCTGATGAAGGAGTCAACCCGACTTTGAAAAGCATTGTATGAATGAATAAAGATACAGAGAAGATACACCCTTGTCTCCACTCTGTGACAGCGCCCAGGAATCCTCTTTGGTTTGAATACCTATTACAAGGTGTCACCTACAGCATTACTTTGCTCTTTGAAGTCACATGTGATTGCTTCAATACTTCATTTAAACAAGAGTTACATCATACTGTATATAATAATTGTCATACACTGAGGTTCGCATTTCCAAAACAAATTTGTAGTTCATGATTCACCCTTTTTGAGTAGCCTTCTTCATAACCCTGTTTTACCCATACAGACCTCTTTCATAGTAGCAATCCTTTTCTGTGTGTAAAGTTATGAGATCATATAATCCTCAAATAATGTATGTAAAGAGAAGTGGATCTATAGGACAGTCTTCAAATCTGTTTAAGTTTAGTGATGGGTGAGCACTAAAATGCTCGGGTGCTCGTTGCTCGGATCGAGAAAATTGGAATGCTCAGGTGCTCGACCCGAGCAATGAGCCCGATGTAAGTCTATGGGAAACTCAAGCATTTTTCTGGCGGTCTGCAGAGGGACTAGAAATTGCGGAAATCGATGGGAATAGCATGGGGAAGACCCCTGGAAGCATTTCTGACTCCCAGGTCACTGCTGTGAACAATGTTGTCAGAGTCTTACGCCACAGACTCACAATAAAACATACAAAAACGAAACCAAAATGGATTTTCCTGGGAAATATGTTAAGGAACATCCTTTCCAGGGTAATGACTTGTATATAAGGCAAAATAAATAAGCAAAAACAAAAATTATCCTCCACACCTTGGGCTATGTTCACATATAGCATTTTTGAACTTTAGCATTGCTTTCAACCAAGACAAATACAGTACATTCACAGGGAAATGTCATTTTAACATTTTACAACCTTATCTGACCATGTAGGGTGTGACACATCATCAGACATATCCGTTTCATTTATGAAGGAGTGACTCTAAGGCTATGTGCACATGTTGCGGATTTGTTGCAGATCCGCAGTGTTTATTCAGCTTGGAAATGCTCCAAAATTGCAAGTGATTACTTAAGCAATGTTAATGGCATTCCTGAATTGCTGTGCACATGCTCTGGGAAATTCCATCCTGATTCGCAGCGTTTTATTTTCCGCAGCATGTCAATTCTTTTTGCGGATCTGCAGCGTTTCTGCACCCAATGACTTACCCTGAGTCAGTCAAATTCGCAGCCAAACCGGAGGTGTAAAAAGATTTGCGGATTTGCTGTGAATTGGCTGCCAAAAACGCTGCAGAAAAGGAAATGATGACAAAAGGAGGAAGAGTGTGTGGGCGGAGCATATGTGTGAGCGTAGAATGTGTGCGTGTCTGTCTGTGGATGTCTGTGTGTGTCTGCGTGTGTGTGCGGGTGTCTGTGTGTGTGAGGATATCTGTGGCTGTGTGTGGTAATACTACAGCCGGTACTGTCGGTCACAACGCTGCAGGATCATTAGACTGTGGGGGCAACCCTGATTGACCTAAGGCCCGCAATCCTCAGAGTCAGGAGGATTGTCACGGCTACCACTATGTTGACACAATGTGCTGTCAGCGAGTTGTACTGTCCCTGCCAACAAGCACTTCTCCACGTGTCCGTGGTTAGGTGGACTTTCCCAGTAACTGCATTGCTGAGTGCATGGTTAATATTGTGGGACAATTGCTTGCGTAATGCGCGGACGGCACACCGGGAGAAATAGTGGCAGCTGGGGACCGAGTACCGAGGGACAGCTGCTTCCATCAGGTTGCGGAAAGCTTCCATCTCCATGAGCCTAAAAGGCAACATTTTGAGAGCAAGCAGTCGTGAAATGTGTGGCTTGCGGGGCGTTGGCTGCATATTTGCGCTTGCGTTCCAAAGACTGGAGCTTGGACAACTGAACGCTGTGCTGGGACAATAACGTGGACATGCTTGCTGATGGTGCTAGTCAGGTGCTCTGCTGCCATGTGCCTGATCATGTTGGTGGTGGTCAAGCTGGTAGTTTTGCTACCCCTGCTGATGCTGGCATGGCAGGTGATGCAAATGGCCTATTTGGGGTTATCGGCAGAGTCTTTAAAGAAAAAAAACAGACTCGGGAAGACCTAACAGTTGTACTGGTAACTTCATTCGTGTTGTTGTTACGAGAAACGGTTGCCCGCCTTCTATCTGCAGCCACCACACTGCTTCTTCCTGCCTGTTGGGGTGCTACACCTCCCTCTCCCTGTGTTGCTGCTGTCCTCACTCTGCATGTTCTCCTGCCAGGTTGGGTCAGTTACTATATCATCCACCACCTTGTCTTCCACTTCCGCACCCTGGTCCTCCTTTTGACTTTCTGGCAATTGTGTCTCATCATCATCTACCTCTTGTGACACTTTCCCATCGCCGCCTTTGTGTGACCGTGACTGCTCAAATATTTGGGCATCGCTACATGCGATCTCCTCTTACCCTGCTTCAAGTTGACTGGGCGAGAGGCCTGAATCTATAAATGGAAAAGTGAAAAGCTCTTCGGAGTGTCCAAGTGTGTGATCAGCTGTCTCCGGGCACTCAGCATGGTGGGAGGAAGGAGGATCAGGGTGGGGAATACAAGGTCCAGACTCACGGCTGCTCAGACTTGACAGAGTTGAAGACAGGGTGGTGTGTTATGTTTAGGTAGCTGAGGAGAAAAAGCAAAAACAGTAATACACCAGAGAGGCTGGAACCTATTGGATTGCAGTAACCTGAACTAACCACACAACCAGAGGTAGCCGTGGAGCGTTCCTACGTTGATCCTAGACGCCTCGTCACAGCCTGAGAGATAACTACACCTAAAGGCAGAAAGAGGAAAGCTATCTGCCCCGGAGCAGATCCCCAAAGAAAATAGGAAGCCCCCAAACATGTAATGGCGGTTAGACAAGAAGAAGCACGGACACAGACAGAAGATAGAATGAGCAAACGCTGGGGCCCAAACTGTCTAGACAGAAAAGTACAGGAAAGGATTCTTACTGCAATCCAAAAAAAACCCCTAAAAATACCAACTCTTCTGATTGCAGAAACACCTGAGATCACACAATCTCCACCACCTAAATCGGATCTCTGGTGTAACAAAACTAAGCCGCAGCCACTGAAAAAACAGTAAAAAGCAAATGAACAAATAACAGTGGCTTCAGATAAACTGAGAGGAGCACAGGCCCCAGGTGGGGACCTGGCTGACCTCCACAGAAATGCAGGGAACTATGCAAAAAGCAAGCACAAAAATAAAAGCAGAAAATAACTTATCTGAAAGCAGAAGATGCAGGCAAGACTCAGCAAACTTCCAAATGAACCAGGAACCACAATTGAGACAAGAACAATTGATCACCGGCGACCATCATGGGAGGGAACCTCCCTTATATCAGTCCAGTCCGTGATCCCAGATTGCCATTCCTCGCTGTGAGGTTCAGTACTGTCTGCAGCCACCAGAGGGAGCCTCTGCTCAGAAACCATCTCCAGCACATTCATAACAGTGGTGGTGGTGGTGGCAAAGTGACTGGAAACATTATTCGCTATCGAACCAACAACTTTTTGACACTGCTCTGGGTTCAATAGTGGTGTGCTGCGGTCTCCTAGTAATTGGGACAGGAAGGTCAGGCAAGAAGATGTGGGTGTTTGTTGTGGCACAATTTCAGCTTGCCCATGGCCTCAGCCTCGGCCTTTGTATGCACCATCACCATCATGTCCAGTTCCCTGTCCCTTGCCACGTGCCTTGCCTATTTTACATGGAGGACAATATTTTCCACGTTCACTACAAATGGTTGAAATTGGAGCGAAATTATATGTGATCCGTGTGACAGAAAACCATAGTTTTAAATAGCTGGCTTGTAGGTAACTATTTTTAACAGCAAACTGGTGTCAATAACTTCACTAACACACTGCAACAACATTTAAATGGAGGCCAGAAATGGCAGAATTTTGAACGCACTTATATGTGATCCTTGTGACGGACAAACGACTTTTTTAAATAGCTGGCCTGTAGGTAACGATTTTTATCAGCAAACTGATGTCAATAACTTCGCTAACACACTGCAAGAACATTTAAATGGAGGCCAGAAATGGCCGAATTTTGAGCGCACTTATATGTGATCTGTGTGATGGACAAACCACAGTTTTAAATAGATGGCTTTTTAGCGCTGGCTGTATTCTGCCAGTGCCAACAAGCAAATGGAGCAGAAAAACCTTATTCATTGGATTGCTTTTTAAGCAAATAATCAGGATTAAGATTCTAAAAAAAATTATTCTTGGCCCTGATACCTGGGACTATGTCTAGAAAAATCTGTAAAAGCAGCATCAACAGACAGAACTGGAATGGACCCTATTGCTATATGCACTGCAGTCTGCCACATACACTGCCTGCCTGCCTAGCACTGATATCTATGCAGTTGGATTAGTCCTCAGAAAAACTGTTAGTTGAGATGGATATGTGCATAATAGATTGTGGTATACCTAAATAAGAAACAAGCAAATCTCTCCCTAGCTCAGCAGAAACTCTCCCTCCACTGCCTAATTCCGGAGTAGACTGTGACGAGCATGGCGGTGCCAGGTCTAATATAGACCTGATGACGCTGTGTGGCCAGCCAATCACTGTCATGCCACAACCAACATGGCTGCGGCATTACAGTACGTGGAAGACAATCCCTGCATTTTCATTGGCTCTCTAAAGAGTGCCAAACATGCAGGTAGGGGACCCGAGCTCCCGCCGAGCAACCCCGGAAATACTCGGCGAGCTCCGAGCATCTTGAGCAGTGAGATGCTCGTGCGAGTACCAAGTAGTGGCAAGCATTCTAGCTCATCACTATTTAAGATCCATTTGTAATCTCAAGCACACAAAAAAGAAAATCTGGGTTATTATGCGGTTATGCTGATGCGGTATCAATTTGGTGGTGGTTGGTGCATAGCCCCAATTCTTTAATAGGGAACCACTAAGAAATGATTATGACGAGTCAATAAGCTTCATACATTCTGATCAGAATGTTGACCAAGAACCTCGTGCTCAATTTTGGAGATTTTTGCTTAGATGCATAGAACAAAGTATGCAAATTGCCTCTTCAAACAAAGAGGACTTGTACTCTATAGCGCCACCTATTGGAAGTAGCGATCCTACAAGTCACAATCAACCCTTTAACGAGTCTTGTAATATGACTTAGGATAAAAGCCAAATCAGAATCTCCATTTGCAGACACGGTGTTTCGGACTGCTGGTCCTCGTCAGTGCAAAGTAGGAGAGATCTGATTTGGCTAGATGAGAGGCTCTGGACTGGGGTCTGGGGGGTAAGGTTTCTCCTTGTGGAGAGTGACATACCAGCTCTGGCGTGTCGAGGTAAGGAGGCTTATTCGCCGTGCAATGCTCCTCTGGGAAATTTTAATATGCAAATTGCCTCTTCAAACAAAGAGGACTTGTACTCTATAGCGCCACCTATTGGAAGTAGCGATCCTACAAGTCACAATCAACCCTTTAACGAGTCTTGTAATATGACTTAGGATAAAAGCCAAATCAGAATCTCCATTTGCAGACACGGTGTTTCGGACTATTGGTCCTCGTCAGTGCAAAGTAGGAGAGATCTGATTTGGCTAGATGAGAGGCTCTGGACTGGGGTCTGGAGGGTAAGGTTTCTCCTTGTGGAGAGTGACATACCAGCTCTGGCATGTCGAGGTAAGGAGGCTTAGAACAAAGTATGGTAGTTTTTGATGTGCGGTCCATGTCTTTTTCTAGTTATGCTATATTATGGGATCAAATCCTTGTTTCTTTAATTAAGGAACGTTTGTAATTGGTTACATTTGTTCTGTCTTCAACTTTTGTTTTTTTGAAGTCTCATTATTTATTATAATTTGGCACTATTTCTGACAGAATTGTAATTGGATAATCCGACACCAGATTGTATGAAACATATGGATTTGTATATCTTTAGCGAATGAGTCATTTGGAGATATAACTTTTCTATACTGATTCAAAAGAAAAAGCAATACACTCCTTCGTCCAAAACCTTTTAGATGATTGCTGTTCAGCACATTGTTGGGTCCAGAGAACATTCACAATCCACATAAAAAAAGAAATCCACAGCACGTCTAATTCCAAGTATTAGGCCGGCGTCACACTGGCGACAGAATCGGACGACTGCAATACGATGAAATATCGTATTGCAGTCTGCCCTATGTTAATCTATGGAGCAGCTCCCAGTATCAGATTTTTTGTGGTCTGTTTTAAACGTCCGTGTGCAATCGCAGCATGCTGCGATTGTCACCGATTGTGGGTCGACTATCGCCAATGCAAGTCTATGGGAGCGATGAAAAATCGGATTACAAACGGACCGCACGTGTGACTTGCGATTAAATCGCATCGGTGTCCTTTAGAAAAGCCGGCAATTCATCCCCGGCTATACTGTAAAATCACACTGACAGCTTTAATAAAGAATATAAAGAATAGATATACACACATAGAATACATATGTATATATATATATACATGTAATTGTGACATTTTATATATATATATATATATATATATATATATTTATAGTTCCTAGACTTCTACATACTGTAATAGCCGCTAATTCAATTGCCGGCTTTTGTGAAATCACAGAAGCCGACATGAAATGATACATTGTTTAGACACAGTTAACCATGTCATTTCCTGTATTTTGATATATGGTTTGAACTTACAATTACATAAGTATATGTGTGCAAAATTTCAGACATGTAGGGGTTAATTAAAGGTGTAAATTCATTGAAAAAAAATGCGTGGGCTCACGCTGTATTTTCTCCACCAGACAGACAAAGCAAGCGAGTGGGGGCAGATAATAACAGCCTAGGGAGGGTATATTTTTCTGTGTCTAAACAATGTATCATTTCATGTCGGCTTTTGTGATTTCACAAAAGCCGGCAATTGAATTAGCGGCTATTACAGTATGTAGAAGTGTAAGAACTATAAATATATGTATATACAGGTCCTTCTCAAAAAATTAGCATATAGTGCTAAATTTCATTATTTTCCATAATGTAATGATTACAATTAAACTTTCATATATTTTAGATTCATTACACACCAACTGAAATTTGTCAGGTCTTTTATTGTTTTAATACTGATGATTTTGGCATACAACTCCTGATAACCCAAAAAACCTGTCTCAAAAAATTAGCATATCAAGAAAAGGTTCTCTAAACGACCTATTACCCTAATCTTCTGAATCAACTAATTAACTCTAAACACATGCAAAAGATTCCTGAGGCTTTTAAAAACTCCCTGCCTGGTTCATTACTCAAAACCCCCATCATGGGTAAGACTAGCGACCTGACTGATGTTAAGAAGGCCATCATTGACACCCTCAAGCAAGAGGGTAAGACCCAGAAAGAAATTTCTCAACAAATAGGCTGTTCCCAGAGTGCTGTATCAAGGCACCTCAATGGGAAGTCTGTTGGAAGGAAACAATGTGGCAGAAAACGCTGTACAACGAGAAGAGGTGACCGGACCCTGAGGAAGATTGTGGAGAAGGACCGATTCCAGACCTTGGGGGACCTGAGGAAGCAGTGGACTGAGTCTGGTGTAGAAACATCCAGAGCCACCGTGCACAGGCGTGTGCAGGAAATGGGCTACAGGTGCCGCATTCCCAGGTAAAGCCACTTTTGAACCATAAACAGCGGCAGAAGCGCCTGACCTGGGCTACAGAGAAGCAGCACTGGACTGTTGCTAAGTGGTCCCAAGTTCTTTTTTCTGATGAAAGCAAATTTTGCATGTCATTCGGAAATCAAGGTGCCAGAGTCTGGAGGAAGACTGGGGAGAAGGAAATGCCAAAATGCCTGAAGTCCAGTGTCAAGTACCCACAGTCAGTGATGGTGTGGGGTGCCATGTCAGCTGCTGGTGTTGGTCCACTGTGTTTCATCAAGGGCAGGGTCAATGCAGCTAGCTATCAGGAGATTTTGGAGCACTTCATGCTTCCATCGGCTGAAATGCTTTATGGAGATGAAGATTTCATTTTTCAGCACGACCTGGCACCTGCTCACAGTGCCAAAACCACTGGTAAATGGTTTACTGACCATGGTATTACTGTGCTCAATTGGCCTGCCAACTCTCCTGACCTGAACCCCATAGAGAATCTGTGGGATATTGTGAAGAGAAAGTTGAGAGACGCAAGACCCAACACTCTGGATGAGCTTAAGGCCGCTATCGAAGCATCCTGGGCCTCCATAACACCTCAGCAGTGTCACAGGCTGATTGCCTCCATGCCACGCCGCATTGAAGCAGTCATTTCTGCAAAAGGATTCCCGACCAAGTATTGAGTGCATAACTGAACTTTATTAGTTGATGGTTTTTTTGTTTGTTTTGAAAAAACACTTTTATTTTATTGGACGGTTGAAATATGTTAATTTTTTGAGACAGGTTTTTTGGGTTATCAGGAGTTGTATGCCAAAATCATCAGTATTAAAACAATAAAAGACCTGACAAATTCAGTTGGTGTGTAATGAATCTAAAATATATGAAAGTTTAATTGTAATCATTACATTATGGAAAATAATGAAATTTAGCACTATATGCTAATTTTTTGAGAAGGACCTGTATATATGTCATAATGACATGTATATATATATATATATATATATATATATATATGTGTGTATATATCTATTCTTTCTTTTGTGATTTAAATACTATTCTTTTGGATCCATTATATGTCAGTTTTGCAAGCCTGCGAGAAATTCTCGCAAGTCGGATGAAAATCGGATGTTACAAGGTACACACACATGCGACTAAATCGCATCTTTGAAGGAAAATCGGATGCCAGGCGGATGTGTGATGTTTTCATTTTGTTCCGATAATCGACCGACTAAAACGGTCCGATTTTTTGTAGTTGTGTCTGACGCCGGCCTTAATGTCTTATTCTCCAGGCATGCAAAGTTTCAAGCATTTTGGACTCTGCCATGGTTAAAACATTATATGCATGGAGAAAAAAATACATGAATGTATGGAATTAAGTTGGAGTTCTTAGAATGTCTCTATTTATGAGATCTGTACTAGCTTTCATTATTATTATTATTATTATTATTATTATTATTATTGTTATTTAAAATATAAAAAATAGGGTAAAATAAATATTTGAGACCACCAGCACAGGACCATCATGTCATGTAAAGCCATTGTAGGATGTGTGTGTTTGTGTGTGTGTCAGGGCTGTTTCACTCCCTTTCTGAACTTGAAAGCCCAATCCCCAAATCACACCCCCTCCCACTGGGAATAGAGCACAGCCATTGCCTCCGGCCACCAATTAAGGAACCATAACAGTGAATCCTATAAAGAGACAAGTTTCCCACCAGTTTCTTACATAACAAATAACCTCTCCAAGCAACTATGCAAATGTATGGATGATGTCTTAGCCAACAATCATTCTCACAGATTCTGTAAGTCACCATTAGCAATCAAAACCTCTTCATATTTAACAAAAACGAACTGTACACACAAAAATATCAGGATCTAAATTAGCGCCAACATAGATAAAAGAAAGTATTTGTTGCATAAAAGACAATGCAAAAGTGTTTTGTATCTTTGTCTGGTTACTTCCTTAGGTACAAATGGCAATACATGCAGTCACTATGTTGATGTCATGAATGATGTGACCGCCAGTGTATGTAACCATATACTGTATATATGACTGCATGTATTGCCAGATGGTTGGCAGTGTATGGCCAGCACTGGCAACCACAGCAACAACAGCAACTCTGTAGATACATAATGAAGGACTGGCAGGAGATGTCATGACTGATATAATCGTTGGCATCAGCCACAGGTGAATGAAGATCTGCATTGATCCATGCCTGATTAATTTGATAATATAAGGTCTTCCATGCTTGAGGATGATAATCTGGTCTCTTGGGGCATGACAAAGCCACCTGTTGTGCTGAATGCCCTCTCTACCAATAAATTAGAGAACTGACATGAGAGTACATCAATGACAAACTGGGCCGGTTCTTTCCACTGATCCTATCTGCTGACCCTGAAGTTGATTAGGCTCAGGGGATCTTCTGGAGAAAGGACGCAGTCCAGGTATGACTGAATCTGAAGTGCAATAGGTTCGCGCAGTGGCAGATAAAACATCTGGTCCATCATGTCATATATACTGAAATTGATGCTGCTACTGCCTCATCTACTTGTTCTAACCCTAGCTATGGCTCAAGTGAGGGAGCAATGGCTCTGTGGGACCAAAGACGGGTCTCCTGGTCAGATGTATGGTTGTTAGGCATTTGCTTGGCAAAAGCTTCACCATGCAGGGGACACAGCTTATCCTTGCAATGCGCCTGTTATGATCTGCTACAAGCACTAAGGAAAGATGGGAATTCTGTCCCTACAATAGAACTAAGCTGGATCCCTACGATGTAACGGGGAACCTGATCCTGCGACCAGACCCGCTAAAGTCCTCAGCTAGTCTGAACGAAGACCTATAGTTGCGAGGGAGGAATCCCTACAAGATCTAGGGACTGGGAGAAAAGGTGGACACCTCCTAACAGAAATTGTAGCAGGGATAATTAAACAGAAAACAAATTATTTAGAGATCCTAAGATCAAGCAAAACTGACTGAGTAAGGCACCTAAGCACCCGGCTAGCTTAAGAGTAGATAATACAATGAAGTCCAGCAAAGCCAGAAGGGCGGAGCCAGACTAAATAGGGAAAAAAGGTCATGTGACCAGCAAACTGAAACAAAACCTAACAAGAGGGTTCTAACAGCGCCAAATTAGACTCCTTGTTAGAAGCGAGAAAATAATCCCCAATTTTGCTTTTATAGCAAGGGTCTAAAAGTTTGGCTATTCAGTAGTCATCTCTTTGTTTGATGCTAATGATACACCTGTAAGCCCGCAAGTAATCAAACAAACAGCTTGACTTGGATGCCAGCACGATGAGAACCCCGTTGGTTCACTTACTTACCATAAATATGAGGAGAGAGTCATCATTGATGCAATAGTTCTCCCCACTAACAAATTTGTTGAGTGCACGCTATCATTTTGCTGGATAAAGTTTTCAGAAAATACAGCACTCCAGAAATCAATTTCTTTATTTGAAAAATTGAAATAAGTACTTTTCATGCCATACACATTTCCAGCGTTCCTGCCTTAATCGTTTCTAGGATAAAATTATTGATTTTATTAAGTGCTTATTTTCTGAAAACCTTACTTGATTTGACTCAGAGACAGCGAGAAATCGATAGCATCCATCATAAAAGGTACACCTTTGTGTACGTAACATGCAGCAATAATTTCCTTTCACTTGTGCAAGTAGTTTTTGGATGACTATGTTGGTGATGATAACACCGAAAAAGTCATACTTAAGGATGTGGCTTGGCTACCAGAAAAAGGATCCCAAGGAGAAGGGGTAGGAGAACAACTTGCAACCATGTTCAGTTGCTGGGCAGTTTGCTTTTTCCAAATTAGAAGGTGATGTTGGTTTATCTTCTGATTGAGAGCCATGTTTTCTAGCCTATTTGAGTCTGCTGCAGATCCTGCAGACTGCCCAAAAAACTCCCTCATTGGAGATGCCCACATATAGAATTTACCACCACCTAGTCCACAACCAAACCTTTCAGGTGCTGTTGAATTTCCTTCACCAACATGAGCAGGGTTGCCAATCTCCTAAAAAAAAATCATCTCTGGACAACTGGACTTAAATTCACGGACGGCTTAAAATTTTTATGGGTGTTTGATACACTCCCTGAAGACCACGCTCCAAAATAACCAGAATAGGTACCTAAGGTATATATACATATATATATATATATATATATATCCAGGGCTGCCACTAGGAATTTTGGGGCCCCATACTGGCAAAATTTTCGGGGCCCCCTTGAGACTCCGCCCAGACTCCACCCCAGCCTAGCTTCCACCTCTTGAACTGTCCACAGTCCCACCACTCTCTCTTGGAAAAACTCCACTTCTCACCAATTACACATTAACAGTTCCCATCAACAGATAACACATATAGCCAACAAATCACACATGTAGCCATGACAAGGTAGACTCTTTTGGCCTGACCCTACTCTTCTCTAACCTATTAAACATTTTTTAAAATATCCAATACAATTTAGGTATATTTTTGTTTATTTTTCAATTTTTAAAATAACCAATAATATCACATACAAGGGACAAATACCACTGCACCATGACCAGACACCATATTACCACCACATAGTGACCTATAATACCACATACAAGGAACAAATACCACTACACCATGTCCAGACCACATATTACCACCACATAGTGACCAAATAATAGCACATTCAAGGAACAAATACCGCCACACCATAACCGGACAACATATTACCACCACATAGTGACTGAATACTACAATACTGATCAGTAATACAAAAACACAATACTAATATCACCATAAGTGCCATTATACACAGGCGATCTGTACTTAGTATGCAATGTCTGTGTACAGGTAATACAATGATCACCGGTGACATTATACACAGGACCTCTGTATATAGTGTCAGTATACAGGTAATACAGTGATCACCGGTGACATTATATACAGGAGCTCTGTATATAGTGTAAAGGTAATACAGTGATCACTGGTGACAATGTACACAGGATCGCTGTATATAGTATACAGTGTATAGTGTCAGTGTACAGGTAACACACTGACTCACCAGTAACATCTCTAGGTGAAGTCCTTCATCTTCACTTTTCATCTTCATTCAGCACAGAACGCCGTCACTTCTTACAGCCAGGCTTCGTCTCTGCAGGAAATAACAGTTATCTAGAGCACTGCTTGCAGAACACATTACTTTTTTTTCCCCAAATTCTGAACTACACCAGATGAAGAAAAAAAGGTGACAGTGTTGCTCTGCACAGTAACAGGACAGCCTCCCCCTTTAAAGCAGTATCCTCAACAAATAAAATAAATACATCACCGCAGTAATAATATCCCTTAATTAGCCCTATGGTAATAATATCCCCCATCCTGGCCCCCTGTGTGTCTCATTCCTGGCTCCAGCCATATGTTCTCCCATCCTGCCCCCATGTGATGTACCATCCTGTCCCATATGATCTCCCCATCCTGCTCTATCTGTCCATGATCCTTCGCCATCTGCCCCATGATCCTGTCCCATCTGTCCCATGATCCTACCCCATCTGCCCCATGATCCTGCCCCATCTGTCCCATGATCCTGCCCCATGTGTCCAATGATCCTGCACATCTGTCTCCATACTGCCCCATGATCCTGCACATCTGTCTCCATCCTGCAACATCTGTCTCCATCCTGCCCCATCTGTCTCCATCCTGCCCCATGATCTTGCACCATCTGTCTCCATCCTACCCCATATTCCTGCCCCATCTGTCTCCATACTGCCCCATATTCCTGCCCCATCTGTTTTCATTGTGCCCCCTGTGTCTCCATCCTGCCCCGTGCGTCTCCCACCCTGCCCCCGTGTCTCCCATCCTTCCCATATGTCTCCAATCCTGCCCCGTGTCTCCAATCCTGCCCCCTGTTTCCATTCTGCCCCCTGTTTCCATTCTGCCCCATGTCTCCCATCCTGCCCCGTGTCTCCCATCCTGCTCTCTGTCTCCATTTTGTCCCTTGTCTCCCATCCTGCCCTGTGTCTCCCATCCTGCCCCGTGTCTCCATTCAGCCCCCTGTCACCATTCTGCCCCTGTCTCAATTCTGCCCCATGTCTCCCATCCTGCCTCTGTGTCTCCCATCCTACCCCCTTGACTCCATCCTGCCCCCATGTCTCCAATCCTGCCTCCTCTCTCCATTCTGCCCCCAAGTCTCCATTCTGCCCCGGGCAGGATGGAGACACATGGTCTATGTATCTCCATCCTGCCTGTGAAACATATTGCGGCTTGCCGCTTTCAATAAAAATAAAAAAAAAAAACCTTCTCCTTACCTGGCCATGCTCCTGCGGTGATGATCCCTGCAGGCGTTTCAAGCGCGCATTCACCGGTGATTGACAATGATGTCATACGCCGGCGACGTGCGCGCTGATGTCAGCTGCCAGCCTCTGATTGGCTGGCGGCTTTAACTATTGCCGTGCGGGCCCGCACGGCAATAGAGTAACTGAACCTGCATCTTGGACACAGGTTCAGTTACTGTACCAGCAGAATCCAGGCCCCTTCTGCAGTCAGGGCAGTAATGCACTGATGGCGGCCCTGTATATATCTATATAGTATATATGCTGCCCTGGTGACCGTGCCTTTTATAGTTTACATGCAGGTGGTGCTGGTGCCTTTTATAGTAGTATACAGTGGCTTGCAAAAGCATTCACTTCCTTAGGTGTTTTTTGTGTTTTTCTACCTCACAACCTGGAATTACACAGGTTTTTTCATTTTTTTTGAGGGTTTACATCGGTTCATGTAAAGAACATGTCTACTGTACAGCTGTGAACATTTGGTTTTCTTTTTAATGTGGAGCAAAAAACAAATAGGACAAAATAACGTAAAACTTTAATGTGCATAACTATTTACCCCCTAAAGTTATTACTTTGCAGAGCCTCCTTTTGCCGCAATTACAGCTACAAATGACTTTGGATAAGTCTCTATGAGTTTTCCACATCTTGCCACTGGGATTTTTGTCCTTTCCTCAAGGCACCTTACTCCAGCTCTTCAAGTTAGATCATGGTTTCCTCTGATGAACAGCAATCTTCAATTCTGACAACACATTTTCAATTGGATTAAGGTCTGGGCTTTGACTTGGCCACAGGAAAGCATTTACACGTTTCCCCTTTAACTATTTGAGTGTTGCTTTAGCAGTATGCTTTGGGTCATTGTCTTGTTTGAAGGTCAACTTCCGTCCCAGTCTCAAATCATTGACATGAAGTGAAGGGTAAATTGGTGTGCACTCTGTCAATAATTCAAGGTGCTGATGTAGTGGACAGTAGTTCTAAATATAGTAATGTAGAATACACCGCACTCTCTAAGGTCTATATGCAAAAAGTGTTTTATTGTACAGTGTGAACATAGTAGGGGAGCAAATAAAGTAAAAGCGACTTAATATACATATGACGTTTCGACTCTCCCGGGTCTTTTTCAAAGCGTCGCTAGAACAAATCTCCTTATGACAAATAGAGAGAATTTTAGACAAATTTCAAAATAGAAGAAAAGGAAGATGGATGCTGATATATAGGAAACAAGGAATAAATCAATGGCAATAGAATCCAGGTTAAATGAGGACCTAATGGGGGTCCTGTAACAGCGGCGCTCCCGCGCCTTGCTGAATGTGTTTCCTATATATCAGCATCCATCTTCCTTTTCTTCTATTTTGAAATTCGTCTAAAATTCTCTCTATTTGTCATAAGGAGATTTGTTCTAGCGACGCTTTGAAAAAGACCCGAGATGGTCGAAACATCATATGTATATTAAGTCGCTTTTACTTTATTTGCTCCCCTACTATGTTCACACTGTACAATAAAACACTTTTTACATATAGACCTTAGAGGGTGCGGTGTATTCTACATTACTCAAATCATTGACAGACTGAAACAGGTTTTCCTCAAGATTATCCCTGTGTTTTGCACCATCCATCTTCTCCTTGACTCAGACCATTTTTGCTATCCCTGCTGCCACCTCCATGTTTCTCTATGGGGATGGTGTTTGTGGGGTGATGAGCTATGTTGGTTTCAAGCCAAACAGACCATTTACCTTGGTGGCCAAATTTTGGTCTCATCTGCCCACAGCACCTGCCTCCATACATTTGAGAAGTCTCCCACATGTCTTTTGGCAAACTCAAATAAGCATTACAAATTTTGTGTGTAAGTAAAGCTTTTTTCTGGCCATTCTTCCATAACAGCCACCTCCTATGGAGTGTACGACTAATTGTTGTCATATGGACAGATACTCAAGTCTCTGCTTGAGAACTCTGCAGCTCCTTCAGGGTTACCTTTTGTCTCTGTGCTGCCTCTCTGATTAATACCCTGCTTTCCCAGGCTGAGTGTTTTGGTGGGCGATCCTCTCTGGGCAGGTTTGTTTCGGTACCATGTTCTTTCCATTTGATGATAATGGATTTGATGGTACTGCGGGGGAGTTTCAGAGATTGGGATTTTTTATAAACCCAACCCTGACTTGTACGTCTCAACAACTTTGTCTCTGACTTGTTTGAAGATCTCCTTGGTCTTCATAGTGTTGTTTGGTTAGTCGTGCCGCTTGCTTAATGGTGTTGCAGCCTCTGTGGCCTTTCAGAAAAGGTAAAGTGTATATACTGACAGACCTTGTGACACTGAGATTGCACACAGGTGGACATCCTTTCACTAAGCATGTGACTTATGAAGGTATTTGCCTGCAACAGAAATTTTTTTGGACTTCATAGTAAAAGGGGTGAATATATATGCATGCACATGCCAATTTTTAGTTATTTGATCCCATACATTTAATTTATGCCTATATTTTTCTCACTTCAATGTAACAAAATAGGTAAAAAGCCAACAGGGGTGAATACGCTCACAAGCCACTGTACATGGAGAGTATACTATAAAAGGGACCAGCACCACCCACATGTATACATTATAGTATAGTATAGAGAGTGCATATTATTGAGAAAAACTTCTCCAAACTCATTTACTCTGGGGTGAGTCACTATCTTAAAGTTACTCAGTTTCTGGAGGAGTTTAGGTGCAACACAAGCTAACAGATAAGGAAAAGTTACAGTAAATGTCTTAAAATAATAATATAGTACAATCTCAAGCATAATTCAGTGCAGATCATTGCCAGGGTATAATACTAGGTCTCCCATTCATCTGTAGTTACCTTCCCTTGGGTGAAGTTTGGGACTTACTGCTGGTGTTTACATTCAAGATGTCTTTTAGCAATATAAGTAAACCTAGTAGCCAACAGCAAGATGCATGTTGGTCACGGGAAACATCAGCAGCAGTTTTTTTGCTGGAGCTCCCACCTGCTATGCACTGTCACGATTCCTCTGCTCAGAGTGTCTGAGACTCTGTGATGGACAGCTCTGTCATCCTATCCTGTGCTGGTGTGTGCTGAGCTGTCAGTGTTTTGATTGACTGCTCAGTTGACCTATCTAACTGGAAAGTGCAGAGATTCCCACAGTTGCTCCATGTTCTTGGTAATTGCCCTTCTATTTAGGTGAGCTGTCTGGCCCAGATCACTGCCAGTCAAAAGCTTGTGCTCTCTGGTGTGTTCGCCGACACACCCTGTGCTGTAATTTTCTCTTCTTCTTCTTCTTCCCTTTAGACTGTGTTCAGACAACCCGTTTGTTATTGCCCTTTGCATCTGATATTCCGTTGCTGACCTTTGGCCTATGTTCAGACTACCCATTTGTTATTGCCTCTTTTGCTTATCCGCTATTTCTCTGGTATTCTGACCCTGGCATGTGACCTGACTTGCGACTTTGTATTTTCCCTGGGTTTACTACGTAATCTTTTGGTATTGACCCCGGAACGTCTGACTGCGCTGATTCATGGCCTAGCCGTGGGTTGTGACTAGCGTCACATGCACAAAAAAAATCTACAAATTCATATATTGCAGCTCCTAGACTTGATAAGTGTCCCTGTAGCCTGCAGGGACATTTCTGGCCTGGTGCCACAGGTGCACAGACATACACAGCACTGTACTCTACACACAGATCCAATATACATACAGTTCATACAGACACAGTATATACAGGTCGGATACAGTGTGGACCTGTATATACAGTATGGTGCTGTGTATGAGAATTTGAAGACCGACACACACAGAAGTTTGCTCATCACCACGCTTCAACCCTCGGAGGCTGGATACAAATGGCGTCCTGGTGACGTGCTCGGCAGGGATTGGAAGATGTTTTCCCATGTGACTCTTCTTCTGAAATGGGTCCTGTTTGTACTGCGCATGGCAGTCTTTTTAGTGAATGTGCAGTACAAGCTTTGGGGGTGGGGGGAAAATTCAGAGACGATGCTTTTTTCTGCCTGAGGCCGGGGTCACACACAACGTCTAAAAAATCGGACCGTTTTAGTCGGTCGATTATCGCACAAAAGTTTCATGAACATTGCTCCGTCTGTCATCCGATTCTACTGCGATGATGCGATTTAGTCGCATCTGAGCGTACGTTTCACATCCGATTGACATCCGACTTGCGAGATTTTGACGGTGGCTAGCAAAACCGACATATAATGGATCCAAATGAATAGTTTTGAAATCACAAAAGAAAGAATAGATATATACATATAGAATACATATAAATATATATATATATATATATATATATATATATATATATACATGTCATTGAGACATATGTATACAGTACAGACCAAAAGTTTGGACACACCTTCTCATTCAAAGATTTTTCTGTATTTTCATGACTATGAATATTGTAGAATCACACTGAAGGCATCAAAACTATGAAGTAACACATGTGGAATTATACATTACACTTTACAAACAAGTGTGAAACAACTGAAAATATGTCTTATATTCTAGGTTCTTCAAAGTAGCCACCTTTTGCTTTGATTACTGCTTTGCACGCAGAAAAGGTGAACGGATGGACTCTACATGCCTGGTTCCCACCGTGAAGCATGGAGGAGGTGGTGTGATGGTGTGGGGGTGCTTTGCTGGTGACACTGTTGGGGATTTATTCAAAATACTTTTTTGTTTTTAATTTGTTTTACACATTGTCATAAAAGACCTTAAGGGAGCATTTTAATATTTTAAACATTTTATTTTCATCTTATTTCCCTTGTAACTGGCTCGTTTACTGTGTTAGGCCAGGGTCAGACATGCGAGAAACTCGCACAAGTCTCGCATGTCAATACCCGGCACTGGCACCGGCACTCAGACAGGAGCGTGCGGCTGCATGTATTTCTATGCAGCCGCACTCTCAGGTCCCGAGTGCCGGCGGCAGTGCCGGTTATTGACATGTGAGACTCGTGCGAGTTTCTCGCATGTCTGACCCTGGCCTTAGCCACAGTTACAAGGGAAATACACCCTGCTCACTTTATAGCAGAGCTGTCTGAGTTTCCTATGATGCACAAGTGCTCCTGCTCCCAACCCATACACAGTGATCATATGACCGCTATATATAGAGAAGGAAGAGCACTTTCTAATACTGCACACAGCGCTTCTTTAGCTCTGTGCATACAATGATCGAGAAGGTAAATGCAGTGTCTTTATGGGGACTTTGGCTGAAGCAGTGTAGATCTGAGTCTTTTTTCTCAGCTGTATTCATGAGAAAAAAAAAACGCAGCATGCTACAATTTCACTCCGAGATATGATGGGTGCGAGAAAAAAATCAGATGCCTTACGGAACTGTAATGTATCAATAAAAATTTGATGCCATAGTCCGTATGGCACGCAATTTTTTTAGTCTTGCACTGTACCGATTTTGGAGTGAAATCACAGCATGCTGTAATTTTTTCTCATCCAATACAGCTGAGTAAAAATATGGCGACCTGTACTACCTCATTGAATAACATTGGTGCAATCTGATTTTTTTTATTGCATTGCACTCATCCAATTTATACTCTAGTGTCAGTGAGCCTGAGTGAAAGTATTTCCAGACTAGACAGAAAACAAAAGATATCAAAAAAGGATAAATGCAGTTGAATGTAGGAAGATTTCTGTTGTTTCTTTCTTATAGCGTTATTAACTGCTGTATCTCGTGCTGTGTGCTTGTATAAATGCCCTGTAATTTCTATGTGTAATTACAGTGATAGACTCAGAACAAGCACTGATACCGTAGCTGAATGTGTTATAGCAGAACTTGTACTGAGCTTTATAGTTTTACTATTACTACAGCTCTGCTACTCACCAGAGCTGTCACTCAAGGAGGAGAGCCCGCCCTGCCAGAAACCAAGAAGGAAGGACTGTAAGGAGACTTCATTGCTCTGAGATGCTCAAGAAACAACTTGAGAATATCCTTTTCACATGCATGGCCACATTAGAGATGACAGCTGTCAGCTTAAAGGGAATATTTTGGAAGGTTTCGTTAAAGGGTCGACATTGACTTTTAGGATTGCTACTTCCAATAGATGGCACTAGAGTTCTAGTCCTCTTCCTCTCTGAAGAGACAATTTGCATATTTCCCAGAGGAGCATTGCGGCTTTTAAGTCTCCTCATCTCGGCATGATTAGCATGTCAATCTCCGCAAAGAGAGACAGTACTTCTTGGATATCGATCAGACGCCTCTCACACAGCCAAACCAGATCATCTCACACTTTGCACTGACGAGGGGCAGTACCCCGAAACACAGTGTCTGCAAATTGGGATTCTGGTTTGGCTTTTATCCTAAGTCATGTAACAAGGCTCGTTAAAGGGTCGACATCATTGACTTTTAGGATTGCTATTTCCAATAGGTGGCACTAGAATTCTAGATCTCTTCCTCTCTGAAGAGACAACTCTAATATCAATGTATGATCTTACAAATGATCTTCTGGATGAGCGTGCAAAAAACTGGGATGTCCCACGACTTGGGAATCATACTGTATTGTATTGTTGCTGTTGCATTTCTGTGTGTGCAACAAGGTTTGCCTTTTTAGAAGTTTGTCCAGCCTCTTTCCCTGTCTGCTTCCTTAACTCTGATGTTAGTAACCCCTCTTTTGCTTCAATTGAACCCCGCCCTGTTTGCTGCCCCAGCCAAGGCCAACCCTTCTACCATACATCTGTGCTGGAAGCAACGGCCCGGTAAACTTGTGCCTCGCATTCACCACCACAAGTGTCCTCTTCCAGGCGGAGTCTCATGGATCTTCGGTGCTTGACCGACAGTGAGTGTCTTCCAGATCTATTGGAAAGAGGGCTAGGCTCTGGCTCTTGACCTGCTTCATCTGGGCTCTGGGTCTTGACTGCCACAGATGAGGTCCTCTGGGTCTCACTTGATGCCGCTGAGATCCTGTTTGTAACTGTACAGCAGCACACTGGCACACGTTTCTCAATCAGGCTTATTACTCTGGCTGTAGAGTTTCCTCCTGAGCACATCTGGACCATTATTTGGCATCACAATCCTCTCCAGTTTGTCATGCAGCTTCTTCAGATCAGGGAACTCTGTAATCAAGGGCATCTGACTGGGTGTTACATCCAAACTCGTCCCCCCTTGCAATTTTTCCTCTTCCGGTTAGTTCCGTATGGTCCCCTCTGAAAAGTAGGCAGCAGCCTTTTACCACCAATGATTCACAGCACTAGGGTTATTCAGGAGTGCTCCTCCTTTTACAGACCATTCCAAAATCTTGTAGGAATCCTCCTCAACAGTTGAAGATAGGTCAGCAAATATGGATGGAAGGGAGGAGTGGGGTTTAGATCAACTTTATATTTCTAAGGATTTAGAATGGGGTTGGGGTGTCAAAAAAGCTCTATTAGGTGTAATGTGTAGGTGACCAAATATTTTGTCCATGCAGAGGACATCACACAAGGTAACCAGGTGAGAGAAACTGAAAACAGGGTGACAACTTGTAAAACTGGATGACTGTCTATTATACACTCTTCTGTTTTGACACTTGGTTCATCAAGAAAAAGTAATGTTACTTACAGGAAAATTAAAGCAGTAGTAAACACCTCACCTTTATGATCAGCTTCCTATACGGTGCTCCTCTGCTAAGCCTCATAGATCCTGAAGTGTTCCAGTCCATCTGGTCAAAAACTGGACCTATGACAATCTCCTCTTGACATCCAGTCCAACTTTAAAATAATAAACAGGTTAAAATAATATAATCAGCTGTTACTCTCCTTCCCCAAGTCCAGTGCTGTCTCTCTGTCGCTGCTCCAATTTTTGATTACAGGCTGCAGCAGTGACATCACCAGGGCTCATCACCACTGCAGACAATCACTGAGCTCACCAGCTGATCCAGTGTTGATGCCATGAATCACTAAGGCCTCTTTCACACTTCAGTTGTTCGACTTCAGTAGAAATCCGCCAAAGGGTGCAAGAAACGGATCTGTTGTAAATTTGCAAAAACGGATGTAGCGGATCAGTTTTTAGACGGATCCGTTATGAACTTTTGAACCTGAGAAATGGAGGCTGAAGATGGCTGGAAAAGGAGAGAGAGAGAGACTCCAGAATTGATTTTCAGCACTTTCTGCAGAGAAGAACGGATCCGCTGGCGGATTCCGCCAAAAACGGATGAAGACGGATCCGCCACCCATAGGCGGCCATTATACAAACTGGCGGATGCGACGGATCCGTCATGGTACGCCTTTTCAACGCACACAAAAAACGTCCCAGTGGACGTTTTCAAAACCGACGGACGCAAAAATGATGACGGATCCGTCATTTGACGGATCGAACGGACGCCCATCCGTCAAAATCCGTCACTAATGCAACTCAATGGCAAAAAAAACGGATCCGCCAAAAAAAAAGGAGGATCCGTTTTTTTTCCGCTTTGACGGATTTTGACTGACGTGGAACGACTGAAGTGTGAAAGAGGCCTAAGCTCAGTGATTGACAGCAGTGGTTGTGTGCACAATGCACAGTCGTTGTGACATCACCGCTGCAGCCAGTAAACAAAAAACAGAGAAGAGGCAGCCCTGGACCCGAGGAAGTTGATTAACTGCTGATTTTACTATTTTAACCAAGCGTGGGCTCATAGAGGACAGAATGCTACAAACTGAAGTTTTCTTTAATCTGTATACTTGTTGAGTAATTTACAAGTTGCTGCTTTCAGCATGGCAAGGTTTTAGTGGTTTTAATTACTATTTTTTCTATTGGATCATTTATAACTTGTTTAATAGAATGTAATTCGTTAAGCTGGTACAAGACTCTCGGACTAAATTTATGCAGATTAGAAGCTCAAGTGTCAGCAGTGCCACAGGCATATATATGATATTGCAATTAAGAAAATTAATAATTAGCTGTCTCACATTGGGTGGGAGTGGCAAATGATCATTTTAAATAAGACTCCAGCACGGAGTAGTGCCCTCCTCCCATCGCTTGCACCTCAGGTGTGGTATTAACCTTGTTATGTAGGTGGCATGGAGAGGAGGGGTGGGCATGGAGAGGAGGGGTGGGCTTGGGAGTGGGTATCTGATGCCTTGTCATTCCCACCCAGGCTGTACAGGAAACAAAAGCCGACTGTCACTGAGGCTGAGGAGAGACAGATGGCGTGTTGAATGCTCAGGCTGGCACTTCTATTTTCACAGGCAGGGTCTGTAGGTTTCCCAGGCCTTTTATGAAATCCATCCCTTCTTTTCTACTCATAATTATTGCTCGTATAGATTTCTAGCAATATGTCCACCATATCAGATTCTGCTAGACTCTCACTCTCTGCCACTTATGAATGTCTTGTGTTTTCTCCAGAATATAAACCATTTAGCTAGAACTGCTGGGATATAAAGTGATGTGTCTCCAGCTGTATAGATCGCTCTATGTTTGCTGTGGATCTTATGAGAATCAGAGACACTGACTCATATACAAGATTTGGGTGAACGGGTCAAGAAAAACCCCATGTGCAGTAATCCTGTGAGCTTTCACCCCTTCCCCACACGGCCAATTTCCATTCTTGTGTTTTCGTTTTTTCCTCCCCTTCATCCAAGAGCCATAATCGTTTTATTTTTCTATCCACATATATGGATGAGGTCTTGTGTTTGACACCGTTCATTGTACCACGTAGTGCGCTGGAAAAATTCTAAGTGCGGTGAAATTGCAAAAAACCCCGCAATTATGCCAGTGTTTTTGGGAATAGTTTTTATAGTGTACATTGTATACTAAAAATGACCTGCCAATATATTTCTCCTCCTGAGTACAATTACGACGATAATAGTTTTTTTTTTTATTATCTTAGTGTTAAAAAAAAATCATTAGTTTGTATAAAAAAAAAATTTTGATTGAGTGGATGGAGCTGTACATCTGAAACTTGTTTTTTCCTGGACAAGTTTGGCAAAAAAAAATTTTTTTATCGCTGCATTTTTGTAGAGGCCACTTCCACCCCAGGCAGGATTTCAACGAAACTCCATGATGGCAGTCACGCAAGTCTTCAATAGAACCCCATCTGCCAAAACAACCCATCGGCGCCCCACAATTGCATTGCAGAGCAGCAGATGGGCGCATAGAGTCATGGACTGTTGTTAATGCCACTGTCAGAGATTGTCAGTGGCATTTAACAGGTTAACAGTTGTGACAAAGCATAACTGTTGTATGGCAAATGCCAGGAAGGGGCTAGTCTTAAACAGGGGAGAGGTCAATCTGCTGTATTAAGTTCACACAACTGTATAAAAAATGTCTCCATTTTCATTGACAAAAAAAAAATTTTCATTCGTTTGACATCTATGCAGCAATCATTTCTATACATCGGCAGTGAATAAAATTTACAAGGCCAAATATAGTTTCTTGTTAAGAATTGCAATGCATCTATAAAATTTGGATGCTATATGGCCATATTATCAGTCCGGGTGTGATCAGAAAATTGCACTTGGACCAATGTTTTTCTATGGGGCCATGCACCTCAGATTTTTACTTTGGACTGTGCTGATCCAAGGAAAAAAATCCATGCATGTCCGAGTTTGATATGTTATACATATATATGATATATTCGGCTTGCACTTGGCCATTTAAGTCAATAAGTGCATGGGAAACATCGAACTGCACTCGGATGACATCTGAGCGCAGTCCAATTTCCACAGACTGACAGAATTGAGAAGATAAAAAAAAAAATTTCGACATCTTTTTCTCATCCGAGAGAATTGGAGCACAATATGATCAAGCTCTGATGAGAGTTTGATCAGAGTGTCACTTGCATTATCGTCCCGATTCTCTCGGATCTACGGCCGTCTGCACGAGCCCTAATGGGATCTGAAGTTTTTTGTGCACCCATAGACTTGAATAGCTGAATCTCAGTTGAAATATGTAAGAACATTACCTGCTGCAATATTTTTTTTCACACGGAGATTCGGTGGATGTAAAAATGGTCATCTGACCAGCATTAGGACCATCTGAATAATGTTGGCCCTAATGCTGTCCTTTCCCCCCACAAACATCACTATAACCTAAATTACGTTCATGTGAATGTAGCCTTAGGGTGGGTCTACATGGTTCAGATATGGGGGCTGATTCATCATGGCTGGTGTAGTGCTTGTGTTACTCCAGCAAATATAAACGTAGACAACGCCCAATCCAGTGTGTTCTGTCACATGAAAAAGTTTATTCCGTCATGCATACATACAACGTTTCGACCTATTGTAGGCATTTATCAAGCACAAGCAATGACGTATCGGGTGGTTTTATATAGTGTGAATAACAGAAATACAGCAATCACTACCTACTGAACACCTCTCACCATAGGGTAACGCTACGCTTGAATGCTCGTCACCAAATGAGAGCGCAACCCAGAGGACATGCCAGCACAGTGCGCATGCGCGAATGGTGAATAGCGCAAGATGGAGATCCTCTGTATTATTCAGGAAGTGGTCACATGACCGCCATTCAGGTGACGTCAAGCACAGCCCCACCCACAGAGGTCAGCCAATCCTGGCTATAGCCTCATTGTCATGGCAACAAGAGGTTTGCGATTATGTATTCAAAACAGAAATCTTCAAAGGCGAAAGCGCACACAAGCGCTGCACTACCCAATGGTGATAGTTATTCAGTTGCTATGACAACCCTGATGCTTTTATGTAATTGGATCAGTGTGGACACACCTCCATACATAGTATGCTACCATATTTTTTTAAAGAATTTGGCACGATTTTTAGAGGTCATGTGATTGACTTGTGGGTGAGGATAAATTATATATACATGCCCAACTATTCATCGATTGGTGGTCTGTGACTGTGACAACATTGATGCCTGTTTGAGATTGGCAGATCATTGTATCCATTTGACTTATTGATAATTACATCATTTTATATGGGGAATTTTTCATTAATCTTTTCTAGTTCTTGATGCTGGTTTTTATTGTGAGCTGGGATTTTGTAATTTGTATTAATGTTTATATGTATTGGATGTATTTTGTAGGAGGGGTCTTTGTAGTGATTGGTGTATTTCTGTAAACCACACTATATAAACCCACCCGATGCTTCATTGTTTGTACTTGATAAACAACAACAATAGGTCAAAAAGTCGTATGTCGTGATGGCGAAATAAACTTTTTCTTGTGACACCCTGGATTGGACCTGTCTACCTTCATATTTGCTGAAAATTTCCAAGTTGTGCAGATTTTGTTGTTGAAATGTTGCTCATTTATAATGAGTTCCCATGATGAGTATTTGGCGAGTTTTTGGTTTTTCTCAATTTGTTTTTTTTTTTGCTTGTGTTTTTATCATGTTTCTTTCTGTTTCCGTTTTGGTTTCTTTTAGGTATGTCATGTTTTAAAGAGAACCTGACACCCGATACTTGCTGAACAATCCAGTTGTGTTTGGGCTTTCTATGAAAATCTGCAGCATAGGTTGACATGATTTTTAATATTTACAGTGCTGTTCAATTTACGCTGTGGACTTTCTTTACAAAGTGTGAATTAAATTGTGAAAATTCTCATGCACATCGCCGGCTTCCAATATGTAAGGCTATATTTATGCAGCGTTTTATAGAGGAATGTTTTTAAGCACCATCAAGTCAAAAGGCTGCAAACAAAGCTTCAGGAAAACACTACCAAAACTCCTCAAAATCACTTGTAGAGCACTCCAGGAAATAAAGAACTCACTAAAAACTCATTATTCTTGAACTCTTCAAAATACACCTTGTGAACATAGCATACGGATGTGTCCACACAGGTCAGATATGGTGTGGATATTCTGCAGAAAAAACTACAGTGGAAAAATCTGCACCAAATTGGTTGGATTTTTTGCAGAAATGTTGCTAATATTTTACATTATTTGCACCCTAAATTGCCATACTATACATTTACTATCTGCAGTCAGGGCAGTTTCTGCTGCAGATTTTCATCACAAAATGTCAATGAAATTTAAAAAAATCTTATTCCCAATGTTTCAAGGATTTGGTGCATTTTTATATGAGTTTTTATCACATTGTTTTCAGCTGCTGTTTTTGTCCCTTTTTCACATATATTTATTTTGGAAACTTTCTGTTACTTGGCTTTGATAAATATTTGATAAAGTCATTTGTGGACTACACGCATTTGAATGCGTTTCCTCTGCGAAAATGCCTTGAAACCGCACATGCATTCTTTATCTGTCAATTTTTCTCATCTCTTTCAAGTTTATGGAGAAAATCTGCAAATAAAATGTACATTTATCACAAGAGAAATTGGCACATTACGGGTCAGTTCATGTAGTAAAAAAAAACAGATAAAAGCTGAGGGGGCATGAGATTTAGAGATTTCCCATATATTTTTCTGGAAATGTAATGCGCTGATTTTTTCGCAAATAAAATGCGCAGCAGGAAAAATGCACCAAAATGCAGAAAAAAACATAGTCTATGTTCCCACAATGAGTTTTGGTGAGTTTTTTATGCTGCATATTTTCAAAAAAAATGCAAGTAACCTATTTTATTTAAAAGGTGAATAAATGCTGCAGAAAATCTGCAATATCAAAAATCGGCCAAAAACCCATTGTGGCAACATAGCCTAATAGTGTATTTTTGGTGCAGATTTTTGAGTGGACTTTTCTTGTGGAATATCTGCAGCATAATAGAGTATCAATTTTTGACACATAGGTTGAGCTGGGATTTTGAAATCTGCAGAATGGGTCTGTGAATTTTCATTGTAGATTTCAATCTATTGCAATGTATAGGTGATAAATCCACCACAAGTCACCAGGAAACTCTACCAAGAAAATTACTTGGTTACATTATTTTATTGAAAATTTGGTCTCAAATATCTAACCCACCCGTTCATTGAATGCAAATTCTGACTTCATTATGAAGAAGACATTGATAATTGCTGATAAGTGCATTGTGATTCTTTCTGATTCTATTGGAATCTTGAACCTCATGAATTTATGCCTTCTCTAATATTGTACATTCTGAAAATGTTACCCAATATTTAAATTAGATGTCAGTTAAATATTGGGTTAAAAATTCTACACCTTTGGAATATCTTAAGACAGATGTTGGGATTTACTGTCATTCAACTGCTGCATTCTGTAAAGCCTCCAGCATTAATTAATGTCATATGTGCGGACATCATCTATTTATCTAGTTAGGATTCGCTTCTCAGCCGTATGAATTCCTCAAGACTCCACCGTCCAGATGGCATTTCACATGTCAGAGAATTACTTGGGTTTTTTTCTGGCAACTTGAAATCATTTAATCACATACTTAGACATCCAGTAAAATGTATCTTGGTTTTATACTATACTTAATAGGCATTTGAGCACTTAACTCTAAATTATGTGCAATGTTTGTAAAATTGACATAGTTTTATTTATTATGGTTTATTACCACTAAATTTTCACCTTTTGTTTCTCATTTGATTGTCGCTAAGAAAAAAATATATACAAATAGAAATGTGAAAAATGTGTCTCTGGAGGTCAAAGCAAGAATACAAAATGTATATGATAATTTCTCATTTCCTTATTTTTCTAGCATTTGAGGGATGATTCCTCAGTTTGCAAAAAAAGAAGTTTGCAATATTACAAATTTTGCAACTTCTGATATTTTTAGGCCAGCTCTAAACACTTTTTAAACAGTGTATAGAGCTTAGTGCAGACGGTGAGTGGCCAAGTACGAGACATCAAAATCAACAAAATTTGTACCACAATAAATGATGTAAATTAGGACAGCAATGTGCTCCAATCAAATGCAGAAGAATTTTAAGCTGGCACATGGTGTCACGATTCCTCTGCGCAGAGTGTCTGGGACTCTGTGATGGACAGCTCTGTCATCCTATCCTGTGGTTTGGCGTACTGATCTGTCAGTGCTTTGATTGACAGCTCGTTGACCTATCTGACGGGAAGGTGCAGAGATTCCCACAGGTGCTCCATGTTCTTAGTAATTGCCCTGCTATTTAAGTGAGCTGTCTGGCTCAGATCATTGCCAGTCAAAGGCTTGTGCTCTCTGGTGTGTTCACCTGTACCCTGTGCTGTTAGTTCTGATCTTCTGCTGCTGACTTTTGGACTGTGTTCAGACTACCCATTAGTTATTGCCCCTTTGCATCTGATATTCCGTTGCTGACCTTTGGATCGTGTTCAGACTACCCGTTTGTTATTGCCCATTTGCATCTGGAATGTAATCAAGAGGATGATGGATAGTCTCAAGCCATAAAACAAAGAAGAACAGCTTAATTTTTGTGCCAGAAGCAGTGTGAAAGACTTGTGCAAGCATGCCAAGACGCATGAAAGCTGTTTTTAAAAATAATGGTTATTCCACAAAATATTGATTTCAGAACTCTTCCTGAGAAAACATTATCATTGTTGTTTCTAAATGATTATGAACTTGTTTTCTTTGCATTATTTGAGGTCTGAAAGCACTGTTTTTTTTTTAATTTTGACCATTTTTCTTTGTCAGAAAAAAAATACAAATTTTATTGCTTGGAAATTCGGAGACATGTTGTCAGAAGTTAATAGACTAAAAGAACAATTTACATTTTACTCAAAAATATACCTATAAAGAGAAAAATCAGACAAACTGAACATTTGAAAGTGGTCTCTTAATTTTTGCCAGAGCTGTATATCTCCATATGGAAGGAGACTTCTAGCAAAGTGTCAGCAACGCCACTTGTGAGAAGAGCATCGGATAATGTAGAGGATTACTGTGGGCAGCATGGTGGCTCAGCGGATAGCACTACAGCCTTGCAGCGCTGGAGTCCTAGGTTCGAATCCCACCAAGGACAACATCTGCAAGGAGTTTGTATGTTCTCCCCGTGTTTGCGTGGGTTTCCTCTGGGTTCTCCGGTTTCCTCCCACATTCCAAAACATACAGATAGGGAATCTAGATTGTGAGCCCCTTCGGGGACAGCGACAATAATGTTTGCAAACTGTAAAGCGCTGCGGAATATGTTAGCGCTATATAAAAATAAAGATTATTATTACTGTGGCCCTATGTGCACTCTGTCTGATTTCTATCCTATACAGAATCAAATCTTTCAACAATTTGTGCTACGTCAGTCCTTCTGTAGGATCAGACCAGATCAGCTAACCTTCTCTCTTCAAGAGCATTAATGATGAATTGTGGGCCCTTCATCCCTGTTTTTACTAGTGTTCCTCCTTTAGACCACTTTTGGTATTGTAGGTATTAACCATAGCAAACCAGATATGCCACAATATCGGTAATTTTTGACGATCCTCTAAAGAAGTAATCAAAATGTGGTGCTTGCTAAGGTTGTTCAGATCCTTAAGGCCTCCATATATATTAAACTAATATTGGACAAACCCACCAATATCAATGGGTTCAGCTCACACTTTAATGTGTACAGGAGTGTAAGAGTTGTGGACAATGACAGTCGCGTTCCTATTCCTGAAGACATCAATCGCGTCTTTTACATATATTTAGAATGTGAAAAGTATTGATAGTATAATGTAATCCATAGTGTGTATCAGTGTTATAGGTAATGTAAGGTATTACAAAGTATTGTGATGTAATGCACCAAAGACATATGTTAGGACAGAGAGAGAATTAATGTTGGGACCAGCCCAATGGGAAGGGTTTAGTGCTAGGGCAAGTGACCTGCTTCTCGAAGTTAGTCAGACAGGAGTTAGAGTCTGAAGAAGTGACAGTGCTGCTATTTGGGTGAACTACAGCAAAGAAGACGAAGTGACAATAAGGTAGCATGACCGGGAAATGAAAAAAGAGACACAATGGCCTTTCATCTTAAAAGGGTCTGTGGCACCCCTGAGGGTCCAGTCGCCACAGAGGAACTGCACCTCATCCAGAGGTGTGGTATCCCACTCTCAGGTAAGGAGCCACCCAACACACACTAGTTCAGTCAGAGCACCTGGGCGCACCCCAAGGGAGGAGGGCCTCATCATGGGCTGGGTAGGACAAGGTGTTGGGGTGTGGGTGGAGAAGGTAGAGAAAGGAGGAGGAGCTTAGAGAGTGGGAACAACAGTGAATTGTGAGGAGAAAGTGAAAGTGAGCAGATGTGCTGACAAGGAGCTCCCTGTCAGAGGGAGCAAAGAAGAACAGAGTGAGAAGGAGTCTACTGTGGGGACTAAAGGAGCCAGGAGCTTGTCCCCAGACTTCAGAGAAGGAAGAGACAATTGAGAGGAGAGATTGAAGGAAGCTCCCGGAAGGACAGAAGGGGTCCTAGGGGCATGGATAGTGAGAGATCCATCCGTGGGGCCCGATCCAGTATAGGAGGGACCAGGTCGCAGTGGGGAACCGGCCCCCAAGCCTAGTGGAGGACTTCAAGACTCAGCTAGCAAAACGAAGGCTGAGGTATCTGTACGTGCCTCAGCCACATCCACAATTATTCGCTGAAAAGGCAGCCATATAGGAGCAAGGGGACTCAGAGGACGTCGCCCGACAAGGTCCGCGGCTGCTGACTTGGGACACTGATTGTGTAGGTGCTGGGCTGGAGGGAGGAAGCCAGTGCAGTGAGACGGCCAGGAGAGGTACACACTGAAGGGAGTCCTGGAAAGGTGTATCCTGATCTATCTGGGAGTTTGCTGGACCCCTCCCCTGGAGGACACGGCACCAAGTGGGCATTTGTGTACACAAGAACTGTGAGTAAAATGTTGGAAACTGCACCCTGCTGTGTCCTCTGAATCATTCCTGCGTCACCTGCCTGCACCACACTCACCACAAACATCACCTTTAATATCCTAACTGCCCTGGAATACAGCTCTACCTATGTAGAGCTTAACTACCTTTGCTGCCCTATCATCATCCCAGAGGATCTGCATTGCAGCGTCGGTCCCCTGACTGAATATCATGGGTGGCATCACGAACATTAAATCTTTTAAAAACTTTATTTCCCCTTTTCATCATTCCCCTTTTATTGGACGCCCAGGGCTACGGATCGGGTCACTGCTGCCGTGACACTGCCCATTTAAGATAAGCAAAAAAGAGGGACAATGCACGGTTAAAGGGAGCGCTAAGAACACACAGACAATGCAAAAGTTTCTTTAGCCCACAACGCGTTTCGATGGTGACCTGTTTTCATCAGGCCCGATACCGAGTATCCCCACTGCCCTGGCGGGCGCTCCAGGTCCTTGGATAGGATAATGTGTCTTGAGAAACCCTGAGCTTGATAAACGCCGAAGGTACAGACCTAAAGAGAACTGAGACTGTGGGACTAGTGAGGGTCCTGAGCGGTAGATCCAGGGACTCTGTAGTGATAGGACGTGGAGCCACTGAGTGGGTGTGGATTGGTCCTCTCCACTTGTCCATTGGATTGAGGATGTCCAGTTCTACCTTCATTAGTTTGCAGACCGCTCTCCAGAACTTTGAAGTGAACTGGATGCCCCTGTCGGACACAATGTGGAGAGGAAATGCATGGAGATGGAAAATGTTCTGTATGAAGTATTCAGCAAGCTCAGGAGCAGGCGGAAGCCCAGGCATAGGAACGAAGTGAGCCATCTTCGAAAAATGATCCACCACAACCCAGACAGCGAAGCAGCCAGAAGAGTTGAGAAGATCCGTAATAAAGTCCATTGCGATATGTTGCCAGGGAGCAGATGGAATAGGAAGTGGCAGAAGCTGCCCAGACGGCAACCGTTGTGCAGTTTTATTACGGGCACAAGAAGAACAGGCTGCGACATACTCCTGGATATCTTTGCCCATGGTAGGCCACCAGTAATAACGGGAGATAAATTGCAAAGTCTTTTTCTGACCGGCATGACCGACTAATTTAGAAGAGTGACCTCATCTGTCCGACGTGGCCACGAGAGTTTTTCCTGGGGGAAGTCGAGAGAGATTGGCAGAGGCTACTGACACTAACCTGGACGGTTCGATGATATGTTGAGGTTCTTCCTCTAAGTCGGGAGGCAGGAAAGCCATGGAGAGTGCATCGGCCTTGACATTCTTGTCAGCTGGAGGAAAATGAAGAACAAAATTAAATTCAGCAAAAAACAAGGCCCACCTGGCCTGGCAGGGATTCAACCTCTGTGCAGACTGGAGATAAGCAAGGTTTTTATGATCGGTGAATACGACAACCTGGTGGACTGCTCCCTCGAGGAGGTGTCTCCATTCTTGCAGGGCCAACTTGATTGTCAGCAATTCCCAATCTCCAGTGGAATAGTTCCTTTCAGAAGTGGAAAAAACCTTAGAGAAAAAAACACACAAGACCATACGACCGATAGATGATTTTTGAGAGAGAACCGCTCCAGCGCCTATGGAGGAAGCATCTACCTCAAGAAAAAATTGTTTATCAGAGTCTGGCCAATGGAGAAAGGGTGCAGAAAAGAAGGCCTCCTTCAATGAAATAAAGGCATCCTCCGCCTCTGGGGTCCAACTCTTGGGATTAACGCCTTTCCGAGTTAAAGCCAAGATGGGTGCCACTCGAGTAGAGAAGTGTGGAATAAACTGGCGGTTATAATTGGCAAATCCCAGAAGCAAGGGATGAGACAAACCGGCAAAACATAAAAACAGATTCTTTCAGAATGTGTTAGACCTACCCGGAGTTCCACTGGCACAGTCTGGAACCGAACGGGTTCGGTCAAGGGTTTGCCATCCACAGAAATCACTCACAGCGGATTTGGAAGGAGCTGAACTGGAATCTGGTAACGGTTCACAACCGTTTGCTGGATGAGATTCCTGGGGGCTCTGGAATCCAAGTGACAAAGTTCCGAAAATTTAACTGCGCCAAAGGACACGGAAACAGTCATTTGCAGAGATGGAGAGAGATGGTCCTTACCCAGTGTAGCCTCTCCTAACAACCCTAGGCTCTGGAGTTTCCTGACCTCCCTGGACAGAAGCGGATCCGATGCTCAGAACTGCGGCAGTAGAAACATTTCCCTTCCACGCGGTGCGCCTCCTTGCGCTGCCTGGCCAAGATTACTTGATCCACTTGCATCGGTTCAGGAAGAGAGGCTAGAGCCGGAGACACAGACGGTTTCTAGAAACTAGGATCCATACGATAAGGTTCCTTCTCCCGCTTGGATTCTCTAGAATGTTCTTGAAACCGAAGATCAATCCATGTTGCCAAGGATATCAGGTCATTCAGAGTAGCAGGAGTATCCTGACCCGCAAGCTCGTCCTTTATTCTCCTAGATAAACCTTCCCAGAAAGTAGCCACCATGGCCTCATCATTCCAGGATAACTCTGAGGAGAGGGTTCGGAAACAAACTGCATACTGAACCACCGTGAGACTCCCCTGGCATAGACGAAGAAGAGATGAAGCTGTCGAAGAGGAACGGCCAGGCTCTTCGAAGGTTCTGCGGAACGCCTCTAGAAAAAACTGGAGGTTATTAACCAGAGGATCCCCTCTCTCCCACAATGGATTTAGCCAGGCGAGGGCTTCTCCAGCGAGGTGTGACATAATGAAGCCTACCTTGCCCCGTTCAGAAGCAAACATATGCCCCAGGAGTTCAAAGTGCAGTGTGCATTGATTTATGAACCCCGGACACTGTGCGGGATCGCCATTAAACCGAGGGTGAGCTGCCAGACGAAGACCGTTACCTGCTGTACAACAGGGAACACGGAAGCCAGTGGTTGAGGCGGGAGTAGCCGAGGATATCACCGAGTCCACACGTGTAGACAAGTTGTGCAGATAGGTCATGATCTTGTCCTGCTGATCTTTCATGCGAGTATTCTCTTGACACAACTCTGCAGCTGGAGGTGCGTGGGACCCAGTGGGTTCCATGGCCGGAGCAATCTGTAACGAATGGAAGCGGAGGCACATGTGTTGCAGTGCACATTCGTTTATTGCTATTTTTGTGGAACCACGGGACCATGGACCGGGGGGCTCCAAAGGGGACGTGACTATTCAAGCCCCAGACACCCATAGTAAGACCCCTCGAACAGGGTCAGATTGGAATGCCCAGGGGACGCAGGTGCTACCTCAAGTTAGACCCTGGACACGTGGAAGCTGGCCCAGTGGAACAGGTGAACAGGCAGGGATAACAGGTAGCGTTGAACTTGACTGGCGGGAAGCAGGAGCACGGGACGGAGCTGGTACAGGCAGTACTGACGTCGTCATAGGTAATGAAGTGACGGACAGCTGAGCAGAATGGAACTTGCACAGGCAGCACTGGTGTTGTCCCGGGTACAGCGTAGTAAGCCGCAGGTAGTCTGAGAAGACAAACAGTATTAGCTGGGTACTGACAGGAGACTCGAAAAGCACAGCAAATCACAAGCACGTCAGAACACAGAACCGGAAACTAGCAACAGGAAACACTTGTTGCTCTGGCACCCTCTCCGTGGCAGAGGGGAAAGAAATACCACACACAAGAATACTAATGGTTAACCACATTTTTGAAAAATGAATGCTGTCTCTTTAAGAGACCAAGAGCGCATGCAACCTAAGCCTCATACCCAGGGATGTGCTGCACGCCAGTGAGCAAGGGAGAAAGCCGAGACAGGGCGGCAGGAAGCAGACTGAGAGCAGGGTCCCCGTTGGGGGCCCCACGGAGGTACGGGCACCACAGCGTGAGGATGGGGACCCCGGCGGTAGCCCCATGCGGGCACAGGTGTTACACATGTCTGTCAGTGGCTCTTATAGAGAACACAGAAGCACTCCTGAAAATGGGTGGAGATGGCCAGCTGAACAATTGGACAAAGCATAATATAGTCGAGAGTCGTCTATTGTGTAAGGCAGGCTTTAGATTTGCCAATTTTTCCTGCTTCCAGCACAACAATATCAAGTGAATTTTTACTTGCTGCCTAATATTTCTACCCCTTGTCAGTTATTCTTGTCACAGAATAATCAATAATCAATTGTAATTTAATGTTCTGGCAGATCGGTGTTTATTCCCTTGTGATTATTCTATCTATTCTTGTCTAATTACTGTAGTGCTGCATTCTTATATGTGCAGCATTAAAGACCAGGTCCATCACCCACATATTCATTGGAGAATTGATGGATAGTTGTACCACAGATATTTCTATGCAAAGTACTGTATTTCCATGGTTGTTTGTTAAGGGCTATTGCAAGACCACAGCCCTACAGAAAAAAGCAAGAGTGCAAGGACAAGCTTTTCAATTGAATTTACATTATTTGGGCTTCCTGAATGCCCCTTAGGCTTTCTATTGGATAGACCACATGATTTGCCTGTTGGCTGGTGCTATTGTCTTGTTTTCAGGGTCAAAGACTCCATTAGAACAAGACAAAGTAGCTGATGTATATGGAAAAAAATAAATCCAAGAGAAGAGTACTGAGAATGTAGAAATTGCTGCTGATGCCAATATGTAGTTCAATACCATTGGGTACTTTTTATTGAGATTCTATGCAAAAGCTGACACTTGTTTTAAGTGAGAAAAAAGATGAAAATTTGTAATCGTAAGAAAAGTTTTAAAACTGTGTCCTGCATTTGTAAAATATTATACACATGTACATAGCCACAACAGTCAACTCAAGCTACCTAGCTGCGTATATATCCAATGTATTATTGAAAAGGAGGGCGCCATCAAAAATATAATTTTAAATATTAATGGGATCTACCCGCAGTATGTCCAAAATTAGACAATTAGCAACCAAAGACAAAGAAACATACAAAAAGCAGGGATCACCATAAACAATACCGAATTTTATTAGAACACCAAAGCACAAAAAATGTTTAAAAACATTTAAAATATACAAATAGTTACACCAAGTGTGACCAACAAAATACAGGAGCAACGGTTAGCCCAATAACACCTATAAATAATGTGTAAAGTTTCCAATTTAAAATGTAATGGGAGAACCCATGTCCCTATATAAATATACCCAGCTTAATGATTTTAAGAGACAAAAAATCATCACATGCCCAGAAAAATTGGAGATTGTAAAGATTGGCACCAAATACAAAAAGAGGCAAAAAATATATAGAGAAATTGACTATAGATGCAAAATTATTTAAATCCTTGTGTCTTGATATAGGCACCTAGCACCATAATACATGAGTAGGCGCAACAATAGCACATCTAAAGTATAAAATATACATGCTCAGGTCAGATAAGACCTTCCTAATAGCCCCATAAGGAGATGGTTTGTACAATACATTACCAATCAGAGAGCTGTAACCTAAATAGGCATGCTCACAGAAGGACACGCATAAACTGCAATCATTAAAGGTGCAAGGCAAAGAATCGGCTCTTGTAAGCCCGACGCGTATAGTCACTGCTGTGACTTCATCAGGGGCAGAGAAGAAAGTAATGGGTTCTGTGAATCTTATCACTATATATACACTCAAATAATTAACAAAACTCTCAACAGCTGTTAAGCTTACCGCATGGAGTACATGTGCAATGGCGGCAGTATCGCTAGATGACCGGAAGTAGTTGCAGGTGCGAATGCGCCGATGTTGTCATAGGACACAGAGATTTATGTCTGTACACATGAATGGAAAGACTTCCCTAAGGGAGCACACTGATTGAGTGCGCCTGCGCGATGTAACGTCACATGACAGCTTAACCCCTTTTTGCCATTAGACGTACTATCCCATCCATGTGCCCTGGGACTTAATTCCCAAGGACCGGATAGTACGTCATAGTCGATCGGCCACACTCACGGGGGGAGCGCGGCTGATCGCTGCCAGGTGTCAGCTGATTCTCACAGCTGACACCCGGCACTAAGTGCCAGGAGCGGTCATGGACCGCTCCCGGAACTTTAACCCCTGGCACACTGCGATCAAGCATGATCGCAGTGTTCCGGCGGCTGCAGAGAGGCTAACAGCTTGCCGCGAGGTCCCGATCGCTGTCATGGAGACCTGATGTCATCACGATGACATCCGGGTCTCCAGGCCTGAGGGACATCCTGTCATGCGCAGTGATGATCAGGAAGTCTCTCAGGTCAGTGTTATAGAAGCTGAAGTGCTGACAGCTTCTATAGCATGCAGATCTGCATGCTATAGAAGCGATCAGCCTGCACAAAATGAGTGTCCTATAGTGGGACAAAGTGTAAAACGAAGAATTTAAATTAAAAAAATGTTTTAAATAATTGTAAAAATATTCAAAAAAATAATAAAAAAATCAATATTTATTCTATCAATAAATAAATATTTTAATTAAAAAAATCGAAACAAAAAAAGTACACATATTTGGAATCCCTGCGTCCGTAACGACCCACCCTATAAAACTGTCCCATTAGTTAACCCCTTTAGTGAACACCAAAAAAAAACAAGGCAAAAAACAATGCTTTATCATCATACAGCCGAGCAAAAAGTGGAGAAACACGCGATCAAAAAAACGGATATAAATAAACATGGTACCGCTGAAAACGTCATCTTGTCCCACAAAAAATGAGCTGCCATACAGCACCATTAGTAAAAAAATAAAAAGGTTATAGCTGTCAGAATGAAGCGATGCAAAAATAATTATTTTTTCTATAAAATAGTTTTTTATTGTATAAAAGCGCCAAATCATTAAAAAAAAATAAATGAGGTATCACTGTCATAGTACTGACACGAAGAATAAAACTGCCTTATCAATTTTACCACACGCAGAACGGTGTAAATGCCCTCAAAAGAAATTCATGAATTGCTGGTTTTTGTTCATTCTGCCTCCCAAAAATCAGAATAAAAAGCGATCAAAAAATGTAATGTGCCCGAAAATGGTGCCAATAAAAATGTCAACTCGTCCCGCAAAAAACAAGACACCAATGACTCTGTGGGCCAAAATATGGAAAAATTATAGCTCTCAAAATATGGTGATGCAAAAACTATTTTTTGCAATAAAAAGCATCTTTTAGTGTGTGACAGCTGCTAAACATAATAACCCACTATAAATAATAAATCAAACCCCCCCTTTATCACTCCCTTAATTAGGGAAAATAATAAAATAAAAAAATGTATTTATTTCCATTTTCCCATTAGGATTAGGGTTAGGGTTGGGGCTAAAGTTAGGGTTAGGATTAGGGTTGGGGCTAAAGGGTTGGAATTAGTGTTAGATTTGGGATTAGGGTTAGGGGTGTGTTAGGGTTAGGTTTGTAGATAGGGTTATGGTTAGGTTGGGATTAGGGTTATTGCTGTGTTAGGGTTAGGGTTATGGTTAGTTTTGGGATTAGGGTTAGGGGTGTATTGGGGTTAGGGTTGGAGTTAGAATTGGGAGATTTCCACTGTTTAGGCACATCAGGGGCTCTCCAAACGCAACATGGAGTCCGATATTAATTCCAGCCAATTTTGGTTTAAAAATGTCAAATGGCTCTCCTTCCCTTCCCAGCTCTGCTGTGCGCTGTTGTGAATAGGCTGGAAATGAGTTCTGAGCAGAAGCTCCCTCTGGTGGTTACAAACGTACTGGATCTGTCCAGTGAAGATATTGAGGATTGGGAATCAGGTGTTACTGACTGGTCTTATATGAGGGAGTTGCCTTCCCATCAGGGTTGCCGGTGATCAATTGTTCTGGTCTCAATCCTTGATTCCTGTTTCCTTGGTAGCCTGCTGTGTCGTTTCTGAATCTCCTGCTAACAGATAAGACATTTTCTTCTTTTTGTTTTTGTGCTTGATTTTTGCATTTTGTCCTGCACTTCTGTGGGGGCCTTCTGGGTCCCCTCGGGGGGCTTTTGCCCTCTCAGTTCAGTTCAGCCACTGATGTTTGTACATTTGCTTTTTCCAGTTTTTTCAGTGGCTGCTGTTTTGTTTTTGGTTACACCAGAGAACTAATTTAGGTGGTAGAGGTCGTGTGATCTCAGGTGTTTTTGAAATTAGTAGAGTTGGTGCTTTTCAGGGTTTTTTGGGATTGCAGTAAGTGCCCTTCCTATCCTTTTCTATTTAGTAAGTTTGGGCCCCAACGTTTGCTCATACTATTTTCTGTCTGTGTCAGTATTTCTTCTTGTCTAACCGCCATTACTTGTTTGGGGGCTTTCTATTTTCTTTGGGGATCTGCTCCGGGGAAGATAGCTTTCCTCTTTCTATCTTTAGGTGTAGTTAGTTTCTCAGGCTGTGACGAGGCGTCTAGGACCAACGTAGGAACGCTCCACGGCTGCCTCTAGTTGTGGTGGTTAGTCAGGGTACTGCAATCTCATAGTTTCCAACTGCTCTGGTGTATTTCCTTTTTTGCCTGCTCTCCTCAGCTACCAAATCATAACAGTATCACCGGCCCAACTGAAAATTATATGGTACTCACAGAAGGGAAAAATATTGTGGAAAGAAAAAAAGTTGTCAGAGTTGTCAGAGATTTTTTTTTTTTTTTTCTGTTTGTTGCATTTTTTTTCCCTCTGTATCTCTGGGTGCTGAGGAGGATTTTTTTTCCTCTCTCAATGGAGTTTGCACAGTTGTCTGGCCGTGTGGATCAGCTTGCCACTGAAATTCGGAGTATTGCTACCTATCTTGCTGGGTTGACTGTTGTGGAACCTAGGATTCCCATGCCAGATTTGTTTTTGGGGGATCGAGCTAAGTTTCTGAATTTCAAAAATAACTGGAAATTGTTTTTTGCCTTAAAATCTAAGTCCTCAGGGAACGCAGCGCAGCAGGTTCAAATTGTCATCTCTCTCCTGCGCGGCGACCCTCAGGATTGGGCTTTTTCCCTGACACCTGGGGATCCTGTTTTGAGTGATGTTGATGCGTTTTTTTCCAGGCTTTAGGGTTATTGTACGATGAGCCTAATGTCACTGATCAAGCTGAAAAAACTTTGTTGGCATTAAGTCAGGGGCTTGAGGACGCTAAGTTATACTGTCAGAGATTTCGTAGGTGGGCAGTCCTGACCAAATGGAATGACGACGCTTTGGCAGCTCTTTTTCGAAGGGACTGTCAGATAATGTAAAGGATGTTATGGTGGGATTCCCTGTTCCCTCTGGTCTCAATGATTCTATGTCATTAGCGATTCAAATTGACAGACGTTTGCGTGAGCGGAAAGGTATGCGTGGAATAATGTTGCCTTGTGAACCTGCTTCTGAATCCATGCAGTGTGATAGAGTGGTTTCTGGGGCACAGCGTCATGAATTTCAAAAGCGCAATGGGTTATGTTTCTACTGTGGTGATGCCTCTCATGCTATTTCAGTCTGCCCTAAGCGGGGAAGACGTTTTGCACGCTCAGTTGTCTTGGGTAGTGTTCAGACTAAGTTTTTATTAACTGTTACCCTGATATGCTCTCTGTCCTCATTTTCTGCTCAGGCTTTTGTTGATTCGGGAGCAGCTATTAACCTGATGGATTTTGATTTTGCTAAACGTTGTGGGTTTCCCTTGATACCCCTACGGAAGTCTATTCCCCTACTGGTGATTGATTCTACCCCTTTGGCTGAGAATAAACCTCAGTTCTCTACTCAGGTGATAATGAGGGTAGAACCTGATCATCAGGAGAGTTGCAAATTTTTGGTTCTGTATAATCTGCATGACATTATCGTACTGGGTTTCCCTTGGTTACAGTCTCATAATCCTGTTTTGGATTGGAAATCTGTGTCTGTTACCAGTTGGGGCTGCCAATGTGTTAATACTAACACTCCTGTTTTTTCTGCCTCCCCCCAGGCTCAGGATGTTCCTGACTTTTTGATTGATTTTTCTGATGTGTTTAGCGAAAGTAAATCTGCATCCTTACCTCCCCATAGGAGCTATGACTGCGCTATTGAATTAGTGCCTGGTAGTAAATTCCCTAAAGGTCGCCTTTTTAACTTGTCTGTACCTGAACATGACGCTATGCGGTCTTATATCAAGGAGTCCTTGGAGAAGGGTCATATCAGACCATCCTCTTCACCCTTGGGTGATGGTTTTTTCTTTTTGGCCAAAAAGGATGGTTCATTAAGGCCGTGTATTGATTATCGTCTCTTGAACAATATTACTGTGAAATATCAATATCCGTTACCCTTGATCTCTGATCTGTTTTCCAGGGTGAAAAACGCTACTTGGTTTACCAAGCTGGACCTCAGGGGGGCATATAACCTTATTCGCATTAAGCACGGGATGAATGGAAGACGGCATTTAATACCCCTGAAGGGCATTTTGAGTACCTTGTGATGCCCTTTGGGCTCACTAATACTCCTTCTGTCTTCCAGTCCTTCATGAATGACATTTTCAGGGATTTTGTGGATAAATTTCTGATTGTTTATTTGGATGATATCTTGATTTTTTCCAACGATTGGGACTCTCATGTAAAACATGTTCGGACTGTGGTCCAGATTTTGAGAGAGAATGCTCTGTATGTAAAGGGATCAAAGTGTCTTTTTGGCGTTCAGAGGTTCTCATTTCTGGGATTCATTTTGTCCCCATCTGTTATTGAAATGGACCCGGTCAAAGTTCAGGCTATCTGTGATTGGGTCCAACCTACTTCATTAAAGGCTCTTCAAAGATTCTTGGGTTTTGCCAATTTTTATCGTAAATTTATTGGTAATTTCTCTGTTATTGTTAAACCATTAACTGATTTGACCAAGAAGGGTTCTGATGTGGTGAATTGGCCTCCTGAGGCAATCTCTGCATTTCAGGAACTTAAGCAGAGATTCACTTCTGCTCCTGTTCTACGGCAGCCTGATGTTTCTCTACCATTTCAGGTGGAGGTTGATGCCTCTGAAATTGGGGCAGGTGCCGTTTTGTCCCAAAGAGATCCAGAGACCTCTAAAAGTAACCCTTGTGCCTTTTTCTCTCGAAAATTTTCTCCCACTGAACGTAATTATGACGTGGGTAATCAGGAGTTACTAGCTATGAAGTGGGCTTTTGAAGAGTGGAGACATTGGCTGGAGGGAGCCAAACATCAGGTGGTGGTCCTTACGGACCATAAGAATCTAGTTTATCTGGAATCTGCCAAGCGACTTAATCCTAGACAGGCCAGGTGGGCCTTGTTTTTCACACGTTTTAATTTTGTGGTTTCCTTTCTTCCTGGCACTAAAAATGTTAAGGCGGATGCCCTCTCGAGGAGTTTCCTGGCGGACTCTCCTGAGTTATCTGATCCTTCTGTTATTTTGAAAGAGGGTGTAGTTCTTTCCGCCATCTCGCTCAATTTAAGACTGGCTCTGGAGGGGTGTCAGGAGGATAAGCCCGAGCGCTGCCCTGTTGGGAAATTGTTTGTCCCGGACCAGTGGAAAAAGAGTGTAATGTCTGAGATTCATTGTTCCGCGTTGGCCGGTCATCCCGGAATTTTTGGTACCAGAGACTTGGTTAGTCAGTCCTTTTGGTGGCCTACCTTGTCTCGTGATGTCAGGGAGTTTGTGCAGTCCTGCGGGACTTGCTCTCGCTCCAAGCCTTGCTCTCGTTCTAGTGGTTTGTTGATGCCATTACCTGTGCCCAAGAGACCATGGACCCATATCTCTATGGATTTCATTTCCGACCTCCCTGTTTCTCAGAGAATGACCGTCATCTGGGTGATTTGCGATAGGTTTTCCAAGATGATACATCTTGTGCCATTACCTAAGTTGCCTTCCTCCTCTGAATTGGTGCCTTTGTTCCTTCAGCACGTGGTTCGTTTACACGGTATTCCTGAGAACATTGTGTCTGACAGAGGAGTCCAGTTTGTTTCCAGATTTTGGAGGACCTTTTGTTCTAAAATTGGTGTTCAATTGTCTTTCTCCTCGGCGTTTCATCCTCAGACCAATGGTCAAACTGAGAGAACAAACCAGACATTGGAGACTTATCTAAGATGCTTTGTGTCTGCTGATCAGGATGACTGGGTCTCTTTTTTGCCTTTGGCTGAGTTTGCTCTTAATAATAGGGCTAGCTCTGCCACTTTGATGTCTCCATTTTTCTGTAATTCTGGATTTCACCCTCGATTTTCTTCAGGACAGACGGAGGCTTCTGTCTGTCCAGGTGTTGACTCTGTTGTGGAGCGTATGCAACAGATTTGGGACCAGGTAGTGGAGAGGCTGTCCCTCTCTCAGTAGAGGGCCCAGCGGTTTGCTAACCGGCATAGGACTGATGGTCCTCGGTTTAAAGTGGGGGATTTGGTCTGGTTGTCCTCAAGAAATATTCCTATGAGAGTGGCATCTCCTAAATTTAAGCCTAGGTTCATTGGACCTTATAAGATCATGGAGATTCTTAATCCTGTTTCTTTTCGTTTGCTTCTTCCAGGGACATTTAAGATCCATAACGTGTTCCACAAGTCCTTGTTGAAGAGGTTTGTTGAGCCAGTGGTTCCTACTACTGTGCCTCCTGACCCTGTTTTGGTTGAGGGCAATCTGGAGTATGTGGTTGAGAAAATATTGAATTCTCGTTTTTCTAGACGGAAACTCCAGTATTTGGTTAAATGGAGAGGTTATGGTCAGGAAGACAATTCTTGGGTGTTTGCTTCGGACATCCATGCTAGGAGACTCATCCGTGCGTATCATAGAACTCATCCTGACTGACCTGGTTGCTCAAATGAGGGTTCGGTGACCCCTCCTCAAGGGGGGGGTACTGTTGTGAATAGGCTGGAAATGAGTTCTGAGCAGAAGCTCCCTCTGGTGGTTACAAACGGTACTGGACTGTCCAGTGAAGATATTGAGGATTGGGAATCAGGTGTTACTGACTGGTCTTATATAAGGGAGTCGCCTTCCCATCAGGGTTGCCGGTGATCAATTGTTCTGGTCTCAATCCTTGATTCCTGTTTCCTTGGTAGCCTGCTGTGTCGTTTCTGAATCTCCTGCTAACAGATAAGACATTTTCTTCTTTTTGTTTTTGTGCTTGATTTTTGCATTTTGTCCTGCACTTCTGTGGGGGCCTTCTGGGTCCCCTCGGGGGGCTTTTGCCCTCTCAGTTCAGTTCAGCCACTGATGTTTGTACATTTGCTTTTTCCAGTTTTTTCAGTGGCTGCTGTTTTGTTTTTGGTTACACCAGAGAACTAATTTAGGTGGTAGAGGTCGTGTGATCTCAGGTGTTTTTGAAATTAGTAGAGTTGGTGCTTTTCAGGGTTTTTTGGGATTGCAGCAAGTGCCCTTCCTATCCTTTTCTATTTAGTAAGTTTGGGCCCCAACGTTTGCTCATACTATTTTCTGTCTGTGTCAGTATTTCTTCTTGTCTAACCGCCATTACATGTTTGGGGGCTTTCTATTTTCTTTGGGGATCTGCTCCGGGGCAGATAGCTTTCCTCTTTCTATCTTTAGGTGTAGTTAGTTTCTCAGGCTGTGACGAGGCGTCTAGGACCAACGTAGGAACGCTCCACTGCTGCCTCTAGTTGTGGTGGTTAGTCAGGGTACTGCAATCTCATAGTTTCCAACTGCTCTGGTGTATTTCCTTTTTTGCCTGCTCTCCTCAGCTACCAAATCATAACAGTGCGCCCAAACAGTGGTTCCCCCACATATCAGCGTACTCAGGACAAATTGGACAACAACTTTTGGGGTCCAATCTCTCTTCTTACCCTTGGGAAAATAAAAATTTGGAGACTAAAAGATCATGTTTGTGGAAAAAATATGATAATTTTTTCACGGCTCTATGTTATAAACTTGTGTGAAGCACTTTGGGGCTCAAAGTGCTCACCACACATCTAGGTAAGTTCCTTAGGGGGTCTAGTTTCCAAAATGGTGTCACTTGTGGGGTTTTTCCACTGTTTAGGCACACTCCAAACGCGACATGGCGTCCGATCTCAATTCCAGCCAATTTTGGTTTGAAAAAGTCAAACAGCGCTCCTTCCCTTCTGAGCCCTGCCGTGCGCCCAAACAGTGATTTTCCCCACATATGGGGTATCGGCATACTCAGGAGAAATTGCACAACAATTTTATC
>JARQOD010000002.1:93789325-93829077 GCA_033576555.1 Oophaga sylvatica | reverse complement strand
TAAAACTGAATCCTATATTCTAGATGTTACCCCTTTATAAATAACTTGTGAGACAACAATACGTTGGGATCATGGGATTTTATCTCTTTTTTATACACCCTAAATCTTGTTTGCTTTTGTAGCTGCTGCTTGACATTGAGTAATGCTGCTCAGGCAACCTGCTTACCTCAATTCAACGTTCAGTGAAAAACTGAGAGAAGCAGGAAGAAAAGCTTGTTGTCACGTGACAAAGTATGAACATCACATATCAGTGAAACGGCCATGTGATGACTGATGGTACCTGAAAGCAGGGCAGAATCCTGACAGTGAGTAGATTACATGCTGTTAGGATAGGCTACTGGACTTCAACTTCATTTTATTATTAAAGGGTGTGTCCAGGTTTGAGATGATAGTCTGCAGTCACTATAGGTGGCTACAAGTTTCTGAATTCTCACAGTGCATGTGTAAACAGGTTTTGGGATGCAGTGACAGACAAGAGACAGAGCAAGGGTTAACAAAATGTAACAATTTAATTAAACAAGGTATCAACTGCTCGCAGGGAGGTAACTGGTTGAGGAATAAGTAATTGAAACAAGTGCAAAATAATAGCAGTCCAGTGAAGGAACTTATCGTGTCCTTTATGCTCCTCCACAGCAGATGATCCCGCAGGGATTGTAGCACCGGCAATGGCTGGGGGAACGTAGACCAAGGGGGTCCTTGGAATGATGATCCATCTTCAGGCGGCAGCGGTCGGTCTCCGGTACCTTCCGCTGAGTCCCTAGTCCATAAACTTGTGCGGCCGAAGTAAACAAGGGCGCAGCGTTCCCAGGGTCTAACGTGAGCTGGTGTGTGGCAACTGGCAGGAAAGGCCGCAAAAATCTGGTACTCTGCTTTCTCTCCTCCACACGAGCACGGTACTCACGGTCGCTGAGCGTGCGGTACCTCTTTCTCTTACAGTCAATGGGCACACAGCACCTCTCTCCTCAGCGGTCCAACTGAAAATGGAGGGAGCTGACAAATGCAGCCTGGCGCGGCGCCAGTACTCAGGGGATGGAGCACTCCGCTCACCCGGCTGCGCACTGCTGCTTATTCATGCTAAACTCCCTGCTGCTGCATGCGCTTTTCCTTTTATCTGGCCCCTCCTACACGGGTCATGAGGTTGGGCCGGTCCCTCATTTCTTCCCCCAGCCAACATGGGAGGCAGCCTCAACAGTTCCGGACCCGGCTCGGTGCAGGTACCCGCAGCCCGGTCTTCCTCCTTACACATGCATTGCACTTTTTTAGGATTCTTCATTGCACAAGTATGTGATTTATATACTTCTGGCCACATTCCATTTCCAAGATTTTTATTGAATTTAAATTTTAAATGGTATGGGAAAGGAAGAAGGAAGGAAAAGCACAAGGAGGAGAGAAGAAAGGAGGGGGAGAATGGACGGAAAAGAATTGGAAAACAGGTGTAATGGGGGTGGGAAAGGGGAAAGGGAAAGAAAAAGACAAGGGGATGGGAAAGTTAAAAAACAAACCCTATAAAGATAGGGAAAAGACAAGTAAACATACAAGTTAGAAGTACAAATCAAGTTTAAATGTTGCTGAAATTAACAGTTCCTGTAAAAATCAGAAAGGGACAATTAAGCATACAAGAAAAAGTACAAGTCAAGTATGTATATAAAAACACAAATAATCATATTAAAAGTAGTTTGATCAATTATTGCTGATGTTAAACAAACATATACAGGTCCTTCTCAAAAAATTAGCATATAGTGCTAAATTTCATTATTTTCCATAATGTAATGATTACAATTAAATTTTCATATATTTTAGATTCATTACACACCAACTGAAATTTGTCAGGTCTTTTATTGTTTTAATACTGATGATTTTGGCATACAACTCTTGATAACCCAAAAAACCTGTCTCAAAAAATTAACATATTTCAACCGTCCAATAAAATAAAAGTGTTTTTTAAAAACAAACAAAAAAAACCATCAAATAATAAAGTTCAGTTATGCACTCAATACTTGGTCGGGAATCCTTTTGCAGAAATGGCTGCTTCAATGCGGCGTGGCATGGAGGCAATCAGCCTGTGACACTGCTGAGGTGTTATGGAGGCCCAGGATGCTTCGATAGCGGCCTTAAGCTCATCCAGAGTGTTGGGTCTTGCGTCTCTCAACTTTCTCTTCACAATATCCCACAGATTCTCTATGGGGTTCAGGTCAGGAGAGTTGGCAGGCCAATTGAGCACAGTAATACCATAGTCAGTAAACCATTTACCAGTGGTTTTGGCACTGTGAGCAGGTGCCAGGTCGTGCTGAAAAATGAAATCTTCATCGCCATAAAGCATTTCAGCCGATGGAAGCATGAAGTGCTCCAAAATCTCCGGATACCTAGCTGCATTGACCCTGCCCTTGATGAAACACAGTGGACCAACACCAGCAGCTGACATGGCACCCCACACCATCACTGACTGTGGGTACTTGACACTGGACTTCAGGCATTTTGGCATTTCCTTCTCCCCAGTCTTCCTCCAGACTCTGGCACCTTGATTTCCGAATGACATGCAAAATTTGCTTTCATCAGAAAAAAGTACTTGGGACCACTTAGCAACAGTCCAGTGCTGCTTCTTTGTAGCCCAGGTCAGGCGCTTCTGCCGCTGTTTATGGTTCAAAAGTGGCTTTACCTGGGGAATGCGGCACCTGTAGCCCATTTCCTCCACATGCCTGTGCACGGTGGCTCTGGATGTTTCTACACCAGACTCAGTCCACTGCTTCCTCAGGTCCCCCAAGGTCTGGAATCGGTCCTTCTCCACAATCTTCCTCAGGGTCCGGTCACCTCTTCTCGTTGTACAGCGTTTTCTGCCACATTGTTTCCTTCCAACAGACTTCCCATTGAGGTGCCTTGATACAGCACTCTGGGAACAGCCTATTTGTTGAGAAATTTCTTTCTGGGTCTTACCCTCTTGCTTGAGGGTGTCAATGATGGCCTTCTTGACATCAGTCAGGTCGCTAGTCTTACCCATGATGGGGGTTTTGAGTAATGAACCAGGCAGGGAGTTTTTAAAAGCCTCAGGAATCTTTTGCATGTGTTTAGAGTTAATTAGTTGATTCAGAAGATTAGGGTAATCGGTCGTTTAGAGAACCTTTTCTTGATATGCTAATTTTTTGAGACAGGTTTTTTGGGTTATCAGGAGTTGTATGCCAAAATCATCAGTATTAAAACAGTAAAAGACCTGACAAATTTCAGTTGGTGTGTAATGATTCTAAAATATATGAAAGTTTAATTGTAATCATTACATTATGGAAAATAATGAAATTTTGCACTATATGCTAATTTTTTGAGAAGGACCTGTATAACAATATAAAGAGTGGGTCTGGGAGTACCTCAAAGTAAAAATATAGCAAATAGTAGTGGTTTAAAACTTAACCTTTACTCATTAGTTTTTTTAAAAAAGGTTTTCACCTCAACAATTCTCAAGTGAACCAATACACTAGTGCACAAATATAAAATGAAAAACAATCCAGGTGTCCGGGGTCCATATGTCCCTATCAGTCCCTAGTATGGAACTGTACCTTAACCCCAAAGCTCCTGCCCTTACAAGGGCAGTCCACAGCTAGCCCTGTCTCTAGTCAGCCCTAGACTGTCCCCGGCTCCTTGAACTGGATAAAGGAAGACCAGCAATGGGTGAGATTGTTCCTTTTATCCATTTGATTGTTATATATGGATATCATATTATCTTTTGAGCTCAAAACACTTAAAAAAGTTGAGCGACTGTTGAATCCATAAGGGCTGTTATAATATGGTGTAAAGTTCTCTTCCCAAACAGGGAGTTAATAAGTATCCCAGACAGGGAACCTAATGGATTGTTTTTCATTTTATATTTGTGGACTAGTGTATTGGTTCACTTCAGAATTGTTGAGGTGAAAACCTTTTTTAAAAAAGCTAATGAGTAAAGGTTAAGTTTTAAACCTCTACTATTTGCTATATTTCTATTTATTTATTATTAGGTGGTAAAGATAGTGGAGGGAGATTGCAGTTTGCTTCTCTTGCTATATTAAAAGTACCTCAAAGTAACCCTAGAAATTAGTGATGGGAAAGTTCGGTTTAAAATGTAAAATATACAAATTGGAATTTGGATTATTTAGTATCATTATACTGAAAGCTATAGTAAAATATCTATTGTCGCTATCTTCTTGCTCAAGTAAGCAAAATTCGTATATGCAATGTAATAAATGCAGCGATGATATGTAATCCAGGAATAGAAAGTTCTCTTGAGGAATGTAGAAAGTATATTGTAATCCAGGTTTAGTGACTTAGCGGAATGAAAGAAGAAAGCAGTCCATCGTGAGAGAAAGAAGCCGTGTGGAAGTGGAGAAGTAGTTATTCCCAGTTGACTATAAAAATCAAGACCTACCTCCGGAGATGAAATGATGAATGACTTTGAAACGTAATTCACCTATAAAGAGGATATGAGTCCAATGATAAAGAATTCCAGCACGTAAAAATTCACGTGTGATATGTCAAAATGATTTTCTTGTTTGCATCATTGTTTTGGACAAATATTTAAACAAAGTTATGCTGTTATATGGGGATGGTAATTTTTTAGAGTCTCTGGTCAATGCATGTAGATCGTTTCTTATCCATACAGAACAGAAGGATACAATAACATCTCTTGCAATACATGTTGGGAGAGAGCTTGGTTTAGGAATTTTGTAGACATTAGCTATCAAATTGTCTTTGGTATTAACTGAAATACTATTTTGGAAATATATTTATTTTAGTTGAGAAGGCTGTACTTATTCTGGGATTCCTCTAATTTTTAAATTATTTCTTCTTTTGAGATCCTCAAAATTAGCCAGACAACTTTTAAAAGGACAGGATATCCTTTTGCAATTGTTTCAGAGAGTCCGTGAAGGCGGTCTGGTCTTGAAAAGCGTCGGATGTCATAACTTTTGATTCTTTTGAAAATTTTCTTCAATTTTGAAAGAGTTTGGAGGTTTAACATGAGCATTGAAAAAACTTGAATCAGTACCCTTGCATATAAGGAAAATTGTTTAATCAGGAGCTTTTTTATAAAATTCTCTGAAGCTTTTACGTTGCTTCTTGAAGAATAATCAGGTGACTGTAGATTAATCTCAGAGTGCTCTCCTTCTTTCTCTTGATTCCTTATGCTGTTTTTGGGCCTAGTACTGTTAGGAGAATTTTACAGATGTTTTCCATAAATCTTTCAGAAAGAGAGTTGTCGGAGGCAAGTATACTATCAGCTATAGAAATGCAGTCCTTGTTTATTGTATTCCAAATGAAGGTATGATCTTGGGTTTCAGGAAAAAAAATGCTCCTGAATGTTGTTTCCCCTGTAGGATCTTTTCCTTTGATAATCAACTAAACGTTCAGATAAACTATTTTGTGTATTTTCCATATCAGAACTCTGCGTCGAGGTCTCTTCAAAAACATCAGAACATTCCGACACTTCCGAACTCTCTAAATGTGAATCAAGAGAAGAAACACTGGAGTTTTCACCATTGCGGAGGTTGTTTGCGGTGTGGTAGTCAATGTATTTAAAATTATCTTCCCAGAACGAATCTACTGAGCATGCGTTATCTGAACTATTTTTATCCCTCACAAAAGGAAGAACCTGTTACATGAATGGAATTTTCTGAATGTATGTTTTCAAGTTCTACGTATGAATTGGGTGAAGAACTAATTACTGAATAAGAGTCAAGAAAAATATTTAGAGTTGAGAGTCCTCAGTGGTTGATACCTTTTAATGGCTAACTGAAAAGATGGTAACAAATTGCAAGCTTTCGAGACTACTCAGGTCTCTTCATCAGGCAAAGACTAATACAACATATGAAGAATCACATATTTATACACAAAACAGCACAGAAAAAATGCAATATGTAAGACAAGTGACGTGAAGCAGAATAGTCATTATGGCAGAGGGATGAGCATAAATATTGGAACAGTTCATAGATAAGGAGTGTGAAAGTTTTATTACCCTCTGATTGGGGTCTGGTAATGTTTTGTGATGTTTTCACAGGGTATTTGGAGTAAATTCCTTAATTGATGTAATAGGCCATAAATCCATGTGATAGGTTCATTCCAGCATTAAGAGTGTCAAAGGTCACCATCAATTTGTATTCCCAAATTCTTCTTTGTCTCAGAGATGTGAAGTTGCTTCTCAGTACAAGTATTTTCATATCTGACATGCTATGATCAGGGGAGCAAAAATGTTTTGCCACAGGTAGATCCATTCTTTTGTCTCTTATTGTGTGGCGATGAGAATTCATCCTTGTTCTCAGTTTTTGCCCGGTCTCCCCCACATACAGACCCCCAGTTGGACATTTAGAGTCAATAAGAGTCAAGAATAGATTCTGGAAAAATTTCAGGATCTTCTAGATTGCTACTATTTTTGCTATGAGATCACTCCCCAACTGGAATACAATTTTTTAACAAGTATCTACTCAATTCCTTTAAATCCTTTATTAATGTTAGTCCTGAAATTTTCCCCTATGTGTGTAATGAGAAATTCTAGATCTGTAGGTAATCATTGTATATGATCTTCTATAGGGGAGTCATGGTATCCTCCTCAATAGAAGTAATTGTTTCCAATTGTAAGTGATTAATTGTTGACATAGCAGAGCCAAGGGAGTTCTTTTACTGTAGTTTATCGACATATCCATCCATAAATACTGAGCATACTTGGGATGATGAGGTAATATCTCCTTTATATTTGGAATTCATATTAAAAGGTTTAAGGGTAGTACAATCCTCTGTTATAGAGCAAGAGTCAGAGGCTGCAGTTTTAAAAGCTGCATGTTTGAGGGTGCTATTTAACTTTGACACATCAGCTATTTTATCTGAGGGATTCAAGCATAGCTTCCTCTGACAGCCTGGACCCTTAGGCATGTTCCCATGCTGAATTTTTGGGGTTATATTCAGAGATCTTGGGGTGGGACCAGCCTCTGATAGAGTGCGGGGTTGCAGACCATTTTGCTTCTCTGTCACAGGCATGGGAGGTATAACTTAGCTGTGACATGCCGGGAGTTTTGTCTAAGGGGTTCTTGAATAGCCTCACTTGATAGTCTTGGCCCCGAGGCTTGTTCCTCTGAATTTTTGGGGTGATAATCAGCTGTTTAGGGGTGGCACAAGTCCTTGAGAGAGAGGGATTGCAGACCGCCGTTCTTCTCTAACATAGGTCTGGATGCATGAGTCAGCAGTGACATTGCAGCCACTTTATTTAAATAGTTCTTGCATTGCCTCACCTGATAGCCAGGGCTGCGAAGCATGTTCCCCATGAATTTTGGGCTAGTGATGTATTGTTTAGGGTTAGCACAGTGCCCTGAAAGGGAGAGAGGCTGCAGACCGCCATGCTTCAGCGACGGAGGATTACTCACCGACCCTTTTGTTAGCTTCCTGGCTCCGCCTTTCTTCTTCTCCTCATCAGCTCATGAAGAGATTGTAGCGTCACCGATGGTCTTCCCTCCTGGATCCCAGCAGTCTGGAAGAGCCCTATAAGGCTTCCCAGACACCGGAGCAGAAGGGGTCTTCTCTATAGAATCCTGCCGCGATCTCCCGATGCCGTCTCTCCTCCCCGGCAGCTGGTGAACAGTCAATAATAAAATTAAAAGTCCTCCATTTTGAGTCTCGATGGTCCAGGGAAGCCCCAGAGGACTCCCCCAGCAGCAGTGTAGAGAAGATTCCCCTACATAGTCCCGCAGCAGAATCACACTCATCTCCTCCTCCAACACTGTCACGCTCATCTCCTCCTCCGGCATTGTCCCCGTCGCTGTCTCCCAGCACATCTTCTCCTCTCCATCAGCTAATGGGGAGAGTGTAGCAAGCTTGCTAATCCTCCCTCCCGGTATCCGATGGGCTAGCAAAGCCCCAAGGAGCTTTGCAGCCGCCGGAGCAGAGGGGAGTCCCGCTCTCGAGTCCGGTGCACACAACTGTTTCTGTGGCTGTGAAACTATGCATTCCCTTTTACAGACATCCCCTGGATAAAAGTATTCCTGGTTTCCAATCTTCTTTACTCCGGAGGTAGAGGGACTGCCGTAGCCATTCCTCTTAGTGCCTGCTTGCCTCCCCATATTTGCCGATGTCACCTCTGCAGCGAACAAATGAGCTGAATCACCGGCTCTCACCTGCTCCTTCCTTTATCCAAATAAAGTCTTTATCTTCATCAAATCCACTTGTTTCTTATTAAATATAATTCCTGGCATAGTCCAGAAGGTATTCCAGAACTTTTAGTCCAAATAAATCCACTTTTAAGTAGGCTCAAGTACTTTTTTTTTAGAGGAATCACAGGAGCTCCTGGCCTCTGCAAACCACGCCTCGCCCTTCTTGCCACATTCTGACTAGATGTGTCCGGCGTTGCTTAATTCATTGTAATTGAGTGAGGCCACTCATGTCTAATCATCATGTGACCACATGTATGCAAATTGCCGGAATGAGAGAATCTTGACAGCGTGCAGTGCTCACTCTGAGAATTCAGAAGTCTGCACTCACAAAGAATGAATAGACTCATCACAAACTTGGACAACCCCTTTAATGCTCCCAAAATAAATAAAATAAATAAAAATATGAGAATTAGTATCACAAAAACATTTACATCCAGGTACCTTATAAATTATGTTATCTCTGGAATCGTTTTCTTTCTTCATCTTGTCCAGACTCCATGATGACTTTTCTTATCCACAGCTTGACTCTTCAGACTTCTCCGATCTTGTGCAGCACATCCCCACATGATGCCCTTAAAGATATCAGTGCCATTATAATGCTCCTGAATAAAAATATCTGCCCTACACCGAGCTCTGAATAAATAATTGCCCCTCACTATATTCCCTGCACAAAATATGACCTGGCCCTCTTATAGTACATGCTCTCCACACTGCCCTCTCCTTTCCATACTGGGCCCCCTCTTCACACTGTATGACCCTACATGGCCTGGAGTACTGTCCCATTCTGACTGTGCACTTACACTGTTCCCTCATGCTACCTCCCCAAATTATGCAGTCTTTATTCTGTGCCCACTCACACTTTTTTCCCCCATATTGTCTCCTCGCACTATTCCCCTCAATAGTCTCCTCACACTCTTCTCCCTCTCTCCTCATACATTTACCCTCTCACTTTCCATACTGTCTCCTCACACATTCCCCCGATTCCCCACTGTGTCTGCACCCATCCCATCACCCTCGCTTCCCCATACTGTGTCCACATACATTTTCCCCTCACTCCTCATACTGTGTTCACATCCATACCTCCCACTCACCACACTGTCTGCACCCACCCGCACTCATCATATTTTGTTTGCACTCACCCCCATTCACCATTCTGTGTCCTGCCTATTCCCCCATACTGTGCCTGCACCCATCCCCCCATACATGCTTCCCATGTCACCCCTTCCTCCTCATATTATGTCTTCAAGTTTCTCCCACTCGCCATATTGTGCCTGCACTTTTCCCTTTCTTCCCCAAACTTGTGTCCTCAAATAATCCCCGTTACACGAAATCTCCCCCAAGCCCCATTACACTAAATACCCCATCACAGTAAATCTCCCCCACACACACAGTAAATACACCCCCAGCTCAGGCAGCGATCAGGACAGCGACACTGCGGGTAACGTCGCTTAGTAACCCGCAGTGTATGTTGGATCATAAAAGAGATATAGTTCAGCTCACCTCCCTGGGTTCACAGTCCATCCGAGCAAGGATATGTCACTGCCAGACGTTACAATGCATGAAGAAAAAGAGAAATCCAGCTCCGGAAATAGTATAAAAAATCATCCTTTTATTGAGGCAAATATTAAAATGCAAAATTCCAGCATGGCTGCCGTACTAGTCTCAGCGGTGAATGAATGAAAATACCGCTACATACAGTGACTGCCCACTGAAGTATGGACGCGCTTCGAGCACCAAGTGCTCTTAGAATCAGAATAGCCTTCAGCATCACACCAAGTGAAATATAACAAAGAAACACAGGTGAAATCGATTAAAGAAACAATTAAAATAATTAACACATGACACTAATAGTGAAGCATGAATTCTTTTCTAAGGTTTAAATCCGCGGGTGCAGGGGTATCCAGAAGATAAATCCATAGAGCATCTCGATCCCGAAGAACCTTTTCTCTGTCTCCGCCTCTGATTTTAACTTTAATCTGTTCTATTGCATAAATCTTCAGATATGAAACATCCCTGTTATGGGTAAAGATAAAATGTTTAGAAGCATTAGATACATTCCTAATAGTAGGATGCAGTATGTCATGGAGATGCTCTTGTGCCCTTTCTTTCAATCTACGTATGGTCGAACATACATATTTTACATTACATTTAGTGGATTAGATGTTTTTTCCACTATTAAAGACATTAATAAGTTTGTAAGAGATCTCACCATTAAGAAACACTTTTTTTTCAGAAGACAAGATGCATGATGAATTTTCTGATGTTTCTGTATGCACCGTATATACTCATGTATTCGCCGACCCGTGTATAAGCCGACCCCCCTAATTTTGCCACAAAAAACTGGGAAAACTTATTGACTCGCGTATAAGCCTAGGGTGAAAAATGATTATGCCCCCATATGATGCTCCACAGATTATGCCCCAATATGCTCCACAGATTATGCCCCCATATGCTCCAGATTATGCCCCCATATATTCCACAGATTATGCCCCCGTATGATCCACAGATTATGCCCCCATATGCTCCAGATTATGCCCCATATGTTCCACAGATTATGCCCCCATATGCTCCAGATTATGCCCCATATGTTCCACAGATTATGCCCCCATATGCTCCATATTATGCCCCCATATGTTCCACAGATTATGCCCCATATGCTCCATATTATGCCCCATATGTTCCACAGATTATGCCCCCATATGCTCCATATTATGCCCCCATATGCTCCAGATTATGCCCCATATGTTCCACAGTTTATGCCCCCATATGCTCCAGATTATGCCCCATATGTTCCACAGCTTATGCCCCATATGCTCCATATTATGCCCCCATATGCTCCAGATTATGCCCCATATGTTCCACAGCTTATGCCCCCATATGCTCCATATTATGCCCCCATATGCTCCAGATTATGCCCCATATGCTCCACAGCTTTTGCCCCCATATGCTCCATATTATGCCCCCATATGCTCCAGATTATGCCCACATATACTCCATATTATGCCCCCATATGCTCCATATTATGCCCCATATGCTGCACAATTATGCCCCATAGTATAGGCCTCATATGCTGCTGCTGCAAAAAAAAAAAAAATTACATACTCACCTCTCGTTGCTGGGGGCCAAGTGCCGGTGCCCTGAGCAGGCGGGGGGTGTCACCGCTCGCTCAGGACCCTGGCACCTGAGATATTTACCTGTCCCTCGGTCCACCACAGCGCACTGCTCCCTCGGTCTGACTCCTCTGTGTGTGAATGATCAGGCAGGGGGCAGGGCGCGCACTAACGACGTCATCGCGCCCTCTGCCTGATCATTCACACACAGAGGAGTTGGATGAGGGAGCAGTGCGTTGCGCTGGACCGAGGGACAGGTAAATATCGCTACACTCACCCCTCCGCCGCGCGTCCCTGCAGCCTCTCCTCTTCTCCCGGCGCTCTCCGCAGTGCTTCAGTCCTGCAGCGGTCACGTGCTACCGCTCATTAACCCCTTCATGACCCAGCCTATTTTGACCTAAATGACCTGGCCATTTTTTGCAATTCTGACCAGTGTCCCTTTATGAGGTAATAACTCAGGAACGCTTCAACGGATCATAGCGATTCTGAGATTGTTTTTTCATGACATATTGGGCTTCATGTTAGTGGTAAATTTAGGTTGATAATTTTTGTGTTTATTTGTGAAAAAAATGGAACTTTGGCCAAAATTTTGAAAATTTCGCAATTTTAAAATTTTGAATTTTTATTCTGTTAAACCAGAGAGTTATGTGACACAAAATAGTTAATAAATAACATTTCCCACATGTCTACTTTACATCAGCACAATTTTGGGAACAACATTTTTTTTGTTAGGAAGTTATAAGGGTTAAAAGTTGACCAGCGATTTCTCATTTTTACAGCAAAATTTACAAAACCATTTTTTTAGGGACCACCTCACATTTGAAGTCACTTTGATGGGTCTATATGGCAGAAAATACCCAAAAGTGACACCATTATAAAAACTGCACCCCTCAAACTACTCAAAACTACATTCAAGAAGATTATTAACCCTTCAGGTGCTTCACAGGAACCAAAGCAACGTGGAAGGAAAAAATGGACATTTTAATTTTTCCAACAAAATTTTTCTTTTAGCATCAATTTTTTCATTTTTGCATGGGCAATGTAACGCTGGTATTGTCTGTACTTTGTTTTCCAGCGTTACTCTGCATGTCTTTTGCATTAACCCTTTTGCTCCTTTCCCCCTAACCAGCTGGGATGCTGTTGTCTGTTGCCTTTGTGGATGCTGCTCAGTTCCCAGCTCTGCTGCGTGGCCGTACTTGCGTGAGTGTCTCCGCTGCGTTGCATGACCACCCGCATGTGCGGTCCCTGACCTGCTGCAGAAGCCATCCGTAGGTTCCAAAGTCCTCTGCAATGGTGCATGATTTACTACGTGTGTGGCAGCAGCTTCTGTCAGGCGCCTGGCCTGCTGTGAAGACCATCCGTAGGTTGCAAAGTTCTCTGCAATGGTGCATGATTTACTACGTGTGTGGCAGCAGCTCCTGTCAGGTGCCTGGCCTGCTGTGAAGACCATCCGTAGGTTGCAAAGTCCTCTGCAATGGTGCATGATTTACTACGTGTGTGGCAGCAGCCACTGTCAGTTGTTCCTCTGTAATGAGTTGTCTGGCTCTGCATAGGGGGCGCGGCCCACACCTGTCCTGCTTTTATGAGGATTGGGTGTGTACTAGAATTACTGCTCCAGCCTATCGCTGTGAAGCAGCTCATATATAAAGTTCCCCAGCCCTGAGGGGCGTTGCCAGAGCTTCGCATTGAATCCACATTGAATTCCTGAACCTAGCCGTATGTGGTTGTGTGTTCAGCTCCTGCTCTGAGTTTGATCAGCTCTGGAGAGCCGATTCCCCTTGTCCTGTCTTGTGTTTCTGCCTGGGGCTGAGTACCCAGATCGCCGTTCCTGGAGGCTGCATATCCAGGCCTGTTCCTGTTGTATCCTGTTTCCTGAATCCCTGATCCTGGATCTAACCCGGTACCTGAATGTCTGAACTGTGTCTTGTGTTTCCGCCTATGCTGGGGGCTGATTACCCAGATCGCCGTTCCTGGAGGCTGTATATCCAGGCCTGTTCCTGCTGTGTCTAATTACCTGAACCCCTGATCCTGGATCGCATCCTGTACCTAACTGTCTGAACTGTGTCCTCTGTTATGTTCCTGAAATCCTGCTGTGTCCTGAACCCTGTGCCAGTGACTGTGAATCCTTGCTATATAACCTGAGTTCATCTTGGAAGAAGGAGTCCGGTGTGTGCTGAGTTTCTGTTACTCTGTGCTCAGCTTCTGTGCAATTCCCGGCCAGCTCCCGTTGAGCCTGGCGGGGCTTGCATCAGACCGCTGGGGTTCCTTTTCAGGTTGCTGCCAGATGTCCGGATCCTATGCCTGATGACCATGGCCTGATGTCCGATGACCGACGACCACTTCCAGATGTCCGGATCCTATCCTCCCTGCCTGATGTCCGGAGCCTGCCGATCGTTGCCAGATGTCCGGAGCCTGCCGATCCCTGCCTGATGTCCGGAGCCTGCCGATCGGTGCCAGATGTCCGGAGTCCGATGCCTGTGTTCCAGTCCGTGTTCCTGACTCCCTGAGATCCAATCCGTGTTCCTGATGTTCCTGTCCGTGTTCCTGACTCTCTGAGATCCAATCCGTGTTCCTGATGTTCCTGTCCGTGTTCCTGACTCCCTGAGATCCAATCCGTGTTCCTGATGTCCTGTCCGTGTTCCTGTGTCCCTGAAATCCAGTCCGTGTTCCTGATGTTCCGATGTCCTGCCGGTTCCTCCTTGGTCTACCCTGTGATGACGTCTGTCCTGGGTCAGTGTCTGATGTTCTTCTGCTGAGCCTGTGCTACGCCTGAGGCCTGAGAGTGAGGCCATACTAGTATGCCTGTGCCAGATGACCCTGGACTTCATCAACCCGTGATCACCCCGCCATCATCTGAGGTCTGTCTGAGGTCGGTGTCTGATGTTCTCCTGCTGAGCCTGTGCTACGCCTGAGGCCTGAGAGAGAGGCCGCCCAAGTATGCCCGTGCCAGATAACCCTGGACTGCATCTACCCGTGATGTCCTCCAGCACTCGTCTATGATCCTGAGTCGTGTACCCTTCTCTGATGTGCGGAATCGGGAGCCCGGTCATATGTTCTGTTTATGTACTGTGTTTCTTTAAGTAAACTTTATGTTTCTTCTTACCTGAAGTTGTGCGGTGTTGTCTAGTCCTGCAGGTCGCCACCTTGCCCACATGCTCGGCTGCCACGGATCCCGGTCGCTGCCCTTCCCTAGTTCGGGCAGGCCCGGGTCTCCCTCCGTGATCCAGTGGGTCCACATTCTCATACCATCTGGGACACATGCCTCACGTCGTCGTGGACTGGCGGCGTGGGAGCATTGGCTAGTTAGGCAAGCTATGCCATGTCCCGACGCCCCGCGGCCGTGGGAAGCGTCACAGGCAACAGGATAAAATGGACCTTAAAATTTGTTGGGCAATTTCTCCTGAGTACACAGATACCTCATATGTGGTCATAAACCACTGTTTGGGCGCACGGCAGGGCTCAGAAGGGAAGGAGCGCCATTTGACTTTTTGAATGAAAAATATGCTGGAATATTTAGCGGTTGCCATGTCGCATTTGGAGAGTCCCTGTGTGCCTAAACATTGGAGCTCCCCCACAAGTGACCCCATTTTGGAAACGACCCCCCAAGGAACTTATCTAGATGCAGAGTGAGCACTTTGAACCCCCATGTGCTTCACAAATTGATCCGTAAAAAAAAGAAAGTACTTTTTTTTCACAAAAATTTTCTTTTAGCCTCAGTTTTTTCATTTTCACATGGGCAACAGTATAAAATGGATCCTAAAATTTGTTGGGCAATTTCTCCTGAGTACACCGATACCTCATATGTGGTCATAAACCACTGTTTGGGCGCACGGCAGGGCTCAGAAGGGAAGGAGCGCCATTTGACTTTTTGAATGGAAAATATGCTGGAATATTTAGCAGATGCCATGTCGCATTTGGAGAGTCCCTGTGTGCCTAAACATTGGAGCTCCCCCACAAGTGACCCCATTTTGGAAACTAGACCCCCCAAGGAACTTATCTAGATGCAGAGTGAGCACTTTGAACCCCCAAGTGCTTCACAAATTGATCCGTAAAAAAAAGAAAGTACTTTTTTTTTTCACAAAAATTTTCTTTTAGCCTCAGTTTTTTCATTTTCACATGGGCAACAGTATAAATTGGATCCTAAAATTTGTTGGGCAATTTCTCCTGAGTACACAGATACCTCATATGTGGTCATAAACCACTGTTTGGGCGCACGGCAGGGCTCAGAAGGGAAGGAGCGCCATTTGACTTTTTGAATGGAAAATTAGCTCCAGTCGTTAGCGGACACCATGTCATGTTTGGAGAGCCCCTGTATGCCTAAACTTTGGAGCTCCCCCACAAATGACCCCATTTTGGAAACTAGACCCCCTAAGAAACTTATGCAGATGCACAGTGAGCACTTTGAACCCCCAGGTGCTTCACAAAAGTTTATAACGCAGAGCCGTGAAAATAAAAAATCTTTTTTTTTTCTCAAAAAATGATTATTTAGCCCCCTATTTTTTATTTTCACAATGGTTACAGGAGAAATTGGACCCCAAAAGTTGTTGTCTAATTTGTCCTAAGTACGCTAGTACCTCACATGTGGGGGAGAACCACTGTTTGGGCACACGTCAGGGCTTGGAAGGGATGTAGTGACGCTTTGAAATGCCGACTTGATGGAATGGTCTGCGGGCGGGCAGAGCCCCTGATGTGCCTAAACAGTAGAAACCCCCCACAAGTGACCACATTTTGCAAACTAGACCCTGCAAGGAACTTAACTAGATGTGTGGTGAGCACCTTGAACCCCCACGTGCTTCACAGAAGTTTGTAATGCAGAGCCGTGAAAATAAAAAATCATTTTTTTCCTCAAAAACTGATTTTTTTAACCCGCAATTTTTTATTTTCACAAGGGTAACAGGAGAAATTGGACCACAAAAGTTGTTGTACAGTTTGTCCTGAGTACACTGGTACCCCATATGTGGGGGGGAACCACTGTTTTGGCGCATGGGAGAGCACAGAAGGGAAGGAGCGCCATTTTGGAATGCAGACTTGATGGAATGTTCTGTGGGCGTCATGTTGCGTTTGCAGAGCCCCTGATGTGCCTAAACAGTAGAAACCCCCCCACAAGTGACCCCATTTTGGAAACTAGACCCCCCAAGGAGCTTATCTAGATGTGTAGTGAGCACTTTGAACCCCCAAAGGGCTACACAGAAGTTTATAACGCCGGGCCATGAAAATAAAAAAATCATATTTTTTCCACAAACATGATCTTTTAGTCCCCAATTTTTTTATTTTCCCAAGGGTAACAGGAGAAATTAGACCTAAAAAGTTGTTGTCCAATTTGTCCTGAGTACGCTGATATCCCATATGTGGGAGAAAACTACTGTATGGGCACACTTCGGGGCTCGGAAGGGAAGTAGTGACATTTTGAAATGCCGACTTGATGGAATGGTCTGCAGGCGTCATGTTACGTTTGCAGAGTCCCTGATGTGCCTAAACAGTATAAACTCCCCAGAAGTGACCCCATTTTGGAAACTAGACCCCGCAAGGAACTTATCTAGATGTGTGGTGAGCACTTTGAACCCCCAAATTCTTCTCAGAAGTATATAACGCAGAGCCGTGAAAATAAAAAATCATTTTTTTTTCCACAAAAATAACTTTTTTAGTCCCCAATTTTTTTTCCCAACAGTAACAGGAGAAATTAGAACCCCAAAGTTGTTGTGCAATTTTTCCCGAGTACGCTGATACCCCATATGTGGGGGTAAATCACTGTTTGGGCACACGTCGGGGCTTGGAATAAAGGGAGCACTGTTTGACTTTTTGAACGCAAAATTTGCAGGAATCAGTGGTGGCGCCATGTCGCGTATGGAGACCCCCTGATGTACCTAAATAGTGGAAACCCCTCAATTCTAACTCCAACCCTAACCCCAACACACTCCTAACCCCAACCCTAACCCCTACACACCCCTAACCCTAATACAAACCCTAACCATAACCCTAACCCCAACACACCCCTAACCCTAATCCCAACTCTAACCATAAACCTAACCACAAGCCTAACCCTAATCCCAACCCTAACCCCAAAACACCCCTAACGCTTATCCTAACTCTAACCCTAACCACAAACCTAACCCTAATCCCAACCCTAACCCTAATTCCAACCCTAACCCTAATTCCAACCCTTACCCTAGTTCTAACCCTAACCCTAGTTCTAACCCTAAGGCTGGGTTCATATTGCGTTTTACCAGCCCGTTCAACACGTAGCGTTGACGGGCTGGTAACGGTATAGCATAACTCGATCGCGTTATGCTATACCCGCTAGTGCAGAGGAATCAGCGATGATTCATCTGTGCTAGCGGTGACGGAGCACAGACGCTGCAGCCTGCGTCCAAGGCTCCGTCACTGAATGATGACACGTCGCGAACGCATGCCGCTTCATGGCATGCGTTGCGATGCGCACACAAATGGGGTGAATGGCAGCGTTAACGGACTGCGTTACACCACGTTATACCGCTGTGAAACGCAGTCCATCTAACGGACTGCCATAATGCAATATGAACCCAGCCTGACCCTAAGGCCCCGTGCACACGTTGCGGATTCACTTGCGGATTTTTCTAAAATCCGCAGGTAAAACGACCTGCCTTTTACCTGCGTATTTAGCGCGGATTTGCTGCGGTTTTTCTCTGCGGTTTTACGCCTATAATGGAATAGGTGTAAAATCGCCGCGGAATCCGCACAAAGAATTGACATGCTGCGGATTTAAAACCGCAGCAAATCTGCGCTGAAAAATCTGCAGCATGTGCACAGCGGTTTTTTTTTACCATTTATTTGCATTGTACTGTACATGGTTTCTGGATCTGCTATGGATCCGCAGCGCCAAATCCGCTGCAGATCCGCAGCGAAATCATCTGCGGATCAGCAGCGAAATCCGCTGCGGATCAGCAGCGAAATCAGCAGCGAATCAGCAGCGAAATCAGCAGCGGAACAGCAGCGAAATCAGATGCGGATCAGCAGCGAAATCAGATGCGGATCAGCAGCGAAATCAGCTGCGGATCAGCAGCGAAATCCGCTGCGGATCAGCAGCGAAATCCGCTGCGGATCAGCAGCGAAATCAGCAACGTGTGCACAGGGCCTAATTGGAAAAAAAAAAAATTCTTTATTACTTGTCCCTACCTATGACAGGGTGGGTTCACTTACTTTTTTTTATTTTGATCACTGTGACAGTTTATCACAGTGATCAAAATAAAATTTTTGACTCTGCAGGCGCACTGCGCATGCGACGGCCGGCGAGCGTACTGCGCATGCGCCCGCCATTTTCCAAGATGGCGGCGCCCATGAAGAATCCCGGGCAGCCGCCGGGAAGGATCCAGGGACATCGGTGGACCGGGAGAGGTGAGTATGGGTGTCGGAAGGTGAGGGGGGGTTATCGGAAGGTGGGGCAGCGGAGGCCAGGACGAGGGGAGCTTTTAGTGACGGCGGTGACCGACCGCTGCCATCTTTCGGTGGCGGCGGCCGATCGCCGCCGTGAATCCGTGTGGGGGGGGTCAGGGCTCGGTGTCCAGCCATGGCAGATGCTATTGCAGCATCGGCCATGGCTGGATTGTAATATTTCACCAATTATATTGGTGAAATATTACAGATTGCTCTGATTGGCTGTTTCACTTTTAACAGCCAATCAGAGCGATCGTGGCCACGGGGGGGTTAAGCCAACCCCCCTGTGGTGAAGCACAAAGGGTCCTGTAACTGCGGGTCGGGTGACCTTTGAGTGACCCCGGTCTCCCGGCCCGCAGGAACGCGATCCTTTCATGACGCCACATAGGCGTCATGGGTCGGATTGGCACTGACTTTCATGACGCCTACGTGGTGTCACAGGTCGGGAAGGGGTTAAAGTCATGAATATGTGCATATTCATGACTTTAATGAGTGGTGCCATGTGACAGCTGCAGGAAGGAGCCGGAGATAGTGGGAGAAGCAGGGGGGCTGCAGAGACCGCGCCGGCGGAGGGGTGAGTATGATCCGACACCCCCGCTCCCCCTCCCCCGCCGACCCCGTATATGACCCGCGTATAAGCCGAGAGGGGGACTTTCAGCCCTAAAAAATGGGCTGAAAATCTCGGCTTATACATGGGTATATACGGTAATTAATTTTTGGGTAGAAGATTTTGTGAACAAACTTGTATCATGTCTCTCATTGATTTGGATCCCTCTTCCACATTATCAATTCCTTCTGATTCTTTTTTTCCATTTAGAACTAAGAATCCTAAATTCTATCCAGTCAAAACCAGGACTGATGACATGGAAAAATTTCAAGATTCTGTGGAGAGGGATATCAAAAGATTAATAAATGAGTCCTCTTCTAGGCCAGTTCGTTCTAATCTTTCCTTTTTGGAACGACAAGCTCTCAGATATTTTCAATCTAATTCTAAAATTGTTATTAAGATGTCTGAGAAAGATTTTGTTGTATATATAATGGAATGCACTAAATGTAATGTAAAATATGTAGGTTAGACCATACGTAGATTGAAAGAAAGGGCACAAGAGCATCTCCATGACATACTGCATCCTACTATTAGGAATGTATCTAATGCTTCTAAACATTTTATCTTTACCCTTAACAGGGATGTTTCATATCTGAAGATTTATGCAGTAGAACAGATTAAAGATAAAATCAGAGGCGGAGACAGAGAAAAGCTTCTTCGGGACCGAGAGGCTCTATGGATTTATCTTCTAGATACCCGTGCACCCGCGGGTTTAAACCTTAGAAAATTTCACTTGGTGTGATGCTGAAGGCTATTCTGATTCTTAGAGCACTTGGTGCTCGAAGCTCGTCCATACTTCAGTGGGCAGTCACTGTATGTAGCGGTATTTTCATTAATTCACCGCTGAGACTAGTACGGCAGCCATGCTTGTGTGTCGACCCGCCACCACAATTGTGGATTACCAGGGCAATGGGGTACTCAGAGCCGAGCCCATGGAAGTCTATGGGGGTTTTGTCACAGGTAGCTGTGGCTCGGTCTGTGGCCCGGGCGGTCTGGCGTAGGTTGGGGATATATTTACAGGGGATAGGTTTTTATACAGTTCGTGACGCCACCTGTAGTATTCTGGTAATTTGTACCAGCGCTGCTATAGATCTCTGAGGGGATGGTGATGCAGCTAGATGTCGGGTCCCCTACAGGTGGGACTCTTCCCTCAGGTCGGTAGTTAGGTAGGGATTGTGCAGGCATGCAATAATAACTCAGTCTCACACGGTCAGTGTCTTTCCATACCTTTACTTGCAAGATGATAAGGCAGGTCCCAGGGAGGCTGATGGGGTTGATGGAGGATGAGCTTTGAGGCAACAGCTAAGCAAGTTAGGGGCCTCCTTTACTGTCCAATGAAGATGAGTACGACCAGCCTGAAGCGTAGTCCCCTCTATGATTCCAGCCTTCCAAAGCTGTTCTGCCCAGTCAGATTTGTGGTGAAGCCTTCCTGCGAGGGAGCTGAATTCTTATCTTGTCGTGCACTGACTCAAAGTCTTCACTCCCCTGACCCCAGTTACGTACTGACTATAAGGGGCTTGTTTGCCGCGACCTAGGGTCCGGTAAATCTCTGGTTTTCTCTTCACTATGCTGTAGCTAATAGTGATCCTTCGGTCCCCAGTGACCGGTAGCAATGTGCAGGACTTCTTCAATCCGTAAGCACTATTCCAATAAACCACTGTGCCTTTCGCCTTGTCCTCGCTGGTAACATAAGCACTCACACTAGCCAAGGGTCGAGCAGTCACTTCTTTCTTTTCCTTCACTTCAAAGTTAGTTACAGATGCTCAGTTATCAATAGGCAGGAGCACGTCTCTGAACCTTATACCGTCCTTTAGACAGGATGCTGAAGACTTTCTGCACTAAACTTCTTCTTTCCTTCCAGTGTATGCTGATGAGGTACAGCTCTGACTAGGCTGAGGTGAATTAAACCACCTGTACTAGACTCCACTTTCCGAACTGATGATAGAGCAATCTGGACTGCTTCCTCCCTCCAGACGTCTTCTCTCTCTGAAGTCAGGAACTAAAACTCCAGACGTCTTCTCTGTCCGAAGACAGGAACTAGACTGACTAAATCACTCCAACACATACCACCTTGACCACTCCCTCAAGAGTAAACTCCACTACCCTAAGGGTGTGTCTAGTATATGTTGAGTGAATGAATATTTAGCATTAAACTGCTGTCTCGCCACACACTCTCCAGGGTACTGCGTGTGCCTAACACCAGGGCTACACATTCCCCCATGGTAAAAGACAGCACTCCCGGGCTGGAAAATACAAAAGAGACATTTTTGTTTATGCATGAAAACATTAAACAATTAACATTGGTTCGTCCCATTCGGGAGGTGAGGATATCTTGAACGTTGCAAACATTATAGAAATACAAAAGTATTAAATAGCATTCAATAAATATACAATATACTTGTGAAGGACCCGCACCAAACCTTCAACGTGGGTCCTGGGTGGGCTGCAGGACATCCAAATGCAGACCTCACTCAGTGCCACACCACACGGGTTTTTGTATTCAGAGGTAGTTGTGCTGGTTTATGTGTGACGCCAAATTGTGTCGACCCGCCACCACAATTGTGGATTACCAGGGCAATGGGGTACTCAGAGCCGAGCCCATGGAAGTCTATGGGGGTTTTGTCACAGGTAGCTGTGGCTCGGTCTGTGGCCCGGGCGGTCTGGCGTATGTTGGGGATATATTTACAGGGGATAGGTTTTTATACAGTTCGTGACGCCACCTGTAGTATTCTGGTAATTTGTACCAGCGCTGCTATAGATCTCTGAGGGGATGGTGATGCAACTAGATGTCAGGTCCCCTACAGGTGGGACTCTTCCCTCAGGTCGGTAGTTAGGTAGGGATTGTGCAGGCATGCAATAATAACTCAGTCTCACACGGTCAGTGTCTTTCCATACCTTTACTTGCAAGATGATAAGGCAGGTCCCAGGGAGGCTGATGGGGTTGATGGAGGATGAGCTTTGAGGCAACAGCTAAGCAAGTTAGGGGCCTCCTTTACTGTCCAATGAAGATGAGTACGACCAGCCTGAAGCGTAGTCCCCTCTATGATTCCAGCCTTCCAAAGCTGTTCTGCCCAGTCAGATTTGTGGTGAAGCCTTCCTGCGAGGGAGCTGAATTCTTATCTTGTCGTGCACTGACTCAAAGTCTTCACTCCCCCTGACCCCAGTTACGTACTGACTATAAGGGGCTTGTTTGCCGCGACCTAGGGTCCGGTAAATCTCTGGTTTTCTCTTCACTATGCTGTAGCTAATAGTGATCCTTCGGTCCCCAGTGACCGTAGCAATGTGCAGGACTTCTTCAATCCGTAAGCACTATTCCAATAAACCACTGTGCCTTTCGCCTTGTCCTCGCTGGTAACATAAGCACTCACACTAGCCAAGGGTCGAGCAGTCACTTCTTTCTTTTCCTTCACTTCAAAGTTAGTTACAGATGCTCAGTTATCAATAGGCAGGAGCACGTCTCTGAACCTTATACCGTCCTTTAGACAGGATGCTGAAGACTTTCTGCACTAAACTTCTTCTTTCCTTCCAGTGTATGCTGATGAGGTACAGCTCTGACTAGGCTGAGGTGAATTAAACCACCTGTACTAGACTCCACTTTCCGAACTGATGATAGAGCAATCTGGACTGCTTCCTCCCTCCAGACGTCTTCTCTCTCTGAAGTCAGGAACTAAAACTCCAGACGTCTTCTCTGTCCGAAGACAGGAACTAGACTGACTAAATCACTCCAACACATACCACCTTGACCACTCCCTCAAGAGTAAACTCCACTACCCTAAGGGTGTGTCTAGTATATGTTGAGTGAATGAATATTTAGCATTAAACTGCTGTCTCGCCACACACTCTCCAGGGTACTGCGTGTGCCTAACACCAGGGCTACACACTTGAATTTTGCATTTTAATATTTGCCTCAATAAAAGGATGATTTTTTATACTATTTACGGAGCTGGATTTCTCTTTTTCTTAGTGTACGTTGGATACCAGCCCGCTGATGCAGGGAGCTGGTAACCAAGGTACACATCGGGTTTCCAGGCGCTGCGTGGTGCCTGGAAACCCGATGTGTACCTTGGTTACCAGCTCCCTTGCAGCAGCGCACTGGTATCCAACGTACACATCGGGTTTCCAGGCAACCCGATGTGTACCTTGGTTACCAACTGATCGCTGGTCTCCTGCCTGCCACACGCAGCGATGCGTGCTGGCCAGCGGGAGACCAGCGATAAAAAAAAAAGTCCATGCATTTCTGACACGACCAGCTATTCACAGCAGGGCCTGATCGCTGGTACGTGTCAGACATGGCGAGATAGCTGCTGAGATTGCTGTTGCGTCACAAAACTTGTGACTCAGCAGCGATCTCGCTATGTGAGACGGGGCACTAACTCTCTGAAATGCGCAAGAACAATTGCTCACTTGGAGCCAGCTGTCAGCTTGAAAGCCTCCCTCACAGGGGGTGATGTCATGACTGGAAGCATGAAGGGATTCTCTTAGCAGGTAACACTTGCACACAACACCTTTCCTGACTCCAGGCCAGAAAGGGGAGCTCTAATCCAGGTTTCAGGGGAACTTCCCTATAAGTTCTGGTCTGGAGGTAGGGTTGTCAGAGAGTGTGAGACAGTGGAGGAAGAGGAAGCAAGTGAGCAGAACCTGGAAGTGGAGCTGCAGCTAAGCTCACCCAGGCCTGAGCACAACAGACCGGACACCGGACTCCGTGGTTGTGTGGGAACTGCATGCCCAGCAACTGAATCTGGAGCACAGGAGATTGCAGGTCTCCTGCTCACATCTGACACCCGAAGGCACAGCAGCAAACTAGAGTCTAGAGTCACTACAAGGGAGTGACATCAGAGAAAAGGTTTGAGCAGCCTGCCATATGTGTAGTGTTCCACTTAAAGGACAGACAGAGAGGGCTTGAACAGAGCATATAGCAGCAAGTACCTCAGAGAACAGCGCAGTTGGGAGGCTTCCAACCCCACCTGGCTAGAGGGATTCCAAACTGCTTCCTGGCTACCCAGATCTCCAATACCACCTGCATCTGTGCTCCGGACTGTACCTACAATTAAAAGGTAAAGAAACTACAGCCCTTGTGTCCTCCAATCATTCCTGCATCCCAAAGTCTACAACCCCTCATAGACTGTCCCGGTAGCCCTGGGGCCCTGCTCCACATGTGGGGAACAGAACCATCTCAGCTGCACTACCACCGGCCCCAGCGGTCCCTCTAAGCAGCGTCGGCCATCTATAGCCGAATACCACAGGTGGCGTCACGAACAACCCCCTTCAAACATTCTCTCATCCCTATTAATTGAGCGCCCAGGGCCATAGACTGGGTCACTGCAGCTATGACCAACCCTTTAAGAGTCGTCAGACCCGGACCGAGTACCCCACGGCACTAGCGGGTGTCGCATATTAACGTATTGATGGTGGTTCAGTTGATTTACTCATATAGTAATAGTGGTTCTGGTGATTTATTCATGTACTGATGGGGTAACTTGTGATGTACTTCTGTATCAATGGCACTTCTGATGAGGTATTCATGTACTGATGGTGGTTCTGGTGATGTATTTCTGAATATATGGAGGTTGTTATGCTGTGCTTCTGTACTGATGATTGTTCTGGTGATGGGTTTCTGTACTGATGGGGGTTCTAGTGGTATAATTCTGTGTTCATGGGGGTTGTGATGCTTTTTTTCAGTACTGTTAGTTCTGGAGATGTATTGTGCTGTTATAGGTTCTGATCCTGTACATAGGTAACAATCCATAGCTTGTAAGATTATGTGGCTATGTTAATAAAGTGTTGCACCAGCTGAGAAGTTAAGGATTACTGTGGTTTTATTTCTGTTATGAGCATTAAAGGGGTTGTCCAAGTTTATGATGAAAGTCTACAGTCTCTCTATGTGACTGCAGATTTCTGAATTTTCATAGCATAGGCACGGCACACGGTCAGGATTCTCTGGTGCCTGCGGTATGTGTGGGAGTCATAAAGCCACAATTTTGCAATTTGGATATATGCAGTCATGTGCCAATTAGACATGCGCTGCTTCGTTCAATACAAGTGAATTGAGCAAGGCCGACTTGTCTAGTCGTTGTTTGCACTTACATGACTATCCACGCTTGCTGTCGGCATGGGAGAATCCTGAAAGTGCAGTACGTGCAGTGTGAGAATTCAGAAGTCTGTAGTCACATATAGTTCAACTTACTCGGCGGTACACAAAGGTAGAAAAACAGGAACACTGTCTCTTTAAATCTTCGGATGGTTTATATATGACGGCATAAACCAACAAGAAGGGGAAAGTAAACACAGCCATTCGGGCAAAAAAAAAAGAAAATAAAAAAACAAAAAAAAAATGCTGTAACACAGTTTATTATTATTTATTATTATTTATATAGCACCATTGATTTCATGGTGCTGTACATGCGAATGTTTACGAGTAGCAGCCCGCTGTGGAGCAACACAGGTTCAGTCTTTCCTCCTTAGGACACAAACCACTGGAGGTCCTCCCTCCAGTCTTGCTGAACAAAGGTTGGCTCTGGAGCCCTGCTATTTAAGCCCCAGACCACACCCTGGTGTGGAGATAAGGTGGACATCCTCCCACCCGCTCTATGGATGTGCACATAAAGCCCAGCCAATTATGTAAATTAGCTCATGGCACTTAGAGTGCTGGTGGAAAATACTCTGGGTTTTGTGGTGTTGTTGTGCAGATGAAGGGAACTCCAGAAGGCCACACAGAGATGCTGGATGGTAGGTTTAAACAGCCATACTTTATTTCCGTTCGTCTCTCCTGCTCCCCTTACCCAGGACTTCCTGCTCCTGCCTTGTCTCCTCCTCCCCATTACATCATTGTTACTAGGCAGAAACTGAAACCAGGATAACAGCAAACCAATCACAGATATAGTAACAACATCACAGGTTTCACATCACTGACGCCATTAAGTGCAGTGACACATATCTCCCCTCCAGTACTTTACCAGTTACTTTGTCACAATAATCACAGAGTCACATACAAGTCTATTTTAGGTCTTGCAATCTGTACATTAACCAGGAAGCTAACAATGCCAGACATAAAATAAGCTAACACATAGTACTATGTATCAGGGTAAATTTGTACTACATTTATAGTCTATTGGTTCAAATATGAATTCCATTGTGTAGTCTATTGTCAGATTATCTGGTTGGGTATATGGCATTGTTCATCCTGAACTTAGAAATTGAGCTCTCACCTTTGAATAGGCAGTGAGGGGGAAGTGGCTGACCGACAGAACTGTAAGGATATGTGTGTACATTGAGTATTCGCTTGCAGAAATTTCTGCAAGGTTTCTCCATCTCTTGGCAGGAAAAACGTTGTAGTAAAAACATGTGTTTTTGCCACGTTTTTGTATGCGTTTTTGCATGCATTTTTTGGACAGCAATGAAGGCTTTTTTTAAGCTAAAGATATTTAAAAAAAAAAGTTTTGTGATGTCATTTCTTGGTTCAACACCACAGTTTTCATGCTGATGCAGTGGCATCAGAGTAATGGAATAAGGGCTTGGTGTCAGCAGCTATCATTGACACCTAGCTCTAAGCTTAGTAATAGAAAAAGTTATCAGCCCAACACCCATTACTAAGCCAATAAGTAAACACAAACACACATACACACACATTGTCACCAGTCTATTTAGGAGTATTAACAGAATAAACCTACATAGGCTGTAACCAGACAGCAACTGTTAATATTAAAGAAAATGGGAAAAAATTGTGTAGGCTCCCGCATAATTTTAATAACCAGCAGAGGGAAAGCTGATGGCTGAGGGCTGATGTTAATATTCTGGGAAGGAGCCAATAGCCATTAAAGGTTCCCAGGCTATTAATATCAGCTCACAGCTGTTTGCTTAGCATTTACTGGCTAATTTACAGGGGGAATCCAGAAAAAAATTAACATAGAGTCCCCCTATAAAATCTAACCCGCAAAGGCTAGGCAGACAGCTGAGGGCTGACATTAATAGCCTAGGAAAGGGCCATGCACATTGGCCCCTCCCAGACTAAAAACATCATCTTTCAGCCATCCCAGAAAAGGCACATCTTAGAGATGGCACTTAGTCTCACTCTTCCCACTTGCCCTGTAGCGGTGGCAAGTGGGGTTCATATTTGTGGGGTTGATGTCACCTTTGTATTGTCGGGTGACATCAAGCCCGAGGTCAGTAATGGAGAGGCATCTATAAGACACCTATCCATTAGTAACCCCATAGTGATATTGTATAAAAGCACACACACCCAGAGTAAAGTCTTTTATTTTAAATAATGACACAGACTCCTTTAATGAATCTTAATGAAACCATGCTCACCAAACGCCTAATCCACCGATGCCAACATCTCCTGCAACAAAAGTAAAATAATAAACCACAATATTTCTCACCTGTCCGCAGAGAAGGTAATCCAATCCTGATCACTTTGAGAGCAGTCACATCAGTGATACGACTGCTCTCAAAGACAGACGACGATACATTGACAGGAGGTAATCGTTCCTGCAGTGTATCACTGAGCTGCAGTGAGAGAGTTCACCGGAGTTCATGGGCTCATCCGCTCCGGTGATCTTCCTTATGGCACCACTGGTGCATGAGAAAGTTCTCACACAGCGGTGCCATAAGTGAGAACACCGGAACTGATCAACTCTGGTGAACTGTCTCATGGCAGTTCAATGATACAATGCGGGAGCAATTACATCCTGTGAGTGTATCGCCGGCAGCCGGGTACAGCGGTCACATCTCCCAATGTGACTGTTCTACACGTGAGATCGCCGTGGGACATTCAGGATTACGTGGACTACGGTGGACAGGTGAGTATATGTTGGTTTATTATTTTACATGATTTCTAGGAGACGAGGGCATCGGGGATTTGGTGTTAGGTGAGTATAATGTTATATTTATTTTTATTTGAGTATGTATGCAATTTTACTTTTTTTTTTTGTTTTAACTGTGAGCAGGCATCTGCAGATGAGACTACCTCTCCCATCAGCGGCACCTGCTGTCACTGTGATTACTGACAGCCAGCATCAGACTGGAGCACCTTGGGCCCACCAGAGAAAATCATTCTTGGGACCACCATGTAGCTACATAGAAAAAAAATACAAAACCACCAATTGTGCTGTAAAACGCACTAATATCAGGGTATAAATATAAGGTAGTACACATCTTAATTATGTAGCAGGAGTTGGGGTAGCCCCCCTCATAGAATATAATGTAGCCTCCCTCATAGAATATAATGCATCCAGCCTCATATAGTATAATGAAGCCCCCCACAGAATATAATGTAGCCCATCAGAGTATAATGCAACACCCTCATAAGATATAATGCAGCCCCCTCTCATATAGTATAATGTAGCCCAACTACAGAATATTATCCAGCCCCTCCTCATAGGGTGTAATGCAGCCCCCCTCATAGGGTATAATGCAGCCCCCCTGTCACGCGGTCTTATGATATGTGTACGATGTCAGTAAACTATTCTTAAAAGAACAACACTCTATACAACATATAGATTAGCAACATCAGCATGAAAATATAGAATAGATTTACCTGACACGATATCCGTTGAACTCAGGGTTAATCTTGAGGACTTGATACACTGTCACAGGAAAGAGGAGGACCGGGGTCTAACCTGACCCTAAACTGGGGTCCTAACTAATCCCTCACCTTGGAGGTACTGATAATGGTTCAGAGGTCCAAGTCTCCAGCCTAACCCTGTCTCCTATCAGTCCCTGAACCCTGTAATCAGTCCTAAGAAGGATTCTGATTACCACCAAAGGGATATGGGCTGATCTCTGCTAAATACACAGATTAGACAAATAAGACAGACTGGAGAAAACACAGACTTGCATACACACTCAAACACAGAAGGAACATAAATGATCTGGGATATTAAACTCTAAGCAAGGTGAGCTTAAAACAACTAAGGAGCTCTTTAACTTAAGGCTATACAGATACAATCCTATCTGTGGTCTGCATGAAGAATTTCACTGGCAACTCCCAACACAGACAACCAGAGATTTAAAGGAAACCAATCAACAAATAATTAATTGCAGCCGGAAGAAACTGCACCCAGTCCCAGAACTGAGCACAGACAGAATTAACTCCCTAACTGCCAAACACAAAGAAACAGCAACTCAGCTGTGAGAAGTCAGAATGTGCAACCGCGACGATCTTCGTGGCGATGCACACATGACACCCCCTCATAGAGCATAATGCACCCCCCTCATAAGGTGCAGTCACAGCTGCGGGGTCATGCTGACATCTGACAGCATGATCCCACAGCGCTCTGACCGACGATCTTACCGCGGTAGCGTTACCACCGATAAGGACTACCGCACCAGTGTTTCCCATGCTGTCACACAGATGACAGCGTGTAAAATATCATAGAAAGCCAGTAAAATGCAAAACAAAAATTCAGCAAATCTGCAAACATTTTTATACCTGCATTTTTGCTGCAGATTTGACGGACTCAATTGAAGTCAATGGGTGCAGAAACACAAAAAGAATTAATATGCTGCAGAAAAAAAAAACGCACTGCAAATACTTAAGGAAATTTACTGATCATGTGCACAACACTTCAGGATTGTCATTAAATTAGCTTGCATAATTATTCCATAGCGTTTTTGCCCATTTCCGCACGGAGAAAACTACAGTGTGCAGGTGCCAGGGATCTTTGACCTTTCCCGGCACCTGCTCACTGTATACTTTGCTCTGTCCTCAACAGGAGCACGATGCTGAGCAGGCTGTGGATGGTGCAGGACGCATCATCCACACTAAGGAAGCAGAGCGGCATAGCAAGAAGATGGGAGGCGCTGGACCAGAAGAGCAACACATTTCGGACCGGACCGCCCTGCAGGTGAGTATAATAAATGTTATTTTTCTTTGCTTACAGGTTGGATTGGAGGCAGATATACAGTATTATAGAATGCTGTATATCAGCCCTGAAAGGTGATGGACATAACTTATATCGGCCAAAACTGTGACAGGTTCCCTTTAAAAGGTCAATAGTGACTTGTAGGATCGCGGTTTCCAGCAGGTGGCGCTTTAGAGTTCTAGCCCTCTTCCTCTGTGAAGAAGCAATTGCATATAGTCTTTTGATAGTCCGTCCTAGGAATTTCATGTAGAAATTATGTAGATTTCACCCCCTTTATCGAAATATTGCAGACTTTGCCATGGATGCATATCAACCTGAGTGTGATATGGTCTGAAAAGGGACTCTTCCTTGATATCTTAATATTGTCTAGCATCTAATCGGCCTGAACTCGTCCACACTATTCTATGCATATATCAGTGAAAATATTAGTTTTTCAAGTTATCCACTTACAGCAAGTAGGTATAGTGGATAGTGAGTTGTAGAATTACATTTAGCCCTGTTAAACTACTTGTGGATTTAAAAGGAATGGGAACTTCGTGACAGATTCACTTTCATTTTTTTTCCACCAAAATCAAAACACACTGTAACCTGATGAAAAAAAAAGCTTTTAGCTATTATGGAATTTAGAAAGTACCAATGCCATAGAAATCTGGAGACACAGATCCGGTAGGCAGAATGCAATTACAGTGACATCTAGTGGAAATATTGTGAAAGTACCTAACAGTAACATTTTCAGCAACATGGTAAGGGTTTATTTTCACATCAGTGTTTGTATGCCAAAGTCAGGAGTGGATCTAACAACAAAAGACTAATGGAGAGATTGACACCTGTTCTGCGTTTTGGAGACACTCCTGGTTTTGACACACAAATACTGATATGTTGAGGCCTTACATTGCCTCATGGTATATAAAGGGTTATTCTCTTCTCTGCCTTTCATGGTATAGATAGACAGGTCCTGACTCCTGACTACCAGAGATGGGGTTATAAAAACTACTGAGCGCAGCTATGCTATACCATTTGCTCAACTCCCATAAAAATTAATGGTGTTATACTCAGAAGTTGCACCAGCAGCATAGCTCACATTCCCCCATTGTTTCTGTAACTCTCATTCATTTCTGGGAGTTATACAAACAGCAGAGCGCACCAAACATCTTGGCCATGAAAATCAGGTAATGAAACAATCCTTTATTGGTTTATTTCCAAAATAGCAAGTCATTCCTGATCAATGGGATAATGAATAATTAAAGACCATTACTAAATGGAGCAGGGGTGAGCATGCTTAGACTTAGCTCCACTCAGTGTGGAAGGGTCTGGCAGACAAGTGAGCTGAGATCAAGCATGAACGCCTCTACTCCATTCAGGTCTGGTCTTTGCAGAATACCATGCTCATCATTTTCACAATCTCCAGCATTCCCACTTATAAGCAATCCCATGGATAGGGGATAACTTGCTATTTTGGAAATAAACCTTTAAAAGGGTTTTCATATCATCATAGATGGTTAAACAACTACAGTCACAATCCATAGAATAAGGCTCATATGCATCATTCAGAACAACACCAATAATAAAGGAAATGCAACTCCCCCCCAAAAAAAAAAATCACTTTATTTTAATATAAAAAGTGAAATAACATAAGTAACATACAAGCAGTTTTTTCATATGAGGTTTTCAATTGGAGAGGCTGATGGACAGGTCTGGTCACATGCTTCTCCACCAGCATTGCACGGAGGTCAGTTTTTCCCGATCCACTCCCATCTGATCCATGATCACATGACCATTCCATTCTTCGGTATGGGGCTCGGTCCGGCCTACTTCGACCGCATATGTCCAGGATGACTGTTGATCTGGGCGCAGTTCAAACACTACCTTGTTAGGCACCTTCCCTGCCGACACGAACAGTTCAGCCAGAATGGTCCCAGCAGGAATTGTAACAGCCTCATCTAAAACATTGATGCATCAGACTGGCACCTGTCCATTCTTCACAATGACCAGAGACCAAGCCACGTGCGCCTTGGCAAGTGTAGGAAGATAGACCTGACCTGTGAAGCCTCTCTCGTGCCGGTCCCGGAACCATCGGGGGGTGTCACTATTGTTGCCGGGGGGAAAGCATTCTGTCCTGGATGAACCTTTGCACTTGACTGAAGGGGGAGTGACACAGATAAAAGGAGCTGAGCGCGGGAAAAAGACAGACTCGGGGGAAGACAGGGTATGCGGCAGGAGACAGTTAATTCTCTCTCAGTGAGATGACGCCACAGCACTGGCCCACACTTCCATACTCTACCCCGCATCTCTGCTGACCATGAGAAACGTGACCGTGTGTCTTCACTTATGTTTGGGACCTCATTGTCCACGCGTGCCACTACGATGACTGGAGCGGGCACACGGCCTACTTCTGCCCTGACCGATCCTCCGGAGCCGGTTAACTTTCTTCATGCCTCCTCCATCAAACTCCGCCACACGTTGGCGGAACCAGAGACTGCTTCACGTCATGGATGCTACTTCGTCCCCGCAGGACCTCGCTCAGGAGAACTAGGACTCGCCGCTTCCATCAGGACATAGTGCATCAGTTTCCTTCAGGACCAAGCCAGAGACCTCACGAGCTTCTTGCAGCGCACCTGTGGAATAAAAAGCCTACACCGCCCTGAAAATATCAGACTGATCAGTTTACCAGTTGCTTAAACAATGGTTTTTCCCGTTTTCACAAATCTGCTTTATCACCAATACTCTCCCTGCATGGAGTATCCCCTGTAATAAACCCTTTAACCCTTGTTCTGCCTCCTGCATTCTTGTGCTTTCTACACAAACAAGGACTTCTCTGGAGCTGGCTCGAATAGTACTTCAATCCCATTCTGTATCTGTGCAGCCCGCAGCGGTAGCATTAATAGTTCCTCAGGACAATGGCCGTTTTGCGCAGGTGTGCTCTTTTACTGCTAGAATTTATGTTTGGTGAACATTCGCAGATCAAATTCACTCATCTCTAATCACAATACCAACATCATTAAACTGTGCTGCAGCATTCTTATAGCCTTAGCCAGCTTTATGTAGAGCAACAGGTTTTTTTTTTCCAGATCCTCAGAGTTCTTTGCCATGTTGAACTTCCAGTGACCAGTATGAGAGTGATAATGTGTCGACCCGCCACCACAATTGTGGGTTACCAGGGCAATGGGGTACTCAGAACCGAGCCCATGGAAGTCTATGGGATTTGTCACAGGTAGCTGTGGCTCGGTCTGTGGCCCTGGCGGTCTGGCGTAGGTTGGGGATATATTTACAGGGGATAGGTTTATATACAATTCGTGACGCCACCTGTAGTATTCTGGTAATTAGTACCAGCGCTGCTGTAGATCTCTGAGGGGATGGTGAGGCAGCTAGATGTCGGGTCCCCTACAGGTGGGACTCTTCCCTCAGGTCGGTAGTTAGGTAGGGATTGTGCAGGCATGCAATAATAACTCAGTCTCACACCGTCAGCGTCTTTCCATACCTTTACTTGTAAGATGTTCAAGCAGGTCCCAGGGAGGCTGATGGGGTTAATGGAGGATGAGCTTTGAGGCAACAGCTAAGCAAGTTAGGGGCCTCCTTTACTGTCCAATGAAGATGAGTACGACCAGCCTGAAGCGTAGTCCCCTCTATGATTCCAGCTTATCCAAAGCTGTGCTTCCCAGTCAGTTTAGTGTTAGGAGCCTTTCTATGAGGGAGCTGAATTCTTATTTTGTCCTGCAGAGACTCAAAGTCTTCACTTCCCTGACCCCAGTTACGTACTGACTATAAGGGGGTGTTTGCCGCGACCTAGGGTCCGGTAAATCTCTGGTTTTCTCTTCACTATGCTTGTAGCTAATAGTGATCCTTCGGTCCCCAGTAACCGGTAGCAATGTGCAGGACTCTTCCAAGCCAAACGCACTTTTCCAATAATCTTCCTTCCACTTTGCCCTTCGATTTGCTCAACTCTTAATAGTTAGCTCAGTCTTTCTTCCAGTGGGGCACAGCTCTGACTAGACTAAGGTGAATTAGACCACCTGTACCAGCCTCCACTTTCTGAACTGCTGACAGACTTAAACTGGACACGTCTACTCTGTCTAAGGACAGGAAACTGACTGACTAGAAAATCACTCCCTTCCACACCCCTGCTGGGTGTGTCAGAAGTGTACATGATGTCATGAAGAGACCTTAACTGTTACCTCTCCACTCATCCTCCTGGTATTGTGTACCAGGGCTACACATTCCCCCATGGTAAACGACAGCACTCCCGGGCTGTAAAATATAAAGAGACAGTTTTGTTTATGCATGAAAACATTAAACAATTAACATTGGTTCGTCCCATCCGGGAGGTGAGGATATCTTGAACGTTGCAAACAATAAAGAAATACAAAAAGTATTAAATAGCATTCAATAAATATACAATATACTTGTGAAGGACCCGCACCAAACCTTCAACGTGGGTCCTGGGTGGGCTGCAGGACATCCAAATGCAGACCTCACTCAGTGCCACACCACACGGGTTTTTGGTTCAGAGGTAAGTCAAGGTTTCATGTGAAACCATTAAAAAGAAAGGCACAAAGTGCAACTATTTACAGGATACAGTTTTTGGGCTAGCTCAGTCCTCAGCCTCTGAGTCCATTGTTAAACGAAGACATAATAGGGAAAACACATTTATATATATAGACTTTTACAATGTTCACATGAATTCGTTATAATCACTGCTGATATCTAATGGGTAACTTCCCTTTGGTGGTTCTCTCTGATCTACGTGGTGTAGCTTCAGGTATATCAAGTTGCGATCTGTCTGCACTGCGTAACGGCAAACTATAGAACTGCCTTAATCTTTCTATGGATCTGGCAAGCGTACTGATGGCTGGGCGGTGTGAGTCAGCTTCACCAGGGGATCCCATAGTATGGGGCGCTGCTACAGATGATCCATCTTGAGGTTCCACAGGTTGAGGTGTTGCTGGGATGGGTAACTCCTGAGCGGGCTCAACTGGCACCACAGGCACAACTGGAGGTAAAACTTCCTCTTGTGGCTGATAAAACTGCAACACTGGAATTATCACAGCATCTCCCAGTCGGGGCCAATCCGCAGGAAAATCTCCCAGATCTGTGTGTAGGACCTCTTCCTTTCTTTCTCCTTGATTGAGGACAGGGTTCTTTTCACAACGCTTTAAGTGTTCTGGACACAATTTCAAATGATCTCTGGACACAGTGATTGTTGTTCTTCCTCCGTCTTTACTGACGACACAAACTTTTCTGTTGTCATATTTAGAATCTTGTATGACGTAGGGTTCTTGCTCCCACTGATTATCCAGTTTGTGCATCTTCCTTTTTCTTTTTAATACTACCTCTCCAGGCATCAAAGGCTTGGCAGGAGCATTTCGGTTGTAAACATCTTCCTGTTTCTCCCGTGCCTTATTAAGACTTTCCTCTACACAGATTTGTACTCTTCTGTATTGCTCTTGCCGATTGATGTCCCAGTTTTCAACAGCGTCGTCTGCCTCCGGTTCTACCACTCCAAGTTCTAAATCCATTGGTAGTTTTCCGGGCCTTGCTCTCATAAGATAAGCTGGAGTGCAGTTAGTTGAGCTTACAGGTATATGATTATACAAATCAACCAAATCAGGTAGTAAATCCGGCCATCGATTCCTGTCTTCCAACGGTATGGATCTCAACAAGTCAAGGACAATATGGTTCATCTTTTCACAGAGACCGTTGGTTTGAGGGTGGTATGGTGTTGTTCTTATTTTCTTGCACCCGTACATGTGACAGAATTCCTTGAATAAATCGGCTTCAAAAGCAGGTCCCTGATCGGTTAAGACTTGCTCCGGATACCCATGCGGTCTGCAGAAACTTGCTTGAAAGGTCTTCGCTGCCGTCACCGCGGTCTGGTCCTTAACTGGAACAACTACCAGAAATCTGGAGTAATGGTCCACCATGGTCAAGGCGTATGAGTATCCAGATCTACTTGGCGACAATTTGACGTGGTCCAGGGCCACAATCTCCAGAGGACGAGTCGTCCGGATAGGTTGCAGGGGTGCCTTCTGACTACCGTAGTCCTTTCTTCTGAGACCACAGGGTCCACAGTTCCGACACCACCTTTCGATGGAGCTGCGCATCCCTACCCAGTAGAACCGGCATCTCAACAGGGTCTCCAGCTTTCTCCAGCCAAAGTGTCCTGCTTGATCGTGGTACGCTTCCAACACCATTGGGACGTCTGCCTTGGGGACCACTATTTGCCAGACCATTTCATGGGTTCTGGGGTTGACGTATCTCCTGCACAACTTCTCACGGTATAGGAACAACCTGCTTTTCTCGTTCCACAGGAGCTTGGCTGACATAGGTGCATCCTTTTCCAGAGAGGAGCCTTCCTGTCTTAACAACTCCTTGATGCGGCTGACCACTGGATCACTGTCCTGAGTCTCTTTCCAACTATGATGGGGTAAAGGATTTAATGTTGCACCATTCTGCTTTCTGTGGACTCGATGCTCGTGGACTACCCCATTTCGATGGAACGCAGGTAGCTCAATTTCTTCCAGGTCGTCCGATTCTTCTTCCGTATCAGAGTCATGCGGCATTCGGGACAACGCATCAGCATTAGCATTCTTTCGACCTGCCCGGTACTTGATAGTAAACTGGTAATTGGACAACCGGGCCATCCATCGCTGCTCCATGGCACCCAGCTTGGCGGTTTCCAGGTGCGTTAACGGGTTGTTGTCTGTGTACGCCGTGAACTTATTGGAGGCCAGATAGTGCTTAAATCTTTCAGTAATGGCCCAGACCAGCGCCAGAAACTCCAGCTTGAAGCTGCTATAATTTTCCGGATTCCTCTCCGTTGGCCTGAGTTTTCTGCTAGCATAAGCGATGACTTTTTCTTGGCCATTCTGCTTCTGACTGAGAACTGCTCCCAGCCCTTCATTACTGGCGTCGGTGTACAACAGGAACGGTTGGCTGTAATCAGGATAGGTTAAGATCTCATCACCTGTCAGGATCTCTTTCATCTTTTGGAATGCTTCAGCCTGTTCTTTACCCCAATTAAAGGGAGGGTTTCTGCTCTTTAAGGATTGTCCTACCAGGAGGTCCTGAAAAGGAGCTGCCTTCTTCGTGTAATCTTTCACGAATCTCCTGTAGTAACCCGTTAGTCCCAGAACTGTCGCACTTCCTTAAGGTTCTTCGGCTCCGGCCACTTCTGGATGGCAGTGACTTTCTCTGGGTCCGGCGCTACTCCTTCCGAACTGACGATGTGCCCCAAGTATTGTACCTTCTGTTTGAGTAGATGGCATTTTGAGGGTTTTAATTTCATCCCGTACCTGGACAGGGACTCGAATACTTCTGCCAGGTGCTTCAGATGGTCCTCATAAGTCTTGGAATACACGATGACGTCGTCTAGGTATAGCAGCACGGTTTCAAAATTGAGATGTCCCAGACAGTTTTCCATCACTCTCTGAAATGTTCCTGGGGCACTGCTGAGCCCAAACGGCATTCTGTCGAACTCACAGAGCCCCATTGGGGTGGTGAAAGCCGTTTTCTCACGATCCTCCTCAGCCACAGCCACTTGCCAGTAACCACTAGTCAGATCGAGGGTAGAAAAGTAGTTAGCCGTTTTCAGAGCAGCTAATGATTCCTCTATACGTGGTAACGGGTATGCATCCTTGTGTGTTATGCGGTTCACCTGCCTGTAATCCACACACATTCTCATACTACCATCTTTCTTTTTAACCAGAACTAGAGGGGCTGCCCAGGGGCTACAACTATCCCTTATCACCCCAGCTTTCTTCATATCATTCAACATTTCTTTAGCCTTCTGATAATGAGCTGGAGGTATGGGCCTATACCGCTCTTTGATGGGAGGATGACTGCCAGTAGGGATATGATGTTGTACTCCCTTAATTGTCCAAAATCAAGTGGATTTTTGCTAAACACTTGGGCGTACTCTTGCACCACCCGTAATACCCCTTGCTTCTGGTGAGCGGGAGTGGTGTCCGTCCCAACATGGAGTTGCTGACACCATTCCGCCACCTGGGTTGCTGGGTCATTGTCCTCCTCTATTTGACAGGAGTCTAAGGACTCAGCCGGGAGAATAGAATTATTATCAACAGCATGAAGTTTAGCAATGGTTGCATAACGGGGTAAATTTACCTCATCATCTCCCCAATTGAGAAGCCGTACCGGTACTCTTCCATTCACCACCTCTACTACTCCTCTAGCAGTCATAAGTGTAGGTCTATGTTCTGAATGGTGGGGTTCTACTACAGCTTGGTAATTCTGTCCTCTCAGACCTATGGCTGCCCTGCACCAAATGATCATTTCACTCATTGGGGGTATCACAATAGGATCTGAGTCAGTGACCCGTACATTACCAATTTCGCCGTCGGTAAGCTTCGCTTGCTGCTGACACACCAGGGCCCGGATCTCTCTTTGGATTACTCCTCTCTGCCTTGGTCGGGCAATCTCAGCGAGCTGTTGGAGTAAGAACACAACTTCTCCCAAACAATTACCGATAATGTTAGTACCCAAAATGATATTTAAACCGTTCTCCTCATTTACAGTCTTTACTACCAGAAGCCCTTGGTCTTTCAACTCCTCTCTGCCCACCTTTACATCTACACATTTTGTTCCGAGTACTTCTACAGGAAGACCATTCGAAGCATACACAGTAAAGTCAAGGCTCGGAGGTTTAAGACTGTCCATTGACCAGTACTTGGTATATAGAGCATCAGGTATTAGGGTCACCTGGGACCCAGTGTCTAACAATGCTGGAACAGCAATACCATCTAGAATAATAGACAGGTAGGGTCGCCCGCCCACATACCTGCGGTTCCAGTCTAGGGGGCCTGACGGGTATTCTCCTGGGTGTTGGCCCTTGGACCCAGGTTCTGCCCGTTTAAAGGACACTGTGTAGACAGATGACCTTTCCGGTTGCAGCGGTAACAGATGATCTCTCGACGAGGAGGGTGTTGATCAGAGGTTGCTCCTGGGGGTGGCGTTGTCCTCCTCCGGGGGGGCGACGTCTTCTTTCTTCTCCGGTGCATCCACGGGACGTCTTCTGGGCAGTCAGCTAACAAGATCTTTCCTTCCTCCTCTTTCCGCAGCTGTAGGGCACTCATCACAGCGGCCAGATTTTTAGTCAGCTGGCGCACCTCTGAGCGCAGACAGTCCAATTCACTAGGAGGTGTCACCTGCGTTTTGGTTTCTGCCACTAGCGGGGAACAGGGGGTTACTGCGGTTCCAGAGTGACTTCACCCTGATGATGTTGGGTGGCCACCTCGGGTTTGCCCAGGGGCCGCAGCCCTTTTATTGCCATGTCCTTTAGGGCATCAAAGGTAGCATCCGGATGATCTAAGGACCACCAATTTACAGTTCTGCGTTCCTCTGGGGATCTCAATCCCTGTATAAATTGTTCTTTCAGCATTCTATTCTCGTCGATAGCATTTAAATTGTTAATTTGCTTGAGGGCTCTCAGGGCTCCCTGTAGTCGGCAAGCATAGTCCCGGATGCTGTCACCTGGCTGTTGTGAACAGTGATAGAAGGCCATCCGGAGATCCGTTTCTGTGCGGTCTTCAAATATGGCATGTAGCTTCAGGAAGATCGCAGGTACCGACTTGATCAACGGTATAAGGGCTCCATTCCC